>JAPDNY010000014.1:42510705-43710705 GCA_029375565.1 Gekko gecko
ACTTGAAATGTCATGGTGCTAGCTAGAAATCAGTGCGTGTATGTGTGTGTCGTTTTGCATTGCTCTGTCACTGTGCTGTGGGCCATCCCCGGTTGCAGTTGCTGTAGATAAAAAGTTTAGTAGCTTGTTCTTTATTATGGTCACCTGACTAATCATAGAAAACATTTACACTTAAAACGTCAGGCATACAGTAGACCGGATAAACAATTTAAAGTTTAGCAGAAGCCTTCTTTGCACTTTTGAGTCAGAATATGCCACTGCTTTTGTGACTATTTGGGGTGTGTGCGCCGAAGCTACTAGTGCAGATTCCTTGAGTGCATAATACTGCTGTCCTTGCTGAGACTTTGCACGCTGGAGTTTGCTCATCTGAATTCAGAATGATTCACAAAGCATTTCAGTGTTCCAAAAATTCTAATAATGATAATGAAAGACTTGATGCTCTTTAGCAAGCCAGAGATGGATAAGAGTGTTAATGGATCGTTTTCAGCGCAGTATATTCTTGAAGCTGCTTTATTCTGACTCAGAACGTTGGGCTACCGGTATTGCCCGCTCTGACTGGCAGTCGTTTGCCGAGGTCTCAGATAAAGGTTTTTCACATTGAATTTGGAGGGTGTATGAATGGCAGGCATCTTTTAAGTGGGGAGGAGGTATTTTGGGGGTTTCCTACTTGGTTTTAAATCTGTAATATTTTAGCTATCATTTGTAAGCTGCCTGGAGTCAACAGGAAAGGTGGGGTAGAGATGCCTTGATAGATGAAGAAATAAACTTCTGCCCGATCTTTTTAACTGAAGACACTGAGGACTCAGCCTGGGACTTCCTGCGTGCAAAGCAGATGCCTTGGCTACAGAGCCATGCTCCCTCTTGTTTCTTGTCTCCTGCTCTTCTCTCTAATCAAACAGGCTTGCAGGTTTTTGAAGTGGATAACAAATGCTGCAGAATGCGTTGGCCCCATGTACGTTCAAGGGAAAAAGTGACCTTCTATAGCCCGCCTCAACATGTCAGGGCCAGAAACCAGGTGTGAAGTGGAAGGGGCATTACTAGCTCAGTGGTACAGTACATGTTTCCTTTGCAGACATAGGAAGAGCCCCACTGGAACAGACCAAAGGGTCATCTAGTCCTACAACCAGCTTCGGCCCAGGAAAAGTCCTCTTTGTTTTGACCTCCCAGTAGCTGATATTCTGTTGCATGCTGACATAGGTATATGGTGATTGCTTACACTGCTTACACACCAGCAAACTTTCCGCTGCCATGTGGCCTCCAAACAAAGAAAACACAGCACATGCTGTCTTTAAGAAGGAGGTACCGGTGTTTTCATTTACTTCCTGAGCTGTCTTCAAGGATAGAGAAGGTACTCTTCCAGCCCACATCCAGCTGCTGCAAGCTGTGGCCCCAGCCTGGCCCTGAGAAACCCAGCCCACACTGGTCCCGACTGACACAGGCCTTTTCTTGAAGCGTGGAAGGTTTTCAACACCTTTGACAGACACGCACATACCGTGGTGTAGGCCACTGCAATGACCTAAGCACCATTCTGGCCCACAGACGTTTTGCATGCTCAGGGGGTTGCAAAGGTAACGTGTCCTACGACGTTGACAGTATGACTGAAGGAGAGAACTTGCTCAGAACATTGGTGTTGAGTGGTAACCTGAGCAAGGCTCAAATGAGTCCAAAGCAATCCGGCAGGGGATTAGCTTACACCATGGGGCAAGGTCTGTAATTGATACAGAACAAAACAGTATTTATGGCTTCTCCCAGCTCAGCCTCGAAGCAGCAGATCTCCTGCCTCCAGCAGCACTGGTCAAATTGAATAGGTTGGCCAGGATGCCTCTCAGCACCTCTCTTGGCACATGACAGTGAGGCTGGTGCTGCTATTGTCAGCAGACGGTAAATTTTTCCATCACTTTCCTTTGGTGTAATCTGCCTGCCTTTCATTCTCCTGTCAAACCCTTTGCTGATCTTTTCATTTTCTCAGATTACAAGCAAAAGGTTGTCCAGTGGAATGGAGAGAAAGAGAAACCTTGCAGGCTCCATTTGGCGAAGTCCTCAACAGTCGCATATGCATACAGACAGCAGGGAAGCCTTTTCAAATGTTGGAAATTTTAATGAATTGTTGTTTCTAAAGACTGCCTTCGAATAATTTATGGAGAGGGTCCCTAGCCCGTTCTTCTATCCCCTTCAGAGGTTCGGTTCCCCCCATCCCAAGTGCCTCACTGCTACTGCACTCACTTGAGCATCCAACCAGAATCTACTCACATCTCTTGTGTTGAATTATATCGAATCCTGGGTCAGTGACTGCCTGTTCTGACTGTTGTATCTACAGTACTGTAGAGTTCAGTCATTTCCTTCCCACTGGAAGATCAGGTGCTTTTGCTTTTGAGCTAGGCTTCTTCTAGAAGAAAATTTTGAACGTCAATGGGTTGGTCGTTGCATGTTTTTGAAGGGCAGTGGGGAACAATGGGGATCTGGTTGCTTCATTTATTCGTTACGAATTATTTGTTGAGCCTTTGGAAGTTATCTGGAACTTGGTGCCTGAAATGGGTTTGTAGCTTTGGATTCTGCTTCCTCTGCAGAATTTGTGAGAGTTTCAACCCACAGATTGACCATAATCTCACAGATCTGTGGTGCACCTAATTTAAAATGGAGGAGATACATGCTGGGCATTAAGATTACTTTTGAAATGTACAAAGTTCTACCAGTTGCTATACAAAGAATAAGACAGATCTCTTCCAGAATGGCTTGCATCCTAATCAGGGTTGTCAACTGCCTGGAGAGAAAAAATGCTCCATCTCTTTAATAGAGGTGTAATAGGATTTTATTTACTTTTGTGCCATGAAAAGCTTCAGCTTCCCAATTCCACATATTAAGCCTCAACTCAAAGGAAAGGACACTTTTCTCCAGGCCAGTTGGCAGTCATAAAACTAATAGACATGATACAAAAGGGAAGATGGAGAGGAGAACAAGCAAGTTCAGGGAGATTCTGGTAACATGGCCAGCGATGACATCTGGGAGGAAGGAGCCCAGTGGTTGGTCTTGGCCAAGCTGATGGGGGCGATCCAGATGTTGCTCCCTTTTGACAGGTTTTAGGAAGGATAGACCTTCAGTGGCAGTTGAACAAATGCAGTTTTCATATGTTGGATCATTTAATCTTTTTTTAAATTGTGCTCTGCAATATGGAGCAATGCACCCACATTTGCAATGCGGGGCCTTCTCGCCCCTCTTTATAGGTACTCTGTTGCCTGGACTTCTTTTGTTTCTGTCTTTGTATGCCAACATGCTTGATATGGAATTAATGGCTTCACTAGTTACTGGCTTTTGTTTCAAAATTCCTAGCAGCTGTTGTCAAATCACATGACAACTTGTATAGTAGCAACCTTTAAATTCTTCCATGTTTTCCTGTGGATTGAGGTTTATTGTGGGATGAGGGTTTGCTCTGGTTGCAAAAACAATAAAGACAATAAATAAAATATTTTATTTATTTGATTTGATTTTTATCCTGCCCTCCTCGCAAGAGGGCTCAGGGCGGGTTACAATTCACAGTATAATTTAGGTAATTAAAACCGTAACAAAAACAGCAGTCAAAGTGGATTCACCTCTACAGTGATACTCAGTTTGGGCTGGTCAGAGGCCAGCATTATCGGCAGGGGAGGCCAAAGATGGATTTGGATGTCCACTGCCTCATCCGAAGGCCTGGCGGAACAGCTTTGTTTTGCAGGCCCTGCGGAACTGTAATAAATTCTTCAGGGCCCTGATCTCAAGAGAGAGCTTGTTCCATCAGGCTGGGGCCAGGGCAGAAAAAGCCCTGGCCCTAGTTGAGGCCAGCCTGATATCCTTGACTTCTGCCCACTGAGTGTGACATCTGTGGACTCTGATGCCCAGAATCTTATTCCGCAATAAATGTGTTAATCTTTCAGGTGCCACAAGGCACTTTTGTTCTTTGGCTGTGGAAGACTGACATGGCTACCCCTCTGGAATTTGTTCTTTCTGTCTTACCACTCCTCTTGCATGTGCTCAAAACATCAGAGTGGCTTTATGTCTACCTAGGTTGAATCCTGAACTCGCAATGATATCACACATTGCCATCTGGGTTTTTCTTTCTCTTTCCTTGCAAAGGGTTTTCTTGTTTCTTGACCCATTCTTTATCGTAGCTGATTATTACAGAGCTTATGTGAGCTGTTGACAAGCTGCAAGGACTCCTGAGGCACTATTAATTAGCAGGATTCTAATCTTACACTGCTTGGCGCTTTTACTGTTTGAATAAATGGATTTTGTTTCTGTCTTTGTCGTGTTAACAATCAAATTAGTTTTGCTGTTCGTTGTTTCTCCTAGTATTTATACAGAAGGAACTATGAATCAACCAAACTAGTTCAGATCTTGCTTTTACCATAAACTCACTAGGTCACACACTCACTCTCCGCCTCTCCACCTCTATTATGGGGATGATGATTTTAAAAATAACACCACAAGGCTGTTCTAAGAATTGCCAGCACAGTAATGTGTAGGTGGCATGGGACCAGTGAGGACACTTGCAAATTACCCTACATACATATGTATGTGCTGTCAAGTCGCAACCGACTTAATGGCGACCCCAGCAAAGGGCTTTCAAGGCAAGTGAGAAGCAGAGGTGGTTTGCCATTGCCTTTCTCTGCAGAAGCTTCCTTGGTGGTCTCCTATCCAAGTACTGACCCTGCTTAGCTTCCAAGCTCTGACGAGATTGGGCAGTACCATACCAGTCCATATCCCACAAATTACCCTACTGTTCTGCAAATCATATGCCAGTTTGGTGTAGTGGTTAAGTGCACGGACTCTAATCTGGGAGAACTGGGTTTGATTCCCCACTCCTCCACTTGTACCTGCTGGATGACCTTGGGCAAGTCATAGTTCTGGCACAGCTGTTCTTGAAAAAGAGCAGTTTCTGTCAGAGCTCTCTCAGTCCTACCTACCTTAGAGGAGGAGAAAGGAAAGGAGTTTGTGAGCTGCTCTGAGACGCCTTTGGGTAGTGAAGGGTGGGATATAAATCTATTCTCCTCCTCCTCCTCCTCCTCCTCCTCCTCCTCCTCCTCCTCCTCCTCCTCCTCCTCCTCCTCCTCCTCCTCTTCTTCTTCTTCTTCTTCTTCTTCTTCTTCTTCTTCTTCTTCTTCTTCTTCTTCTTCTTCTTCTTCTTCTTCTTCTTCTTCTTCTTCTTCTTCTTCTTCTTTCTTCTCCACCTTCTGTTCCTGAGATGCACCAGAAGCATGGATAAAATTAGTTAAGTATCTGATTTAGTCCATCATGGGAATAAAATAGGAAATAAACGGAAATGGGGACATGCAGAAATATACTGATTGAGAAGATCTTTTGCATGTTGCAAAAGCGCAGGTGATTAAGACATTCAGGGGAATGAAGCACTGAACTTCTTCCCTGAAGACTTGGTGGACTGGATAGAGACAAACAAGCCAAGGCCAAAAGGTACTTGTGCTGCCCCAGGTACTTGTGTATAGAAAATCATAGCATGCAGTTTGTATTAGTACAAGAAAAATAACTCCTCTACCTTTAAAGTAATACATGATGGGAATAGTAGTTCATTAACCTCTTCGGTCAGATGTTATGTGATAGCCTTCCTTATTGGTTATACATAGGTTCCCTTCTGGTAGCTAGGGAGCCCGCCAAACCTTTTTATTAGTCTTTTCCAGTTTTTGTTAGAGATCACTAGCAGCAACAAGACGCACAGAATCATCTCTTTTCACCAAAGTCACACAAATGGACTTTTATCACTAAAGATTCATTCAGCAGCTGGATCATAAGTTATTGATCTTTTGAATGCATGAGGAGCCAATAAAATGATTTGAGCCTAGTGGACTGGCGTTGATCACACACTTGCATCGAGGCACAGCTTCCACCTAGCCTTGGAGCAGGAACAGTACTTTTGTTTGGAAACATGATGCAGTGGCCAGTGGGCAGAGAGTGTGGCTGTCCCCTTGAACACAGGAAACTGCCTTAAAATGAGTTAGACCATTAGTCTATCAAGATCAGTACTGGCTACTTTCATTGGCAGTGGTCTCACATAGAGCCCTTTCACTTCATCTACTATCTGATCCTTTTAATAGAGGTGGTGGGGGTTGTCCCTGGGACCTTCTGCACACAAAGCATATGCTCTACTACTATGGTCCTTCATCAGGTCCATAACTTGGGAATACCTTCTCAAATCTGCTGCTGGCCTGAATGGCCAGGAGGCCTTGAACTATTTGAATTTAGGAAGCTGCCTTATACTGTGCCATATTATTCATCCATCCACCTCCATGCTCTGACTCAGAGAAAATTATTTCCTAAAACTAATATCATAAGAACATAAGCGCTCTGCAGGTGTAGATCAGTGTTCCATCTAATTCAGCACCCTGTTTTGTACAGCAGCCAACCAGTTGCCCTGGAGGGCCAACAGATACTCTTTAAGTGAACATGCAGTGGATTGAATCCGGGGCTTTCTGTGTGCAGAGTATGTGCTGTACCACTGAACCACAGCTTGTCTCCTAAACCAGCTTCTGTTGGTTCACTGGTTGTGTCCCATCTTGGATTAGAGGTGCCTGGCTACATAGGCTTTGAGATACCTAGTCTAGACTGCTGTAATGTGTTCTGTGTGGAACTACCTTTGAAAAATACTCTAAAACTGCAACTGGTCCAGAATATGGTGGCCAGATTGTTATGGCTGCTTTCTCTCATGATCACTGGCTGTCCCTCATTTTCCAGACACAGTTTGAAGAGCTCGTTCATTACTTCAGATAGTTTTGGAACACAGTGTCTCAAGGATTCCCTTCTCCCATAACTGACCTGTGATGGGCAGGCCTTCTTTGTAGCCACTCCATGTCTGTGGAGTACCTTCTCAAAGGACAGTTGTTTGGCATCATACTTACTGGCTTTTTGCCCATAGGTAAAGGTGATCTTATTTAGTCTGTACATTTGTTTAACATTTTTGTCACTAAACTATGGAACTGCAACTTGGATAGTTTTGTTGAGTTTGTTGGAGTCTGTTGGCTTTCAAATTGTTTTAAACTGATTAGCTGTTTACCTTAGATTGGGGTGTCAAACATGCAGACCAGGGGCTGGATCAGGCTGTCAGAGGGCTGCAATCTCGCCTGCAAGGCCCTGGTTGTTTCCTGCTTCCTTTTCCAGTTCTGCTGCTGCTGCTACATCACAGCTTACTTTACCAGACTCTCACAGTTGCACAGGAGAGATAGATAGGCAAGCCTCTCCTGTGTGATTGAGAGAGTCTAGTAAAGCACTGGGGGAGGGAGGGAACCAGAGCTCACTCCCTGGCCAGACTGTCTCAATCGTATACAGAAGACAAAGGGAAGCTTTGCTGGGCTGCCTTAGTCGCATGGCAGAAATACCAGGCACCTTTAAGACCAACAAAGTTTTGTTCAAGGTATGAGACTTTGTGTGTTTTGCTACAGTGTGTGTGTGTGTGTTCTGTTGAGCTCCTTATTCTGTGTGTGTGTGTGTGTGTTTTGTTGGGCTCCTTATGCCAGGGCACTCCTGGGTGCAACTGGGTTCCCTCCCCCTTTTCACTGTGTTCAAGCCCTCATGATCCAGTCTTTCTCAGTAAGAAAAAAGTGTGAACTATTTTAGAGGAGGAATAACAACAAGCCAGTGAGATGGATTAGGCTGAGAGTGTGTGTCCAGACCAAGTTCACCCAGCACATTCCCTTTGTAGGAAGTTGTAGTTATTTCTCTGGGGAAGACTATAGTTTTGTGGACAAAGAAACAGCCCTCAGTCTGTGTCAGGATGCCTTCTCATGTTCTTGACCAGCACATGAAGCAACTTATGTACAAAAGCTTGCAATGCCCAGCCATTTCATGTTTTCCCCTGGGTCCTAGGATCAGAACACTGAGCATGAGATTTCTATAATGAATGTCAGTAAATCAAAAGTAGGTTTGCAGCTTACAGATACACACCTGAACAGCATATTCAAGATTGCTGCAGCACAGACATTTTGATGCCTGTTAATAGAGACTGTTAAATAGACAAAATATTGCAAGAGTGCTAGTGTGTTAAGCATGTTTTATTTAAAGTTTAAAAAAATCTTTAATTGTGTTTGTCCGTGTCCTTTATAAAGTTTATATCTCTGCTACCTGGCATTACATTTTATGACACACATGGCCTGGCCCAACAAGGTCTCATTTATGTCAGATCCAGCCATCATAACAAATGAGTTTGATACCCCTGCCCTAGATGGTAGATATATATTGTTTTCCAGCTGTGTTGCAATCTACCTTGGGGATCTGATAGAATGAAAAGATCCTATTTTTAACATATAAATTAAATTAAGTCCTCTGGATGGTCTTTAGCAAGTCATTTGATGAAGATGAGGGCAATATTTAGTCAGAAGTTACAGGAGGTTTTGCACATGTGGACTGAGCAGAGCTTCCTACCAGCTTTACAGCATGTCCAGGATCAGCATCCTTCCAAGTCAAACTGCAGGGTCAGCTGGTAGTCTTATCCCCTCATAGAATCATAGAGTTGGAAGGGATGCCCAGAGTTGTCTAATCCAACCCTCTGCACAATGCAGGAAATTCACAAATACCTCCCCCCTCCTCCCATGCTTCGGATGTACCATTTGCCTTTTAAAAATATTTTTAAAATGCAGCATGTATATTTATTTAGCGATACGTACTTCCTTCATCTTAAGAAAGAAAACGTTCTAAAATCTTGCAAGCCTGCTCAGAAGTTACCTGAAGAGATTGGTATATTGGTGGTGTCATAGAAGAAGAAGAAGAGAAGAGATTGGATTTATACCCCGCCCTTCACTCGGAGTCTCAGAGTGGCTTACAATCTCCTTTCCCTTCCCCTCCCCACAACAGACACCCTGTGAGGTAGGTGGGGCTGAGAGAGCTCTTTCAAGAACTGCTCTTTCAAGGACAGCTCTGACAGAACTATGGCTTGCCCAAGGTCATCCAGCAGCTGCTAGTGGAGGAGTGGAGAATCAAACCTGGTTCTCCCAGATTAGCGTCTGCACGCTTAACCACTACACCAAACATAGCAGCAAGCTCATTGGCAATGTCCAAAGATAATGTATTCTTCTAGTATAACCAACTATAAAGGGTTTGTGGAGAGGAAAAGGTATATATGTCTTGACAACAGTGAGGGCAACTTTTTTGTTGTTGGTATAGGAATTCATGCTAAATTGGGTTATATTAAGCTGTTTCTAGACTTTCAAACTGATGTACAGCCAGTGTCTGACAGAGACAGGGAATTGGGCCAGCTGTCTTTGCCCTCTAATCTTGTCACATTAGTTGGGAGGCTGGAACAGAGTCGACCACAAACACATACAAAACTACATGAATAGCCTCTGTCTATGTGATCAGAAACGATCTACATTGCAAGGTTCCTGACGAAGGGATCTTCCGTGCTTTGTTCTGACTTTCCAGTCAGTGCATAGATTTCGAGAGGTGGGGACAGCATGTAGGGATGCCAGCCTCCAGGTGGGACCTGGGAATCCTCCTGAATTTCAGCTCATCGCCAGATTACAGAGATCAGTTCCCCTGGAGAAAATGGATGCTTTGGTTGGTGGCATTATATCCTACTGAGGTTCCCATCTTCCCCAGGCTCCATCTCCAAATTCCCAGGAGTTTTCCAACCCTGATCTGGCAACCCTATCTCCCAGCCCTCCCTGGTGACCAGGGGGGACCTGGCAACCCTACATAGAGGCTGCCAACTTTGTGTGTTGAATGCACCGTTTTGAAGGTCTGAGGAGGCCTTACAGAAAGGAGCCAGGGTGGTGGAGGAGCTTGAACTGGGGAGAGTAGGTTCAAATCCGCATTCAGTTAGCTGTCCTGCAACCTAACATCTCACAGAGTTATTGTGAGGATAAAATGGGAATGCTCCTGAGCTGAGAGGTGGGGCAGAATGCACAGCAGGTAAGTAGAAGTAAAATGTGCTGTTGCAGCCAAAGTTCCGCCTCATGGGGTTTTCAAGGCAAGAGATGAGCAGAGGTGGTTTGCAACAGCCTTCCTCGGCATAGCAGCCCCAGTCTAACCAAGTACTAACCCTGCTTAGTTTCTAAGCTGTCATGAGATTGGGTTTATTAAGGCTGCTACACAGTAGACAAAGACAGGGAATGTTAAATTCCTGAGCTTCAGATAAGGGAACGGGGGTGGGGGGGGGCTGACTGTGTGAGAGGATGCTGAGAACTTTCCCTTCCTCTGATTTGCTTTTTGTCTGCCAAGGGGCGAAGGGACTGACGTCCCTTATTTCCCCACCCCCACCCCTTCCTGTGGGTTAAGTGAAATCTCCTTCCATTTCTGTCTCTAGGCTTTCATATATTAAAGGCTGGGACTTCTCCAAACTGATGAAGCTTCTGGTTTCGCACCCCTTCAGCTGACTGTCTAGTGTAGGGCAATGTCTTGCATTTTGACTGTGGCCCTAGATGTAATTTCGATTTTGCAGCTGGCTGGCAAAGATGATGTGTTTCAGGGTTTGTGTGTGTGTGATGCTGCTTCTGCACAATTGCTGCCTGGTTGGGAGTCTGCTATCTGCCCCTCCTCACATATTTATAAATGATCAGGTATTATACCAGGTGCAGGCTTTTCTCTTCACAAGGAAAGCAGTTCTGGGGAAAGCTTGTCCCTGAAACGTCCTCTTGCTCGGGGTACTAAGGAGCCTAAGATGACCCCTCAGAAGTACCATAACCTCAGTCGTCTCTCAGATATGCCAGTTTTGTAGTTGCATCCAACTGTTTCCACTCTATGCTGAAGCAAAAGATTCAAGGCTTGTATCTGGTGAGCATCATCCTAATGGTGGGTGTGATGGGGTAATCAGCTCTGTACCTCATCTTGCCATAGTAACAAAAAAAGGGATTGTTTCCTAGCAACTGTCTGGGCTGTCGAAGAGCTGCAAGGCATTTGTAAATCCTAGGTCCCTTTACCTCAATTTCCCCCCTCCTTGCCCGAGTTCGCTTCGGTGTAATCACACAAGGCTTAAAGGTTTACAAGCCTGAATGCGGAAAGTGTGATGGCCTGTCAAGTGGTCTTTTTTCTGCTGGGCAATGATGTGAAATGTTTCAGCTCATTTTAACTGTTCGTGGTTTTGTTCTACTGCATGCCCCAACCAGGCTTTACATGTGCTTCCTGATCACAAGGAGAGAGAGGGAGAGAAAGTGAGTGGGAGAGAGATTCGCAGTGCAATAATTCCACATGGTCCCAAAGGTAGACCTGGGTACGTCTGGGAATTAGATTTAAGGCTATGTCCTAAAGAGTCCACACCTTATACAAGTACAAAGGGACATATATATCCTTGCCCTGTCAGACACCATGTATCCAGTGTTTTTGGCATTCATAAAAATATAAGAACATAAGAAGAAGAGAAGAAGAACAGGAGATTGGATTTGTTCCCTGCCCTTTACTACTGAAGGAGTCTCAGAGTGGTTTACAATCTTCTTTCCCTACCCTTACCCACAACAGACACCCTGTGAGGTAGGTGGGGCTGAGAGAGCTCTTTCGAGAACTGGTCTTGAGAGAACAGCTCTGAGAGAACTTGTGACTGACCCAAAGTCACCCAGTAGCTGCACGTGGAGGAGACATAAGTTGCTGTAGATTTTCCGGGTTGTGTGATGTCTAATGTATTTGATGAATGTGACTATGAGATATGTCTAGAGTGTTTGCCAAATGGATTAACTTTGTATTTCAACGGTACCCACTTTGATAACGGTATACACGAAACGAGATGTCATATGCATGGTTCATTGGTGTTGATGGCATTTGAATTACTTCCAGTAAACTGAATACTGAAAAAAGGATTTATAAGTTGGCAACCCTGCTCTCTGCCCACCTTGCTTTTATTCAAACTCATGATCTGTTTAGACTGATTTAAAAAAAAAAAAAAAAAGTAAACGGGGGGGACGACAACATGAAATAGGTTGTTTATGCCTTAGTTTCACAGCTGAAATTCTCTGACACCATGATCTAAATACAAGTTCCAGACTACCGCAGCCTCAGTCTGCTAGGCTGCTAAGCTCAGTCAATGAAATCTTTGTTTTCAGTGGTCTGCCAGTCTCTGCAGCTGAAGAGACGGGAGTGGTGGTAGAGGAAATACGTCTTGAACCATAAGCAGGTTATATTGGGCCCCTCTGAATTTGTTTTACACAAAACTTTGTTTTTCTTTTTGGTGATGATGACTTCAGAACTTGTGGATTTAAATTAAAATGTCTGATATTTGTTTATCTGTTCCTAACATTTTTTTTAATGCTCCTGGGTCTTGACAAACTTTAATGTTTTTGTACCTACAAACTTTGGGATGGGTTTCTGATGTTAGCTAAATGTGGAAAGAATGGGGGAGTAGTTATCCTCGAGGGGGCAGAATGATCAGTACTTTGACCTGCAGGTGGACCCTAGCTGAACAGAAGGGGTGAATGTCACTTTCTCAGTTGGCTTTGTTTGCATCTCTTTTCTTACCCTTGGTCCCTTTTTTTCTCGACAGCTGCTCTCTTAAATGTAGCTATATACTCTGATGCAATTCTAGTCACCTTCAGAATGTTCTTTCCTTAGTTGCAGGTTCCCACTGTACAGTTTTCAAGACGGTTCCTCTCTCAGCAGCAGTGACAAAGTGGATCTTTTGCAGAGGCGTGGGGCATCCTTCTAGAGGAGCTGTGACAGCTTTTTGGAGCCATATGAGACACCCCCCCCCAACACTTAAAAGTAGGGAGATGGGTGGGAAATTGCCATAGACTTAGAAAAATTCTTCCCAAGAAACCCTTTGGTTGTTTCTCTCAAGTAGTGACTTCTTGATTTGCTTTGGAATTTTATTTTAGATGGAGTTTGTTGGAAAAAACAAGCCCCAGGTTTTATGAAGTTGTCCACTGAACACAGTTTCTGCACTGGCCAAGTGGAGAGGAACAGAATCCCACAGAGCAATTTGGAAGTCCTATCAAAACTCTTCACTTCTCTCATAATTCATCATAATTCATTTTGCTTGAGATGGAACTTCTAAATTAACTTTTCAAAGGTGGTTTAGGTAAAACTCAGCAGCAACTTAAGGATATAGGGATAACTCCTTAGAAACTTCAGAACAATGTTTCAGTCCCGTGGCACCTTTAAGACCAACAGAGTTTTATTCAAGGTATAAGCTTTCATGTGCATGCACAGTTCTTCAGATACAATGAAATGGAAATCACCAGTCCATACATACAGGTAGAGTGTGAGCAGTTAGGGTTGCCAGCCCCAGGTCCAGATGGGGTTTCCCGCGCTTCTGGGGGTTCCAATCTGCTGCCGGCCAGTTGGCCAGCAGGGGATGTCCTACCCCCAAGAGCAGCCTCCTGTGGCCACCCCTCTGTCTCCCCTCCCGCAGAGATTTAAAGGGCTTCAGCTGATTGGCAGGGAGCACATAGCCCCTCAATCAGCTGGAGGACCCTTTAAATCTTTCAACAGGGAGGGAGAGTGGCTGTCACTGGCTGCAGCTCTGCTTGCAAAAAGAAGGTCATTTTGCGAGTGGAGCTGCAGCTGGCAAAAGCCCCTCTGGGTCCCTGCTGAAAGATTTAAAGGGTCCTCCAGCTGATCGGCAGACCACATGCTCCCCGCTGATCAGCTGAAGCCCTTTAAATCTCTGCAGGAGGGGAGGGAGATGGGTGGCCGCAGGTGGCCGAGCGGGGCGTCCCTGCCCACCCCCAGAATGCCCCCCAACCCCACCCGTCAGAGTGACAAGGAGACCTGGCAACTCTATGACCAGTAAATTAGCATACCACATAATGAAGATGTTTAACAGATTCAAGGACTAAACTGAAATAATAAGCTTAGTTTATATGGTTACCATTTGTTTGGGTTAAATTTAGGGAAGGAAATAAATATGTCAGAATTGGAGATAGGTGGGCAGATGTATCCTTAATCATGGAATGCTGAGACCCTGTCATTATGCTCCATCTGTCTCCTCTCAAGCATGGAGGTGACCTTACAGCATCCCCTTCTTTGAAGTGGGGCGATTGGCCATGTAGAGTTATCTCCCCTGTCACCAGACCAGAGAAATACATTCCAATTTACCATTCCAAATTACATGGCATTCTACTATACATTACATTACAATCTACTATTTTAATCTACCATTCCAAATAAGAAATAAAATAAAGAGGATGTATGTCCCTTCTGTGGGATTGGCGAGAATACAGATGCAAGGACTGAATGAAGTTAGTGTATGTAGTGAGATAAGAAAACAATATCCCTGTTAAGTCCTGGGGATTCTATTGTTCTGAGTGTTGTAATAGAACACTTAGAAACTTGCTAGTCTTATCAACATCCTTTTGGCATTAGAACATAAGAAGGGCTGATAAAACAGCAAGCATTTTTTGCAGTATCATATTGCTAAAAATAATATTAAAAAACAACAACGAAAGAAAAATAAACTTTTAAATTGGTAAGTTGTCTAGCAAAAAAAAAAAAAAGAACATAAGAAGGGCTCTGTTGCAAAGTGTCCATCTAGTCTAGCATCTTCTTAGCTACCCAGATGCTTCTAGGAAGCTCAGAAACTAGGTATGAAAGCAACAGACATTCCCTGTCCCCCTGACCCCTAGCAATTGATTTTCAGAGATCTACCACCTCTGAAGATGCAGGTTCTATCCAGCTATCATGGCCAAATAATCATTGATAGACTTCTCCTCCGTGAATTTGTGTGTGAGAAAATAGTTCTGTTTGGCCTTCTTCAAAAATCCTCAGAACTTTCACCTGAACAGGAACTTCTAAATCTTTCTCAAAATGTCAGTGTAGGTGAAATTCAGTGGCAACTCTAGTCAGACACACAGGTAGATGGGAGGGGGGAATATTTTGCCTTCTGTATGAGAGTAGGCAGTAATTGTAACAGTGTTTTGACTCACCCACTTATTTGGTTAGAAATGGACCTAAGAAAAAAAGTGCTTTCCACTGGCAAAGCCAAGTTGCAGTCCACTTCTGAAATGTAAACAGGTGGCTTCTCCTGGATCAAGCGGACTTTCATTATGTGCACATTTGTCTATTAATACCCAGGCAGCTTAGCTTTGCCTTAATACCATTGTCATGTTCTTAATTGGTAATTCGAAAGGGCTCCCCCCTGAGAGCCACTTTGGTGTAGTGGTTAGGAACGGTTTGATGCCCCACTTCTCCACATGCAGCTGCTGGTGTGACTTTGGGTCAGTTACAGGTTCTTTCAGAGCTGTTCTCTCAAGGACAGTTCTCAAGAGAGCTCTCTCAGCCCCACCTACTTCACAGGGTGTCTCTTATGGGGAGGGGAAGGGTAGGGTATCCTCCTCCTCTTCCTTCTGATGTGAGCAACCATTTAATGCAACAAGCATAAAACACCTGGGGGTGCTCACAGGGGGTCCCAGCTTTTGCTGAAGAATTGAAGAAAGTAAACCAGCTTCTTTGAAGCCCTTTGTGACTCACACCTTGTATAACTTGCAGTATTTGTCCCTAGTTATTTTTCATCCGCTTTCTTCTGTCTTCACCATCTTGGCACAAATGAGGCAGGTTCATTCTATGGTCGACATCTTCTAGCAGGTTATCAGACTTGAAATAAAGATTTCAGCACCTGTAAACAAGTGTATCAGTTAATATAAGTAATGTCATATATTATATGTAGTATACTGGTTCTCAACCTTTAGCTACCCAAAGAAATCAATTTTTTTTAAATGCAAATCCTCAAGCCTTTCTATCCTCCTTCACTGTGCATGACTGACAGACCCTTTTCAAAATGTATGCAAGAAGCCCCTTATGCCTCATGGATACTTCAGCGGGATTGGTACTTGGAAGGGAGATCTCCCAGCAGGGGTGTAGCCAAGATTTTTTTCTTTGGGGTGTATTTAAATAAACTGGGAGGCACAGATATCTTAAGAGCACTTTTCCAAGAGTTAGCCCCACTGAATAAAATGGGATTTAGTTCTGAGCAGGGGTTATTTCCTAGAAAAAGAAGTGCAGGAGCTCATTTGCATAACTTATTTGCATATGCCACACCCCTGACAAAGGGCAGGCATATTTAAAATGAGTTAAGGCATATGCAAATGAGTTTAAATCGCCCCCCGAGTCTCCGCAAAAGCAGAGAGGCTCAGGAGAAAAGGGGACATGACTGTTCGCCTCTCCTTCCCTTCCCCAGCCTACCCACCACAGCAGGCTGGCTGGAGAAGGGAAGGGCAGGGAGGCAGACATGCCTGGGTTCATCCCCCCCTCCTTGAGTCTCTCTGCAAAACCGGAGAGGCTCAGGGGGAAAGGCAGGCATGTCTGCCTGCCTCCCTTCCCTTCTCCAGCCAACCCACTATGGCAGGCTGGCTGGAGAAGATTGGGCAGGGAACCCAGGCATTTAAATCCCCCCTCATTGAGTCTCTCCACAAAACCGGAGAGGCTCAGGGGGGAAGGAGGGCATGTCTGCCTGCCTCCCATTCTCCTCTCCAGCCAACCCGCCATGGCTGCGGGGCACCTGGAGAAGATCGGGCAAGGAACCCAGGCATTTAAATCTCCCCCCGAGTCTCTCCATGGGCGGGCCAGGAAAGGCAGGGGGCAGGGATTTTTATTTCTCAAGTCTGTTTATGGAGCCACCTTGGCTTCTTTAGGCTTCTCCCATTTTTCCTTCTCATAGGAATCATTTGTGATTGTGCCTTCAGTATTTCACTTTTAAGAAACTCCCATCCCTCTTGAGCTCCCTTCTCCTTAAGTATTTCTGACCATGGGATTCTACTCAGCATAACTTTAAGTTTGTCACAATTTGCTTTCCTGAAGTCCAACTTATATGTCTGACTATGTACAGCTTTTACTTTCCCCAAGACTGTAAATTCCAAAATTACATGGTCATTATTACTCGCTACTTTTGCCTCATCAATCAGTTCTTCCCTGTTGGTAAGAATCAAGTCCAAGATAGCAGATCCCCTTGTTTCCCTCTCCACTTTCTGAAAAATGAAGTTGTTGGCAAGACAAGTCAAGAATTTATTGGACCTTTCATTTAGCAGAGTTGTACTTCTAATAGATAGTCCGAGTAATTGAAATCTCCCATTACCACCATGTCCTGCCTCTCTGAGAACTTTGTAATCTGTTCTAGGAGTGTCTCATCCAAATCCTCTGCCTGGCTTGGTGGTCTATCGCAGACCCCCATCATGGTATCAGTATTATTTCTTACTCCTTTTTTTTAACCCCGAGACTCTCAACTGAATTTTCATGCTCAGATTCAAGTATTTCCTCACAAGTAAATACCTCCTTTACATATAATGCAACTCCTTCGCCCTTCCTTGTTTTTCTGTCCCTTTTAAATAAGTTATACTCCTCAATCCTAATATTCCAATTGTGAGTGTCATCCTGCCAAGTTTCAGTAATGCCTATTAGGTCATCGTTGTAATACAGGAGTGTTAGGACTTCAAGTTCCTCCTGCTTGTTTCCCATACTCTGCACATTAGTGTAAAAACATTGGAATCCATGTTTCATGCACTCTGCGGTTTTCGTTTCTGTACTTACGTGTGAGTTAATGTTATCTAGCATACATGCCACTCCCTGCAAAACTTTAGAGTTCTTATCTCCAATGATTGGCTTTGCATTTTTGTCTTACTCCCCCACAGGATTTAGTTTAAAGCTCTCCTTATTAGGTTTGCAAGGCTGTTTCCAAACACATTTTTTCCTGCCTTCGTGAGGTGCAAACTGATAGAAGAGCTTCATCTTGAAAACATAAGCCATGGTCCAAAAATTCAAACCTTTCCTGATGACACCATCTACATAGCCAATCATTGATTTGCAATATTCTTCTTTCTCTTCCTAAGCCATGGCTTTCAACAGGAAGAACTGATGAGAATAGTATCTGCACTCCCAATTCCTTCACCTTTTTACTCAGAGCCATATAGTCTTTTTTAATATGTTCTGGGGCTGGGCTGTGCCGGGCTGTACCATTTGTTCCCACATGGATGAGCAAGAAGGGATAATAATCCCTTGATGAATCTTCCTACCCTTTCCGTCACATCCTGGATGCGTGCACCCAGTAGACAGCATACCTCTCGAGACGACAAGTCCAGTTGGCACACTTTAGCTTCTACCCCTCTCAGTAGGGAATTCCTAATTACCAACACATGCCTTCTCCTATATTGGGGAGCAGAGGCTTGAGTCCTCTCATCCACAGGGGTCTGAGAAATTTTCTTTTCTTTTCTTTTTTAATGAATTTTATTTGTTTATATAAAGAAGAGGTGGAAGGGGAAAAGAGGGAGAGAGAGAAAAGTATAAAAGTATACAAAATTCCAATTTAGTATTCTGCATGCATATCTTATCGTTACAGTTTCACAGCTATTTCATCTATCATTGTTATTATTCTTCATTTAATCTTGTTTTCTCCAAATTTGAGTTTTAACGAATCATAAAACGCCCTCCAGGGTCTCATAAATTCTTCTTCCATTTTTCCTTTTAATATGTTTGTTAGCGCATTCCATAATCTTTAATATCAACTCATGAAGCTTTGGTATCTTCAGTGTCCTCCATGTCATTGCAAATAGGATTCTAGCAGCTATTATAAAATGTAAAATAAAATATCTATGAGTCTTATCTAACATATCTGGTAGACAATTTAACAAAAATATTTCTGGCTTAAAATGTATTATGATATTCAAGATTGACTGTAAACAGGTATGCACTTCAAGCCAGAATTTATGAACCTTTTTACATGTCCACCACATATGAAACAGTTTCGAGCAAGAAATTTTCTTCAAGCTTTGCGGAGACTGGGAACGGAGCCCTTGTCACAGTGGTTCTGAATCAATATCTGTGGAACCGATTGCTTAATAACAGAGGCTCAGAATGTCTCTTGATCTTCCTGCTCCTGTGGCTTACATTCTTCCATGTGCCCTCCCCCTGTGTTGGGTGCTCTTCCAGTTGCTGAGATACCTTTCCGTCCTCCTCCTGTTGCCCTGTCAGAAGTGCCTCATGTGTACTGTCCATGAACTCTTCACCTTCCCTTATAAAGAGCCACAGGGCAAGAGCCTCTGGCAAGGAGGAGCCTTAATACAATTAAAGGCTCACCCAGCAGAGGACGGGGACAGCAGTCAACCCCAGACAAAACTGCTAAAAGCTGCAATCAGTTACAGCCAGACAAAAGAAACAAACAGAAACCACACTCCCTCAAACAAGCACCACTCTCAAACAGGTTATACAGGTTATACACACCCACCCACCCTCAAACACTGTCCTCCCACACAGCAACCTCACCTACTCCTCCTCAGCAGTTAAGGAAAGGCAAATAATAAAACACTCACCTCTCCACCAGTGTCAGGTCCCTCTCCTGCCCCTTCTCAGAGCCCAGCTGGCTTTGGGTCTGACTCTGACAAGGAGGAGCCGGAGGTGAGAATTATTCCAGGCAGGGCAGGGCAGGGCAGGGCGATGGCTCAGTGCCACACCAAATAAAAAGAGACAAGAGGCTGCATGGGAATGGTGGGCAGGGTAGGCAGGGCAGGGCAGGGGGATGGTGCAGCACAGAAAATAAAATAAATTTTTTTTTGAACTGGCTGGGTGCAAAGTCGGGAGGCCTGGGTGGTAAGTTGAGGGGCCTGGCCCTGAGATGCTCCACTGTAGCTATGGCCCTGCCTCCCAGGCAGACTCTGCAGAGGAAGTCAATGGCAAACCTCCTCTGCTTCTCACTTGCCTTGAAAGCCCCTTAAAGTGATTTAACAGCACTTTACACACACACATGCACACACAGAGTGGGTTGGGGAGTCAAACTAGTTCCCAGGTTCAAATCCCTCTGCTGTGAAATTCACATAGTGACCACCAAGGAAGACTTTACAGAGGAAGGCAGTGGCAAACCACCTCTGATGAATCACTTGCATTGACAACTCTATGCCACTTCACACACACATGCAAAGGCCAGCTATCTTTCCTCTAGCAGGAAGCCTCATTTCTTACACCACAAAGGTCAATGCTTTTGGTTTGTGCTATGCAAGCACCATTGCAGAACATCATAACACCAGCGCAGTAGGAGAAAGTTGCACCTTCTGAAATCCCTTCCACGCGACTTCTAAGACATAGGAACCTTGCATCATGGAATGAAATCTGGCAACTGTCTGTGATCCACAACTCATTTCGACTGCATTTTAAATTAAAGTATGCCGTTTTCAGTGGTTGGTAGTTTGTAACAGATGGTTCTATTATATTCATACAAGCCAAAGCACATCCCAGAGAACTGCCTGGCAATGCTTAGTTTTTGGTGAGTGACTTCACATACCTTATTAGTATGACTCACCTACACCGGGGGATTTATACTCTAAAAATAAAATCTGCTAACTAGTACTTATATTTACTGAAATCTAAATTTGGAGTTTAAAAGGAGCCCTTTTCTGCTTTCTTCCTCCAAATCTGAAGAAACAAAAAACAGCATTGGGCATCTGAGGCCAGCAAGTGGTGTGTAAACATTTTGCTGGAATACAACTGGTATGTAGGAGCCATTGACAGTATCTGCAATCCAGATATGATTCATCTGCACCCAAGAATGGGGAAGTAAACCATTCGGGAAATGACATTATATTTCACAGGTCACTAATGCCATAAATTTTGTTCTGAATTGCTCATGTCTGATTTGATTTAGACTCTTATGTCAGGGGTGGCCAAACTTGCTTAACATAAGAGCCACATAGAATAAACGTCAGATGTTTGAGAGCCACATGACGTGAACAAATACTACAGACATGTTTGTATTGAATAATATGCAGATTTGCTTTTTATTAACATTAAATTAGACTGCCAAAAATAAGAACAAAAGGGATAAAAATAGATATTGATAATGATATTTATTTGTCCAATGATATTTGTAGGCTGGGGGGGGGCTTTGAGAACACATTTCAAGTTAAAGTTGCTTTCTTTCTCTGCTCCCCCCTGCCTCAAGCCTATCCAGGAAGGGGAACACTGGCTGGGGAAGGGAAGACCGATTGGGGAGGCATGCCTTCCCTTCACTTCCCCAGCTGCCCTGCCGAGAGCCACACAATATGTCTGAAAGAGCCGCATGTGGATCCCGAGCCACAGTTTGGCTACCGCTGCTCTGTGAATGATATTTATACAGGATGATGATGATGAAGAAGAAGAGATTGGATTTATATCCCGCCCTTCACTACCCAAAGGAATCTCAGAGCAGCTTACAAACTCCTTTCCCTTCCCCTCCCCACAACAGATAACCCTGTGAGGCAGGTGGGGCTGAGAGAGCTCTGACAGAAACTGCTCTTTTTCAAGAACAGCTGTGCCAGAACTGTGGCTTGCCCAAGGTCATCCAGCAGGTGCAAGTGGAGGAGTCGGGAATCAAACCCGGTTCTCCCAGATTAGAGTCCGCACACTTAACCACTACACCAAATTGTAGTTGAGGGCTTTGCTGCTAAGGTCCCTATGAATGCCTTTCATAGTAATTCAGTCTAAGGAAGTGGACAAGTTTCTTGGTGATGCAAGCCCTACCACTTGAATCTTGCCCCTCATGGTTTGTGAAATATCCTAGAGCAGACTGACCAGAATGCATAGTGCCCATAAACTGAAGCCAACTGTGATAAAAGGAGACAAACCTGGTGTCTCTATTTATTTAAATATTGATACCCCACTAGGGGACCCAAACTTACATCACTGTTCTTTCCTGCTCTGTTTTAGTCTCATAACAACCGAATGAGTTAGGTGAGGCTGAGATAATGTGACTGGCCCAAGGTCTCCCAGTAAGTTTCCATGGCAGAGTAGGAATTCAAACCTACGTTTCCCAGGTCTCGAGTCTAACATACTAACCACTCCACTGACACTCTTGATCAGTTAGAGCTACCAGTTAAGAAGTCAAAAACAAAAACTGAAGCATACAGAAAAGTCTCAGACGAGTAAATGTTTACATAAAACGGAGGATCATGACTGTAAAGTTAGAGCAGGGAGAATGGATGGTTGGAACTGAATGAAAAGATCTCACCACCATGGAAAACTCCTTCCTCTCATTTATAAAATGACAAGAGATCCTGACCCCATAGAAACACATTCTGAAGTAACGTGAAGTCCTCCAGTTCTGGCTAGGGAGTCTAGGAGGGGATGCCTTGCAGATAACTGGGGAAAGCAAAATTGGCTATGCATTTCCCTCTTCCCCTTGTTAAGTAGAGTGTTATGTAAGGTAAAACCAGGTCAGGGCTGGAGTATTCTAATAGTTTCGTTTTGGCCATGTCTGGTATGGTTCACCATGTGAATTCTGCTGGCAAAAGGACATTCTCTGTAGCTGTCGGAAAAGTCAAGAAAGAGGCTACTAAGCCTTCCATGTTGAACTCCTGCACTCATCTTCAATCCAGTGGGTCTACTACCCTTGATCTTTGCCGACAGCCACCAGCACAACCTGGTTAAGAGCAGTTGAAGGGAAACTCCGGGAGCATGGCCTCTCCCCTCAAGCTTTACTACATCTTAGCTGTCAAAAAGCAAAATAAAGAATTATATAGTGGTTTTGCCTGGGACCATGCCCTACAGTCAGATTGGGCATAGATATAGAAATGTCCAGTTATCCTGCAGCATGCCAAATGTTTTCAACCAGCACGTTTTCTTGGATCCCTTGAGATCACCAAGTACCAAAGAATCTTTACCCTGGCATGCTTTAATGCTTTATCTGCAGCCTTTCTCGAAGGTAGACACTGTCATATTCTGCTCCCTCAACAGCTTTGTACATGTTATATGGGGAAAGTAGAGTCCATTGAACATGTTTTGCTCCGTCGCCCATTCTATAAAGACATTCAACAACAGCATATTGCTCTAATTCTGTCATCTACACCGGGAACATCTGAACAACTCTATGGCTGCGTTCAGACGTCAAACTTGCTGTGCTCTGGAGCTACCTTTAATTTATCCAGGTTTCTTTGAAACAGAGAGGTTTGATCAGACATTCCCCCCTTAACCTGTCTTACTGTGCATTCATCCCATGGTTGATTGATCAGACACAGCAACCATGGAGTGGGATGGGGGGGGCAGTTTTCCTTAACCATCTGTCTCGTGGGCATGCACATAGGCACTTAAGGAAAGCAGCGCTTCAGACACCTGGCAGGTTGGCTGCAGCTGGTGGCCAATGGGATTACTGAAGGAGGCTACTGGGATCTGTAGTTCAGCGTGGTGGAAGGTTTTTTCTCAACTGTGCTTTTGAAAGCTGGGGGGGGGGATGAAAGAGACAAGTCTCATCCTGAGGAGGGAGGAGGGAGCTCTCTCCGGTTCAGCTGGAGCAGGTGGGGAGAAGAAACTCACAAGTACTGCTTGAAGCAGGTATCTGCTTATGTGCATGTCAGTAACACACACGAAAATGGAGGTGAAACTGGAAGTCAGTGATCTGACTTCCCAAATAGCTTCACCACGCAAGAGTGATCGCACATTCATAGGAGCACTGTGAAACCAGTAGGATACATAAGTATTGGACTTTCTGCGGTGTTAGGAAAGTCTGGGGAGAGCACGGATGACTGATGACTGTGGGACGGCAGACAGATGTTGCTGTTTGGATGAGCACTTTAAATCCATTGGGGAGAAGCAACAACAATGGATCAAAGTGCTCGTCCGATCGCAGCCTGTGTCTCTGTCCTCCTTGCAGACTCCTCTCAGGAGATAACTCACAAAGTTGCCGAATTTTGCATATGGGTGTGTAGGATACACAAGCAGCTGCTTGCGTCTTAGTAACTCTGCTTGTCTGTTGGAGGAGGGTTTTACTTTTCTTATCCCCTTCTTAATCTGTGTTCATTGTTTTATGTTTGTTGCATTGCATGCATTTTACTATATGCTGATTTCTTGGAGTTGATCTTTTATCGAAATAAAGTTTCAAAGTTCAAAGAACTCCTGCACTTCAAAAAATGGAGAAGACTTAGCACATGTACACCAGAGAAGAGAGACGGACCTTCATGTGACTTGGGATGCATCTTTGCTTATTTGCTAGGACTGAGGGAAACTGGGCTAGCTTTCTCATCAAAGTACATTTAGATGCCATATTGGCTTTCCATGAGCCCATTAATGGGAAATCAATAGTTGCTTGGCTTTAAGTGTTTTTTGAAAGGCCTGTTGAATTTATTCTTCCCTATTCCTGAAAAGAGTTTATCGTTAGTTTTGTCCAGATTAATGTGTAAAAAAGCCTTTCAGCCCCCTGTTACGTGTGTTGATCTCTTACAATGTGCAAGTCGTATTTTTGGTGGCTAGTGACCTATCAGCTCTGAGGAATGAATTTTTCTTTTATCCAAATTCATGAACACAAAATTGTTTGGTTCCATAGTTCCAATTATTTTCCTGTCTTTGGAGTACTGAATACAAAACAGAATGTGGATTTGTGGAAATACTCCTTTGTCTACAGTTGTTGTTATTAAGGATGTAAAATTCCTTTCCCAGGTGAAATCTGGTGAGCCCAGGGTGTAAATATGCCAAGTTGAATGTTGGTGGATCATCTAGCTCTAATGTCCTTATGAATTTCATGGAATTTCTCAACACTTCCCCCAAGGAAGGCTGTATTTCTCTCATTGTAAAAGTCTAGGCTCCAAAATTCAGGTAGAAACATTTTTCTCTGTCACTAGTCACATGTACATAGTTTTACCTATTTTGATCCATGAAATATTAACATGCACATTGTTAATGCACACACAAAAAGAAGTCAAATCATTGTGGGCACACGAACATTCAGTCTCGTGAACACATGAAACAGCCTTATACTGAATCAGACCATTGGTCCATCACAGTCAGTATTGTCTACTCAGACTGGCGGCAACTCTCCAAGGCCTCAGGCTGAGGTCATTCACCTCACCTACAACCTGATTCTTACTGGAGATGCCAGGGATTGAACCTGGGGCATTTTGCATGGGAAGTAAATGCTCTACCACTGAGTCACAACCCCTCCAAAATACCCCCACCCAGAGTCCTAGAACTGTTTCTTTATGCATGGGAATCATGCATTAAATCATTCTCAACACCATGCACTTCGAAGAACGTTTAGTTTATTGAGATGTTGAAGAATACCATACTGAACACGAACTTTGTTAGGACTGAGGGTGAAAGCACGGAGATTGCAGATATATTGTGTTCAAGCAAAGGCACTAAAGATCAGGTCCCAATCACCCCACAGCATTCACCCACCAGAAATAATGGTCACCTACCCCCCTGCTAAGCACGTACCCCTCTATAGAAATAAAGCAAGACTACAGTTCTCTGCAACACAGTGGGTGCGTTTAGACAGCGTGCTGGAGCGGTTTAAACTGCTCCGGCACGATGCGTTTTTTTTTTAAACTGGAGAATCGCGATCACACTCACCTCCTCCTTCCCTCCTTCGGAGCTCCCTGCCGTCCTCCTGCAGGTGGGGGGGGGGTTCCCCTCTCCTTTGAGCATGCGCACAGGCAGCCCTCTCCCGAACAGGAAGTTTGGCGCGTGCGCAGAAGAGCGATCTTAACTGGTCCCTTTAAAGTTTAAATGAAGACTCCTTTTACATTGTCTCCCCGAAAATGGCCTCCCCGAGATCCCAGACTCGTCTAAATGCCTAAATTAGGCACCAGTGAAGCTTTTTTTCATTTAACTTAGGAGCGGAGCGGAGCTCAAGCGCACACCGCTAAGGGGGGGGGAAATGGCGGACTAAAACCGGAAGCTGGAGGCAGCTTCCCAGAGGGGAGGGGGGTTGAAGCACCGGAAGTGGCTGGATGGAGCGATCAGACAGGGAAAAGTGCGGCTTGAAACGGAGAATCATGGAAAACACCACTTGGGTAAGTGGTGTCAAAATACTCCGTTTCAAAGGGGGTTTGCTCCAGAAAGCGACGGCTGGGGACGGTAGGCAGATGTTGGGCGTGTGAACGCGCAGGTAAAAGCCGTTTCTGAGCCGTGCCGAAAACGGCTCAAACGGCGTGTCTGAACGCACCCACTGTCTGGTGCAGCAAAGCATTTAGGAAAATGAAAGCATTTGGTTTTCACACCCCTCTCCCCCTCCTCCGTCCTCTATGGTGGGCGAACTATAAAATGCATACCGAGCCTGACAAGATGTGACAATAGATGGATACATGTTGAAGACTGTGGGGTGACTGGAGTGTCATTGCGATTCACCAGCTGTCCATTTGGCAAAGAAATATGGTTCTGCTCTCCTTCACAGGAAGCCGAACTTTAAAAGTCTGCATTAGAGGATCTGTGAGGCACAGCAGGATAAAGAAACCTGAAACTGTGGCTTCGCTCCAGAGCCAAACACTGCAGTCCTTTGGAAAAAAAAATCAATGATGCTGACCATTTTCGGAGTGCAGCCAGGGGTCCATTCAATGAGGACGCTCACTGCTCTGTTCTCTGCAGCTGCTGTAAGAATCTGGCAGAATGTAATGGATTAGTAGCTCAGTCCTGAACCACAGATGCCAGCACAGTGCCGTCCGAAGTAGGAAGTGGATATCCTGTGCTCTCAGCAAAGAAATGAAATGTCGGGAAAAAACCAGAGTTTCCTTCTTTGGCTTTTGGAACTCCAAATCTTAGTTTGGGATTTAACATATGGTGACTGCTGACCCTCATTTGACGTGATACCTGCATTCAGCTGTTGTCATAACCTGCCCATTATTATTCTGATTTCACGGAGCAGGAACTCATACTGAGAGAGAATAGCTTGTACTCGAGTTCCCAGCAGGGCTGAATTGGGCATTAAGGTCATTGGGGGGAAGCCCTGATGGTCCAATGGCTTGAGGAGCCCACACAAAGTAGTTGGTGGTCCCTGTGTGGGGTGGTAGGTAAGGGATTGTTTCATAGGACAAGGTAGGCAGGTGGGAGCTGCCACCTCCTCAGGTTGGCAGCTGCAGTGAGCCTGCTCCTTCCTTCCCTCAGCCATTGGGGTGCAGGTAGGGTTGCCAACCTCCTGGTGAGGCCTGGAGTTACCTGAAAATCACAGCTCTAAACTACAGAGATCAGAGTTTGAGTCCAGTGGTACCTTTAAGAACAACAGTGTTTAATTCAAAGTAGAAGTCTGCTTGCACATGAAAGCTTACACTTGGTCTCAAAGGTGCCACTGGACTCAAACTTTGTTCTGCTGCTTCAGACCAACACAGCCACCCACCTGAATATATCTACAGAGATCGGTTCCCCTGGAGAAAATGGCAGCTTTGGAGAGTGGACTCTACGCTACTGAGTTCCCTGCCTTCCCCAGGCTCTAACCATAATTCTCCAGGAATTTTTCATCCTGGATCTGGGAACCCTAACTGTATGTAGGAAACATTAGGTCTGGAATTGGAAACAGCAGTGATGAATTAGCGTGGACACTAGTGGCTACAGGAGTCTGTAACCTGGTTGAGTTTGTGAACACCTGGTGGAAGGAGCTCCCGGAGGAGATCCGGGCCCTGTGGGACCTTGCTCAGTTCCGCAGGGCCTGTAAGACGGAGCTCTTCCGCCGGGCCTTTGAGTAGGAGCTGCTGCCGTCACTATTCCACCATCGATAACCTTGCGCCACTGCACGATTGCCATCATCAGGTGCTGGGTGACTCTGGATGGAGAGGGGACAGGTTACTAGTATGTTGCCAGGGATTACGATTTGCCCCATCTTGTTTTTAAATGTTGATGTTGTACTGTATGATTTTATTTGTTTTATACTATTTTGTTCTGTTTTAAATCTGGCATTCATGCCCTATTGTCAGCCGCCCTGAGCCTTCGGGGAGGGTGGGATATAAATCCAAATAAATAAATAAATAAATAAATAAATAAATAAATAAATACTCTGGAATTTTGAGAAAGGCTAGTGGGTGTCACTACAAAATGGCTGCCGTGGGGGATGGGACCAGTAACAAAATGTTGGGCTTTTCTGAACCAAGCACCCTCCTGTGATGGAGGCAGCTGCTTCTAAATGGGCATTTCCTGCAGAGACAAAGGTGCTGCTTTCTTGGGCATTTTGAAGTACCTCCTCCACTGAGGGAGTTGAGGAAAGCTGGGATTGGCTCTTTGTGTTGGGAGTCCAATGTTCCCTCTAAGCTGAGTTAGTGTGAACTAGCTCACAGTTTTTTAGTCTCTGGCTCACACATTTTTGTCTTAGCTCAGGAAGGATGGCTCCAGAGCAAACTAATTTATGCAGAAGCCAAATCTCTCTCTTACAACTTTAATGCCAGTAGCTCACAAAGTAGAATTTTTGCTCACAAGACTCCATGGCTTAGAGGGAGCATTGGTTGGGACAGAGTTGCTCCTTGGCTTCTGTTTCCAAAGAAAAGGACAAATTTGGTCCCGACATGGCTGGTCCCAGAGACATACGGAGTTCATGTCTGTGGTCAAGCCAAGGGTGCATGGATGTGATACATTTTCCTGTGATGAAGTAAATGCTTTGCTCATCAGTCAACTGTTGGGAGTGATCCCAAACTCTCCCTGTTTCATTCAAGACCCATAGGATTTTATCCCCCGAACTCAAGAAGTGAGCAGCCGCCAGGAGGCACCACACCACATTGGAGATCACAGGGCTGTCACCAGATCTAGTAGCAGTAAATGCCGTTAATGGTGACAGCTCAAAATCCACGCTAGACGTTTTTCTACCATATACATTACAGTGTCAGGAGAAGTGCAAAGGAATTCTGTTACAAAGTGCAAGAAAACAAGGGGGACCTGCTGCAGCTAATTACGTAGACACCGTGTGACAAGAGCTTGTTCCCAGCACAGAGGTCTTGGGAAATTATATAACAGTGTAAAGGGGACAGGTTATGTTACAAAGTCAATAGAAGTCAGCTGCAACTGCATAGCTGTGCAGTGAGGCTGGTTGAACGGGGGAGATAACATTACTGTGTCAGCTCATCAGAAGCTACCATAGACAGATAGGATTTATAATGTATGTAAGTCAGGCAGGTAGCCAGTGGGTTCCTGGGCTAATGGAATATGAAGAATGTTTTGTTTCCGAGTTCTAGGTTCAGAGATACTTTGCAAGGACAAACCGTGTCCGGAATGCAGTTTGTGTCCAGGCTTGTTGGGAGGAGGGCTGGGGGAAAGGAGTATTCTTCTGCTAGGTGCAGAACGGCCGCACAATTCCCAGCATATGCAGCTCTTAATCCGGTCTGTTTTGGTTATCTGAATGAAGTGGTGAGCAATTAATGTTCAATCTGTTCTGAAACCTTTAAAATATTTTATTTTGATTCTTATGCAATACATGCAATCATCTTGTTCTCACCCTTCCCCTCTGACAAATTAGTATAAATACTGTAACAGCAAAGAAACCCAAAAAACAAAACCATGAGGACAGTGATTTGAGATAACCTCTGAATTTTGGCACTCCAGAAGGTTAAGTGAATTCATTAATTCATTCTGTATTGGTGGAAAAGCCACCCCCCTGCATCATCTGGACATATTAATAAATGCATATTACTTAATAATTTAGCAGATGTCTCCAGACTTTTGTGTAATGGACAAAGTGCAACCAAACACAAATGCTGAGGGACCCAGGGGCCCGTTCACAGGAGTTTGTTGCCCCAAGCAAGGCACACCCATCCTCTGGGCCTCCCCACCCATCAGAAGTAGCTGCTGTAAACTACAGCACAGCAACCAATGATATTTTAATGGAGAATCGTGTGCCATTAAACCAGCTGTATATATCATGTGCAACAGGAACTGACCAAACCCTCCTCACGTGAACAGTTGCTCAGATGTACTATGGATAAGTGTTGGAAAACTATGGAAATAAGTGAGAAGATTTGCACATTCTAGTCAATAGCAAAGTATATGGACTTCTGAAATGTAAAGAAGGGATATACTGTGGTGATGAATGAGGAGCATTATTTGTCATTTTCTGAACCGAACGAGGCTGTCTTTAATTGTCACGTGGCAGAGAGAAACCCTGAAAGTTCAGCCTTTCACAACAACGTGCACTAGTGGTGAGAGAATACATTCCTTCTAAACTTCTTTTTGCTGTGTGCTTGTTAAAGGGGCAGCAGCATCTGCTGAGGCTAAAACACAGGCATTCTGTGGATCAGTCCCAATTGCAGGAGTCCAAAAATTTCCCTCTCATTTAAAAATACGTATAGCAACTGAATTCAATGTCCCCCCATCTTGCCATAACATATCAGCATTATTATATTCCATTTTTATTCTTCAGCCCATTGGTGACAGTGATATTTGACACGCAGACTTGGAATTCTACTGCACAATTCTTCCCCATTGGTCTAGGGTGGGAGCAGGGAAGGCACAAGATGAAAGAAATGAAGACAGAATCAGCAGAACTTTTGCATGGCTACCTCATCACAAGATGCTCGGGCACAGGGTGACCACTTAAGTTTGGTGGTGCACCAGAAAAATGTCCTACTGCCATGGGCTCCAAAGAAAACATGGGAGGTATAGCTCCTTAGCAGGCAGTTCCAGTCTCCAACATTATGGTCTGGTTACCACCTGCAAGAAATGGCTTTGAGGTTTGGGGCAGGATTTGGGTGCAAAGTACAGGAGTGAACATAAAGATAAAAACTACTAGAGTAACAACCCCCACCCCTGGAAATCCATCAATCTCCATCTGATCTGCCAATGGCAAAAATTTAAAAATAAATGGGACAATATGGTGGTTGGGGCCAGTATTTACTAATTTATTAAATTTATATCCTGCCCTTCCCGAATGGGCTTAAGGCAGGTAACATCAGGGTGCATGAACAATTAAAATCAAATTAATATCGTTAATTCTTAAAACAGCTAAAACCATTCAACAATTAAAAGCTGGCAAAATAAACATAGCAGTTCAAACCCCCATAAGCCGGACTCATGGTAGTTGGAGTCACACCAAACTCATATAGTACCAGGACTCCGCCTGGGGCAGATTTCTGTATGGTGACAGAAAATGCTACGTGTCAGTTTTTGTGTCAAAAATGCCATTGAGCATACAATAGGACATGCTCTGAATCAACAACTTTTCCCCTTTTCTCTCCCACAACTGGTGTTAGGTTTATCCAAACCGTAGGAAGGAAATGTAGACAAAATGAGTCTAAATTAAGGGAAAGAGGGTTAGAGATTTCCATGATGCAAAATCTGACAGGTAGCGTTTTGTAACACTACACCAGATATGATAGTTTATGCCTGCTGCACACCTGGTAGTAGTGCATGATGGATGCTACTCCAGTGGCAGGACAAGAGGTGTCCGGCTGCTCATGCCGTTTTATGCTTGAGGGCATATTTGAGGAGGGTTATATATACTGGTATTTAAATTAGCATTTTAATTGTTTAAATCACAATTTAATCATTACTGTGAACTGTCTTGGAGGTCTATTAAATAGAAAGACGGCATATAGATTTCTTAAAATAAATAAATGAGGCATCATTGAGCTGGTAGATGTTGGAAGAATCCTAGGTTGTGATCACACGTGCCTTTAGATCCGACATAGCTGTGAATGCCTGACGGATCTAAAGGGAATGGTCAGACAGCAACATCTTGGAAGCGTCCCACAGTCGTCACCAACCTGTGCTGCTCTGCCATGGAAGTGGAGTTAAAAGACATCGAGGAAAGTCTGGTTCTAAACGGGTTCCGACAGGCCACAGACGGACTTTGCCCAAATACCAAAGCATCGCTCTTAACGTTCCAGATGTGAGGATGTCACTTGTAGGTCACATGGGTAGTGACTTAGACATGTTGCTGCACATCGGATGGTTCTCCCTCCTTTGGGGGGTAAGTTCTCCCTGCCAGCCAGCTGATCATCACCAGAGAGGTGGGGCCTGGCAGCAGGGGACCCCCTACCTCCACCAGGGTGTTTGGCCACCCTAGTGGCTAGAGATCTCCCAGACTACAATTATTAGTTCTCCTGGAGAAAATGACTGCTTTGGAAGGTAAACTGTACGGCATTATACCCTGCCAAGGTGCCTCCCTTCCCCAAACCCCACCTGCTTCATGCTCTACCCGCAAAATCTCCAGGTATTTCTCAACCCAGAGCTGGCAGTCCTGTCCTCAACATTTCTGTGAGCCAATTTAGCTCAGGAAAGACTTTCTTGCCTTACACCAAGACCTTGGCTTAACAGAGATTCAGGCTCACGTTTCCTTAGTCAAAGGAGACTGTTGCACCGTATTGCTGTTCAGTGTGAGCGGCAGATTTTTTTCTGTGAAACTCTCCTTTGATTTTCAAGTTCCATTTATTGCATATATAAATTTAATTAGCAACTAGAATGAGGTATCCTGAGGGGGCGGGCATGAAGCATCGCTCTGAATTGCTCATTTTTGCTGTTTGTTACTGCCAAAGAATGAATTCATGTTTGTACATATGTCACTGTGGAGGATGCGTGGATGGTTCCTGATGTATTTAACATTCAGGACTAGATCTGTGGGCCTCTTCATTTGTTCGTTAGGATCATCAGCCTTATACTTAAAAGGAAAGAGAATTGGACGCAGTTTGCCTGAGGCCAGTGTTCACTAACAGAAAGTTGCTGAATTCCTTTCGAATTTGTCCTTAGAGCAAAGTTTCTGAGTCGTTTTAGTACTGTTTTTATTGATTTTATATCATTTAGAAAATAATTTCTATTTTATAAATAATTAAATCCAACAAAATATCACTACAATATTATTGTTATTTTCTTCCTCTTTTGTAATTTGCTATGGACACACAGTGAAAACATGGAATATTTTGAGTAAATCTCTTCTGCCCCTATAGCAGAATGATTTTTACTTTATTTTGTAAATCATTAAATACAACAAAATACCACTACAATGTCGTCGTTATTTTCCCTCTCTGTTGTAGGTCACTTTGAACTCATGGTGGAAATGTGGAATAATTTAATTAAATATTTTCTCCCCTGGAACTAGGGTAAACAGTGTGGCATATCTGCAGGAGAGACTGGGTGGTGTAGTGATTGGAGTAAAATATGGGAGGCCCAGGACTGAATCCCTACTCTGCCATGGAAAGCTGCTGGGTGACTTTGGGCTAGTCATACCTCTCAGCCTCACCTACCTCACAAGGTGAAGATAAAATGGAGGACAGGAGAATGACATAAGCCACTTTGGAGAGAAATCTGGGATATAAATAAATTATATATACAGCTTACCATCTCTGATCTCAGGGAATATAGTATTTGTTATATTTACAGGACTGAAAAATGTTCATGCTTTCCAACACATCTAAGTACATGAAGTTAAATTTCTTTTTCTAATTTTTAAAATAATAAATATGTATAATGATAAATATTAAGAAGAAAAGGAGCCAACAATGTCTCAGCCAATGTGCACGGTTACTAATATTTGAAAAGCAGAGAGCCAGCGCAGTGTAGTGGTGTTGAACTAGGATCCGGGAGACCCAGGTTCAAATTTCGACTCATGCCATGGAAGCTCGCTGGGTGACCTTGGGCCAGTCACATACTCTCAGATTAGCCTACCTCACAGGCTGGTTGTGAGGGTAAAATGGAGCAGAGGAGAACGATGTTAGCCACTTTGGGTTCCCATTGGGGAGAAAGGTAATATATAAATAAAATAAAAATTTCAAATTTCTCATAGAATGGCCTTACCATTCATCACCAAACCAAGCTAACTGGAGTAACAGAAAATTTGCACTAATATACCATTTTAAAGAAGTTTTTAACTTGACTAACCTTCACAAAACCCATACTTAACCATTTCTGCTTTGTAGGAAAATATAGTTGTTCCCAGTATCAAGCACAGATCAATCCAGCACTGACCAACGTATTTAGAACTGATTCATGGTATCTTTTTGGAAGACCTACCACACAATTCAAACAAGAAATCTTTGGCTCGAAAAGTATTATCTAAATTTAATACTGCCCCACCCGCAGCTGAGATAATTCTCAAGAACCCCATCTTCTCTTTATCTGTCACTATGAAATTAGTTGTTATTAAGGTTGATTATATGCAGATTTCCTTGAAAGCACTGCAGTGATTTTGCATTCAACGTGCTTCAACATCAGTGATAAAGAAGCTTTGCGAACAGCAGCTGCTGACTGCTGGAACCATACAGGCCTCTAGTGGTATGAAATGGAATCAGGTAAGCATGCTTGCTGCAAAATTATAAAGACCATATGAAAACATATGAATTTGAAGAAGCAAAACAGAGATATGTGTGTGTTTGTGCAGGAGGGATTTTGTTAGCCTTACAGAAACCATCTTTTGTTTGCTCTTAGATTTCTTTAAACGTTTTCCTGAAGGAACTTAAACATTTGCCTTGAAATTTTGTGTCATGTCTCCATGAGTGCTCAGGTTTTTTAGATCCCAGAAAGGAATGTGCAAGAACACATATACTCAACACGTGTTGTGATTCTTGACAAAACTCTTGCATTCCTCAGAATCTGATGGATTTTCTTCTGAGCAGTAATGTCTAAATTTCCTTGAAATTTTATGCTAGGCAAACTTGGGTAGCATCTGTCAGGTCCCCAGCTAATTCACTCTCCACACACACTATTGGCAGTGTAATGCTTTATTAGAGATATGATTGCTGTGGGTTCAAGAGCTTTTGTTAGGACTGAGGAAAAACCACGGGAACATACAGGTTAAAGGTAAAACCAAAAATTCCATGCACAACCACTCATGCCTACCCCCTAGCGTTTCTATGGCAACATGGACAGATATATGATGCCCTATTCTAACCTAGGCTGGCATAGAGATCTCCAAGATCAGTCTCACGGGAATGAGACACTTGGGGGCGTACCTCAAGATTGTTACAGCACCTACTCCCATGCACTCCAAAAACACTCACTCCCCCCCCCTTAGGAATTTAACATGACAAGCGAGGGTAAAGGAAACAGGTCTGGAAGGAATCGAAAGTTAAAAAATAAGTCTGAGCTTGACAGCATCTCTGCAGGGAAGCTTCTTCAGATGTGCCATGATTGAAATCTGTTGAAGATCATATGATGTGCCAGTCTGGATGTGATTTTGTTCTATTTTGAACAGTTTGAAAGGTTCTTGAGTTTTGAGGGGTGGAAAGGATAGAAGGTACAGAGGATGGGATGCGCATCATCGGTAAATGTTAATCCATGCTTTTGAAAGGGCACTCTTATTTTTATCCATGGACACATGCCCCTGAATAGGAAAATATAAAACTCAAAACAGGCTGAGTTCAGTCTTACTCACAGTGTTACCAGTGTTGAAACTCAGCTGAGCTCCTAATGTGTTCCATATCCACATATGCCAAAGCCTGTCTACAACTGTGAGTACCCTGTAGGTATGCTGTGGGTATCCTGTTTCTATTTTGTTTTAAGGTGGCTGTCTCAGTGCACAGAGAAGCAGTATTACCCTTCCCATGAACTCCAGCCTTTCTTCCCTTTGACCTTTGCCAAAAACCCTTCCTTAACTCTGCTTTTTCAGTTAGCGGCAGATTTAAGAATACAACCTGACCTCTGCAAAACTGTGAACCACCCCACTCTCTTCATTCTGAAAGCAGCTCGTTTGCATGATCCTTACTTTCTGTTAACACTGAGCATAGCTATCACATTTGCTGCCAAGTAAACACCAGAAGACAGGGACATACTGGCACGTGATCAGATAAAATCCTTGCTTCAATTGAAACAGCAAAGTTAATTTCTCTCTGACTAGTTTGAAATGAAATCCCATCAGCGTTCTGCTTGTCCTTAAATCCTTCCACAGTTTCAACTGGATGGGTCATTCAGCTGAATGTTTTATTGGGGAGCTGCTTGCCTGTGGAAAGAAAGTAGGCTAAGGCTGCGGTCACATGCGCCTTTAGATTTGACATAGGGGTGAATGCCTGATGGATCTAAAGGGAGCGATCAGACAGTAACATCTGGGAAGCATCCCACAGTCATCGGCAACCTGTGCTGCTCCACTGCAGAAGTGGAGTTAAAAGACATTGGTGAAGGTATGGCTCTAACTGGTTCTGATGGGCCACGGACAGACTTTCCCCTGTCTGATCATGCAAGCACAGTCTCATGTCATTGGGATGGTCTGATCATTCCATCCCAGCTCGGTGCTGTTCCCCCCACCCCCCGCAGTATGAGCATCATCACATACTCCATAGGGGGCCCTCAGTGTGGAGGTGCGATTCCTCAATGCGCATGGGGAACAAACAGAAAAAAACCCGACTCACCTGCCGTTGCGTCTGATCACACAGTGACAGGCTGCGCCTGCAGCTACAAATGGAGGTGTGATCTCGCAACTGCATGTCAGATTCCTCCGGAGGAAATAGCCTTGCTTCCCCTCCGCTTCAACTGGCGCATGTGACCACAGCCTAAGGAACTAAATATCAGAAGAGATGGTTCCTCCTTGAAATTGTCAGCAACGCTGAAAGAGCTTTAGGACCATTCCTTATGTGTGTGTGTCTGTGTGTGTTGTTGGTGGGGGTCTTGTTCATCCTTAGAAAAACACAGACTTTTTTTAAAGAGCTAATCAAAGAGCAAAGGAGGCTCTGGCCCAAAGCTGTTCAGAGCGGGGGGGGGGAGTCAAGTCTTTGCAAGAAGTTGAGAAGGTATTTGACACCAGGATAATGGATGCAAATACTGATCTAAGAGGACGCCAGAGTGGCTAACAAACAAAATGAAGGAAGCTCCACAACAGCCAAGAACGCTTCCTTTCATTCTCATGCAAAGGAGAAATGTGCAATAGAGCCCAACATCTAAGAAATATAATTTGACAATGTGGAGAGCCCCCACCCCCCCAAGAAGAGAGAAGGAGGGAGATGAAGAACATATTGTTAAAAACATTTGTTTTAATTCATTATTTAAGTTGTTTATAATCTCCCTTTCTCACCGAGACCCAAGGCAGATCATATTTATTTATTTATTTTATTCGACTTCTATCTCGCCCTCCCCGCATGGCAGGCTCAGGGCGGGTTGCATCAGATTCGATAAAAAATACAATATACAAAAATTAACACAATTAAAACACTAGTAAAATTATACAATTATACACTAGTAAAATTGTAAATCAATGCAATCAACAGAATGATATGTCTAATAAGCAATGTAACAGTTTCAGGAACTACAGAATTTGGAAATGGAGCTGTTGTCAGAACAAAACATAAGTATTCAACATGATGTGAAAAGCAATGCAGAACGTTGTATTACATCAGTAGAAATAGTGCATTGTCCTGTTATGATGTAGTCCTATTTACTTTATAAAAATGGCCTCCTATGCAAAACCAGAATAGTGGGCACCTTCCTGACCGCAGGAAAGAACAAGAAATAAAGGGTTTGAAATAGTGGAATGAAACAATCAGCATTGGGACTGGGGTCATTCCACAGGATGGGGGAAGAGAAGGCACATGTATGGGCAGTTGCTGATCTTGCAGAAGACCTGCTCAGATTTAGACAAGCAATAATGTATTTTATTCTTGGGGGTGAGTAGTGTGTATGTGTGTGCGTGTATGACTGGAAGTCATGGTTGACTTCTGGTGACCCCTAGTGGGGCTTGAACATTTCAGAGAGGTAGCTTGCTATTGACTGCCTCAGTGTCCTGACGGTGGTATTCCTTGGAGGTCTCCCAAGCTTCCAAGATCTGACAAGATCAGGCTTGCCTGGACTATCCAGCTCATGGTTATGATGTGCTTTAAATCAGCAGAAGCAGGAAACCAGCCAGAGAGGTTGCTGGACCATTAGACAACACAGTTATGGAAAGGTTATGAAAGGAGAGTGAACATGATACTACATTGGGAGGGGTAGCAAATACAGTAGAAGACAGTGTCAGGATACGGGATGATCCTGACAGGCTGCAAAACTGGGCCAAAACAAATAAAATGAATTTCAATGGGGTTAAATAAAATTTTGCATTTAGGTAGGAAAAATCAAGTGCATAATTATAGGTTGAGGGAGACTTGTCTTGGCAGTAGTATGTGCGAAAAGGATCTAGGGGTCTTAGTAGATCATACACTGAACATGAGTCAGCAGTGTGATGCAGTTGCTAAAAAGACAAATGTGATTTTGGGCTGTATCAGCAGAAGTATAGTATCCAGATCACGCAAAGTGATGGTACCACTTTGCTCTGGTTAGACCTCACCTAGAGTATTGTGTTCTATTTTGGGCACTACAATTTAAGAAGGATATAGACAAGCTGGAACATGTCCAGAGGAGAGCAACGAAGATGGTGAGGGGTCTGGAGACCAAGTCTTATGAGGACAGATTGAAGGAACTGAGTATGTTTAGCCTGGAGAGGAGATGACTGAGAAGCGATATGATAACCATCTTCAAGTACTTGAAGGGCTGTCATCTAGAAGATGGTGTGGAGTTGTTTTCTGTTACCTCAGAAGGTCGGACCAGAACCAACACGTTGAAATTAAATCAGAAGAGTTTTCAGCTAAACATTAGGAAGAACTTCCTGACAGTTAGAGCGGTTCCTCAGTGGAACAGGCTTCCTTGGGACATGGTGGGCTCTCCTTCTTTGGAGGTTTTCAAGCAGAGGCTAGATGGCCACCTGACAGCAATGAGGATTCTGTGAACTTAGGCAGATCATGAGAGGGAGGGCAGGAAGGGCTGCCTCAGTACTTAGTTCTTGTGGCCCTTTTTTACACACCCAGGGAAATGCTGATTGCCACTTTGGGATCAGGACGCAATCCTGGAGGTTTTTTGTCATCATGTGAGTGTGGAACAGTGGTCACTGCAGGTGTGGAGGGGGGGTATTTGTGAATTTCCTGCCTTGTGCAGGGGGTTGGACTAGATGAACCTGGAGATCCCTTCCAACTCTATGATTCTATGATAAGGGAATGCAGACGAGCCAAGTGAATTATTGGTAGTAGTCTTCATTGTAAAAGATATCAGACCCCTGCTTGGGGCATTTGAAGAACGCAGTAAATGGTAACAAGAAGTTATGCTCCAGGGCTAATTAACACATTACAGAGCAACACGCTGTCATGTCCAGATGGTACATACCCAAGAGTGGGTCAAATGCACAACTGTTAAATCTTTGTAGAAGAATGTGCTTTGTCATGGAAGGCAGCTGTAAGCCATTTTTTAAGGGGACCTTGGGAAGGAAGCCAGAAGAAAATGACAGACGTATTAGCTTAACTGGTACCCCCAGTACACTGGCAGAAGCAATTATTAACAGTAGGATTATAAAAGCACAAACTTCAGAAAAGTTTGTGCTTTTATAATCCTACTGTTAATAATTGGCATGACTCCTGCAAAGGGGAGGCCTGCCTTACTAGAGGGTTGGAACAATCTTAGGAATAATCTTTGTCAACAAAAACGAGGCTAAGGTGAATCTGTAGATGTTCTCTACTACTCTAAAGTCACAATCACTTTCGCCAAAGGTCACTGAGTCATAAAATGATAACGCTTCCTCTCGCAGAGGGCTAAGTGGTTAAAAAGCAGGAAATAAAGGGCTAAAATAGTGGGGGGGAAACGATCAGCATTGGGACTAAGGCTATTTTGCTTACACGTAAAGACTTTATCCTGTCTGAAGACCAGTGAGGTGGTCAGGTTTGTGGAGGGCACCAAATTAAGTAGGCTGGTGAAGAACCAAGTGGATTGTGAGAGCTCAAAAAGGACGTCTCCAAAGCACAAACAACATCTAATGTAAATGTAAAGTGGTACACAAATTCCCACTTTCCTATGTACATCTGTTGGGATCTGAAATTCCGGGGGTGATCCAGGGAAGAGGCGTTGAGGTCGGAATGGATGTATTCACTGCAGAATCCACAGTTCTTTGGAAGGGATGAAAAGATTAACTCAATCTTAGGAATGATCAGTTGATTGTAAATAAAACAGCCAGGATCAACATGGCTTTCTGTAAGCCTGTGGTACAGCCACGTTTGCAATCCTGCTCATTGTTCTGGCTATCTCATCTCATCAAACAGATATTGCAGTACGGGAAATGGTGCAGAAGGGGAGGGGGTGATTAAGGGGCTGTGAGGAAAGGCAGAAGTGTTTGGGCTTTTTGGATTAGAAGGGGGTGACCAGGCTGCGCATAGGAGGAAAATGCAATAAAAGTGTATACAATTATGCTTGTTGGGGAGAATGTGGACAGAGTCTCTTTATTAACTCCATAGCCCAGGATCATCCAGCCAAATTGAATGGCAGTCGATTCGGGACAGAGGAAAAAAATGCTTTCCCCACAGACGTATTGAATTCACTGCCCCCAAACCTTCTTTGTTTAAAGAAGGTTGCAAGGAACTCAGGAGAGATCGTTCTTTTGCTGGGCATTAGCTATGATAGGTAAGTGAAACCTCCATTTGCAGGGGCAGTGTACCTCTTGAGTATCAGTTGCTGAGGTATGAACAATGGAACAGCGCGGTTGCCTTTACACCCTGTTTGTGGTCCTCCTAGGAGGATTTGGTAGGCCACAGCTGAAAACATAATACAGAATGAAATGGAATTACGGTATGATCCAGCAGGGCCTTTCTGTTTAGCTGGAGCAAACATATGCGGTGAGACAGGGTGAAGTAACCTCTGGTCCCTCTCCTGTTGGCTCCTGGGAATTCAGGAACAACACATTTGTTCAGTTTCACACAACCACTTGGCACAGTCCCTAGACCCAGGATACAAGGCCACAGGTTCCTGCCTCTAGAAGCTCTACCCTTCATGGCATTAATTCAGGGTCATAAGACGGAGTACAAGCATTAGCTACTGATTCTCTGCAGATAAAAGGAAGGTGGAAAAACCAGGGCGTGTGGCAGATTGGCTCTGGCAACAAAACCAAAGCCTCGATCCCAACCACAAATCTAAAGATGCAGTTGTGCAAGGTCCCACATTTAAAGAAGAGGACCGTACCAATTAGCATCTGGTTAGAAGCAGAGATCACTTCCAGCTCTTCACTTTGCCATCTGCAGTACCTGCCGGGAGAGACTCAAGAGTCCGCATCTTGGGGATATTCTTGAAGGAAGTGATGAGGAAAGTTGCTCTCATGGGGGTAAGTCTGCTTCAGTTGTTTACTGTCTTTTTATTCCTGCTAAAGCTTTAGCCCACTGCATAAAGAAATTAAGTAAAGAAGCTAGATTGGAGCAGGATGGGATGCTTGCAAATCATGTGTGGGCATGGAAATCCTTCTCTGCTTGAGTCAAAGACAGATTTTTTTAATGCTGGCAGATCGCGGATGCAATAAGCGGGTAGAGGGAGAGAAGAAGGGGGAGAGTCCAAGAACAAAGACTCCTTCTGCCATAGATGCCCAAGTTTCGCACCTCTGTGTGTCCTTAGGGAAGGGGACTCCTTTAGCTGCACACTTCGATTAGGTTGGGAACCAGCGAATGGGGTGGGGGGGAGAGCCCCAGTATGAGCTCAGGCCCAAATCTGGAACCATCTGGGTTGTTCTCCATGTCAGGGTGAGGTGTTGGACTGGAGGGTATTGTATTCCAAACCTCCTTGCAAATTTTACCCATAGCAAATAATATTCTCTCCTCCTCCCAAGTGGCATTCCAGTGACCCCAGTTATCCTATTGTAAGTTCAGTCCAGGTACACATGACATTACGTTTCGGGCATGGTACGAGCTCTTGGCTTCTCAGCCCCATGAGGACTGTCATGTTTTTCAAATGTTGTCTCCTTGAGCTGAATGTTTCTGGAAACATACTGAATGTCTCTTCTTCCGGGAAAACTGGAAGTATTCAGGCCCTTTTTACATGCCATTTATCTTAGGTAAAGTATCTCTCCCTGGTGATGAGAGCTAGATTTTTTAAAAAATTGGTAAAGTGCCTTTTTTCATGTGCTATAGGAAGCAGGGTAACTGTTTTCTTTAAAAATTCCTTTTATAGAAGTGGTAGGAAAATAACTATAAACCACACTGAATACATATATTTACCCTCCCCCCCATCTTTTCATCCTCCTTTTTCTGCAGATTGACAAGGAGAATGACATTTTGGTTTGTAGGCAACTCTTAACGCTAGGTGGTTCAGGAAGAGCTTTGTTTTAAACAGGAGGGTTTGGAAAGAAGCCAAGGTGTTCCTTGGCCACGCTGATAACCGCAAGCCTTTGTACAGATGAAACTCTCTTCAGCAGGGAAAACTCATACCAAACCAGATGTGGAAATCCCCTGGACAATGAAATAAGTTTTGTTTTGTATCCCTTCAGCACAAGACATTTTTTTGAAATAGTTGAACGCCAGCTTTGCCCTACTTTGCTAATGGTTTCTAGTATATTTGATAGAAATTAATCCTGATCATTGCTCTGCCCACAGAAAACGCCCTATGTCATCTGGATCACCAAAATCCAAAAGAAGAACTGGAGGAGTATAACCAAAGCAAGTAAGCTCAGTGAGAATTCACATGTTTAAACAGACATACATGTAGCATTTGGGATCAAGCATTCAAACATCTTCTAGAAATCAATTTATCTATTTCTCTAGCCTGAAGGACAGTTTGTGAATGCATAATATGGAATGCAAAAACCATGCAAAAATAAATTGTTTAAGGAGGCGTCCAAAGCCCCCTATCAAGGAAATCCATGGGGCCAACAGAAATTCTGTGGAGGGCACTCCAGGAAGTGATCTGAGGCACGGAGTAGATCTATTGTCTGGAAGAGAAGTCAACCACCATGGATAGCAGAACGCTCAAGAAAGTGAGCCAACCCAGCATCTTAAACTGTGAATTATTATGATGCACCCAGTACGAGGCCTGTAGAGGGGTCCTTCCTGCCACAAAGACTGTGAACAGCTAACCTTCTGATAGGAGGAAACCCTACTCAACAAGAGGCCAAAAAGATACTGACCCATGTGAGATTACGTGGTGTAACTGAGTTCGTACATTATAGCAGATAGAAGGAGTCTTGTGGTACCTTAAAGACTGAGAAATGTATTGCAATATGAGCTTTGTGGGCTTGAGTGAACGTCATCAGATGCTGAAAATGCATGCTACCAAGGAATGTGTCAGTCTTTAAGGTGCCACACAACTCTGCTTTTGTACCATCTAAAACGGGTCCCTGACCATTTTCAGTCAGTGGCACCTCTTGAATTCTGACACAGCACGTGAGCGCAGAAGGCAGAGCCAGCCACAAAACAGCTGCCACGGCTGACCTTCTGTCACACCATGAAGGCCCTCGTGCTGTCGTGGTAGCCACTCCCATAGTAATTTTTTAAAAAATCTGCACAGCCAATCAAATCTCCAAAGAACAATCAGGAGTCTTGCTAGGCAAGAGTCCATCTGGCCCCACATACTTTCTAAAAATACTTGGCAGGTTCCAGGAAGGGTGTCAGCGGGTGCTGTAGCACCTACAAGCACTACATTGAGGACCCCTGATCTAAAATGTGGTTCTGCTAGCAGGGATTTGTATATTTCTCTGGGTGAGCTGTGGCTGGGTGCAGAATCAACCAGAATTCTCTGATCTATCAAGGCTGCCTTAATGGGGCAGTATGTGTTATGTTCCCCACCTGAAATCACAGAGGGTATGACTTAACACCACTTCTCTTGAAATGGCTACAGGATGAAGGAGAAGAGATTGGATTTATACCCCGCCCTTCACTCGGAGTCTCAGGACAGCGTACAATCTCCTTCCCTTCTCCTCCCCACAACAGACACCCTGTGAGGTAGATGGGGCTGAGAGCGCTCTGAGAGAACTGCTCTTGAGAGAACAGCTCCGAGAGAGAGAACTGACTGACACAAGGTCACCCAGCTGGCTGCATGTGGAGGAGTGGGGAATCAAACCCAGTTCTCCAGATTAGAGTCTCCCGCTCTTAACCACTACACCAAACTGGAATGGAAACCTTGCCTGAGGGGAGGATATCCATTAAGGCCCCCCCCCACATGCTTCTGTTGTTGGGGACCCTATTGGGGTGGAAAGGCGGCATAAAAATGTTTTAAGTAAATGAATAAATGTAGCCTCTATGGCACTGAAACTGGACTCGCATCAGGGTTACACTAGTGTAGCATCATGACACAGTGGTGTTAATGCTGGCATAGTTGCCGTCCTCAGCCTCTCCAGCCAGCTTAGCAGGACCAACAAATCGTGTGGTGCAGTAGTTAAGAGCCTTGGGCTACTATCTGGAAAACTTAGGTTCAAATCCCCATTCGTGCCATGGAAACTCACTGGGTGACCTTGGGCTAGTCGCACTGGCTCAGCCTAGGCTACCTCACAGGGTTGTTGTGAGGATAAAATGGAGGAGAGTAGAATGATGTAAGCAGTTTTGGGTCCCCACTGGGGAGAAAGGCAGGGTATAAATGAATTAAGTGAATAAATACTGTAGGGCTACAGTCCTGTGCACATCTACTTCAGCGGTAAAGCCAATTGAGCGCAGTGGAATTTATTTCTGAGTCAATTAGTCTGTCTTTCCTGGCCTCAGACACTACCCTGGATTGTGGGACTCCAGTGGCTTCACATCTTGCATGGTTTCCTGTACAAACTTGTTTATGGCCTCATCTTGGAAGAGCTCCCAAGAATTCCTCTACTGGAGGAGCAATAGGTAGACCAAGCTGTGGAAACAGTAGGCGAGCCTCCCTGAAGAGAACATATTTTAAATGCCTAAGTGTAGACAGGATGGACACAGCATGTCCATGGTCTCTTTGGCCTATAAACATGGCAGCATCCACATTTTCTTTTCCAGGCTAAAACCTCTTTTGGTGCTTGGGGGTATAATAATCCGTAACATTTACACAGGGCTTTCAAGAGTTTCTGTGCAGTGCCTCTGTAATCTTTGCAACAGACATGTCAGTTTCGTTATCCTCACACTGCAGACAAGACACTAGCCCTTTTTCAGTGTTCGTTTTTAACGCTCCAGACATGCTTTAATGGAAGCACGCACTGCACACAATCTTCCCAGTATGCCCAGTTGCCATGTTGTGTGAATGGGGCAACATTTACATTTTCCATTTGCACATAGGAGAAGAAAGGGAAGTGTTTTGCTTACCTTGTTCAGATACTCACTACTGGGCTTGTAATAAGAGGGGATGCCAGTTCACACCTATTCTGCAAGTGAGATGTTTATATAAAATGGGGAGCCTTGCTACTGTGTGACAGACTTATCAAGAGCAGGAGTGAGGCCTCCATTCTGGTTCTAGGGCTGGACTGGGGAGGACCGAGAGGACTTCCCCTGGAAACTCTTCTTCTCTGTGGCTAAATGTGAGGAGACCCAGGCAGTGTGAACAGGAAAAAGACTGATTTCCTAAACACATACTGTAACAACTGGGTGGAAGCAAATGACCAGTTATGGTTGATTAACACAGGGCAAAAACTTCTAGGGAAAGAAGCTGGCTGGAAAAACTATAAAGTCCTCTAAAGTGACTGTTTTTTGCTCATCTCCTAAGGAAATACAGACTCACTCTACCTTGGGGTAAAGAATCAGCCTCCACCAAAGGCCGCCTCTCTACTGCTCAGCTTCAAGGAGTGAACCCTTAACTTCCCTGTGCTGAATCTTATATAATTTCTCTCTCTCTAGGCTCCACCTCCGTATCAGTGACTGGCTCCTGCTTTTCCTTCCATCATTCCCCTAGTCCAATCCTGACTCGGCTTGGAAGCTGTCTGGGAAATGTAGGCATGGCCTGCAGGAAATTGTACAATGACGTGGGCCTTTTGTGTAAAGAGAAGGCTGTCCGAGGCCTGGAGACCTGAGGATAGAGACCTCTTGCCCCTCATCTCAGGGCCCCTGCTGCTGCCCAATGTATGTAGCAACTTCCTTGTGGTATAACTGGAAGTGATGTCAACTCATTGGCATGATGCGGTAGTAATCCCCCAGCCAACTCTGTGGTAAAGCCATAGAGTGCGGGAGAATTGCTAGAGTGTTGTGGTGACATGGTGATGTCAGTTCAAGTTGTGTTACTGGAACTGGTGTTGCGTGACACAGTGTGACGCCTGGCCTGGCTCCCAAGAGCTCAATGGGGCTCCTCAGCTTCAGGCCTATAGGAACATGACAGTGTTTCTCTTCTGTATTTTGTCTTTAAGACTCAAGGATGGATCCCGAGTGGTTGCTTTACTCTCCGTTTCCCGTTATTGTCATCATCGCCTTACTACCGTGGCAGCAGAGCCTATATATCCTTGGGAGAAAAGAACAACTGAGGCATAAAGGTTAGCAAACAGAAGTGCCAGTATCCAGGTTCTGTGAGGTAAGCCCAATGGGAACGCTTTCAGACTTCCGCTTTTTCAGAGATACAGCTATGGTTGCCAACAGGGCTGGAGAAAAACACCCTTTCCTGTTAACAGAGGTTTCATGTGTGAAAAAGAGGCAGCTGAAGCTTTTCCTGGCATGGCAATAAATAACATCACCTGGTACATAACATCCTATTGTCCTGTGGCTGCCAACACAATTTTAGGGAAGAATTTGGCCATTTAAAAATGCTGCAAGGGCCTGGTCCTGTTTCCATACATGAAAAGGTACAGAGAGGAGACGAGATCATCTGGATCAGGCCTTCCTGGCATTTTTAAATGGCCAAACTCTTCACTAAAATGGCATTGGCAGCCATGGAGTCTAACCTGGCTTGGCTGAATGGCAGATTCGTGATTTTGCAGGCTGTTCAACATTTAGATTCTGTCCTCTGGGTTTTTCCACAATTACAATTTTAAAGCTGTTTTCCTTTCATTTTGTACGCTTGAGTGACTGCTGAGATGTTTGCATTTTCCGTAAGAATGGACGAGTTAGTTTTTGTTTTTGTTTTTAAATAAACAACTGTCTTTGTGGATACCTTGGACAGAATGAGCTCACAGCTGGTGTGTGAGTTTGCTTCTCACATGGGCAACCACAGTGGGGACTGTGGATGGAGGCTCTGGCTCACATGTGGCAGTTTTGTTCACCTGCTTGGGTACACCTAGACAGGGGGATCTGTACCCTAAAGGCAGGCCACTCAAAGATCCCCTTCTGGAGAGTTCTAGGGGTTAAAATTCATGGCCACACTTCCTAAGCATGAGCTTAGAAAACATTTATTGCAGGATAATAAGTTGAGCATCCTGTATGAACTTGAGACTGGTGTTTTCCAGCAGATATTTCTTGGAAACAGATCTTCTGTCAGTGCTCCTGCCATGACTATGAATCATTTTAGACTGGTTCAAAAGTTCAGTGTTCTGATCAGCTTAGGTTCCAGAGGGGGGAAAAAAAGCAATTCTTGACTAACTAGACTTTTTTATTTCTGCAGTCCTGCTTTTCCAGTCCTTGATGGCATTGTTCTGACCAGCTTTACCGACATCTCTCACCTGGTGGATACAGCTGGAGTAACCTGAGAACATGGGTACAATGAGTTCCGGAGCACCACTAAACTTCTTGCACAAGTTTGAAACAGGGCCAGTCTGAGAGCTTTTGGCACCCCCTGGGCTGTGGCCTGGGTAATCCCTGCCCCCTCGCCAAGCTAAGCATTCCCCAAGCTGCTGCCCAGCCTGGCAACCTGAGCAAGTAGTGCTGGCACTGCGTGCATGTGTGTGTGTGTGTGCTGCAGGGCTGCCCGCCCTTGGTGCCCCTGGCACCCCAGGCAATCATTTAGGCTTCCTAGTGGGTGAGCCACTCCTGGTTTGAAAGACATTTTGCATAAGATCTTGTGATTGAGAGCAGATGCCACCTCTAGGGTGTCAGACACCTAGACAAAGTTACTCTCAACAACACTCTCTGGCAGTGGTTTGTTTATTGAGAAATAATCATGTTCCAGGCCAGACCAGTACTGTGTCAGAACTGGGGTTCTGGCAGGAGAATCCAAAGATAGAGACAATTCAAACGAAGCCCCCCCCCCTTCAAGTCTCTCCAATCACACTCTGCAAACATCCTGCCTAGCTTTTGCACTTCTGTACCCCCCCCCACTTTACTGGATCCCTTATCTAAATATATGGATCCCTTATCTATAACAGCAAAGCAGGCACAGCTTGGCTTCAAGGCTGTTTCTGGTCAAGGGAGGTATCTTGTCACCTACGATAGAGCAGTTCACACACTCAGCCACTCACATCCTCAGGAATTTCCCACCCCTTACAAATCATGGCAAACTAGAGAACGAGTTGAAGTTGGGAGTAGTTGAATAGTTGAAATTGAACTCCCCCCCGTTTTTTATAGTTTTTTATTGCTTTTGTACTACTACATACTCCTACGGGGTTGGGGGAAGGGGTACAACCTAAAATACAGAGTAGCAAGGATCATTATGTGTTATAGTTCAAATTCTTGATGGTTCTCTATTACCTAAATAGAAAAAAAATGAGAGTTAAGAATATATAACTAAGGCAAACAAACACAATCATACTTAGCTGTAGTGAGTGCGTCTTAACAATAATATTAAAATTGTTAATTAAAGAGAACAAAACATCAAATTTTCAGAGTAAGACTATTTTGCGGTTTTCTTTCCTCTAAACTTATTTTTATCAAAATTCAGTTTAACTTTTAGAGGTTTAGGAGCGGCAGCCCCTAATTCTGATTCAGCGTCATTCAGTTCTTCCGAGGAACTGGTCGAGGTATTATCAGAACTTCCCACGCCTTTATCGTCGTTGTCTTCTGCAGCCTTACTGTCCTCTATTTTCTCAGTTCCTTCCATGGCTTTCTGTTGCTGTTCCAAGAACATTTTCGCTTTAGTAACAGAATCAATCTTTTCTTTTTTCTGTAAAAATAGTATCAAGTCTCTATATTGCTTCCTCCTTTTTCTGATCTCAAATGGAACATCTTTCAAAAGTTTAGCTTCTTTTCCTTTGATTTTTAGGGTTATCCCATTTGTTGCTTTCAATACTGCATCTCTTGTTGACATTTTGGAGAACTTCACGAACACTTCACCGGGGAGCTTTTTTTTTTTTTTTTTAATAAATTATGAATAGGTACGGTAGGCCATATCCATATCACTTTGTCGAGCTTCTGCTGCACAGCCTACCACTGGAGCAATTACTTCACTTAAGATCTCTTCCAGGTTTTCTCCTTTCTGTTCTGGGATACCTTGAAATCTCAGGACATACGCTGATTTTTCCATCTGTAAGAGTAGCAGTTGTTGTTTCTCAGAGGTTTTTTTCTTTTTCCACTGCCTCCAGTCTTTGTTCTAGCGTATTTGTCTTAGCATCCACCTTTTCAAGCTTCTTGGTTGTTTTCTCTGCTTTTACAGAAGTTTCTTTCAATTCTTTTTGCAGCATATCGAAGTTATTATTAAGGTTGGTCATCTGGTCCAGCCGAGGGCGCAGTGCTGCAACAATCATTTTGAGAAAGTCTGTGGTTACTTCCAGTTTAGAAACTGGAGTCGATGAGCTGGCAGTTCCTGAGGACAATTTCCCCTTCGCCACCATTTTTTCTGCTCGATGTGTCATTGTTTACATTAGAGTGAAAGTTCTTTAAAATCTCTGAAAGTCCAATAGATTGCAATCTTGTTACTAGTTTGCATAACACTCAGCTGAGCTATCGATCTCCCCTTCAAGCTGCCTTTTTGCCCCTCGCTTTTCTCTTTTATGAGATGATCTTTCCAGGGTTGGGTAGATTCCCCTCCCATTTCCGCTTCAATTGGGGCTTCGGTGCAGCTTTACGAGTTTTCACTTGGGCGCTTGTTTGCATAAGAAGACATCAACTCACGTTTTAATTCACGCTTCAGTCCATAAGGTAGGGAACATCATCTTCCACTGGATCACTTGCGCGCTGTCTCCGGTTGAAGTTGAACTTTTGAACTGACTGTCCCAGTGACAAATTTCTATTTTTACCATATAGTTGTGTTTCTTTTTTAAAAAAATGTATTATTTAATTGTTCTAGCTTTTGATGCATGCTGGATTTATCCAAATGTCTCCAAACTGTCATCAGACATCCTTGTGGCTAGAACTCTGCTGTCTGGTTGCTGTGCAGTGGGAACGAGACCATTGCCCTGTCCTAGACTTGAGAACATGCCAGGGGAGGGGCTTGTAAAGAACTGCAGGAAGGGGGAACGACGATGGGGATGGGGAAGTCTTGTGGTCACCAAGATTTCCCCCTCCAGATTTTTCATGCCCTTGGTGGGCTCAAGAAGGTCGATCTCTTCCCTCCTTTCCCACCTTTAACTGATGCTTAACTGCACTCAACATTTCATCCCATCTGGAGCATTTCTAGTCATCATCAAATAATTTTGGAAGGGTTTCCCCCCCTTTGATTTATTTAAAAAGCCTTATTTTTCTGCATATCTGGGAAGTCCCTCAAGTGCAGATCAGTGGGTAGCCCAGACTTTCTGCTTTTTGTGGTTGGTCTTGGGGTCATCTACTATATAAATAAAATAAAATAAAATAAAATAAATGAATACTTTACTCTTACTGTGCTAAGGGCAGAAGGAAATAAAAGATGCATCTTTGGGGATCAAAATAATCTGACAACATTTTCTTCTCTTTACCCAGCAGATGGCACTAGTGTGCAGATGATTCTTCTCTAGAGTCCCTGAGCTGCTTGATAAGGTACAGCCTTATTTTCATCATATTTTCATTATGTGGACACATGGGAAAGAAGCACTGGAGAAATTTCACCAGACCTTCAGCAATTCCCACCCCACCTCACCATGAACCAATCCACCCAAGAAGTACGTTTGCTAGATATCACTGTACAAATAACATAATGGAAGCATAAAAAAACTACCTTATGACAGAAACCTACTGGTCACCAAACATACCTACACACCTCCAGCCACCATCCTAAACACACCAAACGATCCATCGTCTACAGCCAAGTTCATCGTACAGTTGCATCTGTTCTGCTCCCTTAGACAGAGGTTCTCATCTGCAAGATCTACAACAGACATTTCTGGAATTACAATGCCTACCCAAGGTAGTAAAGAAACAGAGCAACATAGCCAGAATGGTACCAAGTGATAACCTGCTCCAAGATAGGCCCAAATGCAACAACGACAGAACACCACTGGTGGTTGCATACAGCTCTCAGCTCAAAACTGTTCAACGCATCATTAATGACCTGCAACCTATGCTGGACAATGAAACTCCTCTCTCACAACCACTGAGAGGCAATCCTTTTCTTGCACACAGACAGCCTCTTACCCTTAAACAACTTCTCAGCCACAACAGTGCCCTTCCTATCATGGCCATGGACTTTGGGGCCAGGGCCAACAAACCAAGATGTCAACTCTGTCCCCATATTCACTCTTACAATACAATCATCGAACCTGACAACACCAGCCATACCATCTCAGGTTCATTCACTTGTTACATAACATAAGAACATAAGAGAAGCCAATGCTGAATCAGGCCAATGGCCCATCTAGTCCAACACTCTGTCACACAGTGGCCAAAAATACCAGGTGCCATCAGGAGGCCCAGCAGTGGGACCAGGACACTAGAAGCCGTCCCACTGCTGCCCCCCTCCAGCACCAAGAATAGAGTGCATCACCTGCCCCAGACTGAGAGTTCCTATCTATACCTTGTGGCTAATAGCCACTGATGGACTTCTGCTCCATATGCTTATCTAATTCCCTCTTGAAACTGTCCATGCTTGTAGCTGCCACCACCTTTTATTCATCTTCCAACGGTATATATGCCATCAGATATCAGCAATGCCCTTCCACTCTCTACATCAGACAAACAGGTCGGTTCCTACACCGAAGAATAAATGAACATAATTCTGACATCAAAATCCACAACACTCAAAAACCAGTGGGAGAACATTTTAATCTTCCAGATCATTCCATTGCCAATGTAAAAGTAACAGTCCTTAAACAGAGAATCTTCAAGTGTAGATTACAACATGAAATTGCCAAACATGAGTCATTCACAAGTTCAGAACAACGGACTCCCCGGGGCTGAACAGGGATATAACAATTCTTATTTTACTACAAGTGCTGATTCTTTTGCCCCAAGCATTTTCCCTCTACCGTAATCAAGCTGATTACAATGTGAATTGTACCTTTGCATCCCGAGTTCCTTCTCTACAACACCCCTCCCACTTTCTGATTGGGGATGTAAGGACTCGGAGATTTCCATTCCAACTTGTATCTGGTGAAGGGAGCTTTGACACTTTAAAGTTCATAAAATAAAAATCTTGTTGATCTCTAAGGGGCTACTGGACTTGCACCAGTCTGGAGATCAGTTGTAATTCTGGGAGATCTCCAGGTTCCACCTGGAGGTTGGTAATCCTATAATCACATATCCTTGGGTTGGATCCAGTGAGCATTTCTGCTGGTGAAAAAGGAAGAGGGGATCCTTTGACCACCCAAAAAGAGCTCACCTGGGGATCACAGGGCCTGTGTGTATCAAAGTCATGCGGGACAGGGCTATGGTAAGGGAGAGAATTTGGCAAAATTGAGTGAAAAGACTAGCTGGATCCAACCCATTTTATGTGCATGCTCAAGGACTATTGTCAGATTTAATTTTTGTAACACAGCTAATGGACTTTAGGCACTCTAGAGATAATAGTCTGGTGTAGTGGTTAGGAGTGTGGACTCTAATCTGGAGAACCAGATTTGATTCCCCACTCCTCCACAGAGCTGTTCTATCATGAGCAGTTCTCAAAAGAGCTCTCTCAGCCCCACCTACCTCACAGGGTATCTGTTGCAGGGAGAGGAAGGGAAAGAAGATTGTAAACCACTTTGAGCCTCCTTTGGGTAGTGAAGGGTGGGGTATAAATCCAAACTCTTCTCTTCTTCTTCTTAACGTCACCACAAGCTGGCAGGCTGCAGTGAATCGGGCGGGGGGTGGGTGGGTGGGTGGGATACACAGTTGTGAAACTCCCTCCTAACCCAAACCTTTCCTTTCCAGGACCCTGTATGTTCTTGAGGGAATGGGGCCAAGGATGCCAAATTCCCCATCTCTCCCTGGTTTTGTTTTGTTTTTGAAATCACTCTCTTTAATTGACTCTCCGCTCTTCTCATCATACCAAGGGCTGTGAAAATGCTCAGCCTTCATGAGAACTGGGGGCGTTCTTTTCTTAGTTCCTGGATTAATGATTTCTGCATATGTTGGGAATCTCTTGTGTATGATCAATCCCAATTTTTTTTTCTGTCGGTGGGTCTTCATGATGGGCTTAGGCTTGCTACTGGAGGGATTAAGTTGAGGACTGGCAAGGATTTCCGAGGGAGCGGAGAGAAATAGTTCTGAAATCTCCCCTCCCCACCACACACACGCACACGCAGACATCATAACCCCAGGTTCAAATCACCCACCTCAAGAATAATATAAACTCTTGGGGGTTCAAAGTGGTCATATCCAGGAGATATCAAACAAACACAGAAAGTGTCTGTTCTGTGGGATATCAATAGGAATCTCATTCGTAAGTCATAAAGAAGATGCCCATAGATGGTAGGGTGGGCCTACCTGTTTCAATCCAGCCATTTGTGTGTGAAGTTGCTTCTCCTTTCCTTTGCAGTTCTAATTTGGGGGCATTGCTGCTGACGTTTCCTGTAATGTCTTCATTCAATGACCACACCTTGGCGGGTTGACCCTGGCCTCCTCCATCTCCATTCTTACTGTCTTCTGCTTAAAACGTCTACTACTGGACCTACATCTAGAAAAAAAGAAGGGAAAGCACAAGCGACCTTGTGTGGCTACTGCTGGGATGTGGACTTCCTCTGCCCCAATGGAGTTCCGGGAATGGTGAGGGTGGACACCACATACTTTTTTCAGTTGCTTTGAGGATGTCTTGCTGGACCTGGAAATGAAGGGGACAGATGGCTTTGGAAATTGGCAGAGAGGAACTGATGCTTTCATTTGTTGGACACTCCTGAAATGCAACTCCCATCTTGTGGATAGTCTGATTAGCATGCGACAGACTGGACATTTGCAGTTTCTTAGCTTCCAGAGAGTGCTCATTCAGTGGGATGGGATCAGTGCAGTGGTTCATGTTGGGCTTGTGCTTGGGAGACGCAAGTTTTTGAGCCCCTTTGTGTTCAGAGTGTCGTCCCTCTTGGAACTCACCTAGCACCTGCCTTACAGTCTTTCACCCAGACTTTTCACTGAGGGGTTTTATCTTATTAGATGCTTTGTGGTCTGTTTTATGGATAATTTTTACTGTGCTCAGTGTTTTATGCTGTCTTCAATGGCTTCTTCTGTTTTCGTATCTATAATGTATGAGGATCTCGATGATGTTTGAACTCATGAGCTATCTCAAGCGGGACTCTGGAGAGCAGCTTATAAATTCCCTAATTAAATAAAGCTCTTGAGCCAGTTACTGTTTCTAAGCCCAACATACCTCACAGGGTTGTTGTGAGGGTGCAATGGACAAGGGGGGGACAGCGACATATGCTGCCTTGAGTCCCTTGGAGGGAAGATTGGATGCGACAGATAGATATGAGAGTGTTAGCTAACCTGACCGTCTTAGGAACACAAGAACTACTTTGTTGGGGCAAACTGAGGAATTTGAGATCCAGCTAGCCCAGTAGCCTGTTTCCAAGAGCAGACAGCCAGATGCCTTTACAAGATCACAAGCAGAGGATAAAGAAGGCAGACCAGGAGTAGCATTGCGGCTGTTACTTAGGGCCAGCAGTTTCCCCAAAGCTCTATAAGTAGAGCACAAACAGCTAACCCAGGGATGTCAAACATAAGGCCTGGGGACCAGAATCGGCCCATCCAGGGCTCTTATGCGGCCCACGAGCAACTAGTGCAAGGGAGGGAACAGGAGACTGCTTGGGAAGAGAGTGGGCAGAGCCACTCTGCTTGTGGCTTCCACAGGGTGGAGCAAACCCGTCTGCAGCAGTCGAGCAGTATGGGAGCATCTGCCCAGGGCTGCACTGCTGGCTCTCTAGTACGCCCGTATGGGTTTTCCTTTGCACCCCCCTCCCAGGCCCACTGGGCCTTGCAGTGTGGATACACCAACTTGGAGCTACAAGCCGCTGTTCTTTATACAGTTTATAGCTCTGGTACCTGGTATTATATTTCATGGCACACATGGCCTGGCCCGACACAGCGACATTTATGTCAGATCTGGCCCTCAGAGCAAATGAGTTTGACACCTCTGAGTTAACCTGTCTTTGAAGCTAAGCCCGTGTGGGTTAGGTCAACCCTGTAAACTGCTCTGAGCTTTATGAAGGAAGAACAAGATATAAATCAAATAAAATGTACACACGATGAACTAGTCCAGTATGTACGGTATTGGTAGGAATCCCTGGCCCTTCATGGATACGTTTATGTGTTTTCCTTTATTTATTTTTATTTTAGTTTATTTCAAAAAAGCAGGAAAAAAGAACAAGGAAAAACATTAAAATCCAGCAACTAAATAAAAGTTTATAAAAAGGAAAAGAAGAAGAAGAAGAAGAAGAAGAAGAAGAAGAAGAAGAAGAAGAAGAAGAAGAAGAAGAAGAAGAAGAAGAAGAGAGCAGCTGGATTTATACCCCGCCCTTTACTCGGAGTCTCAGAGCGGCTTACAATCACCTTCCCTTCCTCTCCCCACAACAGACACCCTGTGAGGTCAGTGGGGCTGAGAGAGCTACTCTGGTTCTCCAGATTAGAGTCTGCCGCTCTTAACCACTACACCAAACTGGCGGATCTACACAGAAATTTTTATAAATGGTTTCCAGATATGTAAAAATAAGTCTATACACAATTGCCATCTATATGCCATGTGCTCAAATATCAATAGAGTTCAAAGGTCTTCAATTCATTGATTATTTCCCTATTAAAATTATGCAGAAAGTGCTTTATAATATACCTACCCTCCTACTCCTTAAAATACTAATTAATATATCCTTTGCTGTTTCACAGCTATTGCCTGTGGTTGCTCAGGCCACAATAACTCCTTAGGACAAACACAACTGAATTAAAATCAAGCAGTCTCACTTACTTAGAACACATGAAATGCCCTGCTGGATCACACCAGTGGTCCATCTGGTCCAGGAACCTATCTCACAGTGTCCAGCCAGTTCCTCTGGAGAGCCAACAGCAGGGCATAGAGGACAAGCACTCTAGTATAAGAAAATGAACATAGGAAGAGTTCTGCTGGATTGGACCAGTGGTCCATCTGGTCCAGCATCCTATCTCACACAGTGGCCAGCCAGTTCCTCTGGAAGGCCAATAACAGGGCACTGTGGCAGATGTTCCCTCCTGGCACTGGTATTCGGAGGTTGTTGCCATGGAAATCAGTGGGGCTTAAGAGGGGTTGCTGTAGAATTTTAAGAGCCGTGTGACTCTGGGCCCTTATTCAACAAAAGATGGCCATCCTTTTCAGATGCATTTGGTAAGGCAGAGCAGAGTGGTTAAGTGTGTGGACTCTAATCTGGGAGAACCGGGTTTGATTCCCCACTCCTCCACATGCAGCTGATGGTGTGACCTTGGTCCAGTCACAAGTTCTCTCAGAGCTGTCCTTGAAAGAGCAGTCCTCGAGAGAGCTCTCTCAGCCCCACCTACCTCACAGGGTGTCTGTTGTGGGGAGGAGAAGGGAAAGGAGTTTGTAAACCTCTCTGAGACTCTGAGTGAAGGGCGGGGTATAAACCCAATCTCTTTTTCTTCTTCTTCTTCTTTCTACCACCATTGCACAGAACCAGAACTGAGACAGAACTTGCTGATTATATAGTACCTGGAAGATAACAGATTCACAGTGCAATCCTAAGCAGGGTCTCACTGTTCTAAGTCCATTGAAATGAATAGACTTAGAACAGTGTATCCCTTTAGTATTGCTCTGTCAGTGTGAAAATGAGGGTGAAGAATTCTGAGATGATGGAATGAGCTGTAACACTTCAAACTGTAGGTGAGGAAAGGCACATTATAATGCTGCCCATGTAATACCTCCCGCAAATCAAAAGCTGGTACATCTGGGGAAATGGTTCCAGCCTTTGGTAAGAGAGAGCAAGGCAGCTCTTTCCACAATGACTTCACAGAACCAGAATCAAGATAAAACTTGCTGGTAATATGGCACCTGAAAGATACCAGTTTTCCTATTTTCAGGGAATGATGGGATAGGGGAACTGTGAATGACATAACCCACCCCAGCAGACCGAAGGCATACAGTCCATTCTTCCCTCTTTGCACTCTGCCAACTCCTGTCCTCTTCAGGCCACTGCTTGACTGGATCAGTGGTCTGTATAATCAAGTCCAGGTGACAGACTAGGTACTAATTGAGGGAGATTTTGGTTGAACATTAGGAGAAACCTCCGAGTGGTTAGAGCAGTTTGACAGTGCAGCCAGTTCCCTAGGGGGTGGGAAAATGGGCTGTCCCTCCCTGGTGGTCTCCAAACTGAGACCAGACAGGAATGCTTAAGCTTTGGATTCCGTCAGTGAACAAGAGGTTAAGAATACAAGAAGACCCCTCCTATATCAGACCAGTGGTCCATCTAGTCCAGCATCCTTTCTTATACAGTGGCCAGATGGTTTCTCTGGAGGTTCAACAAGAGGGCATAGAGGCTGAGTTGGAAATATATGTGTTGCAAGGTCTAAAACCCAGTCATTATAGGGTTAATATGTGCTTACCTTGTGTGCTATTGTTTAGACTGACCTGGAAGGAAACCTGGCACAGAGCCAATGGAAACAAAGCCTGTGAAACTGAAGTCTGTTTACTCACAACCAGGGCTCATTTCCTGCAGGAGCGCACAGGAGTGAAGCTCCAGCAGAAAGGAGCCCAGGGGGTGAGCCCATGCAGCAAGCCCTGCCCCTGCTCTCAGCAGTCCCCCGTCACATTTCCCAACCCACTGGCCAACCCAGCAGAGCGCTGCCATGAGCTGCTGTGAGCTGGCTGACCCAGCAGAGCGCTGCCACGAGCTGGCCGTCGAGCTGCTCTGCCACTGCGGGGCTGTGGACCCCAGCCTGCCCAGGCTCTGTCCATCCTCATGCGAGCCCTGGCGTGGCGCCTCTGCAAGGCGGGCCCTGGCGACTCCTGCAAGGCCTGCGAGGAGCTCCGCCCTGGCCTCCTGTGCCTCTGCCCCACCACCGCCCTGGTCCCCTACCTGCTCAAGGCCATGTGCGTCCTCCGTGCTGCCCTTCTCGACCCATGAACAGCCACAAACTTTCCTGCACTTGCTGGCCATCCAAAAGGGTCCAGTGGCACCTTTAAGACCAAGGTTTATTCCGGTACAAGCTCTCCCTCCTCTGTGAGGGCAGATCTGCGTGCTCCCCCCCCCATAGCTAGCAATCCAAAACAGTCCAGTCGAGCCTGAGTGGTGGGTGTTGCCTTCTGACAAACTTCCAGTGATGTCGGGGTGGTGGTGGCATATGCAAATAAGTTATGCTAATGAGCTCCTGCACCTCTTTTTCTACAAAATGACCCCTGCTCACAATCATTGGTTAATGTATTCAGGTGATTGCTTTCTAGGGCTCAAGAAGAAAAAGAAGAAGAAGAAGAATCTCCATTGTTGTAGATCGTGTGGTCAAAGTGTAAAGATGTAGCCTTAGGTGTCCGTTGTTGTTTTGTAGATTCCCTGTAGATTTTTAAATGTTCAATGGATCGAAAGAGAGAGGCTAAGCTAATTAGCAGCTGAGAGGCTTGATTTTAAAACAACCACTTTTTTCCTCTGCAAGTTTTTACTCTCTGTCAGGCACACTGCAGCTGTGAAAGGTGACTTAGATTTATGTTGAATTAAGAAATATCCCTACGCCAGCCTGCATATCCTAATGAACAGCTGAGAACTATTATTTTGAACCTTTCTTGCGCGTTTGGAATCCCGGACGAGGAGGAAGGACTGTAGGAGCCAATCGCTTGCAGCCAGCTCTTGCATCCCTGCTCTGAAGAGGAGATTTATCCCATGATTCCCTGCTGAGTGCCTGCTAAAGCCTGCAGATCAGAAAGAGTGATCTAAGCACATCTTCTGAATCAGCTGCAGATGTGAGTATGTTCTGAGCCGGAGATCCCAATCCAGGGGGGTTAGGCCCACTCAAGTTGACCCAGCATAATTTTAATTGGTGGTTCAGCTCCCTAAAGAATAGACTGCAAATATATGGGGCTGAAGGTATTTTAACAAAGGAAGTCCCTGCAAGTGAGCCAGAGAAAAGTGCCTTCAGAAGACTAGATGATTATGCCAAGTCCTTGATTATGGGTTCAGTTAATTGTCATGATGTCCCCAGCCTGCATACCATAGAAAGTTCCAAGCTAATGATTGAACACCTGAAAGAGAGGTATGGAGGGGAGACAACAAGTAAGATTTATTACTTGAAGGCTCAGATCTTTGACTTTAGAGTAAAGGAAAGTGACTCTTTACCTGATCAATTAAAGAAGCTAATGGGGACATACAATCAGTTGAAAGAAGTCAGGAAGATTCCTGACCAGTTAGACATGATAGCTGCTATACTGAATGGCTCCCTACAAGTTACAGAGGACTAGCAATGTCTTTAAGACACCAAAAAGATCTAACACTAGATGGTTTGTTGATGGTTTTAAAGGAAGAGTATCACTCCAGAACTAGTCAGGATGCTTTGTCTAATGAGATGTCTGTTTTGAGTTTGAAACATGCGTGCAGATTTAAAAGGGAAAAGAAAATTGAATGTTTTATATGTGATGAAAATCATCTGGCCAGAGACTGTGAATTTAAAAATGCCAGAAATTGTGAATTTAAAAGGGATGCCAGTCAAAAGTCCACTGGTGCACATGCTCAAACTTAAAGAGCGACACCTGGTGGAAGAGGAAATCATAGCAACCACAGAGGTTTTAGACCTCAGACAAAGGGACGCTTTAATGTAAACAGAAATGCTCAGAGGAATGGAAATAGTGGTTATGCTTTTAGAATCTGTAATAATGATGATGAAAATAAGAGAGTATTTTTAGTAGACCCTGGATCCTGTATACACATATGCATATATAAGGACTTGTTTTGTGAACTTGATACTAACAATAGACCTGAAGTGTACCAAGCTAAAAAGGAACCTCTTAATTTAGAGGGTGTTGGAACAGTGCCAATCAAACTCCTCACTACAACCGGAGAAGTGATGGATGTTAAATTAAAGAATGTGGCTCTGATTCCTGAAGCAGCTGATAATTTGATTTCAACCAAAAGACCTATGGAAAGTAATCATAAAGTATTGCTTAAGAGAAGGAAAGGAAGTAAGATTGTTGCTGAAATGTCTGGAACTGAATTTGAAGTGGAGGAGAGAAATGGATTTCATTATCTTGTGGATGTTAGTGGAGACTCAGAAGTTGTTGATGCTGATGAGAGACAAATTTACCAAACTAGCAATGGTTCTTGTAATCATCGGAACTGCTTATATGCATGGCATTTGAAGTTTGTGCATTGTGGGATGCAGAGTGTTGAAAAGTAGTTAAAAGAATATGGAATTTCTTTTGTTAGTTGTGACAAGGCAAAGGAGAGATGTGACACATGTCTCAAAGCAAAGGGAACTGCTCTAAAGTACACTGGCAAGTCCACTACTCACAATGAGAAGTTCCTAGAGACTTTGTATAGTGATCTTGTTGGCCCACTAGCACCATCGTGTGGTGGGAACAAATACTTTGTTACTTTTACTGAAAGCAAAAAAATATACTTTTGTGTCTATGATGAAGAACAAGGATGAGATGCTCAATAAATTCAAATGCTATGTGGCCACAATGAAAAACAAGTTTGGCCAAGCACCCCAAAGCTTATGCACCAATGGGGGTAGAGAATATTGCAATGCAGAATTTAAAAGATTTCTAGGACTTGAAGGGATTGAACACAAGTGTTCTCACACTCGCCTCAATGCAATGGCTCTTCTGAAAAGCTGAACAGAAAAATCCAGGACATGTGTAGGGCTATGCTAATACATTCTGGTCTACCAAATACCCTATGGGGTGAGGCTGTCAATACAGCAGTGTATTTACACAATAGAGTACCCTCAAAGGTAACTGGCACCACTTCATTTGAGGCCTGGTTTGGAAAGCGGCCTGATATAAAGCAAATCAAAGCTTTTGATTCCAAAGGGTATGCTCACATACCAAAGGGGAAAACTTGACCCCAGAGCTGAAATCGGACGTAGTAGGGTATCCTGTTGGTGGAAAAGGATACAGGATATACAGCCCCCAAAATCACACAGTTGGGGAATGAAATGTTGTATATGTAGATGAAATCAATTTGCCGTGTGCTTCCAGTGCAACTGATCCAAAGAGTTCTGAGACTGCTCCTAAAGAATTGGTTGCATGGTTACCTGTAGTGACCAAGGGTGAACCGGCAGATCTATCTTCTGAAGAAACTACCAGAACAGAAGGGGAAGCGGGAACCCCTCTAGAGAAGGCAGCAGATCCCACAACCAGTGTGAGACAATCAGAAAGAAGCTCTAAAGGGCAACCGCCACAGGAATATGGATTTTGTGAAACTGTACAATCTGCAAAAGAACCTAAGAACTGGAAAGAAGTATGCAATTTACCTGCAAGTGAAAGAGACAGATGGATTGAAGCAGTGGAACAGGAAATACTATCCATATATGAGAAAGAAGCATGGACTCTTACAAAGTTACCTCCAGGCAGAAAGCCTGTTGGATGCAAATGGGTATTCAGAATCAAGTATACAGAAGATGGGACTATAGACTTATACAAAGCATGCCTAGTAGCCAAAGGTTATACACAAGAATATTGGACTGACTACTTTGAAACTTTTGCTCCAGTTATCAATCAAGCAACGTTCAGAACACTTCTTAGTGTCGCAGCATCAAGAGACATGATTGTAGAGCATCTGGATATAAAGACTGCATTCCCAAAGATCTCTCAGTTATATGCCATCAGGACCTGGAGACTTATTGATTTTTTATTTCCCCGAATCTCTTATCACCTCAATTTGATGCAATTTTTCAGACTCCCTTCCTGGAAAGAGTGGCTGCCAACGTTCCCTCTAAGTTGTGGAGTCTTGTGAGCAAAAATTCTACTTTGTGAGCTACTGGCATTAAAATTGTGAGCAAGCGATTTGGCTACTGCATAAATTAGTTTGCTCTGGAGCCCTCCTTCCTGAGCTAAAACAAAAATGTGTGAGCCAGAGGCTAAAAAACTGTGAGCTAGCTCACACTAACTCAGCTTAGAGGGAACACTGGCTGTGGCATGGGTACCTGCCCCACACTTTCCCCAGTGAACACAGAAGCAAAAAAATTAATTTCACTTATCTGATGTCCCTCCATCTTCAACAACCCCTTTATTCCTTGGTCATCCAAAGGCCCAACTGTTTCTCTGGCAGGTTTTCTTCTCAGGATGTATTTAAAGAAATATTTATTGTGTCCCTTGATTCTTTTAGCAACCTGCTCCTCAAATTCTCTTTTTGCATGCCTAATTATCACTTACATTTCTTTTGCCAGAGCCAGTGGCCCCTTCTGTTCAATTTGTGCAAACCTTCCACTTTTTAAAGGAAGTCTTTTAACTTCTTAGAGTTTCCTTGATTGGTGTTGTTAACCAGGCAGGCATTCTTTTAGACTTGGCAGCGCCTTTCCTAACCTAGGGGGTGCATGCTATCTTAGTTACAATTAGTGTGGTGCACAGGATATCCTATAAGGCCCCCTTCCAGCACAAGGAAGTCACAGGAACTGCAAACATTTTTCAATTAATTTATTTGTTATATAATTTTTAACAAAAACCTTGCAGACCACTGAAATACGGTTCTTAACTGCACATTTATCCATGCACATTGAAGCCACACTGATTGCTTTGTGTGTGTGGGCGGGGTTGTTCTGGATTCTCTGTTCCTTTGTGGATATGTTTGGGTTTTAAGAACATAAGAGAAGCCAATGTTGGATAAGGCCAGTGGCCCATCCAGTCCAACACTCTGTGTCACACAGTGGCCAAAAAGACCAGGTGCCATCAGGAGGTCCAGCAGTGGGGCCAGGACACTAGAAGTCCTCCCACTGTTGCCCCCCCAAGCACCAAGAATACAGAGCATCACTTGCCCCAGACTGAGAGTTCCTATCTGTACCTTGTGGCTAATAGCCACTGATGGACCTCTGCTCCATATGCTTATCAAATTCCCTCTTGAAGCTGTCCATGCTTGTAGCCACTACCACCTCCTGTGGCAGTGAATTCCATGTGTTAATCACTCTTTTTTGTAACATGATACCTCCCTTGAACATTAAGAGCTTGGAATGAAATTTGGTTAAGCACGTTTCGGACACAGTTCTGCATTTCATGTCCATATACAAGCTTGGCACACTCTTCCCCACAACCATATCTGGTAGGCCAAGAGAGGCGTAAAATGCACCACAGTGCTCTTTCTCTGACTGGAATAGTGAGATATAATTAATTTTGGCATGCATATTTTGAAAGTCTGAACTTCACTTTTAGGCTCTGCATCTACCAGGAGGTGAATGGAAGATGCCAGGTACATTGGGTTGGATTCTACAGATCCACTCTGCGATTTGTTTGTCGGTTTACTTCATTTACACCCTGCCTTTTCCCCAGTGGGGACCCAAATTGGCTCTCCATTGTGATGCTTTCCCTTGGATTACACGGACCCTTGATATTGTCCAATATAAGAAGAGCAGGGCTTGTCTTATGATGTTGTGGAGAGTGAGTCTATCAACAACTGTAGCTCACTTTGACAAAAAGAACCTGTGTGTACAGAGGTAGTCTCTCTGAACAATCAGGTGCTAGGTTCATGCCTTAAAGAAGGACAGTCTTCGTGCTCTGCTTGTGAGATTTCTAGAGGCATAGAACAGAGAAGAGAGTGAGAGAGCACAAGTAAGACGTATCTCCTGTTCATGTGTTGCTTTTGTGAATGAGTGTGTGTGTGGCAGGGGGTGGAATGTCTCCCTCTTTGCCATTCAGGATGACATTTCCGTTTCTTTTGCAGAAAACTTTTCACTTTTTGCATGATGCAAAAAGTGCTATATGCTGTGTGATTTCATTCCATTTTATTATGGTAAACTTTTTATGCTGTTCTAACTGTTTTAATGTTTGCAATGCTATGCAGCTACTTGAGGATAAATCCTATTGAAATAAACACTGACAGGATTGTCCTGCAGGAGTGTCGGGTTGTTTTATTCTTAGTTGCCCTCTGTGTGGGAAGGACCCGCTAGTGTTGTGACATTGCGGCCCAGCTGCTATGAATGAGTTTATCTCTCTTGATTGGCCTCAGGTCAATCATGACTGGAGGAACAGGAGTTGGAGGAACAGGTCAGTCATGACTGGAGGAACAGGGGCTTTGACAAAAGAATGCTAATCTTCTTCTTTGAGGCTAGCTGTCTAGATTCCAGTCCAGTAGCACCTTAGAGACCAACAGTAATTTTGGGAGAAAAGCCTTCAAGAGTCAAAGCTGCCTTCCTCAGATACTAGTAGATGGAGAAGGGAGCTTATACCCCAGAATTCTTGTTGGTCTGTGCCCTGACCTGGATAGCCCAAGCTAGTCTGATCCCATTAGATCTCAGAAGCTAAGCAGGATCAGCCTTGGAAGGGCGACATCCAAGAAATACCAGAGTCGTGAGGCAGAGGCAGGCAATGGCAAACCATCTATGAAGCGTCTCTTGCCTTAAAAACAAAGTCTGGCTCACCACCCAGTGGTGCATAACGTTAAAGAGCTAGAACTTCCGGCTGCCAGACGATCATAGGATCTCCTGGCTATTCTACACACATTGCCATATTGTTAAATACTGGGTTCCATGGGTGGTCTGACTCCAAGCCTAGTGATCAGCTCTCCTTTATTTGTGATTCAGCAAGAACAAAAAGCGAAAAGCCAGGGCAACTGCCCTGTTTAAATAGCATGCAGCTCCACCCACTTCCCCAAACAACTACCAACAATAGGCCATTGTCAGAACCATTAATTCCTCACTGGCCACCTACTATGTCCTGGCGGGCTATTGTTCTAGAGCTCCAAGTTCAGCCCAGTCTCTGGTAGAAACAGTCCTGGAATGTTCCAGTCCCAATACATAACACATATGATAATTAAGTCCTTCTTGTTTGTCTCTAAGGCGCTAATAGACTCGAATCTAGCTGTTCTACTGTAGACCAATATGGCTATCCTCTGAAGGCTAGCTACTAATTCTCCTCTTGAACGTAGTCTGCCTGCATGTTTGAGACACGAAAAGGACGCCACTGCCCCCACTTTCTTTATTCTTTATTACTTTTTAACTCCTGCCCCTTACTCCAAGGAGCTCAGGGCAGTGTACATCATTTTCCTGCTCCAGTGTGTCATCTGCACAGCTACCCTGTGAGGTAGATCATGCTGAGAGACAGTCACTAGCAGGCCCTCATTTAATACAATAAGAAAAAGAATATTGGAAGACTTTGTAATAAATGTTCCCATTTTTATTTAACAAGTGATTTAACGGCAAAAGTGTAAATCTGAGGCTCCCTGAGAATGTGAGGCGCAGGCCGAATGGTCCTGCTGGCCCCCCTCTCAGAGGCCCTGGTCTCTGGCCCAAGGTCACCCAGCGAACTTACACGGCAGAGTAGGAGGGTTGAATCTGGTTCTAACCATTACACCCCATTGGTTTTCTCTCGCAGTCGGCACAGTAGCTTGTGTGTGAGGGAAGTAATGTAGACAGTGTCTCCAAAATCAAAGGACAAATGTTAAAAAAGGTTTTGTTCTGTTCACACACATAAATAAGCTATTGGCAGTAGGAAGTGCTGTCAAGTCACTGCTGACTTACGGCGACACCTGGTAGGGTTTTCAAGGCAAGAAACATTCAGGGCTGGTTTGCCATTGCCTGGCTCTGTGTCATGAACCTGGTATCCCTTGGAGGTCTCCCATCCAACTACTTAGCCGGGGCTGACCCTACTTAGCTTCTGAGATCTGACGCAATCAGGCCAGCCTGGGCCATCCTGGTCAGGCCAGATAAGCTATCAGGGAAATCTAACTGGTGAAACAACAGAATATGGAATACAAAATATAAACACAGTTTACTTGCTGGCCTGGGCAGAGGACATGGGACATCCCAGTTCCTTGGAAAGGGGTCACCTTTCACGCAGGAGGCATCTGGCCTTTGCAAAAGACAGGAAAAGGTTTTTCAGAAACCGGGATGTTTATTCAAACTTCCCACCAAGAGGATCTGGCCAATGAACTATTTCCCTGCAATCCTAAGGTTCCTCACCTCCAGCCCCTCTAGTGGAGAGAAAGGAAGGAAGCAGCTGGGGTGCAGGAGAGAAATAACGCATGTCAGGAAATTTCCCATGGGATCCCCTATGGGTTGACAGTTGTCATGTTCTTGTGACAGATGGCCAGGTGTGACATCTGCATGCTGATTCTCTTCTCTCCCCTCTTCCCCCCCACAATCTGGGATGTTTACATGTTTTGCTCGTCTCTGTATAATGGAGTTTGTGTTTCGCCAGCAGCCCCATACAGGAAGTAGCTTCTTTTTACCGAAAACATAGGAGCAGCCTGCAACCCCTCCCAGTTGAGGAGAGGGAAGCAGGGTTGTACGCAGATGAGGAGAAACAGCAGATTTGACTTTTGAAAGAAAAAGAGGAAAAATGAGAGAGAGAGAGAGAGAGAGAGAGAGAGAGAGAGAGAGAGAGAGAGAGAGAGAGAGAGAGAGAACTGTGAGTTGACTGAGGTGCCTTGGGGCTTCAGGGTTTCTCTCTCTCTCTTCTCCCCGCCTCTGGGGATCTAAAGTGGGGTAGCGCATCTGCTGCCCTGTAGGAGTGCCTCTTCACCTCCATCTGTGCTCTGCTCATACATTTGCACATTTAAAAAAAATACACAGAGATTATAAGTCTCCACTGCTCTCGCCTACAAAAGAGAACCTCTTGCCACGCAGGAAGTGTGGAGCGCATAAATGCAATCAAAGAAATGGAGACTTGCTGGAACAGACCAAGGGTCCCTCTAGTGCTGCCTCCTCTTTCCAGCCAGGTGTCTCCCCCACAGGTGATGTCTGTTCCCCTAGTTCATCCCCTGTTCAGATCCAGTACCCAGCATGTGCATAGGCTCATTTTGAACAGGGAGGTTCCATTTTGCTCTCCTGTGGAATAGCTCTCTTGTTGTCTGCTCCCTTTTCAAAGCCATCTGGCTTGAAATCCCGCCCGTAATCCACTGCCAAGTCCATTCTTCTGTGTGACCCCCAAGAATATGACAGGGTGAAAAGAGTCTACCTTTTCCCACCCTGCACATGATTTTATAAAACTTTCTCGTCTGTCTCTTACAAATGCTTTTTAATACTGATAAATATAAATAGATTTTTAATACAGATGGATCCCCCTCTTCTTGGCCCATATAGATTAAAAGTCTTTGCTCGCTTCGTTTGAATTGATTTTTGTGTTTTATAATCTGCCTTCAGTTTCAGTGCAAAAGGTGTGCTATAAATGAAGTAAATAAGATAACATCTCTGCAGAGCATAGGTGCTCAAGCAACAGTAAGTGAAAGCGATGATGCACCAAGATCACCTACACACCACCATCTGTGCATGTATGTGCATGCCAACTGTGGTGAGAGCCCCCACAAATGGAACCATGGGTGTGTGCATGTACGCACACCCGTACACAGCCTACCTAATTTGTTCATTTCTCGCATTTATACCCTATCCTGCCTCCAAGGCATTCTGAGTAGTGTATTTGAATGACTGCTTCACACGTGCATCTTTCGACTGAGGCCAGAACCACAAATCTCTCCTCCCCCACTCCCCAGCATGCACACAAGGATAGGCACAAATATATCTTTCAGTTTTTAAGGAAGCAATCTGTGAATGGCACCAGTAGTTAAAACTTGAGAAGTTTGATGGATTTTTTTAAAACTACAGGCAATATTATTTTCTTATTTAATATCATGTCCTGTGAATGAACGTTCTGTCTGTCAGCCTTTATGATTCATACTTGCTGTCTGAGATTAAAGCATAAATAGACTGTTAACATCCAGATTTGTAAAAGGAGTGAGTTTGCTTCTGTTCCCATTGAAATGGCTAGAACAGCTCTTCCGATCCGGATGGGGTCTGTGTCACTGTGAGATCTAGTATCCCACGAATACTGCTGCTACTTATACTAACGATATATAATAAAAACAGAATTTATATAATGCCTTTGAATGCCTCGCATAAATTATTTCTGATGTTATTTTGTGCTCATTCCTTAACTCCAAACCTCCCCCCCGTCTGTGATCTGTTAAGTTGGGAAGGGATCACGGGTGGGGGTGGGGGTGGGGAATTAATTAGAACCTGAGAAGAAGCGATACCTTCCAGGATCGTTTAAGCTGTGAGTGGGGGAGGGGCACAGAGCTTCCAATAGCTAAAGAACCCTGGAGGTGAGCAGCATCCGAAAGTAGGGATGCTGGCCTTTTTATGGCCCCCACCCCAGTTAGGCTGGTGGGAAATGTGTAGCATCATCCAAAGGTCCACCGGGCAGAATGAGGCCTGAGGCTTTCTGTCCTCAAAGGCATTCTGACTCCTGATTTTTTGAGATGTGGGGTGTGTGGAATCTCTTTGAGGGGAGACAAGCAGAAACTAATGTGGTTTTGCATACCTGTGGGTGAGGGATGCCAGCCTCCAGGTGGGACCTTGGGATCCCCTGGAATTACAGCTCATCCTCAGGCTACAGAGATCAGTGCCCTTGGAGAAAAAGGATGTTTGGGAGGATGGAATCTATGGGCATTGTACCCCACTTGGGGTCCTTTCCTTCCCAGGCTCTATCTCCAAATCTACAGGAGTTTCCCAACCTGGATTTGGCAACCCTGCCCTCCCCATCCCTTGCCAGTGGTTATAGGGACCCTGGCACCCCTACATGTGACTCCCCAGGTTTGTGCAAGGTTCCTTTTGCGGGTGCTGTATTGATTGGCATGGGGTGACCTGCTTTGCTATTGACATCCCATACAGGAGTTCTCTTCCTAGTTCCTGCCCCAGACTTGGGCAAATAACCTTGGGTGATTTCTAGATACCTATTAACTTAACCGGGGGTGGGGGGTGAGGGGAGGCCCTCAGCACCTGAAAGCATGCCGTGAAACAGAACAGCCAAGCTCTATAGATAGAAGTGTATGAATGGCCTGAATGCATTAATAAATTTTGTTCTGGATTAGGCCTGGCTGGAGAGAATGCTCCCTCTACAGATGTTTTGCCGTGATTTGTCAATGGCCTGGCACTTAATCCCTCTGAATAGAAAATAAAAGAGCCTTTGCAGTGGGGTGGGGTCTCCCTCTGGGCCTCGGGCAGCTTACACAGAAATCGCCTCTCTTTTTCTCCTTCCCAATCCGTTGCAATACAGGGTCAGGAGGATGTCGGATTAATTAGGGAGAGAACATGGATTCTCATTTAAACATTCCACTCATCTCCCTCACTGGACTGTGAGGAGACAGGGTGTTCAGTAGACTCGAAGCTGCCATTTCGTTTCATTTCACGTCATTTGGACTGACTGAAAACGGGCAGAAGGGGCAACCCTTCAGGGCTTCCCATCTCTCCCTTTTAATTGTTTTGCTTCAGATAATCCCCCCACCCCCAGGTTAGGGTAGAGGTTTTCACACTGCGTTCCAAGGTGCCCTGGGTATGCCAGAGGCTTACTGGGGGTTCCCTAAATACATTACCAGCAGACACCAATTTTTCAGCCATCATATAACTTCCCTTGGTGGAGGGCCTCATTGTCGACCCACATGCCTTGTGGAAAGATGGGGGAAACGGATTCCCATTGTTTCTGTCTTCTGCTCCTCCCAAGCGTCTACTTGTGGTTTTCCAGATATATTTCTTGCAAAGGACTGCTTGGGGAGGGGGTAGCAGTTCAGAGCAGAGAGTCTGTATGGGTGAGTGGGTGGGTGGATGAGGGGTTAAACTGCCTTTCCGTGGAAAACTGGCTCAGGATTTTTAAAAACGTGCAATATCCTGGTTGGGCTTTATGTGTGCTGGCTTTGAAATGGGACTTTCTCAGCAAATGGCACAATATCAGCAAACGGCACAAATACTTTCTATAATAGTAGTGACCTCAAGCCATGGATGTATCGGAGTAGTGCTTCCTTGTTAGATAAGGGCTATTTCTACACAGATTATCTGCTCTGAGTTCAAAGCAGGTCTTTTCCCGCTTCTGTACAGCATCAAGGTGCATTGTGCATCTCCTAGGATTTTCTTGGCTTTTCCCTAACCTTTCCAAAAATTTCTTTGCTCTGAAGTATTGGGATTCCAACAAAGCCTGGATGGCTGCTGTGTAGGCGGAAAAGTTTGGATTTTCTCAATTCTGCACACACAGCAGCTGCCCCTATCGCTGCAGTGGGCATTTCCTCCCCTAACTTTTTTTTTAAGATTGACTCCTGGATATTGTTGTAACCATGGCTTTTTTTTGTAGGAAAAGCCCAGCAGGAACTCATTAGCATAATAGGCCATACCCAACAGCAGAAACTCATTAGCATATTCAGCCACACCCCTGACAGCACAGCTCATTAGCATATTAGGCCACACCTCCACATTATCAGAAGTGTGGTCATCCAGCCACACCCACCTTTTGCTTCTTATTCTGTTTACCTTGTTTGTTGTCAAAACCCAGGACTTTTTTTGAAGCAGGAACTCCTTTGCATGTTAGGCCACACAGCCCTAGTGTAGCCAATCCTAATGAGTTTCTGCTGTTGGGTGTGGCCTATTATGCTAATGAGTTCCCGCTGGGCGTGGCCAACTCAGGAGCCAGCCGGAACTCCGTTCCTATGCGTTCCTGCCCCAAAATAGCCCTGATTGTATCAATGTAAAATTATAACAATATTAACAGGTTCTCTGAATTCCAAGCATTTATTTTTTAAGAGTAACTCTTTATCCCCTTTTGTTGTAGAGATATAAGGGGAAAGGCATATCCCACAACAAAAGGGGCTACAGACTTTTAAAAATAATTCATAATTACTGTATGGCATTGTGTTTAGAATAGCCAGGAGAGCCTAAGATTGTCTGGCAGGCAGAAGTTCTAGCTCTCTAGCATTATGCACCACTAGGTGGTGAGCTAACGTTTTTAAGGCAAGAGACGTTTCAGAGGTGGTTTGCCATTGCCTGCCTCTATGTCACAACCTTGGTGTTCCTTGGAGGTCATCTTTCTAAGTACTAGCCAAGACCAACCCTGTTGAGCTTCTGAGATCGGATGGGATCGGGCTATCCAGCTCAGGGCTTTTTTTTTAATGAAAGCTGGGAATTCAGACAATTTGTTACACATATTTGGTTGGATCCAGAACTGGCAATTTCTACCAATTAACCTTCCTTGCTGCATCCAGCCTTTTATGTCAATATAGAGATATTCAGTTGACTTTTTTTAACTGAAAAAGCCCCAGTGGAAGGGCTGTGTGTAGCCACTGCTGGGGGACCAGGACAGGAAAACTTGCTATGTGGAAGACCCATTGCCACATTGCTGTTGGAAGCTAGAACAGCAATGGGGAAAACTATACAAGTCTGTTTCAGTGTTGAAAACACCAAGGATACTAGTAAAATGCCAAATCTCCCTGGTAGTGATGGCCGTAGTGTGGTATGGCAGCAGTTTTTGCAATTTGTTTCTGGAGTCTCTGTGGTTCCTCCAGGTCTTATCAAGCCCTCCTCCATGAGAAGATCTGTTTAGCCATGGGGAAGCATCCATGAAACAGTTTGCATCCCACCATGGATAAGCTCCTGCAGAAAGTGTATAAGATATATGCTAGGATGCAGACTCAGTTCATACAGGGTGAAAACGAGGCTGAAAGACTCCCAAATGGACTCCGTATTCACCCTAGGAGATGCCCAAGAAACCTTTGATATGCAGGGGTTCCTCAGTAGATACGTTGATATGGCAAGGGCTCTGTCAGAGGCAGTTAGGTGTAGTGGTTAAGAGCACAGACTCTGATCTGGGAGAACCAGGTTTGATTCCCCACTCTTCCACATGAAACCAGCGTGGTGACCTTGGGCCAGTCACAGTTCTCTCAGAGCTATCTTAGCCCCACCTACCTCACAGGACATCTGTTGTGGGGAAGGGAAAGGAGTTTGTAAGCTGCTCTGAGACTCCGAGTGAAGGGTGGGGTATGAATCTAATCTCTTCTTCTTCTTCTCTGAAAGTAGGAAATTGGAGAAGGTCTTGTAATACATTTACACTGCCATCCTATGCGGTGACTCTAGTTTAACCTCACAGAAATCAACAGATGCAGTCCTAAGCAGGATAGTGCTCTTAGGACTGCACTACTCGGCTGCAGTAGCTCTGTGTAGGATTTCAAGGTGATCTTGAGAAACGAAGGAAAACTGGCTTTGTGCAAGGCCATGAGGAGGTCTAGTTTAGTGGCTTCCATACTTTCACCCCAAGGAGCCACCCAGAGGTTTTTTTTCCTCTTTTGTTCTAAACCTCCTTGTTACTTCCATAGAACCTGGAGGACAGCGGTCCTAGATCCTGGCCTTTTCACTACCTTTATTTAAGTCTATGGTGATCTTGGGGGTTTTAAATGGATTCTTGTAATGTCTCTTATTGTTTTGTTGTAAATCTGCTTTAATTGCAGATCTCAGCTTTAAATTATGGATTGTTTTAACTGCAAATCTGCATTATTGTAGAGATATATGTTGGTACCTGCCCTGAGCCTACATTGTGGGGAGGGCAGGATAAAAATCTAACAAAATTAATTAATTAAATAAATACCTTGTTTCTTAGCACTTCCCTCTACAGCCTGTTTGCAGCCAGGAAGTCCCCTAAAATGAGGCACTGATGACCCCCCCCCCCCTCTCTCTCTCACACACACACACCGACCAGAATCTCTAGTTTAGCCAACAGCAAACTCAACAATGAATAATCCTCATTGACTGAATGGGGTCACATGTTGCTACTTAGTAATCGTGCATGCCACCAATACCACATCTTAACTGTGGGAATAAAGTAATATCAAAATGACCATGCTGCTAGGAAACAATCACTAATGATAACCGTTTAACATATTTATTCCTTTTTCCTATTTAAAGAATACTTTATATCTTTGGTCAGGTTTCGAATCCAGAGGAAACATATTGCCCTGAGTGGAAATTAGGTAATCCTTCAGAAACTGGGAATTATATGGCATGATGAACACGCCAGACAAGAGTATAATGTTACTCTGGCATGGCACACTCCCCGGCCAGTGTTTCCTCTAATTCCCCCCCCCCAAGCCGGACAGTTCACAACCTGAGCAGAAAAGAACTGCTGCGATCTTAAACTGGGGGATGGGCAGTGCGAGACCCTGTGCTTCTCCAGCGTGGTGCTGAGTGGGGCTTCCTGTGTTAAGCTTAAAGGGAACACTGTTAGACTCTTCCTCATCCCTGTCTCTGTGTTGCTGTGGAAGGTGAAGACCTTGTTCCGGGATCCTTTAATAACATGCCGTCCTCCCAAAGCTAGAGTGGCCGTAGTACAAGGAGAAATGTTTCCATAACCTACTCCGCTGCACCAGAAGACACTACTCCAATGGATCCCCCCCCCTCCATTTTATTCATTGAAAATATTTGTGTCCTTCCTCTCCTACTGTCTGAGGTAGCTTACATAACCTTAAAATAAGAATCCTCAAAATAACCCAAGTTATACAGTGATTCTCTGTATCATTAGCTGCTGTAGATTTTCCAGGTTGTGTGGCCATGGTCTTGGCATTGTAGGACCTGACGTTTCGCCAGCAGCTGTGACTGGCATCCTCAGAGGTATAACACAGAAAGACGGAGTACTCTTTGTGTCAAGGTGACACAGAGAGTACCCTTCTCACCTTGACACAGAGAGTACTCCATCTTTTTGTGTTATACCTCTGAGGATGCCAGTCACAGCTGCTGGCGAAACGTCAGGTCCTACAATGCCAAGACCACGGCCACACAACCCGGAAAATCTACAGCAACTAATGAACTCAGGCCGTAAAAGCCTTTGACAACATATTCTCTGACTGATTTCGCACAAGGAGTTGCCCCGCCGTTACGCCTCCCTTTGCCCTGTTTCCATTGTTCCATCTCCCACTCAAAGCTGTGTGGCCGCATTTTGATCCGCAGCTTCGCCCGATTTCCCCTGTGGTTTCCTGATCCCCGATCCGCAGCTCTTGTGCAAAATCAGTCTTTGGATCCTTGGTGCCCGCAGGGGCCATGGTGAGAGGGCTTCTGAGGTTCTGGCCCCGCAGTGGAGCACAGAGTGTTGGACTGGCCTGATCCAACATGGCTTCTCTTATGTTCTTAACTTTTTTTAAAAAAAAAAAAAGCAGCCAGATCATTTGTTAAAAGAATTTTATACCCATGGAGGCTGGCAGACTTTTGCGGCAGAATGTATGCAAAGAACGGCAACGGGGGGGGGAAGCATAGAATCCTAAATCCTCTCATTTTCTTTCAACTGCCAAGTTCCTTTTATTTATTTTGCAAAAAGCTATAGGTATGTGTATATGTGGCTGATGAGCAGAGGTTGTTCCATATCCTTGGGGTTATTACAGAAAAGGCTGCGATCCTCCCAGCCATATGTTTAGGCTCTCAAGAGAATGAACCTCCCTCAATACCCTAGTTTAGTTGGATGGCAGATCTCTTAAGATGTGCGTTGAGGCTGAGCTGGAAAAGACTGCACAGGAATGAGGTGGACTACATGTATGTCTGAATTTGCTGACACTCACTTAATTTTTTTCTAAGAACTCAGCCAAATGAACGTCCTGGTATATGGTCTCCTAAACTAACCACCATGAAGACAGATAGTCCTCTGGCTACAGTGTGAAATCACTATTTATGCTACCTAATTTATCTCAACATGAAGAATCTTTAGAAAGACTGTCAAGGGTAGGACACCAAACAGTCAGCCTGGACCACAGATTTGAACAATCTCTTAGTTCTAAAGGAAGTTCACATGTGATGGCAAGGAAAAGATAGGAGCAATCCTGCCTGACATGAATTTTCTGTAGCTTGTTTCATTTTGATGAAGGCAAGAGCATTAGCAGTTGGTTACCACGTCTGCACATACAGCTGTGGATCAGCATGTAGGATATGTGTGTGGGGACACACAATTATTCCCATACTCATTATCTACCATATCTGAAAGTTTTCTGAGGTGGAGCTTACAGTGCATCTAAACAATGCATCTAAACCACATGGTAAAGTGTATCTGTGACATTCAAACTGCAGATAGGTACTTCCCCACATTGGGCGGTGGGACACACTCACATCCAGACAACTAGCATATGAGGGTAGGTTAGAACCCTTGTATTTCAGACTGTAAGAACAGCAGATCCAAGCTCCAAGGTGCCCCAGACAAAGAAGAGATTGAGACAAGAAAGGCTACCCCATGATACCTCATTAGTCTTTCAAACCACGTCACCTAGCACGGATGTGGCCCTTCATCTAGAATTCCATCTCTATCCATTTAACAAACCGTAAGGAGCAGCTTTCCTGAATCCACCCGCTGGGCCCAAGGCTAAACAGAGAGACGGCTAGCGGTTCCCGGCTCGTTTAATGGCTACTATGTCAGCCAAGCAAATTGCACTAGGGAAGGATTAAAAAAGAACCATTTTATATGATGATGAATCACAGAATGGTGGGGCAGGAAGGAGCCTGAATGTCACAGGGTGTCACTTCTCTGTCCTAAGAGAGAAGATGCCGTACCATCCAACCTGTCCAGAACTTGCTTTGCATCATGTTCATTACAGAACAGCTGCAAGAAGAAAGCGGAAGGAATCAGAAAGAACTAAAAAAAAAAAATCACAGCAGATTCAGTGGAATATATGCAGGGGAAACCACATGCAAAATAACTCCAGTGTAATCTTTTCTGCATAGGAGTGCACTGTCAATATCCTAATGTCTTACTGGGGAATCAAATGCTAGGCAGGAGTTTATTTTAATGGCAACCCACCCACCCCCATTGCTTTCAAGCTTACTTAGTTAGGGCTGAAACAGAAACCAGGTGACTGTTCCGAAAAGGAAACATTAATTTGTGCTAGCTGCTCTTTGCATACATTCTGCCACAAAAGTCTGCCAGCCTCCATGTGTGTAAAATCCTTTTAACAAATAATCCATGAATACAGCCACGGCACTGTAATCTTCTGCAGCGTGCTCTCACTCCGCTGTGTTTGGGTGGGGGTATGTGCCTCGCGGGGAGGGGAATGTTTGCGCACACAGGAAGGCAGGCGAATATCCCTTCATTTTCACAAGGGGCTCTGCGGATGCAAGGTCTGGCTTTGTAGGCCAGCTCAGCAATCCGGAGGCCTCTGTGGCGGTGATGCGCTGACGGAGGGATGTGATGCTGGCTAAGATTACAAAACCCAGATAAAATTTCAGGGGTCTCAGTGGAAGTGGGTAGGTGCATACCCAATCACGTGGTAAAGGAGCTTCCAGTTTTGCAAGTGTCCCGGTTCAAATCCCCCACCAGCCAAAGATGCCCTGGGAGGGTCTCGGGAAACCTATTTTGAAAAGGAGAAACCCAAATTGCAGGGTTGCTGTAAACATTACTGTCTATCATCCGGGCCAGTTCAAGGGATTTTGTCACCGGAGGCCAGGCACCTCCATCTCTCCCTCCCCCAGACCTGTGCCACCACAACCCCCCCCTCTTGCGCACCCCTGCTCTCAAGCACCCGCTGGAGCACCGGCCCCACCCCGTTCCGAACGAGCGCACCACCGAAGGGCTAACTGCGACGGCAACCTGCATCCCTGGCTGTTCTGTGCGGGGAGGGGGAGACGGAGCGAGGGCGAGAGCTTCCCTCTGCTGTCTGTCTGTCTCTCCCCGCCTGCTCCTCCTCCGCCTCCGTTCTTCGGCCAGCCCCTTGGCAAGCAGCGCCACCTCCCGCGGGGCCGGGAGGGCAGCAGCCCCGCTTCGTGTTTGTCTTTCCGGGCCTCCGCTCCCCCTCCCTCTCCCCCCCCCGCCCCGTCTGGCCTCTCCTTGCCCGCCTTGGAAGGCCGCCTCGCCTCCCAACAGGTGTGCCCGGCTCTGCCAAGGAGGGATGCCGGCGGCCTGACGGCGTCCAAGAGCAGGCTGGGAAGCCGGGCTGGGGAAGGTCCAGGAGAGCCCCCCCCCGCTCCCTCCCCTCCCCGCGCGAACCAAACGGGAGCATCTCCGCCTCCTCCGCCTCCTCCTCCTCGGGTGGGCGGGCGCTCGCCTGGCTGGTCGCTCGCCGGGGCCGCACTTGCCCGGGCGGTGGATGCGCCGCGCGGGGGAGGGCGCCAGCCAGGGGGTCGAGAGGCGGCCGGCGCCCCCCAGCCCGCTCCGCCGGGATCTTCCTCGCTTGACGTCAGGCGCGGCGGCGGGCTGAGCCGCGGCTTCCCCGGCCGGTGCCTGCGCTGCGTGCGCTCCGGAGGCGGCGGCGGCGGCGAAGGAGGCGCGCAGGGCAGCCCGGCGGCGGCGGCGGCGGCGGCTGGCTGGGGCGGGCAGGCGGGGAGCGCAGCATGCTGGCTGCCTCCCGGGGCCGCCGCCGTCGTCGTCGTTGCTGCTGCTGCTGCCGCCGCCGCCGCCGCCGCCCATGGAGCTCGCGCTGGTAACGCTGGAGAACGGCGGCGCCACGGCCATCGGCGGCGAGGCGGGCGGCGGGCGGGCGCCGCGGCGCAGGGGGGACCTGCTCCAGCTGCCCACCCCGGCCGCCTGGCTGAGCGAGTGCGGCGGCAAGGAGGGCTGCCCGCAGGCGGCGGAGCAGGGCGAGGCGGCCCTCGGCGGTGGCGGCGGCTCCTGTGCGCCGCTGCCGCGCGGCCTCCTCTTGCGCCCCGCCGCCGCCGCCGCCGCCGCCGCCCCCTGAGGACTCGGCGACGGTGGCGCCCGAGGAAGGCCACCACCGGCTGGGCATGGCCATGGCGCGGGGCCCCTCGCTGTCCGGCGGGCCCTCGTCGGCGGCGGCGGCCGAGGAGGAGGAGGAGAGCGGCGGCGGCGCCCTGCCCAGCCAGCAGCGCGTCCTCATCAACATCTCCGGCCTGCGCTTCGAGACCCAGCTGGGCACCCTCAACCAGTTCCCGGACACGCTGCTGGGCGACCCCCAGAAGCGCATGCGCTACTTCGACCCCCTCCGCAACGAGTACTTCTTCGACCGCAACCGGCCCAGCTTCGACGGCATCCTCTACTTCTACCAGTCCGGGGGCAAGCTGCGCCGCCCGGTCAACGTCTCCATCGACGTCTTCGCCGACGAGATCCGCTTCTACCAGCTGGGCGAGGAGGCCATGGAGCGCTTCCGGGAGGACGAGGGCTTCATCAAGGAGGAGGAGAAGCCCCTGCCCACCAACGAGTTCCAGCGCCAGGTGTGGCTCATCTTTGAGTACCCGGAGAGCTCCAGCTCCGCCCGGGGCATCGCCATCGTCTCTGTCCTGGTCATCCTCATCTCCATCATCACCTTCTGCCTGGAGACCTTGCCCGAGTTCCGTGACGAGCGGGAGCTCCACGTCCCCCTGCTCTCGCCCCACAACGCCACGGCCGGGGAGGCCCCCCAGCAGCACCAGCAGCCCCCCAGCACCCTGACTGACCCCTTCTTCATCATTGAGACCACCTGCGTCATCTGGTTCACCTTCGAGCTGCTGGTGCGCTTCTTCGCCTGCCCCAGCAAGCCCGAGTTCTCCAGGAACATCATGAACATCATTGACATTGTGGCCATCATCCCCTACTTCATCACCCTGGGCACGGAGTTGGCTCAGGAGCAGCAGAAGAGAGAGCAGCCCGGCAGCGCCGGCAACGGGGGTCAGCAGCAAGCCATGTCCTTGGCCATCCTCCGGGTCATCCGCCTGGTCCGGGTCTTCCGGATCTTCAAGCTCTCCAGGCACTCCAAGGGGCTGCAGATCCTGGGGCAGACTTTGAAAGCCAGCATGAGGGAACTGGGGCTCCTCATTTTCTTCCTCTTTATTGGGGTGATTCTCTTCTCCAGCGCCGTCTATTTTGCCGAGGCTGATGACCCTGAGTCGCATTTCTCCAGCATCCCTGATGCCTTCTGGTGGGCGGTGGTCACCATGACCACAGTGGGCTATGGAGATATGAGGCCTGTCACAGTAGGGGGCAAGATTGTGGGCTCCTTGTGTGCCATCGCGGGTGTGCTCACCATTGCCCTTCCTGTCCCCGTTATTGTGTCCAACTTTAACTACTTCTACCATCGAGAAACGGACCACGAAGAGCAGGCCATCCTCAAGGATGAACCCAGCAGTGCTCAAGGCAGCTCAGCTGGGGACTTGAAGAGACGCATGAGCAAAAACTCTTTGGACAAATCTGTTGTGCACTTGGAGAACATTGAAGGGGTCAACAATGGGACCGGATCAGTAGAGAAAGCCAACATTAAAGCTAAAAGCAGCGTAGATCTCAAAAAATCTCTCTATGCACTCTGTCTAGACACCAATAGGGAAACAGACTTATAGGACATGGGACAGCAAGGGGTGTGTGGGTTGCTGGGATGGAATCATTGGGAGGAGTTGCCTAGCACTGCCACTTAGTATTTTAAATTAGGATATATTTTAAGTAGGGTAGCTGTTCTAAAGAAACCTCCAGGAAATGCAAGGATTTAAAATATATATATATTATTTTCCATGACACGGGGAGTGTCACCTGTTTATGAAACCAGCTAAGATTAAGCCAGCTCCACCTCCCGGAGGCTTTGATGCCCTTAACAAGTGCAGTGGATGCTGCTGGCAGATATTTATTTTAGTAAAAAAAAATACATACAAAGTGGTTTCCAAACAGCTCATTTGTAGCACAATTTACTTGTCCACCCATCTCCCCACCACACACAGTAAATGAATTATTTGTTGGTACTGTAGTTTCAACCTGAAATATTTCTATTTTCTATATGTATTGTTCTATTTACAGGGAGGAAAAAAGCACTTTTTTTCTAGGACATACAGCTTCATGAAAGCTTTAGGGACTTTTAGCGAAGTAACACATTCCCCAGTTTCTTTTTAAAAAGTACAAAATCAGTTTTCTCCTGCGTGATGTGAATGTGATACTTTCGGCCTTCTAGCAGAATATGTTTTTGTTGTCGGAGTTGGGTTTTTGTTTTCTTGGTGAGCCTTAAATTATTAAAAACACAGATCCATTTCTTGATACATACCTTTAATACTGTTGTCATATTTCTGACAGTCCCAGTTGTGTGCTTTTTATCCCAGGAAACAAAAATCTGTAGCTGTTTTTTTGGGGAGGGGAGGGTTTTTTTTTAAATAACTAATGTTTTCAAAGACTTTTTTTTTAAAAAAAGTAGAACATGATTTATTAGGTTTGGTCCAAGTGCACAACAGATCAGAGGCACTGGGGATAAATACAGTGTGTGAACAAATCCGTCCAGGCAGCATTTTGTGTTTGTGTTCCACTTAGCACCGTACAGCAGTCCCATTGCACGTCCACTTGGATAGATGCCTTGCCATTTTTAACAGCAGTATTTCCACAATGGAGGGCAAGAGAATCTTAACACAGCAGGCAGTGCGACTTCAACAACACTCTTGTGGCTTACATTTTGTGCTAAGTGGGGGGTGGGTGAAGGGGGAACATCCCATGGACCTGTTTTATTTAGAGGTTTGTTTAAAAATTAGGATGGATTTTTTTATATATATGTTGTGTAGATGCTCCTGAACAAACTACCTTCATCAAAGGTTGTGCTGCCGTTACAGCGGCTAGGATAACAAAGCGAGCAGAGCAAGCGGCTGGACTTTAAAAAGAAAAACCAGAGATCTGTCTCCATCATTCTGTTGTTGCTACGGGCTGCTGAGGACCAAGTTCTCTGGGGTCTGTGATTGTATTCTCCCTCTCCACTTTTTGGCAAGCTCCTGCTGCATCGCGAATGGAGGTCTCACTCCTTTGTTCCATACAGCGTGACTCAAGTTGTGCCAGAGGATCAGCAATCAAGGTTAGTTCCTCCCTTAATTCCACAGTGTTCTCAATACATTCACATGCATGTGTTTGGGTTTTAGCAATGCATCTGGAGCTGGAGGGAGGCAGGCTCTCTATTGGTCTGGAAAGTTTCGGTCCGGAAAACACAAGGATTTGTCTTTCTTTAAGCTGTTGGTGATTTATGATCTGGTCCGCTGTGATGTTCTGAGTAGAACCGTCACTCTGGTTTTGGGGCTAGTGCATACAGCCAGTGGAATCAAGCCCAGCTTTTCATGGATTGTACCACTTTCTGCTGCAGGTGGAGTATCACATGTATGAATGAAACAAAACATTCTGTAAGCAGAAAAATAGCATATCGGGGGGAAAGATTAATGGACCCCTTCCTTCTAATGTCCTGGTTGTCTATGAGCAGGGGTGACACTTATGGGGAGAATTCACATGTGCAACTCCCTCCCCCCGCCTTCAGCCTGAAATGGTACAGTCTGGGGAAAAAAATACTGCTGGTTATATAAATTGATCCTCAGTTGTAGACTACTATGGTACACACCTTTCCCATGCTCCAAAGTTGCACATGGAATGGGCCAATTTTTGCCAATAGGTTCACACCAGTTACCAAGCCTCAACATTCTGTACTAGTCTGCTCATCCACACATACCAGTGTTAGTTGTTTGTGACCCAAAAGAACTAGCTTTTTCAAAGCTTTCCTGCCTGGTTGCCTAGAAGTAATTTTGTATGCATCCAGAAAACTAGCCATGTAATACCTTGCAAGTCCCTGCCTGGTCTCCTGTCCTCAGAGAGAATGGGGTTTTTGCTTCAAACGATGTGACATGAGCCAGTTCACATTACTGTGTTCTTGCAATAAAGGGGACCCTTGCATGCATGGGTGAAGTGGTTTGATTTTATTTTTTTTGTTGCTCCTTAAAGAGTGGACATTTTCCACCTTGAAAGAATATTAATCTAGGTCAACATTTTCGAACCTAGGTTCCAAAAGTGGGTTGCGCTGCCTGTAAAAATGGGTCCCAGGCTTTTGCAGTTTTATTGATTTGTGGGTCACCATAACAAAAAGCTTGGGAACCACTGATCTAGGCAAAGATGGGAGAGGGAATGTTCCAGGACTCTCATAAGCATCTTACAGAAAGCCGTTCCACGGTATTTGTGCAGGAGAGAGTGTGAGTGTGGAAGAGTGCTTAATTCAAGGCTTTACAATGCAAACCTAAGAACCCTTTTCTGGGAACTAAGACCCATTTAATATACATGAGTAGGATTTTTAATAGACCTGCTTAGAGTGGCACTGCTAGAAATACAAAGCGTCCAACTTTTGTGTTACATGGATTTTTGTTTCTAATGTTTGAAGAAATGGGGTTGGATCCAATCAGCTTTTCTGGTGGTGAAAAAGGAAAGCATTGCATTGGCAAAGCCGTGTGGGACCAGGGCTGTAGTGAGGAGGGGAACTGGGAGAAATCGGGTGGAAAAGCTGCTTGGATCCAAACCATCATTTGCCATTTAAACGTTAAGTACAGAATCCAATCATGCTTTGCTCCTTTCCTTGAGGTGGGTGGTGGATATCCCATTTTGGTTAGACCAGGATTGTGCATTCACATGGAAGGACTCAGCCGGGCCTGCTACTGAGCATTAGAATTAATACGGCAAACTTGGAACGAGTTTTTTCTGGCAATAACAGCATATTAATTATTTTTAATTGTTCTTCCTTTGCATTTGCAAGAAGCACGTTGCCCATCGGCTACTGGGGTCAAATCAGGGTTGCACGCTTCGGGTTGAGAAATACCTGGAGATTTTAAGGGTGGAGCCTGAGGAAGGCCGGGTTTGGAGAGGGGAGGGAACCAATGCCATAGAGTCCACCTTCCAAAGCAGCCATTTTCTCCAGGTGAACTGATCTCTGTCATCTGGAGATCACTTGGAATATCAGGAGATCTTCAGCTACCACCTGGAGGTTGGCAACCCTAAGTCAAATAGGTATCATAGATATTAACAAATATTAAATAGTCATAGATATTAATAGATATTAAGTCTGACTTTTGATGAGGTTTTACATGAAAATGTCTCAGATTATTACAATAAGGTCCATTGTTTATAGCACATGGGTATGATTAAGTAAATAAATAAATAACTGTGTTCCGTGCGCCTTGGTGTTTAGTCATGCTGGCCACATGACCACGGAAATGTCTTCGGACAGCGCTGGCTCTTCGGCTTTGAAACGGAGATGAGCACCGCAACCCTAGAGTTGGATTCGGCTGGCTTTCGAGCAAGGGAACCTTTACCTTTTTACTGTGATTAAATATGGATGGTTTCATGAATTGGTCCCAATGTTAATTTCTGTGGAGCTGCACAGTAACCAGATAGTTCCTCCCCACCCCCATTCAAAACCCTCTAGAATTGGGACAAAACCAGAATACAGTAGGTGTTACACCACATTGGTTAGGCTTCTGTGTTTGCAGAAAATAGGTATTGTGCTGTTAGTTGGGATCATGTGGATTTCCAATACTTTAGGTGTGCAGAATTGCGTTTCCCCCTATTCAACTGAAATTAGTGCTGGCAGACCTCAATATCTATTTAGTGATATCTCACATAAGAAAACGTGTGACAGAAACATTACCCCCCTCCCCCCCGAACAATGGACCCGTTTATTGTAAGTATTGCAGAAATGGGCAAGGCTATGCAGGGTTTCGTTGTGGATGGGGATTCTTTTCCAAGGAGCTCTCCTGCCCCACCCTCCGCTCTTGCTCCCATCAGCTCTGGAACAGGCAAGGGCCTTTGCTGGCTTCTCCCACTTTGGTTCAAGGATTGGACTGGGAAGGTCCTGGAGCCACCGTCCCTGCTCCCCTCGACTTTGGTCAGGGTATGCCCTGCTGTATGGCCAAATATGGCATGAAGTGATCCCAATGAGTGATCACAAAAAACTAATTTGTTAACCAACTACTATAACAGTTGAATAAATAAAAGAACAGTTATGAAAATAGGGCACATGAACATAGGGTATACCACAAACATACCAGGTAAAACACTGAAAGAAGATGACTAGAAAATGATAAAGTTCCTTGTCAAAATTAGCACATTGAATCTCTACTGCTGTTTCAACACCTGACCTCATTAGGTCAGTCTCAACCCCACCTTGGGGGGTAGGGATCAACTACTTGCCTTGTTGCAGCCCAGCTTCCGTGAGGGGACAGACCCCCTCCCTGTTTTATAATCTCTCTCTCTCTCTCTTAAGGCTCTGCTTCCTCAAGAGCAATTGGCTTACCTTAAAGGCGTTTATTAAAATTACAAGGTGTATAAAAGAAATGAACTCTTTTTACAGTATGAGGTCAAACGACAACATGGAAAAAAACTATGCCATGAATCTTCCCCAGTTTTCTATGTTTCTGTGTTATGGTTTAAAACTCTCTTAAAGAAGAGAGAATTTTATTCTTTTTATAAGAAAGGGGAAGGGTAGACAGATGGAGAAAGAAAAGAGTGGAGTGAAATTTTTTCTGTTAGTGAGGGTTAGTTTAGGTTAATAACCAATACCAAGTTTTGGCATCAATCATGGTTAGAAGATCTTCTTTTTAACTAATTCAAAGTCCAAAGTCACTCTGTTAATACAGTTAGTAAAGTCCATTGGGGTTAGTAATTAAACAGCTCCTTCCAGATGCAACACGAACAATCCTCAAAGTATCTTCTTCTTAATTTTCTTCCAGTTATGGATTAAGTCCATTTTAACTTTGAAGTCTTCCGTTCCATCACCCTCCCCCAGTCTGCTGTCTTCTGCACTCCCAATTTTAGGTGCTGCATCTTTCCTGCTGGTGTGTCTCTTCAGGCGTTTCCGTGTTTTAAAAATGGAATCCGTCTTCTTTCTTTTCTTTTTTTCTTAATCATCTGGCCTTCAAGCTTCCAGGGCTCCACAAACTCTTCAGATGAAATTAGATCTCTCGTCTGTCGCTTGCTATGTTCGACATCCCCTTCTACTGGCAGAGTACTTCTTTTTATAAAGGCGGAGTAGGCTTTGGGAGCCTTATCCCCCTCTTCTTTTAACTTTATCGCTTCACTGCCAGTTAGGGGTGCCAAGACATTTGTCAAGGTAAATCCGAGATCTTCTTTCTCTTCCTCTTTAGCGCCCTGGAAACCTGGAATCAAATTCGATTTCTGTTCAATCTCCTTCAACCTACTAGTTGTTTCCAGTATCTGTTTCTGTCGGCTGATGAGAACACTTTCCATTTTAAACAAAGTTTGGTTGATCTTCTGCAATTGTTCCAGCAGGGGGCACAGCATCTCCTTTTTCTGTTGATTGACAGCAAGCTCTTGGGGGGGCTGTCTGGACCGGAAGTCCCTCCTCTCTTCTCTTCCGGTAGCAGCAGGGCTTTTTCCATTATCGACATTTTGTTTTTTTATTTACTTTTAAAAAGTTCGTGCCGCATCCCCCAGGAAGCTAAGATGATCACATTCTTCTATGCCGCCCCAACGGTACTTTCACCAACACTTTGTTTTCTTTCTGCCCCCCTTCGCGCTCCCTTTATATAACTTGCTTCTCGAGGGGGGTGGGGACTCCTCCCTCCTCCCAACGCTTATCCGCATATAGGGGGGCTCCGATTTACGCTTCAAAATAGATCTTCAACTCACGATTCGATGCTACTTCTTCTTTTTATGTTGAACCATAGCGCTGTTTTCACTCCTGGAATTCGGTGGCGCTCGCTAAGTCCCATTACGGGCACGCCGCAGCGGGGCCGATTGGGGCAGGGGGAAAGCCTCAATTTCCCGGCTGTCTGCCGGTAAAGAGGCTACTCCCCAAGCGCCCCCGGTTCGGAGCCTTAACCTAAGGCTCACTAGGGTCTTTCGCATAAGCGAAGACCCCCCCTGACTGCGCGTGGGCTAACCGCCTCCGGGAGCGTCCCGAGAAGCGGCCGACATTCGCGACGCCAAAAACGAAACCCCTTCTATGTTTCTGTGTTGATTATCTGTTTTATACGTATGAAATAATCTCTCTCTCTCTCTCTTAAGGCTCTGCTTCCTCAAGAGCAATTGGCTTACCTTAAAGACGTTTATTAAAATTACAAGGTGTATAAAAGAAATGAACTCTTTTTACAGTATGAGGTCAAACGACAACATGGAAAAAAACTATGCCATGAATCTTCCCCAATTTTCTATGTTTCTGTGTTGATTATCTGTTTTATACGTATGAAATAAAAAAATTTAAAAAACAACCACCAATTGGCTTACCTTTTCCCTCCAATTCCACCAGGTCCAAGCCTGAGGTTTGTGCCTGGGAAATGTAGGTCTGTGGGAAAATCTACCTCAAGGCCTACATGTGAGGGAAAGGCAGTCTTGTATCTGAAGAAGTGAGCGGTGACTCACGAAAGCACATACCCTGCCACAAATTTTGCTAGCCTTTAAGGCGCTACTGGATTCTTGCTCTTTTCTATTGAGGCCTACAGGCTGCTTCTCAGCCTTAAGCCTAGGATCGTGACGATAGAAGAGTACAGGTGGTATAGGTAGAGATCAAAAGCTGCACATATTGTTATACACCTTAAGGTCAGTTATGACTGCCAGAAGCGGAGGGTTTTAAGGAGCCCCTAAGATTCCAGTAAAACTCGGCTTGATGAAAGTGTATTCATTCATGTAAGGTGAACATTTTTTTCAGAGAGAGAAATTAGCCTTGTTTTGCTGCTTCCCTTGAAACATCTGTTGTTTCTTTCTTTGCATCTCATCTTACTCTGTACTGTGAATTCTTTAGGACTGGAATTGGTTATAAGTGATATGTTTTGTACATCAGGTTGCCGACATGGCAGGTGGGGGCTGGAGAGCTCCCGGGATTAGAGCTGATCTCCAGATAGGGTTACTATTCCCCAGTTCAGGGTGGGGGATGCCCTGCTTTTGTGGACTCCTGCCCACCACCGGGTAGCTGGCCAATGGGAGGAAATCCCCCCAAGAGCTGATGTCACCTGGAAGTGATGTAGGCACGGCGGTGATGCTGAGGGGGGATACTCTAGTTTTTTGGCAAAACTATTATGGTTTGAGGGTGATCTTACCGTAAAGTTTTGCCCAAAAAACAGAGCATCACCCCTGATGTGCGTATGTCATTTCAGGTGATGAGTGACTTCACTTCTGGTGATGTCAGCACTTTGGGGGCGACGCTTCTAGCTCCTGGAACATTCCCCCCCATCCCCCCACTGGCGTCTTGGGACCTGACAACAACTCTGTTTCCATATGATAGATAGAGATCAGTTCCCCTAGAGAAAATGGCTGCTTTGGAGGGTGGACTCTGTGGCATTATATCCTGCTGAGTTCCCTCCCATCTCCAAAACCCAGGCTTCACCCCAAAATTTCCAGGTATTTCCCCCAAGTGGGAGTTGGCAACGCTATGTACAACTATAACTTTGGAACCACTAGCAACTCAAGAGCAATTTTAAGCAGGTCTAGTCAGAAGTACTGTTCTCTTCAGGGGGGCTTGCTCCCAGGAAAGTGTTCCTAGGATTATAGCCTAAATGTTTTATGTTCAACCACTTTCAGTACGCCCTTTGAGAAGGCCAAGTTAGGTTAATCCTGCATCATACTCTCTTTGTAGGATTTTGACATGTCACAGTAAAATTTACAGATTTTGGAGGGAAGGAAAGACAATCTGGCTGCCTTTGATATGTTGCTATTTTTTTTTTAAAAAAGGAAATTTCTACTTTTAAAAAGGCGATTGTTCTTTTCCTTCGTAAATGGGACTGAAACATACTTGTTTATTTCAGAACAAACCACTGCTTGCAATGTTGAACACAGGTTTGATACTTCTATGAACAGAGTTGCATTTGCACTTCTAAAGTGCATTAATGGTCTTTAACTGCAAGGTGATTTGTGATACGCTTGACTAAGAGGGATCTCACTGATGAGAGGGCATGGGAGAAGACTGAAAAAGAGAGATTTGGACACGGACACACACACACACACACACACACATATATATGGTAATTTTTAAAAAACAGTTTGTAGCCTATCATGTCTAACACAGCCCACCCACCTGCCATGTACTGTGGTCTGCCAAAATCCTCTGTTTGGCATGTCCTGATTGGCTGACAGGAAAAATACGAGATTTTTCAAGGTCTAGGCAGTCAGTGCCATCTGACACAGCTGGTGGACTGTAGCGGGTGACCTGTCGTGCAGGCCTGGAGTAGCTGAAAGGTTCTGGCAGATATAATTTCAGTAAAATGGTTTGTGTGTGCAGAATAACACTTTTTGTACATTTAAGGCAGTCTTCTAAATAACTTGTACCTGTAGCAAAGTAAGAGTATACTCCAGGAGGCTGGAGGATAGGGATTTTAGAAAACTGTGCATGTCTGGGAAGAGATGGTCTAATCTATTTTTGGCAAGCCAGTGGCTTTAAGTGCAAGACTGCATTTAAGAGCATCATTGAGCTGACTGAGGTGTAAACACCTTTGGAAACAGGGCACCATGTTTTTGAGCCCCACATATTCTGGTGGTGGAAGCTGAAGGTGCTTGCCAGATGCAGCATTACATTATTGGGCTTTCCACCTTGTGCACTCGGCCTGCTGAAAACAGGGTGCTCTACCGACATCAGACTAATTTCAAAAGACACAGAGTCTGTTGTATTTAACTTGAACATAACAAAAAGCTAGAAGTGCAGTGTTTCTAGAATGGTGATATTAAAGGCGGCTGCCACTCTCATGTATTACACTGAACTTTCCTCGAGTACATGTTTATAGCTTGCCTTTCTTCCAAGAAGCTCAGGGTTTTCACCCCCATTTTATCTTTATTATAACTTTGTGAGGGAGGTCAGACTGGAGAGAATGAGCAGCCGAAGGTCTCCTAGGAGCTTCGAGCATAGTCTTCAAATATAAATTACGTCATAACCCAGCATCACTTTTTGACCTGTTTGGACTCCAGAGAGAGAGAGAGAAGCAAAGAAGCCAATCTACACTGATGTATTGCTGCCCATAGTAGTCAGTGAAATGACAGAACAAGTCTTTAGGGGATTTTCACTATGCTTTTAGAATGGCGGCTCGCTTCTTACAAGATTGCCTTGGCACAGAGGGGCTACATTTAATTCTTCCTGTGAAATGTATGTTAATTCGGTTTTAAAGAAGTATGCTCTCTGCTCAGTAATCATTTTGATTAACTGGTATCTGATCCATCCGCGAAGGAGGCTACACATTTGGGATGTTCTTGGAGGCATTGTTGGCTTAGAGATGTACTTCGCGGAGGCATACAGTGCACTCAGGTTTGGAGAGTTACTCCAGTGGAAGCCCCCTGGTTTCAAAAAGCATTCATGGTTTCAGTCTTTACTGGACTTCAGAGGAAAAGCCACATTCCAAGGAATAGCCAAGGTATAGAATTTTAAGCATTTGATGATAAACTTGGCTGGGAACCTACCCTGTGCCCACCATTTGCAGAAGTAGTTGGTGTTAGTGACAGTTGGTTTGGTGCGGAGAAAGTCACATGTTACATTGTGCTCATCATTTGTAGACATCGGCACACTTTTACTGGCCACAATAGCTGTCCAGTACCATCATTTACATGTGTCGTCTCAGATCCAGTGCTGGTTTGGACAAGTGAATGGTTTGTGGGTCAAAGATTGTGGATGGGTAATTACAGAAAACAGACTTTACATTCTGTAACAACAGAAATGGCACCAGCATCTCCAGATCTCCTCAGCGCCTTCAGGGGCGGATGTCAGAACAATCTGAGAGTGCTTGATGCAGTTGTCAAAAACATAGTGTTCAGCAGCAGGCAAATATTGCTGTGGCGTCGGCTACACTGACTCCCCAGCACTCTCTCGCAGGGGTCTCACTGATGAAACTCACATGAACACATCAAACTGCCTTATACTGAATCAGACCCTTGGTACATCGAAGTCAGTATTGTCTATTCAGACTGGCAATGGCTCTCCAGGGTCTCAGGGCAGAGGTCTTTCATATCACCTACTGCCTGGTCCTTTAACTGGTGATGCCAGGGATTGAACCTGGGACCTTCTGCATGCCAAGTAGATGCTCTACCACTGAGCCACAACCCCTCACTCAATACTAACTATCTTTGGTTGAATTGTTTTATATTTTACATTGATGTTTGCATTGTACAAGTACAGTGTTGTGTATTTAATGGACAATGCTCTGAAAAGGTTGTAAATATATAACATTTTAAGCAGAAGACTGTTCCTACCTAAGAAAAAAGATCACTGTTTAATTTTCTTAATGAAAAGGCTTCCAGGAGACTCTTATATTTTTGTATGTTCAAGTTTTGTGATAAAGGTTATGCTCAACAGTGATCTTCCAAGCAGGCCTGTTATTCCTAGTATATTTGAGCATCTTATTTGTCACATCTTTATTTTATTTGTTTGTTTTATTTACTTATTTACTTCATTTATACACTACCAAGCAACTTGCATTGTTCTCCTCTCCGTTTTATCCTCACAACCACCTTGTAAAGTTGTCTGAGAGTGTGTGACTGGCCCTAGGTTATTGGGCAAGTTACTAGCCAAATAACATATTCTTTGTTAGTGAGAAGAAAATAATTCCTCAAGGTGAAGAAGTAACGGATGTGTTTTGTTAATGCACATGGTGTTTGTTTGAGTTCAGTGTTGTGTCACATTAGAAGGGCGGCCATCTTTAAAATGGCCATTTTTGAAATATTTTCCTAACTGTATTTTTCTGGACTTTGGTGTGTTCAGTACATGACTTGTTTGAATTGAGTAAGAAAGGATTGTTAGTTTGATGTGAAACCATATTTTTTCTGGACTGTGGGAGTCAACACATTTTCCTTCCTCTTAGCTTTCAATAAAAGAGGGATGAGAGTCAGTGTCAGACGTTTCATCTTAGGGTTGGGTGACCGGTCGTACTTCACTTGGTTTATATTTATTTATATTTATTTATTTATTTATTTATTTATTTATTTATTTATTTATACCTTCGATTTATATACCGCTCTAACCCCGAGGGGTCTTTGAGTGGTTTACACAGAATTCAATTCCTAACTAGGGCCACAAGTATAGAGGGGGTGACTGCCTACCAACACCCAGGCAGCAGGGCTTGTAGTGTTTTTGCTATCTGGCTCCTTTCCGGTGGGCCTCGGTTTGTTCACGGAGTTTCCGTTCTCCTGCTCACTTTGGTTGTTATTTCTGTCAGGTTGTAGTATCTCTGCTGCTGCTCCACTATTTATGTACTTTCATTTACCCTACTCATTATTTAATTTAGGTGCCCTCAGCTTATGATTTTAACTAGGTTGAAGGGTTGTTTTTTAAGTTAATTTTAATTGGGGTTTATTTTTCTGTATTACTGTCTGTTTGGGTGGGGGCTTACTACTATTTTTTTACTGTGTTGTGAGTCACTCCAAGGGCCTTCAAGCTAAGGGGTAGTGTTGCTAATCTGGCCTGGGAAGTTCCTGGAAATTTGGGGGCAGTGCCTGGGGAGGGTCATAAGTTTCCCCTAGACTCTATGGTATGTCATCGAGTCCACCTTCCAAAGCTGCTATTTACTTCAGGGGATCTGATCTTTTTTGTCCGGAGATCAGATACAACTCTGGGAGAATACCAGGCCGTACCTGGAGTTTGGTAACCTTCCTGAAGGGGCAGGATCTAAATGACTCAAAGGAATAAATAAGTGTAGCATGTGTGGGAGGGGCTGCTGTTTGAGGCAGAAGAACCAGGGGGCCGTGGGGCTTCATGGAACTAGCTTCATTCTTCAGATCCTAGCCATAGGGTTTGAGTAAATGGCTTGCCAAACACCCTTGGCTATGTGCAAATTGATTATTTTTGTCTTTGCCTCCCTTGCCGACAGATAGCCATTTCTGTTTTGCAAAGAGCATGTGTGCTGTATGGCCAAAGGTTGTGGCGCACTCTTTGGTTCTTGGCCCACTACAAACTTGTTTGTACAGGTTGTCTGGCAGCCAGTTAGCAAGCATTCTTGTCCTAGAAATGCATGAATTTACAAGTGAGACACTTGATTAAAACCACTGATTTAAACCTGGCTTCTTTTGCACGTGGGGGAGTGATTTATACCCTGCCCAAGTTAAGGAACAAATCTGTAAGCTCAGATGCCCTTTGATCCTTGGAAGCCGTAAGTGATCCCTCCTGGGCTGACTAGGGCTGTAATTCCCACACTGTAGACTGAAGCAAGCAGGTTAACCATGATACAGTTGCCGGTTTGCAAGAAATATATTAATGAGATAATTAAAGTCTCTTGTGAGTCAAAAACACACATCAAGAGAGGAGTCTGTCTGCTGCATTTCTGTTCTGGCCCTTTCTCTTTCATATTAGTCTCTGTCATGTTTCTTCCTCACTTAAATTTGTATCCCAAAAGAGAAATACAGCAGAATTGCCTGCCCTCATAGGAGGGTGCTTATCTCATGTGAATACTACTATGAGTCACTACACTGAGTTTGCCTGCTTTTAATCAGGAGGCAGGTTCAAAAAGCACTCACACAGAGATGCTGGTAGGATCCTCTGAAGGCCTAACCATTCTTCCTTTGGTCCTGATCAGACGACTCTTTAGATCTGAGCCACGCACAAGTGCCTGGCGGATTTAAAGGTAATGTCCAGACATCAACATCTGGGAAATGTCCCTCTTCCGTGAGCATCCTGTTTTGCCCCACTTTGGAGCCATACTTATTAGATATTAGTTTAAATCTGGAGTTTCCAATTCCTGACGGGCCAATTGTGGACTTGCCCCCGTCTGATCGGACCAGCGTGCAATCCTTTTTTTAAAAAACAAAACAAAAACCCACCACGTGCCCCTCCTTCAGTGGATGCTGTCTAAACAGTCCACAGCGGAGGCAATGCATGGTAAGACAATTCACTGGGGGGGGGGCTGTCTGGTCATGCAATGATGGATTTAAAAGATTGGGATCAAATTACAGGTGGGCTAATGGCGGGATTAGCTGACCGTCTGATTGGGACCTTTGTATCCACTCCAAATCCACCACTAGGACTTTTGATCACATGTGTGCTGCAAGTTCCTTGCCTAGAACTCAGGGCCAAAGTTCCCTCTAAACTGTGCTAGGGGGTGCTGGTGCACAACATTTTCTCTGGCAACACAGCATACAAGTGAGCTGAGAAAGCATTTTTTCCCTCCATTGTAAACAGTGGAGAATAGAGGCACCTCCTTTTGGGGCTCATAGAATGGGACCCCCTGGTCCAATATTCTTGAAACTTGGAGGGATTTAGAGGAGAGGCACCAGTGGCAATGCTGCAAATTTGGTGCATCTACATCATACAACAGCCTCCCAGAGACTCGGATACCCCTGGATTGATTTTCCGTTATAGCCTATGGGGCCCATTTACTATAATGGTCCCCATAGGCTATAATGGAGCTGGAAAAAAGTCAGTATTTTTTCCACACCCCTATTATGCTTTTTAGTATGATTTATAAGCTGCTTTGAGTCACAGGGAAATAGTGGGTGGAAAGGGGTGGGTGAAATTTGACTTGATTCTGTTTTCTCTTATAATGTTTAAATTATTCTTGAAATATAGTTTAAATATAATTTAAAATAACTTTTCTGAGATTTTTACAAGGTTATGGAAATAATCTTCTAAAAAACTAATTTACGCAATAGTCAAGTGTAGATTCACTCACAACTTTAATGCTGCTAGCTTTTTTCTCTCTCATGGTAGAATTTCTGCTCACAACACCATAGAGCTTAGAGGGAACATTGCTGCTAGATGTTATGGCATCCCTGGGAGTGCTACCACCAATTTAGAGCTGAACATGGGACATTTAAAAATGCCATAGGGGACTGATTCTGATCAGGCCCACAGTGCAGTGGGACTGGGCACTCATGTTTCTCCCTGTTCCTTTTCAAGTGTTGAAACTTCCACATCCCCTTCCCCCGCAGCATTTTTAAATGGCCTGTGTTTGTCTCTAAAATGGTGACAGCAGTCCCAGTTTGTCCTTGGAGATTGTCATAATGTCTAGTTATGCCCCTTCGTTCCCAGGCCTGTGCGGTGCCCATTTGGATCAGGACCCTGTGCCCAAGGAAAGAAGGCTTAAATTATTTTCCCAGATGGGAAATCCTACATGTACTGATGAGTCCCAGTGTTCCCTCTAAGCTGAGTTAGTGTGAGCTAGCTCACAGTTTTTTAGCCTCCAGCTCACAGGTTTTTGTCTTAGCTCAGGAAGGAGGGCTCCAGAGCAAGCTAGTTTGTGCAGTAGCCGAATTGCTCACTCACAACTTTAATGCCAGTAGCTCACAAAGTAGAGTTTTTGCTCACAAGACTCCACAGCTTAGAAGGAGCATTGCTAATGACTATGTGTATGTTTTTCCCAGCAGGGAAAATAGTCTGGTATAATGATTAGAGTGTCAGATGAGAGTCTGCGGGGACCAGATTCAAATCTGTTTTCTGCCATAGAAGCTTGCTGGGTGACCTTGGGCTAGCAAGTCTCTCCAACTAACCTACCTCTCAGGTTAAAATGATGTGAGGGGAAAGGATTAATCCCTACACACTCCAAATGCCACAGTCTGCTTAGAATTGTGCTCTCCACATCTGGAAGTTGAGTTCAGAGTCGGGAACTCACACTGCATGCCTGACAGAAAGCAAAAATTGTTGTAGATCTGGGGAAAATATAAGGAAAATATTGTTTGGTCCTGCCATGCCCCGGGTGGCCTAGGCTAGAAGAAGAGATTGGATTTATACCCCACCCTTCACTACCTGAAGGAGTCTCAGAGCAGCTTACAATCACCTTCCCTTCCACTGTGAGGTAGGTGGGGCTGAGAGAGCTCTTTTGAGGACTGCTCTTCAGAGAGTTTGTGACTGACCCAAAGTCACACCAGCAGCTGCATGTGGAGGAGTGGGGAACCAAACCTGGTTCTCCCAGATTAGAGTCCGCGCTCCTAACCACTACACCAAACTGGCCCATTCTTGCCAGATCTCAGAAGCTAAGCAGGGTCAGCCCTGGTTAATGCTTGAATGAGAGACCACCAGGGAATTCCATGGTTGCTACGTAGAGGCAGTCAATGGCAAACCGCCTCAGTTCATCAATTGCCCTGAAAAACCTACAGGGGCCCCGTTCACACGGAGCATTTGCCCTGCCGAAGGCACGGTAGCCCTGCAGACTTTCCGTGCGCGATCACACCAGCACATCTGGGAGGCATAGCACTCCTGTGGCCAACCCGCAGCTTCCCATGGAAAATGCGGAGTAAAAAACTACTAGGGATGAAGCACTAGTTTCTGGAAACCCTGGGGCAAAGGCCGGCGTCTGATCGTGGGAGTGCCAGTATCTCATGGCTTCCGATGCCCGCCCATGTCCCGGGGTTTTTATGGATGCTGTAAGTTTCCATGTGATGCGCACCAATGCCGAATGGTGCATGCACACACACAAAGCACCAATGGTGGCCCCCCAACGGCGCATGTGCACTTTGCTAGAGCGCGACTTGCGTGCTCTGCTGTGCTGCTTTTTTGCTGCACTGCAGCAGTGCGATGTTATCGGCGCTGGGCGCCGGAGTGTGGCAACCCGGTGGCCTGTGTGATCGGGCTACCATGCCTTATTTTGCTCTGGGGCGAACTGCCACGCCTCCCCCTTGCGTTTTCTGGCCCGTATGACTGGGGCCAGGGTTGCCATAAGTCAACTGCAGCTTGATGGGACTTTCCACCACCACTTTGGCTTTAGGAGTAAATAATCCTTGATCTTAAAATAATAATTTTCTGTAAAAGTGAAATGTGCCTCAGGAAAAAATATGTTTTGGCTATCAAATATCTGGGAAAGCTTTGTCCTCCTGCTCCAGTAGGAGCAAAGTGTTCATAGGTAGTATGTAATCAGCAAACATTTTACTGTTTCAAAGATCCCAGAAAGCAAGAGACGTCTGTAAGCATCTGAAACAACAGAAGATACAATTCTGAGTAATCCTGGAGAGACTAGAGCTATACTCAAGAAAAACCCCTTGATTTACTAATTCTCCAGTTATTCTTGATCAAGTATTTTTAAAGTAAAGATTTGTAATTTGCAGAGCTGGCTGCATGCCACGGTGGGTACATTAGCCAGCTATTCCTGGGAGGTTAGATATAAACGTTTACTTTAGAAAGTAATTTATACCATTTCCCCTGCTGTGTTTTCTTTCTTAAGAAAAGCAGAGTGGTGCATACTAAATCCAGACTTGTGTTAGGAAGTTGCTGTTGCCTGGAAGCTTGTCTTCTATAGAATTTCATCTAATTTCCAGAGACATTGCCATGTTAGTCTGTTACAGCCGAAGTGACAGGTCTTGTGGCGCTTTAAAGACTAACACTTCTATTGGGGCAGGGGTTCTTGAGAGCCAAAGTCTGCTTTGCCAGGTGCATTTGTGATTTTCATGAGGCATGCAACCCACCTCATCTGCAGAAGCTGAAATTGGGTCAGCGTAGTGATAATGGCAGGTGGAGATGAATTCAGCCTCCTGGCTGCCCCTAACTGAAGAGGTGCTAGGAGATTGGAAGTCTTTTATTTGTTTGTTCAAATATTTACACGCCACATTTCCTTTTGGCTCAAGGTGGCTTACAGTAATAATTAAACCATTACAAGTTAAAACCAAAATAAAATAGCAAACCCCAAATATCTCCCCCCACTTGTAAAAGATGCCAGTTATTCATAACCCATGGAAAGGCCTGGCAAACACGCAGGCCTTGCAGTGTCTTTTAAAGATCTCCAGTGAGGGGGCATCCCTCACCTCTTCAGGCAGCCCATTCCACAGAATGGAGGCCACAATGGAAAAGGCCCTGCGCTCCAGTTGATGCCAGATGGGCCACCATGAGTGTGGGAATAGTGAGTGGTGGCAGCCAGAAGACCACAACTGGCCCACAGGAACATGTAGAAGGTGATGGACCTTCAAGTATGTGGGCGAAGGGCTTTAAAGTTCATAAAGGGCTAGCCTTCTAAACTCAGTCACTCCAGCAGATGTAGAAGGGTATATTTCTGCTTAGGATGGTACCATAAGGCACATGTACCCAGTTGCCGGAATCTGTAATGGCCTCTTAGAACCTTGGGTTGGCCTCTGGTGGTATTTGTAGTCAACCCATCAGAATGACACACCAAAGGCTCCCTTGGCTGGGATGTTGTCCCTGATGATTCCACCAATCCAGGCAGCACATTTTATAAGATGGACACTTTTGTGGGTGTAAGCCTTCTAGAAAAATATGGGGGTTAGTTCTGAGTAGAACTGCTTAGGATTGCTAGGGACCACCATCTGTAGACTGCATTTTTCTCTGGAAGCGGAAAGGTTCTTGCATAAGAACGACCCCTTGTTAATATTTTTAATAGGCTTAGAAGAGCTGTACCAACAACTAAAGCAGTGAGGGGTTAATTTGTCACAGTCCTTTAGTTGTGTTGGTCCAGCACTTCTAAGCCTCTTAAAAAGTGCAGTCCGTCACAGCTGGCTATCCCTAGCTACAGTCATTTTGGGGGTTTAAGTATTCAGGAGAAGGTCCGTGACTGTGTCTGTTGTGAGTCCTTTATGGATGGCTGCGTTTGTTGTGAACTCATTGCAAAGTAACTGAACACTGATTGGCTCTCCTTTGAAGCACCTGTCTTAAAGGATCAGTTTGTTCACTTTGGGAAATTGAGCATGTGGGTGTAAAAGAATCGTGTTTGGTCTGCGATGACAGAAAAGCTTTCAGAGACCCAGGGTGGTGATTTTCTTCCACATTAACAATGAATGTTTTCAAAGGGCACATCTCCTTGTGTGCCATTCCCACAAAGGGGCTTGTGTGGGAGATCTTCCTTGTGGATTGTGCCCTCTCTGAAGACACTATTAATGAATCATGGGAAAGCATTTTGAAAGAAGTTATCTTATGGTAACCACATGAACACAGGTTGTTCATAGACCACAGTTCTCACAAAGCTATCTCAGCCTTATGGAATGGTGATCTGAAACAGCCGTCAAGCACAGCTACGCATGAAGCTTTGTTTCCTTACATGTTCCAGATTCATGCCTTGGGGCGCAATCCATTGTGAAGTCTACCAGTGCAAGTTCCACCAAAATGAAATCCCAGATGTTTCAATAAAATGTCCATTGGAAACTTCTGTATCTGCCACCCCTTATTGGTGTCTAGCTAAATTTGTGTGTGACTCAAGTGGCAGAATGCTTCTTGGCTCAGTTCCTGGCATCTCCAGCCAGTGGCCATCAGGAGGCAGATCCTGGGAGAGGCCCCAGTCCTCTCAAGACCCTGGAGAGCCACCACCAGTCAGAGCAGACGGCACTGAGGCAATTTTATGGCAATTCCATATATACTTACATGGACAGATAAAATGATATCACTTTGTTCCGTGGAGTTTTTGTGGACAGCAGGGTGAAGTCATTTCGCTCTGCCAATACGTGGGAACGGATTGTAGAAGTGGGAATGGAGCATCATTTTTACAAAACCCTTGCTGGATTGTCAGGTGCTTTCCCCAGCAGCCTCTTGCATTGTGGAAAGCAGGACCCACACCTCATCCTGTGCAAAAACATTTCCAGTCCACAAGCCAACATATTTAAAAAGATATCCTCATTGACTTAGAGACCTTGGCTTGGATCCAGCAACATGCAAATGGAAACATAAACAGACTTAGCGCAGTTCCGCTTGCACAGGACTCCCCCCCACCCCGGATCTCACAGCACCCAGAAATTGTTTGTACAGCATCTTGCAAAAACAGAAACACGAGTTAGGATATACTTGTTTCCCTTAGTGCATGGGGCAGTCATGAGGTTTTTTTCCCCTCTTGCACAAGGACCCTAGCAGATGTGGAAATCTTCCATGGATCCAAGCTCTTGAGAGCGGGATACCAATGCAAGGTCCCTTCTCCCCCCCCCCCCGCAAGGCCCTCCACTCCAAGGAGGGGAAGGGTTTTTATTGATCCAACTTTGTATTGGAGAGTGCAAAATCCCTTCCTGCAAGACAAAGGGTGTTCCACCTCTGCAGATGGAGGGTCTGTGATCCAGTGATGCTGGGGAGACATTCAGGATGGGGAGACAGGAAATAGCTGTATGTAAAGGCCTGGAAACAGTATATGTAGGGAGGGGAATGGAGCAGTTGGACATTTAGGGGAGTGCTGAACAGAACTCCTATGAAACAATCTCTGTTTTGGAGCCAAAGAGCCAAGACACCCATGGGGTTGCTGGCAGTAGCACAGAAGAGGGCATGGACACACCACAAAAGCTGAACTTGCTCTCAGCACTTTGTGGCCTAGGACGTGACTGGGCTTGTTCCTGGGATGGGTGCCCCTTGCTACAGGGTGCCAAAGTATTTTGAACCTACCCTGGTCCAGGGTCTACTCTGCAAGCATTTCTGTCCGTGCATGACACTGTTGTTCCAGACTAGATTTTACTGGAGGTGGAACTCTGCTCCATCCCTACATAACACGAGCCAGAAGTTTCCTTTCTATGTATGCGTGTAAAGTGCTTTCAAGTCAGGAAGGGGCTTTCGAGGCAAATGAGAAGCAGAAGTGGCTTGCCATTGCTTTCCTCTGCAGAGTCTTCCTTGGTGGTCTCCCTTCCAAGTTCCAACCTTGCTTAGCTTTAGAGTTTTGAGGGCACTGGCCTGTACCATGCCACCTTCTCTCCTTTCCTTTCTGTAGACCTTTTTGAATGGTCAAAGTGCTTCTGAGACTTCCATGCTCTTTCCACTAAGTCTGTAAGCTGGGCCAGGATTATGCAAGGGGATGCATTGAACGAGCTTGACTGGGACCTGAGTAAGCTTCATGCAGACTTCATGACTTTTGTGATTGTAGAACCATCAGGGCTTTACAGCTCTCATGCTGTCCGTTCCCTGGGCACCTAAAACGGTGACCCTGCTGGTTAATAGTTGGAGGACATGATCCAGTGGGAGCTACGCCCTCCCTACTGATGCACTAAGTAAATTGAACGGAAGCTTAAATCTCTTCCGTGGAATCAGTAGTGAGGAGGAAGTGATTATCTTTGGCTGGAGTGTGTTCTAGCTCCCCCCCTCCCTCCACCATCCCTGCACAGCACTGTGGTGCCTTTAATGAATCTAAACCATCTTTTCCAGCTCTGAACCTGAGGGTACAATATATTTCAGATGAAGACATTTAGAATTCCGGAAGGAAAGACCGTGCTAGCCTAGATTTTTGTAGCACCTTAAAACATGAGTATTGCTTGGTGTGCTGTTGTGGGTGGGGGCCCACATATCCATTCCACGAGCACTCTTCTGTTAGTGGAAGGCTCCTCCTGCCTGAAGAAAGGACCTCTGCTCGTGGAATAGTTTCTCAGGATCCAGCCCCATGTGTTGATTATATATCATGCCACAATCATTCTGTTAAGTCTGAGAAGACTCTCTGCTCCTTCACAAATACAAATGAGGGATCGTAAGGGTATGCGCTCAAATTAACTGCATTTCGCTCACGTACCGGATAACAGTAATGGCTGGCCCAGGTTGTTGTACAGAAGAAAATAATGATATACTGGTAAAGCCAAATAATAAGAAAGACCATACTTATTAAAAAATGTTATGAGGGAGAGGGGCTATGATAGAGCATCCGCTTGGCATGCAGAAGATCCCAGGTGCAATTTCTGGTATCTCCTGTTGAGAGCCAGTTTGGTGTAGTGGTTAGGAACGTGGACTCTAATCTGGGAGAACTGGGTTTGATTCCCCACTCTTCCACATGCAGCTGCTGGTGTGACCTTGGGTCAGTCATAAGTTCTTTCAGAGCTGTTCTCTCACGCGCAGTTCTCAAAAGAGCGCTCTCAGCCCCACCTACCTCACAGGGTGTCTGTTGTGGGGAGGGGAAGGAAAAGGGATTGTAAGCCGCTCTGAGACTCCTTTGGGTAGTGGAGGGAAGGGTATAAATCCAATCTCCTCCTTCCTTCCTTAAAAGGATCGAGTAGGAGGTGACCCTGGACAGCTGCTGTTGGTCAGAGTAGACAATGCTGACCCTGGTAGAGCAATGGTGTGACTCAGTATAAGGTACCATAAATGTGTGTTCAGAAGCTAAGAGTATAACCTTTCCCACACTAACCACTATGAAAATTCAACCCTCTATTCAAGGCAGTTGACAAATCAAATGGGAAATGGAACTGCCATTAATTTGCTCCCATAAATTCTCCTCGGAATTCTGATGGATTTTGACGTCGTTCTGTTATTTCCTAGATATTTCTGAAGATGTGACTACTAGCTGAATATTCACCAGATTTATTCAAGCTGTAAGCTTTTGTGCACATGCACACAAAAGCTTATATCCGAAGAAGTGTGCATGTACACAAAAGCTTACAGCTTGAATTAAACTTTGTTGGTCTTAAAGGTGCCACTGGGCTCCAACTTTGTTCTGCTGCTTCAGAATAACACGGCTACCCGCCTGAATCTGTTCACCAGATGTTTGATAGCTGTGATTTGCATCCAGTTTTATGTGATTTCAGTATTGGAGGCATGTCTATTAGATGAAGAGAAGAAGAAGAGTTTGGATTTGTACCCCGCCCTTCACTGCCCAAAGGCGTCTCAGAGCGGCTTACAAACTCCTTTCTCTTCCCCTCCCCACAACAGACACCCTGTGAGGTCGGTGGGCTGAGAGAACTTCTGACAGAAACTGTCCTTGAGAGACAGCTGTGCCAGAGCTTGTGACTGACCCAAGGTCACATCAGCAGGTGCAAGTGGAGGAGTGGGGAATCAAACCCGGTTCTCCCAGATAAGAGTCCGCGCACTTAACCACTACACCAAACTGGCTCTCTTATTAGATAAGTAATACGTGATGGAGTTTGATAACTGCCGTGCGATGATAGTATTTAGTCCACCTGCACCTTTACTTTAATTCTCTGCTCTTAGGACTCTAGTCTTGAGCATTAACAATTCAGCATAACAACAAGAGAACATTGTATTTAGGAATAGGCACTTGACATTTTGTGAGGTTTCATATTTGATGTCTGCAAAATGAAAACAATGAGAAGTATAAGTATATGCTGTAAATTGCACTGAACTCAAAGATGCTGTTGAAGCTTTTTTGGCTATTTAGATTTTCAGCTATCTTTGACAGATCACACTTCCGAGGTTTAAATATGATGATGTCTTGGGAAAGATGATATTCATAGGTTATAACAAAGGAAACACTTTCTCTCCATTAAATAGCATGAACTATTTATTGCTGGGCTAATTTCCCTTATGCTTCCTTTTTAAAAAATTGACAGGCAGAAATGCAAAGTGAAGCTTTCCCCAGCATGCAGATTCATTGGCAGGAAAAGCATTATCAGTGGCATTTTGGCCTGTCAGGCAGCTCTTTCTGTAAAATTGGCAACCCTCTTATGCCCCGAATTGAGAGAGAAGCAGCAATTTACAGCACCGTAAAGCTGAGGCTGAGCTCTTTGCAAAAAAAATATTTGGCACTCTCACAAAGAACCCATAACCTTAAGCAGTTTTTCAGAGAGTGTCTAGATTAAGAAGGGCAAAAATGTTTGCCCATACAGCACGAGAGCCATCTGTGATCCAATTGGCTTGGGATCATCCATGTGACTCGTCTAGGAAGCATTACCTTCACATTCAGTTGGTTTCGTTTGCCCTCAGTGGTCATGATGTATCTGAATCTGATAAGCTATATTGTTATGAGTAATGGTCGCGTCTAGTACTGGCTTGATCCCTGATTAGTTGGAAGAAGGCCTAACCAGAGGAAAATAATAATGCTGAAACAGGGGGAAAGAAGGGAAGCAGTCTGAAGAGGGGGAACCATTAAAATAATTTTAGGGAAATAAATTGTTTTCCTGCAGGGATCATTTGGAGCAGGAGTGTGCAGGAACAGAGCTCCGGCACTTAGAAGCACAGGCGGTGGCAAGCCCTGCTCCCAGCAGGAGCGCAAAGCAGCACATGTAGCATTCCTTCTGGGCCCAGATAGGCTACTCTGGGACTGGAATGACAGTCCCTAGGGGTGGAGCCTAAGTGGTGGGTGTTGCCTTCTGAAGCACTTCTAGTGATGTCAGGAGGTGTGGCACATGCAAATAAGCTATGCTAATGAGCTATGCTAATGAGCTCCTGCTCCTTTTTCTACAAAATGACCCCTGTTTTCCTGCAATAGCTTTTCAAATGATTATTTGAAAACTTATTTGAGCACAGCCTTAATTAATGCTAACATTATATCGCAGGAAACAGTGCCTATGAAAATTATTCCAAAATTATTTATTAATTACACTGCATAGAGCAGGGGTGGCCAAACTTGCTTAACATAAGAGCCACAAAGAATAAGAGCCACATGCGGCTCCCGCGGCAGTTTGGCCACCCTTGGCATAGAGCAATATTTCCCCTCTCACTGCCACAAGTAAGAACATAAAAGACCCCTACTGGATAAGACCAAAGGTCTATCTAGTTCAGCATCTTTTCTAGTCAGATGCTCATTAGAAGGTTCCAAAGAAGGGCATGAATAATGGATTCTGGGCTACAGATGCAAATAAGAATTTGCTACATGCAAAAAGCCAAATTCCTGTAGAGCGGATATCACATTTGGTTCGGCTTCTTTCCACTTCTGGACCTCAGGATAATTCTTAACACTCTTTTGTTTCCTATGGCTGCATGCATTTATCACAGTTTCAATAAACGTAACATTTCAAATTAGTTCTAAAAGCAAAGTGTCAGTATGCCACCTGATAGGGGTGGGAGCAACTGTATAGGTGATAAAAGAGCTAGTATCAATTTGTAGAACAATTACCTCCCCCCGCGCAGCCTGTATCCTTTGGGGCTGTACTGTGGGCTGGTTGCCTCCAAAGGAGTGACACCAGTGCTTTCTTTGTTTTAAAAAAGTGCCAGTAATATATATAGTTGCACTGATTTCCACCATTCACCCCATTAGGAATTGGGAGAATCCCCAAAAAGATGCAGAAAAAGCCCTATTTGATACCAAAGTGAATCATTCCTTTGGGTTGCCCTTCAGGTTAAATGGATATGAGAATCCCCTAGTTGTTTTTTTCCCTTCTTGTATTATGTGTCTGGATATTAGTGTTTGGGGAGGGGATACAGTGCTAGGAGATGAGTCGGTCAGATTAAGGGGAAGGGAAGTCTGCCTGCTCTCCATTCTGACTTGTCTCTCAATCAGCAGAATTCTGAGTGCCCTGCTAGTAAATCATTAGGCCTTAATAGGGTTGCCAGGTCTTACCTGTGTCCTGGTGGGGGGCTCCAGCTTGGCTCCTGGGATTTTCTCCTGGAAGTGACATCATCACACTGAGCACATCAGTCAGGGGACGCTCTAGCATTTGGGTAAAAACCCCTCTATGGTGACGATAGAGTTTTTACCCAAATGCTAGAGCGTCCTTCATCTGATGTGCCCAGTGTGACATCATTACACTGGACATGTCAGGCGCAATGGGGCTTTTGGGGAGTGGGGCTCCCCCACCAGCCAGCAGATTGGGGGCCCCAAAAGCAGGAAAAACCCCACCCCCATCAGGCGGATGGCAACCTTAGGCCTTAAAGTGCTATTGCTAATGTCAGGTTAATCCTGGATATGGGGAGCTGAACTGGCATGCCTCAGTGAAACTTTGTTGGATGAACCAAACTACCTTTTCTCACTTGATTTCTAGGTGCAGTGTAAGTCTAGGTTCGATGGTGGAGGAAGAGGAATGGCTTTCACCATTCTATCGGGCTCCTGTTGCCATTGTTGGGTGGTCTGTTGGTTAGATCTCCAGTTTTGGTCATATGTACTCGGTTTGGGGCCCTGATCTGGGTAGCCCAGGCTAGCCCGATCTTCTCAGATCTTGGAAGCTAAGCAGGGCTGGTCCTGGCAAGTATTTGGATGGGAGACCGCCAAGGATGCAAACAGGCAGGCAGTGGCAAATCACATCTGAATGTCTCTTGTCTTGAAAGCCCTATGGGGTCACCATAAGTCAGCTGTGAGTTGACAGTGCTTTCCACCACCACACTCAGTTGGGGGACACTGGACAGGTTAGAGGTTCTGTTGGTTTGAGTCAGACCTGCTGTTCAGCTGTCTTTTTACCTTAGCTCATGGAGTGTTGAGATCTCTAGGTCTTTTGGCACATCAAGGCCCACTTTAGTGGTGTGGCCCAGGACTCCATGGAGCTGTCATGATGGGGTTGCCATGGGTCTGTCACATTATGTCTCAGCCGCCATACATATGGAAGGTAACATAAGGACATACGAAGAGCCTGCTGGATCAGACCAGTGGTCCATCTAGTATAGCATGCTATTTCACAAAGTGGTCAGTCCTGGAGGGCCAAACAAACAGGTCACAGAGGTCAGACTCTCAATTGGACTTCATTAATTATTATTTTATTCATTTGTTTAGAGTGTTTCTGTGCCACCTTGTCAGAGCCCTGCTCAAGACAGCTTACAATTAAAACAAAGTAACCATATAAAATCAAGGACTTAACTAGACCACTGGGGGAAATCTCTATATTCCTCTTGTCATGGACTGACCATCGTTTAGTGCCATTTATTTATTTATTTATTTACTCCATGTATGTCCCAGCTTTTTCCCAAATGGGGACCCAAAGATGTTCTCCCATCCTCCATTTTAACCTCATAACAACCCTGTGTGGGAGGTTAGGCTGAGAAGGCATGGGTGACTCAAAATCACCAAAGCAAGCTTCCATTGTAGAATGGGGATTTGAACCTGGGTCTCCGAGATCCTAGTCCATCTCTAACCAATACACCATGCTTGCTTTCAAAGCAGTGTAGATTTAGGCTGATGTTCCCTTATAATCTGACTCATACCAGTTGGGAATGGTAGTGATTTAGATTGGCGGAAAGGGGGAAACATCCCTCCACTCTTGGTGGTGGTTGTTGTTGTTCAGTTGCACAGTCGAGTCCGACTCTTCGCGACCCCATGGACCAGATCACGCTAGGCCCTCCTGTCGCCATCCTCTGGAGTGTGCTCAATTTCATGTTCGTTGCATTGGTGACACTGTCTAACCATCTCATCCTTTGCCATCCCCTTCTTCTTTGACCTTCAATCTTTCCTAGCATCAAGGTCTTCTCCACTCTTGGTGCCACTGCTTTAATCAAATGTGGAGCTCATTGCACTTGTTTTAACATTAAAAGAAACTTGGGAGTTGAAATCACAGATGTACATATTGACCCTAATGTGTAAATTGGCCCCAGCCTGGTGGAACTCTCTGCTGAATGACATCTGTGCCCTGTCTGATCTATTAAAGTTCTGCAGGGCATGCAAGGCAGAGATATTCTGCCAGGCCTTTGGTTGAGGCCAGCGACGGTGCCTTTACATCTGCCTGGCACCCTCCCCGCCCCCCGGAAAATCTGAATGCTAAATATGCCATCTGTTTAAAGATTTATGCTGAATGTTTTAATATTGAATTTTTGTAGTTTTAACTGGTTTTAAAATTGTATTAGATTTCATGTTGTTGTAAACCGCCCTGAGCCCCGCATAGATGGGGAAGGGCAGTTAAGAAATTGAAATAAATAAATAAATAAATAAATAAATAAATAAATAAATAAATAAATAAATGGCTAGGGTTGCCAACCTCCAGGTGGTACATGCAAATCTCCTGCTATTACAATTGATTTCTAGAGGATCAAGATCTGTTCCCCTGGAGAAAATGGCTGCTTTGGAGGATGGACTCCATAGCATTATACCTCGCTGAGGTCCCTTCCCCCCCCAAACCCCACTTTCCCCAGGTCCCACCCCTCAGATCTCAAGGTATTTTCCAACTCGGAGCTGGCTACCCTCCCTTAATGGCATTGGTGGTTTTAGCAGATTGGCCACATTCCTGCTCCCTGCCAATTCTTCCTTCTGGACACTTGATACTGAAAGTATTCCCTTCAGTTCAAATATGTATGAATGCTCACTGTTTGATTACTGTTATTTATTTATTTAAAATATTTGTATGCTACCTTTCCACCTAACTCAGTGTCCCCGAGGCAGCAAACAATCAAAACAGCGGGGTTTTTTAATATATATATATATATATATATGTATATGTATATGTATATGTATATGTATATGTATACACACACACACACATGTATTACAGTTGAGTAAAACATATAAACACAGAGGCAGAGAAGCAAGGAGAAGGGCTCATAAGACTTACTGAGGGAATGCCAAACAGAGCAAAAAAGTCTTCACCTGCTAACAAAAGACAACAATAAAGGGATAGAGATGAATCTCTCTGGGGAGGGCATTCCAAAGTTTTGATGTCATAGCCGAGAATCCCCTTTCCGGGTTGCCACCTGTCTTGCCTCAGAGAGCCCAGAAGTTCATGAAGGAGGGCCTTCTAAGATGACCAGAGCAGTTAGGTTCCCCTGGGAGTAGGCAGTCCTTCAGGTATGCTGGCTCCAAGCCATAAAGGGCTTTAAAGTGAATGAACTGGTTGTAAGGAATTATTTATATCTTATTTGGTGGAAGGGGTTCATCAACTTTTTAGATTTGGGGTGTAGATTTACACCTCCTTAAGGCCTCTAGAGGAGCTGCGGTGGCTCAAGTGGTTAAGACGCTGAACTGCAGGCTGTGGAAGGTCAGTAGTTCAGCAGTTCGAGACCCGAGAGTGCCGCATGACAGGGTGAGCTCCTGTCTCTAGTTCCAGCTCCTGCCAACCTAGCAGTTCGAAAGCAAGAAATTGCAAGTAGATAAATAGGTACCACTTTGGTGGGAAGGTAACAGCGTTCTGTGTGCCTTGGTGTTTAGTCATGCCGGCCACATGACCACGGAAACGTCTTTGGACAGCGCTGGCTCTTCGGCTTTGAAACGGAGATGAGCACCGCAACCCTAGAGTCGGATTCGACTGGCTTTCGAGCAGGGGAACCTTTACCTTTACCTTAAGGCCTCTAGAACCTTAGTCTTTATCAGTTCATCTGGGCCAGTCTCTTGGTCTTTCAGGCCTCATTATTTTCATCCATTTGTTGCAGCACCTGGCAAAAGCCATGCCATCTTGGGATTTCCTTTATAAAGAAACTCATCTTTCATTTTCTCTGAAAGGGTCTGAAACAGAGCGACCACAGTCAGCTTACACCCCAGTGTGTTGGGGGTCTGGAAACAGGGATTCTGGGAATGATTTCTAGCATGTATCTGGGTCCAACTCCCAACTCTCTAGGTCTGTTGAATTGTTGATAATGACAGCCAACATGTAAGAGCAAAGAAATATAGCTGCTTATTTGTACAAACATGTAGTCTGAAACAAAAAAAACCCTCTTAAATGGCAGCCTGCTGACAAAATCTCAAATATTACATGCTCACTGATAGGATGTTTCATAGGACCACTATAAGTGGGAAGCAAATTGAGGGTGCTTAACACACGCATGCTCAGCAAATTGTCTGTTTCAGGCATTCTTTTTTGGAATGGGATTTAAAATAGATGTGTATTTGCTTTTAAGGGCCTTTTGATGAATGCTGCATTTGCACATTTGAATGGGGTATTCGTCTGGGCCACATAACCACAACAGACTAAGGATTTATTCTTATTGCTGTGATAACAGTTTGCTTATTTCACAGCACAGTATTTCTGACTGGGTATCAAATATTGTACCAAGCTAGGAAACACCTTTGTGGCACTGGGTACATTTCATAAGCGCCTACCATGAGCATGAAACGGTATGGTTTATTCCCAGGGTAATTAGATTTGATGGCAGTCCAAAGTCAAGGATTTCTAGGCTGGTAGAGAAGGAACAGAATGTGATTGTATCCATTATCCTGAGAAGTCCTCCCCAGAGAAAGATGCCAAGTTGCTTAGTGATCTCTTCTTAATGCCAGGATTGAGGAGTATGCTCTGCTAGCATCTTAATTCCTTTCATAGGATTTATTTTCTGTGTTTGGTAACAAACTAATGTTTAAGACTAGGTTTTGTTTTTTTAAAAAAAAGGAAGGTCTCCCATTCTAGTGTTTGTTTGCATAGCCTAATTTCATAGAGTACTCTCTTCCGGTTTTCAGACTGTATGAAAGTAGATTTGTTTGGGTGGTGGTTTTTGTTTGTTTGTTCTAATCCATGTAGTTTTCTGGTATAATTAGAAAGGAGCCAGTGGACACTCGGTCCAGCATAATGTACAGTTGACATTGGACTGCTCCTATAAGTGAGCTTAACGTTTTTGAAAGTGCATGCAAATGGAAAATATCTTGGGAGATGTGCCAGAGGTGGGATTCTGGGAAGATGAAAACTGTGCTATGAATAGGTCATGTGATGCAGCAGAAATGGCCAATGGCACAAAGTGCCAACTTCTGGCCTGCAGACCAGGCTGAGGGTCATGGGTTCTGGTCTTGTGTTAGGCAAGAAACAGACCTTGGCTTAATATGTGTCAACCTGGCCCCTTTCTTGGGCTTGGTTGCCATGGGAACGTGGGGGGCGAGTTAAAGAATGTATACTTTCATTTCTGGCTGTTATCTTCCTTGACTCGGACATGTAACCTCGAACCTAGCCATCCCTGCTCCTCTTTCCACTGAGAATTGTATACCGTTATTTAGTGGGCTTCTAGCTTAGGTGTGATTGGCCCAGGGCCAGTAGGGTCTGTTTGATTTAGGTATAATAGCTGGCTTCATGCGCTTTACCTCAGTTCTAACACAGAATCATTAAGAGCCCAGATCCTATCAATGTCTCAATAAACTTTTATTCCTCTGAATGACTGTTTTTGGGAACTGATTTCTCTAGGAGCCCTAACAATATGCTGGGGAACTGAAGGCCAAACCGTGCAACACTAGGAATTCCTGGGATGGAGCTCCCAGCATTCCTGCCCTCTGGGGGGGCACTTGGATTGGGATAGTGGCATGAGGGGAGGGGGTAACTCTTGCCCCTATACTGTTTTCCTGACATGAAATGCCTCTATGCAGCACTTATTTGCCCTGCTGGAGAAACAAACTGATGCTGCAATGAGGGAGATAGCACTCCATGGAGCTGTTTTCAGGTCTGAAAGGCATTATGGCAGGGGAAAAGGTTTATCCTCCCTCATACTGCAGTCCTGATTTGAAGTGGGTCCTCTTGTGTCTGCAGTTAAAGGGTGGGGGAAGCTAGGAGCATCTGGTTTGGTCCTTCTGAACACAGTGCCTATGCAAGGGGGGCACCATCCCATACTTTGGACTTGACTTGTGGATCGCAAGGATGGCCCTGCCCTGTAACAGAGATACCTGATTGATGAAGCTGCCACAAATAGGTGTGCTCAAGTTTGTTCTCTTGCTGGATTTCCTTATTGGCCTGCTGGGTGTGGTAAAAGAGGTATATGCTTGCAGGGCTTATTTCCTGCAGGAGCGCAAAGGAGCAAAGCTCCGGCAGTAAGGAGCCAGGGGGCGGGCTTATGCAGCAAGCCCTGCCCGCTGCTTCCAGCAGCCCCCCTCACCTTTCCCGGCCCGCTGGCCAACCCAGAGGAGCGCTGCCACGAGCTGACCCTTGAACTGTTCCACCACTGCCTGGGCCGTGGCACCCAGCCCGCCCAGGCTCTGCCCATCCTCATGCCGGCCCTGGCGTGGCGCCTCTGCAAGGTGGGCCCTGGTGACTCCCGCGAGGCCTGCAAGGAACTCCGCCATGGCTTCCTGTGCCTACTCGACCTCTTCCTGTGCCTCTGCCCTGCCACTGCCCTGGCCCCCTACCTGCTCGAGGCCATGCGTGTCCTCTGTGCCACCCTCCTTGACCCACGAGCAGCCACACACTTTCCTGCACTTGCCAGCCATCCAAAAGTGTCCAGTGTCACCTTTAAGACCAAGATCTGTGAGGGCAGATCTGCAGGGTTTCCCCCCCCCATAGCTAGCAATCCAAAACAGTCCAGTGGAGCCTAAGCGGTGGGTGTTGCCTTCTGACACACTTCCGGTGATGTTAAGGGGTGTGGCATATGCAAATAAGTTATGCTAATGAGCTCCTGCAGCTCTTTTTCCATGAAATGACTCCAGCTTCTCTGACAAAGCGATACCCACCCACTTTGCACCCTGTGATGCCCACTCCACCTTGTAGGCTGAATGTTTTGGCTTGGCCTGAAGCAGACTGGGTCTCAAATATGCACTTGGCTTTTATTTATGTCATTTGTCGTCCACTTTTCTCACTGAGACTTCAGGTCGATTGTATGGTCAATGCAGTCAAGCAGGATGAGACTTCTAATAAGCAATATGATAGGACTGGAACTGCAGGAATCTGAAAGAAGCAGGAATCTGAACAAAGCATAAGTATTAAGCACAGCATTTTAAACAAGCAGTGAAATGGTATTTCATGAAGTTCAGTGTCTGGCTTATAGGATCCCCTCCCCCCACCCCCTGTCCGCAGTCTGAATTACCTTGTTGCAAAAGCAGAATGCGATGGATGTCTGAGCTCTTTGGAGGAAGAAGAAGAAGAAGAGTTTGGATTTATACCCCACCCTTCACTGCCCAAAGGCGTCTCAGAGCGGCTTACAAACTCCTTTCCCTTCCCCTCCCCACAACAGACACCCTGTGAGGTAGGCGGGGCTGAGAGAACTTCTGACAGAAACTGTCCTTGAGAGAACAGCTGTGCCAGAGTTTGTGACTGACCCAAGGTCACATCAGCAGGTGCAAGTGGAGGAGTGGGGAATCAAACCCGGTTCTCCCAGATTAGAGTCCGCACACTTAACCACTGCACCAAACTGGGAATGTAGTAAACCCCGTGTGTTGCTAAATAGGAGTACACCTGTGGCAGGGGCCCTGGTCGGGGTGGGGGAGGGAGTCATGGGTCATTATAACTGGAACCTGTTTTCTAGTTCAGAGTATAGGGGGGAAATTGCATAAAAGTGTGTGTGTTTTTAGAGATTCTCCTACATCATAACTTCATCCCTGAAGGCCCAACAGTCCCTGGTTCATCAAGTCCCTGCTATTGGAGGCTCCTGTGGGAAAGCTCTTTCTTCTTGAGTTCTTTGAAGAATTCAGAACGGGCACCAAAGATCTGTAGAGACAAAGGCCTTTTTGATGCATACCGTTCTCAGGTTGGAGAAATGAGTCATACCGGCCTCCACTAAAGCAGGATGTTCTGTCACTACAGGGTGCTAGTCCTTAAATACTTCCCGAGGATTACACACAAATAATTCATGCATCGCGTATGCATTGGGGCCAGTTACCTAACAGCCATTGTGCAGTATGAATTGTATCCAGAGAATTTCTGTGTATGGAAGGCAGAATGTTGCCGGATGGAGAGGGGAGCACTCAAGTAAGACCATACCTTTTGGCCTTCTTCCCAAAACTCACGCACCAAAATAGTGCTGGGAAGGGACAGGCTTTGATTGATATTCTATAGGTGTGCCTAGCGATAATAGTTTTATTTCTCTGTGCCTGATTGCAGGCATTACTATGAAGGAATCTTCAACAAGAGTTTAATTCTTCGTTTCCCAAGTTCCCTGCTGGATGAGATGAGACCAAGGATTTAACTTTGGTTTTGGTCCTGCTGTTTACATGGCTAGTTTTTTAAACTGCAACTATAATCTGTCCTTATACTTTGCATTTCCTCAGCTGCTTCCTATTCTGTGGCTTTTAAGGGAATTTGGATTTTTACAGTGTTTTGAAGTTGTTTACTATTTTCTTAGTGCCTTGGGAACCAGTTTTCTGCTTGAGGGGGTGGGAAACCAATGCTCAATATAAATCTATTCTCAGTTGCCCTCTGGGAAGCCTGTGAGCAGGAGCTGAGGGTGAGGAATAGTGCCTCTGAACATGAAGATTCTGGCCCATTCTGCATTTTGTCTCTAATCCAGTTTCTCTCTGCAGTGGCCCCGGCTCCATTTTGGCTCAGGATAAAAGCTTGCCTTCCACCTCAGACTCTCAGCTTCCCCCCCTCCTCTGTCTACGGAGAAAATATTAAAAAGTGGAAAGGGGTGGGTGGGATCCTGCGTCCCCATCAGTGCCTCCAGTGAGCTGAGGGTGGTGGGCAGCCCGAGGGCTTCCATCCATCTATGGAGAAAATATTAGAAGGTGGAAAGGGGGGTGGGATCCTGCACCCCCGTCCATGCCGCTGCTGAGCAGAGAGTGGTGGCCGGCCTGAGGGGCTTCTCCTCCTCCGTTTATGGAGAGAATATTAAAAGATGGAAAGGGGTGTGTGGGATCCTGTGCCCCTGTCAGCGCTGCTGCTGAGCTGCAAGTGGCAGCTGGCCCGAGGGGCTTCCCTCCTCCTCCGTTTATGGAGAAATTATTAAAAGGTAGAAAGGGCGGGTGGGAGCCTGCACCCCTGTCAGCGCCACCATTGAACTGAGAGTGGCAGCCGGCCCAAGGGGCTTCTCCCCATATACGGAGAAAAGATTAAAAGGTGGAAAGGGAGGTGGGATCCTGCACTCCAGTTAGCGCCACTGCTGTGCAGAGAGTGGCAGCTGGCCCGAGGGGGCTTCGCCCTGCCCTCTATGGAGAAAATATTAAAAGGGGGAATGGGGGGGGAGGGATTCTGCTCCCTGTCCATGCCTTTGTGGAGCTGGTGCCTGCTGGCATGAGGGGTTTCCCCCCTTCCCCAGGAGGGAATGGGAAAGGTGGAGACAAGGGGAGGCAGGTGTCCATATAGGTCTGCCACCTGGTGAATGATCACATCTAACGGGGAAGAAGGAACACAAAGAACCTGCGTCAAATTGTCTGCTTATTTGGTCATGGCGAATCAGTCATGGGGAGAATCAAATGGCCCGGTGCAAAGCCAAATCCAGAAAACCCGGGGCGATGCCATTGTGATCTCGGGGTTGCCACTAGATGGCAATAAAATGATGAGGAAGGTCAAAACTGAGCTGACATCAAAGGATGGTGGTAGTGGCATGCAATGCAGAGGGAAATTTGTATGATGACGTGGAATCGGTGACACAACAGCGGGAGAGACGAGTGCAAAATGGGCCCCAGTTTAGCTGTCTTGGCAAATAGCCATTGATTGACACATCCTCCATGAATTTACCTCATCCTTTGTTTAAAACCAAATGACTAGTGACTATTATTGCCTCTTCTGATAATAAGTTCCAAAAGTTAATTCTACATTTCATAAGCTCTGAATCTACTGTCAATTGGCTTCATTGGGTAGTCACATTTAGTGGCCGATATGGTTTGATTGCAGGTCATCAGAGACAGTACAATCACAAATGTGCTGGTAGGCAAAGTGAAGTATCTAGACCAAGCATTTTCAAATTCCAAGGGAACTTGGGCTCCTTGGAGCATTGTCAAGGATTTGTCCAGGGGAAAAATCATTAATGGCTTCTCTGAAAGACAGTTTGCCCACTACTACCAGGTTTCTGCTTCAATGTGCAGCTGCAAGAAAATTCTACTTGTGCAGTCTCTGTTAACAATGGGCATAGATTTAGCTAGGTTGCCAGCTCTGGGTTGGGAAATACCTGGAGATTTTTGGGGTGGAGCCTAGAAAGGGCGGCGTTTGGGGAAGGGAGGGACTTCAGTGGGGTATAATACCATAGAGTCTACCTTCCAAAGTGGTCATTTTCACCAAGTGAACAGATGCGTGTTGCCTGGAGATCAGTTGTAATAGCAGAAGATCTCCACCCACCACCTTGAGGTTGGCAACCCTAGATGTGGCCCAGTTAGGGTTGACAGACCTCTACTGGATATCCCTGGGACTGTTTTGAGGGTGGAGCTTGGGGAGGGGAAGTGTCGCAGATGCTATGATGCTCTAGGAATTTGCCCAAAACTCTGTTATCTTTACCATAGAGATTGGGAACATTCTGAGAACACTGCGGACACCGTGATGTCACTTCCAGGTACTCACCCAGAAGTAATGTCACAGTGTTTGCTCCATCCTTGCCCCCCTTTTACCTCCATTGCTCCAACAATCCAGTGTGGGGGATGGAGCCTGGGAGTGGGAAGCTGGACAGAAATGGATAGAAAGCTACTGAAATACGAATCAAATCTCTTTGGATTTTTTAAATATAGGTTTATATTTTTCTAAGTCCTTTGACTAGGTAATGGAAGGAATCTATCCTTATGTCCATAAGGAGCTGTGTGATTCTCATAGCACCTAGCCATTGAGCCCCACTTGCCAGACTAGAGCAGTATTGCTGGCTTGGTGGGGAGTACACAACATATTCAGATTCCAGTTGAGCCCAAAATAAAGCAGGAAAACAGAAGATTTCAGTGTCTGTTGCTCAAGGAGCAGCATAGGTTTTATAAAAGATTTGAAAACAGGTCACGTAGTGAATAGCACAAAGTAGATTAAGGCTAAACGTGGTAACGTTGTACAAATAATTAAAAAGCAGGTCTGTCTGAAAAATGTGCAAGCGGTTGATTGCATCTAACGCATGCAAGAAGAGTGCGTTTCTAGAACTGCAGAGCTGGAAAGGGCACGGGGCAATCCTGAGCAGAGATACTCCCTTCTAAGCCCATGGACTACAGTAGATTTAGAAGGATGTAACTGTTCCAGGCAATGGCAAACCATCTCTGTTCTTCTCTTACCATGAAAACCTAATATGGTCTCCATAAGTCAGTTGGGATTTGACAGCACTTTTCACTGCCTCCTCTGTTTAGGATCGCAGTGCAAGTTCCGCATTGGAAGATTGCAAGGATGGTGCAGTGGCTAGAGCATTGGACTAGGTCCTGGAAGGTTCCCATCTCTTGTTGTTGTTGTTCAGTCACACAGTCAAGTCCGACTCTTTGCAACCCCATGGACCACATCATGCCAGGTCCTCCAGTCTTCTGTCATCCTTTGGGGTTTGCTCTGCCATGAAACTTACTGAGTGACCTAGGACCTGTCCTTCTCTCCCAGCTGGACCTGGTGAGAGTGCTGGGAAAGACCCTACTTTGTCTGAAACCCAAAGAACTGCTACCAGTCTGGGTAGACAGCACTGAGCTAGATGGGCAACTTCATATGCATGAACCAGTTTCATACATTCACTGCCCAGTGGCACCTCAGTCTTGTCTGGATTCAGCTTCAGTGTGTTTGCTGTCCTCCAGGCCGTTGCTTCCTTCATACATCCAGCCTGGCTAGTCATCCACCCGCCTGATTCTGCTATTCTGGATAAACTGAGTGGGGGTGGGGGGCACGAAGGGATACCTCAGTGGACCTGTATAGTTTTGTGTTTAGGAATGTTGTGGATGTGCTTGAGCCTCAGAAGAGTTTCAGAATGTAGGAAGGAGAGTTCAGCTTCCTAAGAACTCATATTTCATTTTTTTTTAAGTAAGTTTCTAGCCCGTTTAGTCACGTGTGGCAGTGCCTGGTGAAATCTCAGAAGCCAGAAGAAGGAGACTTCCATTGCCAGGTGGAGGGACCAACACCTCCATAGCCTCCTTCCCCCAGTGACTAGCAAAAGCAGAATATGTTACGTGAAGCAGGGGGAAAAAAGTGCAGAATAAATAAATGATCCAAAATAAGAAAAGTCGCAAGCATTTCATTCATTTGCATAATGCATTCAGTCTCAGAATCCAGCTTTTATTGTCGCAGAATTCTTGCGGAATTTTTAAAAGCCCCTTTCTCCTTTCTGCAGAGCACACACAAAGGAGGCGGCATGCATGTGAGCCACTCAAAGGAGTCAGCCAAAGTGAAGCCCTTGCTTAAGCAGCAGACACTGGGCATGTGCTCAGATCTCTCCCTTTGAAATCAGAGGGCCTTGGAACGTTTCACTTTGGCCGGATCGTGCCAATACTTATTATTCACTGTCAGTTTGCGGGCAGACTTGTGACTCAGCCTGCTTCTGCACTCTTGTGAGGAATCGCATGAAATTATATAAGGCGTTATGTCACCAGTGAACATTCAACCTGGGAAATGGCACTGCAGAAGGAGGGAGCAGATTGCTACCCAGAACAATATGTTTCTCTGGGGAATTCAGCTTTGAGCATGGAGAAAGAGCATCAATCGGTTTTGAGCTCCGGCTTAGTTCTTACTTGGTGAGGTTTTACTTCTAAGGTACTAGGCTGTTACGCCTCACCTCAGAGCTAATTCTGACATTATAAGGTCTGTGTGATGGAAATGGTTAGGGAGTTCTGTCCTGGGGCCTTTGTTGGCAGGCACACAGGGGTCTGTTTTGGATTTGGACCATGGCACACGGCATGGGGCGGTGGTTAATTAGGCTAGGGGAGGCAGTTGAATTTTGTCGCATCTATGGATCACGTCATGCCTGGTCTTACAGCAGATTTGTTCTGTGTTCTGGTACTGGTAACTGAGTCTGAGATAGTTGCAAGCTTGGCTGTCTCGTGAAAAAATTGATTTTAATCAACTCAGATAACTGAATATAGTTCATAACAATATTTGTGTTAATTTGACACAAACCTACCAGTTTGACAATTTAACCCAACCTTGGTGAATTAATTATGGGATTCATTTCCCTTGGTTAAATCATCCATTCTAGTTTAGCCTATCGTCTGCTTTTATGCAAAGGCGGATTTGGTGAAGTTGGGATCACAGGTCACTCAGTAATTTTAATCTTAGGTTTGAACAGGGAAGCAGCTGCTTCCGTCACAATTCATGTTCCGTGATGAAGCTCTTTATACACATCTGAGGAAAGGCATTTGTGAATTTCCTGCCTTGTTGGTTGTGAGGTTGGACTAGATGACCCTGGAGGTCCCTTCCAATTCTATGATTCTGTGAAAGTTCAAGATGAACATGTTATCCAGAGTCTCTGTGTTTAAACATTTTGTGCACATGGCAGTCATTCTGTAGACCGAATGTTGTTGCATTAGTCATTAGCAGGGCTTTTTTTGTAGAAAAAGCCCAGCAGGAACTCATTAGCATAATAGGCCGTACCCAACAGCAGAAACCTATTAGCATATTAACACACCCCCATGTTACCAGAAGTGTGGTCATCTAGCCACACCCATCCTTTTGCTTCTTATTCAGTTTACCTCCTTTGTTGTCAAAATCCAGGACTTTTTTTGTAGCAGGAGCTCCTTTGCATGTTAGGCCACACACACCTAATGTAGCCAATCCTAATGAGTTTCTGCTATTGGGTGTGGCCTATTATGCTAATGAATTCCTGCTGGGCGTGGCCAACTCAGGTGCCAGCTGGAACTCCGTTCTTGTGCGTTCCTGCCCCAAAATAGCCCTGGTCATTAGCAATCTCTGTGCATATCTGGTCCTTATTCTTGGGTTTCCTACTTGTATTGAGGACCTTCCTCCCCTCAGGTTTTTGGAAACTTACACGTAGCCATCAGGAAATGTACATGTCCCCAGTGGGGCAAATAGGAGCTTTCTGAGACTATTTCCAGTTGGAAGATCTTGGGGAACCACAACCCAGTTTGAAATCAGGCTCATGCATGGTGGGAACTCTCAGTGTACATCTGTTTGACAGGCTGCCACATGGACTTTGTAAGGAGTTAAACAGCCCTCATCACAGCAAGTGACGGTGCCCATGATAGAATGTTCTCTCAGAGGAAGAAAAGATTCCTGTGCATATTGTGTCAGGGAAGTCACTAGGCCGGAACATTTCCAAAACACTACTGATTTTCCATGTGTGGGATTTTTAAATCATCCAGCCACTTTAGCTTCTGCCTGCCGCCTGAAGTAGTTTAGCCCAGATACGGGTGTACTGTTTCAGCCAGGGCCAAACTAGACTGATTTCCTGCAGGTATGTATGTATCTTGCGGAGGGGGTGTTTGTTTAACTAGGTTTGCCAGCTCTAGGTTGGGAAATACTTGGAGATTTGGGGGGTGGCGCCCGAACAGGGTGGGGTTTGGGGAGGGAGGGACTTCCGTGGGGTATAATGCCATAGAATCCACCTTCCAAAGCAGCCATTTTCTCCAGGTGAACTGATCTCTGTCACCCGTAGATCAGTTGTGATCCTGGGAGATCTCCAGTCACCACCTGGAGGTTGGCAACCCTACATTTATTCCTTTCCCAAAGGCTCCCACTATAAATTGCCTCCCCAAAGCTCCCATTAGCTTTCAGGAGGAAGATGGGGGGCTGAGATTGGCCTTCTCGCCCTCAGCAGCAGCTTTGGTGGGGCAATTCAGAATGGGAAATGGTTGGGGAGGGGTAAATACTTTCTCACCACCACTGTTGCCATTAACAACCCTAGTGGCTGCTTTAAAATGAATGCCAAAACTATCAGGACGTCCTATTATGGATCTTCTGCCCCCCCCCCCCATGCCTCATCCTTTCCACCCTGTGAAAAGGTCTCTTTTCCCTGAAATCACATCAGTGTAGTATTATTGCTGTGTGCAGTCAGGAAAGCGGTTCTCAAGGCCACTAGATATAATTATCAAGACAGATATGTCAGTTCCTGTCTGTTTATTTCTCAGTGCATTCCCTGAATTCAGAAATTAAGACATCTAATGAATGTGCTTTTAATTAATCTATTTTTTCCCCTCTGCTGCCAGCAACCAGAATAGAAAAGAGGTCACAGTTACTTCAGTCAGTGCCAATCTGTGCCGTGCATCCACCACACTCAAGATGTATCTTTTAATATTTACCTCAGACTGCAGTACTTGAGGATGAGTGGTGGAGACATGAAAGACAGTAAAAAGAATGGAGACAAATCGTTATTGGCTGCTCCAACCTCACCTTATTGGTTTTCAAATAGTGCCCCAGGGCATCCTCATCCACTTATCTGGGGGTCTTGCATGAAATGTTGAATCGTGGGGACACCTGGTGTAAGATTGGTGTCAGGGTCCTTAGTTAGTCAGCCAAACACCAGGCCTTGTTCATTGAAACAAGAATAGTATTTATTTAAGCTGCAAGACTAGGTCACTAAAACAGAAGCATTGTTAAGAATACTTTGGTTACATGAAGCATAGAGATATACCCTAAAGGGGGGGAAGGGCCCCCACCCGTCTACCAATGGACGAACCTTGCGCGCGCGGGAAGCCCAGAAGCTGTAAATAATAGTTCACCCTCCATCCCACCTTTCCCAGCCTAGCTGTTGTCTTTAGAAAGCGATAGGAGACAGTCAGCCTGGCATTCAAGGCCACTCTTGGCCTGGGATCTTAAGATACGACCCGGTTGCCCAGGCAGCATCGGCAGCTCCCCACATTCCATCCCACCAGTCTCAAAGCATCAATCAACACCCGACATTTCCATCCGCCCTCCCTTCTCCATACAGTCCCATCCTCCCTCCCTTCTCCATCCATTATGGCAGGCAATACCTGACAATTGGTCCACATTTCTGAAATTCAAGTCATTGAAATCCCCAGTGACCAGCCTATGACCTGTGTTTCATGTGGCCAACTATCTTTCAACTGCTGGTCTGATAATTGCAATAAAAAGGGCTTCTTCCAATTCCCACACTTTTTTTCTTTTTCACCCCAGCTACATCGTCAGAATCTTGTTTCTCATATTGCTGTTTGTGGTCACGTTCTAACGTCTGTAGGACTGTCCAGGGAGGGGCTGAATCCACTCTTGGGGGCTCTTGAGGTATTATAGGGGTGATGCAGCCAATGGATTGTAGTCTGAGGCTCCAGAACGCAAAGTTCTGAAATATCAAATCCTTCTCAGGAATGCTCTAGGCTGATCTTGCATTGAGCAGGGGGTTGGACTAGATGGCCTGTATCTGTGATTCTGTATCCACTTCTGAACTTCAGACTGGCCTCCCTGACTTATCAGACCTCTTTACAGTTCCTGCTGTTCTCTGAAAACATATGCTCTGTGGGTGGGCATCAAGAGTACTTCCGCTGGCACCCACAGGGAGAGAAGACGGTGATAGGCATGGGGACAAAAGGCAGACTCCGTGGATCTCCCAGCTAACCACAGCAGTGGATAGATCAGCATCTGAATAATTTCTCCTTAACTACATGAATTATCTTATTAATGAAATTGTTGTATGGATTCTGTCTCCAGCCTTTAAGCAATTATAACAAGATCGGAAGCCGTTCTGAAGCGGAAGATAGACCTAAATAGAAAAAGATAGCTGGCGCTGCATATGTCAGTGATAGGGTGAGCTCTCTTTCTGCAAGCTTTGCAACTGAACAGTGCAATCCTAAGAACACTCTCCTGGGAGTAAGACCCATTGAGGAGACTGGAGTAGGGTTGCCAGCCTCCAGGTGGCGCCTGGGGAGGAGTGTCTCCCGCTATTACAATTGATCCCCAGACAACCAAGATCAGTTCCCTGGGAGGAAATGGCTGCTTTGGAGGGTGGACTCTGTGGCATTGTACCCTGCTGAGGTCCCTCCCCTCTCCAAACCCCACCCTCCCCAGTATCCACCCCCAAAGTTTTCAAGTATTTCTCAACCCAGAGCTGGCAACCCTAGACTTGAGTGGCAATTCGAGAAGACCTGGCACTATGAAAAAGTAATTCAGCGTACCAGCACATTAGTGCTGGCTCAATGGCTGGTCTTGCCCTTCTCATCATATTTTAGGCAGGGAGACTTAAAAATATGTATATATATTAGGAGTGCTGCATGAATTTTCTTGTGTTTACCTGTTCACTCATCGCCTCACTGTTTTAAGAAAAGGGAACTTCTTAAAGAAGTTGGAAACTTTTTTTTTTTTTTTTAAACACCTCTCTGTGCTGTCCTTTTTTTCACAGCCAGAAGGGCTAGAAACTTTTTGTTTTCAAAAATGAAAACAAAGGTCCCGGTCACATACAGAATTTGCTGCAGGAGAGCCATGATTGCTGGGCGGATTATATGGGAGTGATCACATGGAAACATCTGGTAAGTGTTGCGCACCCGTTGCCAAGCGGTATCGTCCGGCTGAAGATGCGGAGTTTAAAAGTACCTGGGAAAATCCACTATCAACTGGTTGTGACGGGCTGCAGACAGACGCTCTCTGTGTGATCGCTCCAGTGCACTCTTCTCGCGTCCCTGCTTCCTGGTTGGAGCGCGCCAGAAACACCCATCGACGGAAACAGCGCTGTTGGGGCAAGTCAAATTGCGACGGCGCAAATAGCCACACCTCCCCCCTGCGTTATCTGGCATGTGTGACCGGGGCCAAAGATTGACAAATCTGGTCACGCAAAGGTCTCTGAAGCCGTTCCTGCCTGCCTCCAGCTGCCTCAAAAAGGTGTTGCAGAGCTAGGAAAAGTGCAGAAGAGGACAACCAAGATGCTTTGAGGGGTTGGAACACCTTTCTCATGAGGAAAGGTGACAGCGTCTTTGTATTGGGTTTAGAGACAGGATAATTAAGGTTTGTAAAGAGGTATTTAAAATTATGCATGAGGTGGAGAAAGTGGATGGAGAGAACTTTTTCTCCCCTCTCCCCAAACAATAAAAATCAGGGCCACCCAGTGATGGGCAGTAGATTAAGTACGGACAGAAGGAAGTACTTCTTTATTCGGTGAGTGATAACATTGTGGAATTCACTGTATGGATGGCTTTAAAAGGAGATTAGGATGCTAGACTAGATGGACTGATTCTGTGGGGCTACTCTTATAATTTATACTGTCTGAGGGTAGGAGATGTTGGAATAGAGGCCACATTCCATTACCACATTCAGCTCTGGCAGGCTGGCAGGCTAATTGAGCTGCTGCAGAGCAAACCGGAAAAGGGACAGAGGTAAATATTTTTCCCCTTGAAACCAAAGCCGTGGCCAAACCTGAGATTGTGTGCAATATCTGTGATGAGAAAGGATTCCCCCCCCCCAAGGAAGATAGACTCTGAGGCATTTGCAGTCCTCTGATCACCGTGGGTTTGAGTTATCATATTGGCTAGTGGAAGGGAGATGGCTACCAAGAATGCTAATGAATAGCTGGCAGTAGGGTTGCCAGATCTGATGGTCACACTGGCAAGGGAAGGACTTTCTGGAAGTGGGGGCGAAGCATCATGATGTGATGATGTCACATAGAAGTGATGTCATCACATCAGCGATGGTTTGGGGGCAAAACTCTATGGTAACATTGCCCTCAAACCATAGAGTTTTGCCCAAAAACCAGAGCGTCGCCGCACGACATCGCTGACGTGATGATGTCACTTCCACGTGATGTCAGCACATCATGTTTGGGGATGGGATTCCCTCCCCCCTGGCCAGCCGATCTCCTGCCCCCAACTAGTGAATGGCATCCCTAAGAGGCAGTCAGCCAAAATAACGTGGGGAAGCAGGCTGAATGGGAGGGGCATAAAGCAGAAGCCCAGTGGCACCTTAAGGACTAGTAACGTTTGTTCCAGTATGAGCTTTGGAGAGTGAGGCTGTGGTTACACGGCAAGGCAACTGCGCTTTGTTCCCAATGTAATTAAAGCTGGAATATTTTTTTCCAAGTTGGGATGTTCACACATCCTTCTCTGAACTGCAAGCTCACCTTCCCCGCCTGCCCACCTCCCCTCCCCCCAGCAACTTTCCAGCCACTGGCCCAGTGAAAAGAAAAGAAAAAGGCACCTTTGAAAGAGTTCTCCTTTCCGCCCGATGCTGCTGGCTAGCTGGGCGCGCTCCCTGGTGCCGGGGACTCTCTCCCTCCCTCCTAATGTCACAGCTTCGGGGACTCCTGGGGTGGATGCCAAAGCCTGCTCTCCTGACAGCCTGCCCCCCAGCTTCCTCCCCCAGAAACTTTCAATGCCGCCTCCATGCCGGGGGACGGTGGGCAGGACTTTTCTCCAAGCAGGATGAGTGCTTGTTTACTCAAGCACTCAAAGCCGGAAGGTTTAAAAAAACAAACAAACAAAGAATGCACTGAGCGGTCAGACAGCCCTAATCACAATCATTGTGAAAGATGGCTGTCCAGATGGGCAAAATTGCACATTCAAAGCGCAAGTGCCAGGAAAATACTTGATACAGGAAAACCCAGGAGCATTGCAGGAGTGAGCCCACTTCGGCATGGGAGGCGGATCAGCCTGTCTGATCAGCAAACTTAAATGTGGGAGGGAACAGCGGCGAAACCCGATCAAAAGGACTGTGTGACCGCGGCCTGAGAGCTCACTTCCTCAGAAGCAATGGATGGAGAGAGAAACAGTGAGCGCCTCCATAGTCCATCCCCACCAATTGGTTTCTGGCACTGCATTTCTTCAGCTGTTTTTTTGGTGTGGCATCTCTTCCTGTCACTTTCATTGGAATGTCTTCATGCAGCAGTTGCATCTGGAACCTCATGCAGGGTAAGCCAGTGCCATTTCAGAGGACTGCAACTTATTCTTCTCTCTTCAGTCTTGAGCCTGTGACTGTCCTTGTCACATTGTCCAGGTGCCCCCGTGACGTTTTCTCCTATGGACCCTTCTGGCTGTGAATTGAAGTGAAGCCAGCACTGGCAAGTCCATAACTGTGTGTACAATGGGTTTTTATGGGGAGGGGAAAGTATAGCAGTGGGACGAGGCATAGAGACAAGGGAAGGGGATAGAGAAATGGAGTGGCCTGGGCCCCTTCCAGCCTACATCCCATCCCAAGGGTTGCTGACAGTGGGGCTAGGATGAATGACCCCCCCCCCCGACATTGGTGTTGTGTAATGTCAGGTCTATAAATAATAAGACCATGGTCTTCGGGACTTCCTGCCTAAGCAGAAAGTAGACCTGGCGTGCATGACCGAGACCTGGGTGCGAGAAGGAGAGACACTAGCTCTCTCTTAGTTGGCTCCTCCCGGGTTCTCGGTCCTCCACCAATCTCGGACTAAGGGGCGGGGGGAGGAGTGGCTCTATTCATTCAGGAGGCTTACTCCTTCAGAGCGTTCCCACCACTTAAGATCGCAGGTGTAGAGTGTGCCGGTCTAGTGTGGGAAGCCAAGTAGAGTTTGGTGATTTGGCTGGTGTACCGACCGCCCAATGCACCGGCCAATAGCCTGCCATCCCTGATGGAGGCTGTGTACGGCTGGGCATTGGAACACCCTAGACTGATAGTCTTGGGGGATTTCAGTGTCCATGCTGATGATGTGACCTCCATTCAGGCAGTGGACCTAGTGTCATCCATGGCAGCATTGGGACTCTCCGAATATGTAACAACTCCTACCCACCGGGCTGGTCACACACTCGATCTGATCTTTTCAGCAGGGGTTATGGTGGACCAAATCACTGCCCAGGCCCATCTGAATATTTCACACTGACCGTGTTTAGGCGGCAAGTGTATTTTAGCTCGCCCGCAGAGCCAAACGGACCCAGTGTGGCTTCAGATGGTTCTACGGGATCTGATGCCCCCTGGTGACTCATTAGATGAGCTTGTAGAGGATTGGCATGGCTGACTTTCTGCAGCCAACAACGAGATCGCTCCCCAGTGCCCTCTGTGCTCTCGTTCTAAGCTTGCACCTTGGTACACCGGTTGTGGCTGATGAAGTGAAGGCTAAGACAGCTAGAGAGACGGTGAAGGCACACCCACGACGAAGCTATAAGAACATCTTTTAGGATGTTTATGAGATCCTATGAGATGGCAGTCAAAACTGTGAAGAAAGAACACTATGCAGCTCTGATTGCATCTGTGAGCTCACGCCCAGCCCAGTTGTTTAGAATGATTTGGTCCATGATGATTCTGCCACAAGGCAGGTCAAACATTAGGGAATTGGATATTGACTGTGAGGCCTTTGCGAGCTACTTTGCAGACAAAGTCTTGTTGCTCCACCGTGACCTCCCCGCCATAGTTGAGACAGTGAGCGAACTCGAGTCTCCATGCATGTCTTTGAGCCAGGCTATGGATCATTTCAGTCCACTCAGTCTAGAGGAAGTTGACAAACTGCTCCTAGCCATGGGTGTCCTTGATCCATGTCCATCATGGCTAGTGAAAGCTGGTCGCACTGGGTTCCAAGGTGCCCTAGAGGAGATTATCAACAAATCCCTCTTGGAGGGTCAGTTCCCTGGGACACTCAAGGAGGCTGTGGTCGTCCTCTCTTGAAAAAAAAACATCTTTTGATCTGGCTGAATTAGCTAATTACAGGCCAGTTTCCAACTTCCCCTATTTGGTCAAGTTAATAAAGAGGGCCGTGGCAGACCAGTTACAGAGCTTTTTGGATGACACTTCCACTTTAGACTTCCAGTCCGGTTTTTGCCCAGGACACGGGATGGAGACAGCACTGGACGACCTCAGGAGGCAACTGGATCGAGGCGGATTGGCAGTGCTGTTGCTGTTAGACCTGTTGGCAGTGTTTGACATGGTCGACCATCAGCTACTGATCCACCGCCTCACTGACTCTGGATTTCAGGGGCTCGTCTTGCAATGGCCCACATTCAGGGTTGGAGACAAAGGGTGGCGCTAGGGGAACAACTGTCCTAAAGGCATCCACTGACCTGTGGTGTGCCTCAAGGGGTGGTACTCTCCCTGATGTCATTTAACATCTATATGCACTCCCTTGCCCAGATTGCCTGGAGGCATGGGCTGGGGTGTCACCAGTATGCGGATGACACTCAGCTCTATCTGCTGTTGGGTGGCTGTTCTGGGTCTACACCAGAAGATCTGGACCGGGCATTACAAGCCATGGCTGGTTGGCTTAGACTGAGTCGACTGAAACTGAATCTGATGAAGATGGAGGTCCTGTGCCTATATCAAGGTGGCCTAAGGGTAGGGATCCCACTCCTGACCTTTGATGGGGCGCAGTTGGCACCAAAGGTTAGGAGTCTGGGAGTGCTTCTGGTTGCCTCTCTAACAATGGAGGCCCAGGTAGCAGCCACTGCCAAGTCAGCCTTTTACCATCTCCAGCTGATCAGGCAGTTGGTTCCCTTCCTAGAACATAGTGATTTGGCAACAGTGATCCAAGCAATGGTAACCTCGAGATTAGACTACTGTAATGTTCTCTACATGGGGCTGCCCTTGTCCCAAATCTGGAAGCTGCAGCTGATGCAAAGTGCTGCGGCCAGGCTGTTGATGGGCCTCTCTACGTGGGAGTACATCCAGCCTGTGCTGAAATCATTGCACTGGCTGCCAATAGCATACCAGATTTACTTCAAGGAGCTGGTTTTGACCTTTGAAGCCCTTTATGGTCAGGGTCCGGCATATCTGAGGGACTGCCTTTCCCCGTATGTTCCCCAGAGAGCACTGCGTTCAAGGGCCCAAAACTGGTTGGTCTTCCCCGACCCCAAGGATGTCAGGCTAGCAATAACCAGGGCCAGGGCCTTCTCGGTGGTGGCTCTGTACTGGTGGAATGAGCTCCCGGAGGAGATCAGGGCCCTGTGAGACCTTTCACAGTTCCTCAGGGTCTGTAAGATGGAGCTCTTCCACCAGGCCTTCAATTAGGAGCCGCCTTAAACACAGAGGAGTGACCCTGTGCCCTGGCTTTACCACCTTCAGCCTGGCTCGCCACATAAATTAGCTGATCAAACTGAGCCGTTGTGAGAATGCCATCAGGACTGAAGTAGTAGTATGGTCTATTCTAGGGATTTTGCTCTTGATCTGGCACTTTAGGAAAATGAATAATTGATTGTTTATGTATATTTTATGTATGTTTTAACTGTATTTTTATATATGCATTTTATGTAAGCCACTCTGAGCCCGCCTTGGCGGGGAGGGCGCGGTATAAATTGAATAAATAAATAAATTAAAGGTCTCCCAGGCCTTGCGTGGCACTCTAGCCACTACTACATGCTGGCTCCCCACTACATATTCTGCTAGACAAACTCCATGCCATTGTCAGGGAAAAGAGTCTGAGGGACTCCAGCTAAGCCCCCCCGCCCCGCCCCCCGCCATGTCCCTGGTACTGCCTGTTTAGAGAGAAGCTATGCTGGCACCATTGTAGTGGAGCAGAATGCCTGTCTAGCCAGACGTTATGCTGGCACAGAGCCCCTGACCCAGACCTGTTTTTGAGATATGTTATGGCCACACACTGACAAACAAACCAGAGCCCTTGTATCTCGCCACGAACACTGTGACCATGGCTCGGAGGCTCACCTTCCAGGCTACCAGGCTGGCTTAGGAAAGGTCACAGTCTGTAACAGCAGCAGTTGCTTTGCCACCATCCATATTTCATTTGGGGGCCACACAGTTTCCCAACCAGGAGGCAGCCAACCAGGGCAACATTCCTTGTCTTTCATGGAACGTATTGCAGGCCACTGGAGCTTTGGAAGTATCATCCAGCCACACATGCAAGAGAGGCAGAAACAGCGGGGGACAGAGAGGCTGTCTGTAGGAGAGGGGGCACAGAGAAGAACATCCTTGTTAAATTTTTGCAGGTATTATTCCAATAACAAGAATTTGCACACAAAATTTTGAAATTATTTGGCTGTAGCATTTAAACCACACTTGATCCCCCCCCAATCAACTATAATCAGCTTGAGTATTTATTGCTATTGAGACATAGGGGGGTTCTGCATTGGGTTTTCCCGCCACTGTTTTGGCAAACTCACATTGAAACAGAAATTCCCCTTTGCATTGCATGCTGCTTCACTTTCTTTGATCATTGGATTTTATGGTACCCTGTACACTGCATGCCGCTTTCTCTTTCTTTGATCATCAGGTTTTATGGTACCTTCTGCATAGATTTATGGCTGTTCAGGGGTGACTTTGCCTTATGGGGTGACTTATGGCTGTTCAGGGGCGACAATGTCAGTATGGCATTGACCCAGGGTATTTGAATGTGGTTTTGAGCTGTACCTTTCCCTCAGTGTTGAGAAAATGTGGAGCAAATGCCAGATGCAGCACCAGCCATAGAGTTAATATGGGGTGCATTTTTAAATTTGTTGACTACATGTCAGTCAAAATAAAGATGTTAAATCATATGTTGGACATCAGGATTTTTTAATATATAAAAGGAAATTTTTCTGAATCTCATTCTCCCAGATTAGGGATGGGCACAAACCGGGAAAGCCCAGTTTGGTCCGGGGCTCGCAAACCAGGTGACCCCGAAACAAACCACCGAGCAAAAAATCCTCCCGAACTGAATTGGTTTGGGTGGCATCAGGGCCCCATCCCTGGCATTTCTGCATCATCCAGAACTGACACAAGCATGTCAGCCTCCTGTCGTGCTTGCATCACTTTCAGGTGGTGTCGGGCCCCAACCCCAGTGCACCTGCGTTACCCAGAAGTGACGCAAGATTGTCGCAATGTGCTTGCATCATTTCTCGATGATGTGAGTGTGTTGGGGCGGGGTCCAATGCCACCCAGAAGTGGCATGTGCACATTGGGCCAAACAGGCAAGCTGAACCAAGCTGAAAATCTCAGTGAGTGTTCAGGAGAAGGCACCTTCCCTGAACCTTAGCTTGAGAACCCCGAACCGGCAAGGTCTGTGCCCATCCCTATCCCAGATAACCAGCATCACTAGCTGTCATGAGGCCATTTCACTTGATTCCTTTGACTGTGCATATGGAACAAATGCACTGAACATAATTCTCTCAGTTTGTGTGATCACAATTTCTTCTAAAAGGGGCAATGGATGGGGTTTTAGCCTTGGATCTTCTTCATGGTCTCTGTGCATCACACCTATGGGGAAGGTGGTGGGGGATGGTTGGAAAGTTCTTTTCTCCTTTCTCAATCTTTTGGAGGACTGAAGAATAAGAGGCCGAAGAGTGCCTGCTCAGCATGGTGATCAGAAGAGAACTGGTGGGAGACCTGGGCTCCACCCCTGTGGGTATGCGCAGTGGGGCCCCATGTGTGCTTCAGGGGTAGAGCATGGGGAAAAAGGCTTTAGACTTGTTAAAGTTACCAACAGGTCAGGCACAAGCGTCCGTTTCTCCATAGGTGTGAATGCACAGATGACCATGTAGCACATTCATCCTTTACACATGGTCACAGTGTCAGAAGCGTATGTAACATAACTGAGAAAAGGGCTATGGCTATCGAGGTTCTCCTTTTTGAAAACAAAGTTGTTTAAGAGGTGAAGTGCTTCCATGCTACAAAGTGTAACAAGTGTCCAGGGAGAAACTCTACAGGTTCGGGTTTATTAGTCCATTGTTGAATTCCCAATGAATGCATTTCAGTATAAGACATTCATGAAGGGTCTGTTGCCTCTCTCCATACCATTCAACTGGTGAGGCATCCACAATCCATCATGACATGCAGCCCAAGTGAATTTCTGCTTAACTCATCCATACAGGATATGCTTTCCTACCCCATTAACCACTATGACTCATGGCAAGATGCTTCTGCCTTAATGACTGCCTTAATGATCCAATTATTATTACGTAAATAAGTGGTTGGGAAAGCAGCTGGGAAATTGGGTCCATACCCCATTGTCCTCCTTCAGTGTTCACAACGTACCTGCCAAGGCAAGTCAATAGTTTGCCCAGATTCTTCCAAAACGTGTGTGTCAAAAAGCGCTAGGCTAATGCATTGTGCTTTGCCCTATGCTGTGCATGTATGTTGATCTGTGCATCTGTGTGTTCAGTCAGAGGTAGATGTGCAAGATTCCTTTACACATAACATAGCACAGTAATGCATTTAGATTTGCATGGAGAACAGGCAAGAGAACCATTTAAGAGGGTCAGCGGACAGATGCTGGTCCTTTCTGCATTTGCCTGCCACTCCAGATTTTCTCAGTGTTTGAGGCAATTTAATTCCAGGGCAAAACAGCATCCAAATAACCTGGGGCAACAGCAGGCTGAAACCGGGCTTACCACTGAAGGGAGGTAACATAATGCAGAATGGGGGGAAAAACAGAATAAAAAGGTTGATTTTAGTGCAGAATTGCTTGGAGGACAACATGGTGCGCATGGAATAAAAGGAGAGTGCAGAAAGGGCCGCTGTTTGCACAAAGGAGCAGTTTGAGGAGGAGGAGATTGATGCTGCTGTCCTTGGATCTGGCCCTATTCCCCTGTTCCCACATCAGACTGTTAACCCCAGCAGACCATTTGCGTCCTCACCATCTGCTGCCACATTTTTTTTCGCTGTGTTGGAGAGCAGCCCTGTGTCTTCTAGAGATGTGTCAGGCAGAAGTTCATTGGCTCTGTATGAAACAAATGTTTGCTGCATGCACACAGTGCTGCTCCTTGATGAATTTCTACCCGGTCACTTTCCTCCAGCCCAGTGACTAGCTAAAAGGCCACAGCAAACGTTTTATCATTTTATTTTGTAAAAATTGCAGCACACGTATGTAGTTTTGTTGTAAACAGTTCAGTACACATATGGGATCATAGTGGTATGAAGTGAACCCTAGAAACAGTATCCCTTTGCAACATGAAATGAAAATGTGGACTTTGATTAACAACTGGGTGAATGTAAGCTGTGAGAAGGCAAGAGTCCTCAAAGTCAATCTTGTACCAGGGAGTTTCTCTGAGAGCCGAATTTTGAATTTTATTGGAGACTAGCAAAATGTCCTTGACAGATCCTACATATTTCCTTTGTTCTGCTGGATATTTAGTCTGGGCTGGGAACCAGGGTTGCCAGTTCTGGGTTGGGGAATTTCTGGAGATTCTGGGGTGGTACCCTGGAAGGCACGGTTTGGGTGGGGAGGGAGCTCCGCAAGGATATGATGCCGCAGAGTCCACCCTCCAAAGCTGCTGTTTCTCCAGGGGAACTGGTCTCTGTAGTCTGGAGATCAGTTGTAATTCTGGGAGAACTCCAGGCTTCTCCCAGAGGTTGGTAACAGTCAGCTATTGGGAACTGGTATTCTTCTCCCCCCCGCCCCCGCTTCCACACAGCTGTCTGGTGCACCCCTGCAACTTCCAGCTTTCCCCTGGCTTTCCTGTGTTTCCTGTGGTCTTTTGGGATAGATCCCAGCAAAGCAGAGGTAGCTGCTGTGTGGCTGGGAACATTCCCCCTACATCAGTGCCATTTCCTATACCTCAGTCTCCTGTGGCAACCATTCTTCCCTTCTCCACACCACTGTTTTGACTTTTTCAGTGTTTTTTTTTAAAAAAATCACCAATTGTTAGATCGCTGGCTGAGTTCAGACTGGCAATTTGCCCCGCTATAGCCCCATTTCAGCGACGTTTTAAAAGCGGATTAAAGGGGGCGTTCACACAGGCACATCTGCCTGGCGTTCCCCACCCGTAGGAAACCTGCGCTGTTCCTCTTCGCTCCCGCATTTAATAGATACCTCATAAAAGTGGTAGCAAATCCCTGAAGAGTGCCTTTATGCTGCATTTGTCCGCTTCCTGGCAGTGTGAACGCTACGCGGAAAAGCCGGGAGCAACCCGCATTGCGCATAAGGGAGCAGTGATATGATTGGCTGTGCTCTGCTCTACCGCCCAATGCGGTTCTGGCACAGCGGGATCCTCCCCAAATCGGCTGGATGCCTATGTGTGTATGGGCACATGAGTGCATGCGCGCATGAGCACTCATGCATTTATACATACATAGGCATCCAGCCAATTTACCAGGAAAAAGCTGTTTACAACTGCGCCTCCAGGCCAGCAGTCTGAACGCTCCTGCGTGCCTCTTCCCGGTATGCTCCCGCATCAGTCTGAGCTGTGTAACCAGGAAAACCCAGAACAGTTTATTCCGGGGCTTTCTTGCCATGACTGGCTCCCGCTGCAAATTGCCTGTCTGTCCTCAGCCGCTGTATCATTACAAGAGCCTATCTACTAAGTCCTCTGGATCCCCAGCTTTCATTTAAAAAGTAAGTCTCCATCCTCTTTCAGTGCAGAGATAAAAAAGGAAAGGCATACTTCTGCAGCAAAACAAGTCAGAGATACCTTTTTTAAAAAAGAAGAAAGCTAGTAGGTTAAATCATTATAATGTTATAATGATCTAGTGGTCTAGCAATTGCAGATTTCAACTTCCTGCAAAGTCCCCAAGTGATGCCAGAAAGGGAAATGGCTGCTGGGGCGCTGGGGGGGGCGCTGGTGCAGGGAAAATGCCAGGAAACATACCATAAGTGCAACGGCAAAAAGAAAACCGCAGGAAACCATTGATGCGATTGGGCCGTATCTCTTCTGCCCACACTTTGCGAGCTCTCTGTGGAGATTCTGTTCATTCCAGATTTACTAATTGTACTGCTTCAACATTCCCCTGGAAGCTTTTTTGCTGTTTAGAATTACAGCGAAGGGAGAAATCAGACGATGGGTATGTTAAGGACAGGATTTGCATTCGGGGAAGGCTCTGCGGTTGGGATTAAGGGACATCTGAGCGGAGGAAGCGTGACTAAGCCTTCAATCTTCTGTCCAATGCACACACTCTCCCCTCCGGTGAGCCAGTCAGTCATTCAGTAGCTTTGGGACAGGAAGCAAACAGAAGCGCGAAGGCAGGGCATGACCTGAGGTACCGTCAATGCAAAGTGAACCTAAAGGTCTCTGGCAGCTTCCCACCAGTAACAGAAAAAATAATAATTTGCAGCTGTCAGGTTTTCTAAAGCATCATGTGAGTCTGTCTAAAAAAATAAAAACCTGTCCAAATTTGGCCGACAGCCTGTTAACGAGGGCAAAACCAAAGAGAGGCACAAAGTGAAACTCCTCTCAGAGGGCAGCGCGTGTCTTTCTCTGAGGAAAAGCTTGGAAATGCCTCAGAGAAAGAAGGGAGGTGGGCCCAAACAGCCAGCCCAAATCTGGCTAAAGAGCCAAGCCAAGTGCTGTGCAGAGCCATGTATTGAGGCCTGTCCGGTTCTTTAAGAAGATAAGAGAAGCCAGTGTTGGATCCGGCCGATGGTCCATCTAGTCCAACACTCTGTCACACAGTGGCCAAAAATACCAGGTGCCCTCAGGAGGTCCAGCAGTGGGGCCAGGACACGAGAAGCCCTCTCACTGTTGCCCACCCCCAAGCACCAATTTGCCCAATTCTTTACCATTTGCCCAATTTTTTTTCATTCCCAGACAGAGTTGTATTCGTTGGTAAACCACCATACCTGGATGGTGGGTTCTGTTGATTTTGTGGATCTACAGATTCTGCAGGCCCAGGAGAGGACATTTTACCCAAATTAAATTAATCTGCAGTAGGACTGACAAAAGGAGCCTTCTACTGAGTCAGACCATCCGTCCATTAGGGTCAGTATTGTCTACTCAGACTGACAGCAGCTCCCAGGGTCTCAAGCAGAGGTTTTCCACAACAACTATTGCCCAATCCTTAAAAAAAAACCCAACAACCTGGAGATACCAGGGACTGAACCCGGGACCTTCTGCATGGTAAGCAGATACTCTGTCACTGAGCCACAGCCTCTCTCTTCATTGTATGAAGGAACTGCTTCATATAATGTGTAACTAACTTTCAGGAATATAAGAAGAGCTCTGCTGGATCAGACCAGTGATCCACCTGGTCTAGCATCCTGTCTCACACAGTGGACAACCAGTTCCTCTGGAGGGCCAACAACAGGGCAACTTCAGCTGAGCTGCACTTGCACTTTATTATACGACACCGCCATACGAAAATGGTTTTAACTGTATTTATATGGAATTGAATTTAGGTATTTTATGTATGTACTCATGCTGGTTTTATGGTTTTATGTAAGCCACCCTGAGCCGCCTTGGTGGGAGGGCGGGGTAAAAGTCAAATAGATGGATGGATGGATGGATGGATGGATGGATGGATGGAGGGAGGGAGAGAGAGAGAGAGAGAGAGGATGAGGCCTTCCCCTGATGTTGCCTCCTGGCACTGGGATTCAGAGGTTTATTGCCTCTGAATATGGAGGTTCCCTTTAGTCACCAGTCATAGTCTAATCCCCTTTTAAAATCATCTGTTCCTGTGGCCATCGCTGTATCTTCTGGCACCGAATTCCACATTTTAATCACTCATTGTGTAAACTAGTATTTCCTTTTATCCCTCCTGAATCTACTGCGTATCCGCTTCATTGGATGCCCTCAAGTTCTAGTGTTTGGGGAGAAGGAGAAAAAATTCTCTTTGTCAGCTCTGTCTACCCACTGCATAATTTTATAAACCTCTATCATGTCCCCCTTCGTCATCTCTTTTCTTAACTGAAAAGTCCCAGACTCTTCAGCCTTTCCTCATAAGAATGGCGCTCCAGCCACCCCAGTCATCTTGGTGGCCCTCCTCTGTACTTTTTTCCAGCTCTGCATTGTCCTTTTTGAGTGACAGTGACCAGAACTGCATACAGTATTCCAAATGAGGCCACACCATCAGTCTATACAGGAACATGGAATATTGGTTGTTTTATTTTCATTTCCTTTCCTAATTATCCCCAGTGTAGAGTTTGCTTTTTTTCAGCAGTGAGAACTTACAGAACTCATGGCCACAGGATAGGGTTGCCAGTTCTCCAGGAATGGCATGAGACATCCTGCTGGCAACCTTCTTCTCCTGCCATTAGTCCGAGAACCAGTGTGTGCAGGGGAATGGGGGGGGGGATCACTGGCAGAATTAGCTGCGCCATAGGCGCAAATGCCGGGCAGATTTTAAGGGCACGATCACATGAGAACATCTGCCAAGCGTCCTGCACAGAAACGGAGTAAAAAAACATTAGGGAAATTCTGGTAGCAAACGGGTTTGCTACGGGCCAGGAATGGACTTTCCCTGTGTGATTGTGCCAGCACGCTCTCATGACATCGTGGTGATCTGATCGGGCCATCCCGGCTCCGTGCCGTTGTCCCCCCCCCGTTTCAGTATGCGCATCATTGCACACTGCATAGAGAAGAGATTGGATTTATACCCCACCCTTCATTATCCAAAGGAGTCTCAGAGCAGCTTACAAACGCCTTTCCCTTCCCCTCCCCACAACAGACACCCTGTGAGGTGGGTGGGGCTGAGAGAGCTCTGGCAGAAACTGCTCTTTTTCAAGAACAGCTGTGCCAGAACTTGTGACTGACCCAAGGTCACATCAGCAGGTGCAAGGGGAAGAGTGGGGAATCAAACCCGGTTCTCCCAGATTAAAGTCCGCACACTTAACCACTACACCAAACTGACTATCTTTTGAGAGAGTCAGTTTGGACTGACACTGCATAGGGAGCACTCGGTGCGAAGATGTGCGGGTCACCGATCTCCCATTGAAGCGTACCGGAAACACACAGCAAAGAAAAAAACAATTCACCCGCGGTTTGCCTCTGATCACACAGTGGCGGGCTTCCCTTGCAGCTCCCAGGGACTGTGTGATCACACAACTGCGGGTCAAATTACTCTGGAGCAAACAGCCTCACTTCCTCCGTTATCTCACGCGTGTGACCACCACCGGAATGTCTTTTAGAATGGACATATTGCTTTGAAATATTTTCTTGGGTACAGATAGCTTACCTTCAGTCTCAGTGAAGATCCTTGTGGTGTGGTGGCAGCTGCCGCCAAAGCAACTCCTTTAATGATCTGCATCGCCAATCAGATCTCCAGTAGCCAACCAGAAGCCCTGCTGGGCAAAAGTCCCACCTGCCCCACCCACTTTCTCAAAACACTTGTTGGCGCCAGGAAAGGTGTTAGTGGGCGCCATGTCAGGGAGCCCTGCCCTAGGACACGCTGACACCTTCCAAACTGCTGCCCCAAGCTTGAGCGGCTTGGTCAGAAAAGCGGCCAGGGGGCCAAGATGGATTTTGGTCTGAACTTGTTAATATCTAATGATGCATAGGGGAGATAGTGATTGGAGTGCCCCTTGTTCACTGGCAGTGTTCCAACTTTTGTTAAACTGGAGAAGTTTCGATGAAATAGTAGCCTTCCCCCCATCTTCCAAAGGTAGGTCCCAGGTGAGGTAAAAGTATAAAAGAATGTGTTACATCATTGATCCAATGGATTTACTGCCCAACCTGTAAAGCTTGATATAACTAGCTTCAAAAGACACCAGTTCCGTCTATGACACGAAGCCTTCGGCAGGCGCCAAGTTATGAACTGAGGGCTCAGCTTGGATTGACTCAGGCAACTTTGAAGCTAAATATAGGACCAGCTCTGCTGCAGAGTATATGAGGTTCCTTTATGCTTGCCATTGTTATGGGCATTGATCACTTTGATGATATAACAGCATCGCAGCTGGCGATCTAGCTTTTCCTTTTCTATTCCTGAGCAGGCATAGTTATCAGCATCTAAAAGGTTTCATTTAGTTGTAATTCAGAATAGCTGCAACTCAAAAAACATTCAGCAGCGTTTTCTATCCGGACAGGACAGGAAGTTGGGGTGGTGGTGGAAGGACAGCTGTCTCCTGATGTGTTGTATTCCAAGGCATTCATTTACATTTGACTTCTGCCCTCCCACCCCTACAGGGTATCTTCTGAAGACCCAGGAGAGAGAAGGGAGATAAACTGTGAAATACTCAAGTGCACAGTAACAGTTCAAATGGCATTTCTGAAAAGGAAAAGAATATTTTGCTGGAGAGGTGCACTTAATACAGGGAGAGGTGCACTTAATACAGGGACCATGTTTAGCAGTGGGGCAGTTTGAAAATGTTGGACGGTTTGTAGTTATTGCAGAGTACTTGGACATCAGAAATATGGCTGCTAGCACTGCCTCGGCAAATGTTGGGAGACTTTGAGCTCGGTGCCTGAGGAAGGTGCAGTTTTAGGAGGATGTGACCAGTGTTCCCTCTAAGTTGAGTTAGTGTGAGCTAGCTCACAGTTTTTTAGCCTACAGCTCACACATATTTGTCTTAGTTTAGGAAGGATGGCTCCAGAGCAAACTAATTTATGCAGTAGCCAAATTGCTCACTCACAACTTTAATGCCAGTAGCTCACAAAGTAGAATTTTTGCTCACAAGACTCCACAGCTTAGAGGGAACATTGGATGTGACATCATTCTGAGTGATGCTTTAGAAATTTCCCCTAATCTCTATAATAAAAACCATAGAGACATGGAGGAAATTACTAGAGAGTCACTGTGGAGGCCATTTTCTGACCATTGTTTCTTATACTCCTTAATTTCTCAAGGTTGGGGGGATGAGGGGCAAAGGGCAAGGGTTTACCACCATGGAGAGGCAAATCGCAAACTTAATCTAAAACCATCCTTAGTCTCTTAACCTTCCTGTGGCTGGTGATACCCCCCTGTTCAGTATAAATGGTTCTTGCTTAGGACTGCTTTCTCAGAGCTCGTCTAGACATTCATAGGGTTGTCAACCTCCAGGTGGGGCTGAAAGATCTCCCAGAAGAACAACTGGTTACCAGACTACAGTGATCAGTTCCCCTGGAGAAAATGGCTGCCTTGGAGGGTGGACTCTATGGTATTATATCCTGCTGAGGTCTCTCCCCTTCCCAAACCACACCCTCTCCAGGCTCCACCTCCAGGAGTTTCCCAACCCAGAGTTGGCAACCCTAGGCATGCAGGTGAATGAGGTGATATAATTCTGAGGTGGTAAAAAAATTGAGCTTTGCTACTTGCAAAGGGGGGGAGTCATATTTTTAATGCCCTCCATGCAGGGGTCTTTTCGTAGAAGAACAGCTGCAGGAGCTCATTAGCATATGGTATGCTAATGAGCTATTAGGCTATTAGCATATGCCATGCCCCCTGACATCACCGGAAGTGATGTCAGAAGGGGAAGCAAAAGGGGGGGGAAGCATCTTCAAAAGCCTCCCCTTCCCTTCCCCAGCTGGTCTGGGTGGGGGAGCTAAGAGAGAAGGCGTTTAAAGTTTAAACTCCTTCTCATGAGAGTTGGGCCACAGAAGGAGGAAAGAGGGAAGGAAAGAGAGAGAGTAGAGAGAAGGAAAGAAGGAAGAGGGAAAGAAAGAGAGGGAAGAAGGAGGGAAACAGGGAAAGGAGGAAAAAGAGAAGAGAAAGAAGGTGGGAAAGAAAGAAAGAAAGAGAGAAGAGAAGAGAAGAATGAGGGAAAGAGGAAAAAGAAAGAAGGAAAGGAGGGAATGAAAGAAATTCAGTGGCAATTCAGCCTCATTATACCCTATGGGCCATTGAAGTCAATGGTGAAAACATAGGGTATATTCTGGGGGCTGGAGGGAGGGTTTGAGGAGAGGCTCCAAGATCACAGGATAGCTGACGGAGCCTCTCCCCAAGATACCCACCAAGTTTCAAGAACATTGGACCAGGGGTCCAATTCTATGGGCCCCCAAACAGGTTGCCCCATATCCTCCATTGTTCTCTATGGTGGGAAAAAAAGTTATGTTTTTCCCACTATAGAGAACAATGGAGGGAATAGGGGCAACCTGTTTAGGGGCCCATAGAATTGGACCCCCTGGTCCAATGTTCTTGAAACTTGGTGGGTATCTTGGGGAGAGGCTCCGTCAGCTATCCTGTGAGTTTGGAGCCTCTCCCTCAAACCCCCTCCCCTCCAGCCCCTAGAATATACCCTATGTTTTCACCATTGACTTCAATGGCCCATAGGATATAATGGAGCTGAAATTGACATTCGGCTGCCTGAAAGACTCTCCGAGACGCCGGCTGGGGGCGGGGCTTGGCTCCTGAGCTCCCGGAGCTGTGCTCCGGTGCGCTCCCCCCCGAAAAGACCCCTGCCTCCATGTAAAAAACTCCCTGTAAATTAAATGTTCACGCATTAGGGAGAAAGGTTGTAGTCTAGCCCTCCCTATGCTATGCTAGTTTTTCATTTACAGGGAATAATGAATGAAGGGAAATGCCGAAGAACATAGTCCTTGCCATGCAGTCTGAAGTGGTCCAGTCCATGCTATTGCTTCAGCATTCCGCCATCTCATGGCCAGGCTTTTATGTGCATGCATAGGCTATGTAATTTAAGCAGGTATATTAAATGGAAAAGATGCTTTTTTGTTCAACAGAGTTTGGCGACTAAAAAAGTTCTGGGCAGCAGCCTGCATTTTATGGCTTTTACATGAAACAGCCTGGTTGGTTGGTTGGTTGGTTGGTCAGCATTCCTGTCCTAAATGGGCTGCTTAGTTCTGTTTCATAGGAAGGCCCTGAGGAGAGGAAGAACCAGATGTTTCTTCAGATCAGCTAGAAATGCCACACTAAGTTGGGATTGGGAGCCAAAGTGCTGGCTTGGGAAGCTATTTCTATTGCTCAGCTGTTTAATTTACTTGGGAATGTGTGACATTCCTGAATTTTAAGTGAATCTGCTCCTTTGGCTGCTGCAGCGTGTGAAGTGAGAGGCTTGAAAGCAAGATCACAAAGGAAGAAGCTGAGTTCAGGATATGTCATGTGCATCTGTTTTACTTTTCACTTAAAAATTTCAGACCCAGTTTCTTTTTTTAAAAAGAAAAGTGTTTAGACAAGGCTCTGTGTTAGCTCAGCTGTATTGTGTGTATAGAAACTCATGTATGTCAACACCACCAGAACGCACCAGTAGGTAAGCAAATGTGATTTTGTATCAACAGAAGCAGGGGTCATTTCCTGCAGGAGTGCACAGGAGTGAAGCTCCGGCACTAAGGAGCCCAGGGGGTGGGCACATGCAGCAAGCCCCGCCCCCTGCTCCCAGCAGCCCCCCTCACCTTTACCGGCCCACTGGCTGACCCAGTGGAGCACTGCTGCAAAGTGCCCCTTAAGCTGCTCTGCCACTGCCTGGGCTGTGGCACCCAGCCCACCCAGGCTCTGCCCATCCTCATGCCAGCCCTGGTGCGGCGCCTCTGCAAGGCGGGCCCCAGCGATTCCCACGAGGCCTGTGAGGAGCTCCGCCCCAGCCTCCTGCACCTACTCAGCCTCCTCCTGCACCTCTGCCCTGCCACTGCCCTGGTGCCCTACCTGCTCGAGGCCATGCGTGTCCCTCCTCGACCCATGAGAAGCCACACACTTTCCTGTGCTTGCCGGCCATCCAAAAGAGTCCAGTGAGGGCAGATCTGCGTGCTCCCCCCCCCACCCATAGCTAGCAATCCAAAACAGTCCAGTGGAGCCTGAGCAGTTGGTATTGCCTTCTGACATGCTTCTGGTGATGTCAGGGAGTGTGGTATATGCAAATAAGTTATGCTAATGAGTTATGCTAATGAGCTCCTGCACCTCTTTTTCTACTAAATGACCCCTGAACAGAAGTACAGTGTCCAGATGGTACCACTTTACTCTGCTCTGGTTAGACCTCACCTAGAGTATTGTGTTCAGTTTTGGGCACCACAATTTAAGAAGGATATAGACAAGCTGGAACGTGTCCAGAGAAGAGCAACGAAGATGGTGAGGGGTCTGGAGACCAAGTCCTATGAGGAAAGGTTGAAGGAACTGGGTATATTTAGCCTGGAGAGGAGATGACTGAGAGGTGACATGATAACCATCTTCAAGTACTTGAAGGGCTGTCATCTAGCGGATGGTGTGGAGTTGTTTTCTGTTGCCCCAGAAAGTTGGACTAGAACCAAAGGGTTGAATTTAAATCAGAAGAGTTTTCAGCTAAACATTAGGAAGAACTTCATGACAGTTAGAGCAGTTCCTCAGTGGAACAGGCTTCCTCGGGATGCTAGATGGCCATCTGACAGCAAAGCGGATTCTGTGAACTCAGGCAGATCATGAGAGGGAGGGCAGGAAGGGTTGCCTCAGTGCTTAGTTCTTGTGTCCCTTTTTTACATGCCCAGGGGAAATGCTGATTGCCACTTTGGAGTCAGGAACCAATCCTGGAGAGTTTTTTGTTTTGTTTTCTGCAGTCACTGCAGGTGTGGAGGGGAAGGTATTTGTGAATTTCCTGCCTTGTGCAGGGGGTTGGACCAGATGACCCTGGAGATCCCTTCCAACTCTATGATTCTATGATTCTACCACAAGTTTATTATAAAATACAAAGGGCACTTAGTATCAGTTATTTAAAAACTAATAAGGTAGATACTACTCCGCTAACAGTGCCATTCTAAGCGAGTTACACCCTTCTCAATCCACTGAAGCCTGCTTAGGATGGCACTGTATATGAAAAATCCTAAGGGGAGTATTTAGTCCTTTTAGGGAGGGGAGGTAAAAAGGTTTGAAGTGCCCGGCCTATTCTATATACTCTTATGGTCTTTGTTTATGTAGGTCCGTCCTCCTTCCAAGTACCTATCCAGATAGAACCAGATCCACTTGGGAGGGTAAGCATTCATTAAACACATGTTGGGAAAAGAAAGATACTATAATCGATGGGCTGACTCATGCTGGTGTGGATCCCATGGATCCAGTCTGCTAGCTGAGGCACTTTGCTCTGGTGGAAGAAGCCTTTCTCTTAACACAAGAGGTTCTTCTGAGGATCGGGTCTTCAGGATCGAACTCTCAGCTGCAAAACTGGGTGCCGAGTGGGCTACTGCAGAGCAAATTAAGACAACATAAAGCCTTCCCTAGTATGCAGTGGGAACTGGCAGAGACACTGACGTGCATCCTTGGCATTGGGAATAGAAGATTTACAATGCAAACCTATGCAGGCTGTAAATAACCACTCACCTAACACAAGGGAGAATTATCTCTAGACAGCTAGATAGGGAAGCTTATATAGACTGAAAGGGAGAGGGTCCTTCTTTTTTAGGGTTGCCAAGCCTGGCAACAAGCAGGAGGGCTGAGGGACAGGGACATGGAGAGCATGTGATGTCACCAACGACACTATGTCACTTTCGAATACAAGCTTGTAATGACAATGGGTAGTTCTGGCAATTGCTTAGGGGTGCCAGCCTCCAGGTGGGGCCCAGGGACCCCCCGGAATTACAGCTGATCTTCAGACTACAGAGATCAGTTCCCCTGGAGGAATTAGCAGCTTTGGCGGGTGGACTCTATGGCATTGTGCCCCATTGAGGTCCCTGTCCTCCCCAGGCTCCAGCCCCAAATCTCCAGGAGTTTCCCAACCTGGATCTGGCAACCTTATCCCCACATCCCCTGCCGGCAGCTGGGGGGGAGTTGGCGGCCTTACAATTGCTGGAAACTCTATTGTGAAACCATAGGGCTTCCAGCGATCCCTAGAGCTACCCATTGCCACTTCGAAGATGTATCTGGAAGTGATGTTCCAGTGTAAAGGACGCCAGCAGTTTTGGTTTTTTTTAATCTTCCCCCACTGCCAGTCAGAGTAGTACTGGGCTACGGAGGTAATCAGTGGGAGGCCTCCTACCACAGCACAATAGCGTGTCCTTCCTCTTCTCTTTCTCTTTCTCCTGACTTTGATATGTTTTTATTAGTTTAGTACCTGGCACTGCCATCCTAAGATGAGCTCCATCCTTCTCTGACCATTAAAGTTAGCGGGTGTAACTCTGGTTAGCATGGCGTTGTGAAATTAGCATGGCGGTAGTGCTTTAAGTGGATGCCACGTTGGTACATGTCATAGTTGTACATACAAATAATGTTTTTGCTGTGGAAGGCGTAGAGTTAATTTCAAGACTGCATTGGGTTGCCTGTGTTGTTATTGTTTTAGATTGGCCAGGATCAGACACAGCTGTGTGGTTGTGAGAAATCTCCTTGGGCCTTAACAGAGCTTCTCGCGCCCAGGGAACTGCAGTGCTGGAATGGGAAGTTCCAGAGTGGGGAGAGTGTGAGTCACCAAGTGGTGAGTACATGTGAAAAGAGACTCAATTGGATGAGGCACAGTATTCAACTGTGTGTTTTGCCTGCAGTGTGCCGAATGCTGTACTTTAGCAAGGAACCCTCAATTATGGTTTGGTAAAGATGTCTGAGTTAAGAAACAGTGAGCTTCTGAAGCGAGCTTCTGAAGTAGTTTTGCAAACTAGGGATTGTGCTGCCTTCTGCTTGGCATGACCCCTGGGCTTGGGACTTCCAAGTAACAGCCATCATGCTGTCTCCAGTGGTTGCTGAACCATGAAGGTAGGAGAGATTCGCTGAGAGCTAAACTAAAGATGACAGCATCCTCATGGCTGTCACAAGGGGGTCGCAAGCTTGACGCTCTTGTTCCCAAGGGCTAAAAAGCTTCAGGGGAGGGGGGCTTCTTCCCTGCATAGTTGTTTCAGGACTAGAAAAGGCACATGCAGGGAGATGTCCACCACACAACATTTTGTAATGGTGGTACCCTTGTGGCAGCCACAAGGATGCCGTTATGTTTTGTTTGGTCCTGTAGCTGAGTGCTGATGAGACCGGAAAAAAAACCCCAGGTAATCATTAGGAAACCACTGATCATCAATAACTTTTTTTGGGGAAAAGCACACCATCTTTGTGGGTGATTTCCCACTAAAGCTGCTGCGGGGTTGCGCTGCCGTTTGCCCCGAGATTTTTAGTCAATTTCACACCCGAAGCCGCGGGGCTGCATTTTGACCCGCAGCCGCCGATTCCCCGGAGTTTCGTAATCCTCAAAAACAGGATTACGAAACTGCGAAATCAGCCGCGGGTCAAAATGCAGCCCGCCGTGAAATGACTAAAATCTCAAGGCGGCTAACCTCAGCAGCTTAGTGGAAATCACCCTGTGTTTTAAACTCTGGTTGGTACAAAACTGTGATCCGTTATATCTGGATTAGTTTTGCCTTTCTTAAAATATCCTACTTTTTTAGTCGAAGAATCTCCAGGAGAGACAAAATTCTTTCAGAACCATAAGAAAAGTTAAAAGCAAGATCACAGAAACGGAATACACAACAGTAACGAACACAGGCCAGCGATTGTGGCATAGACCTTCACAGAATGAGCATCAGTTAATTGCAGATTAAAAAGATAACTGGAGGATCACTGTCTTTGCTTGTCTCTAAACGCCAGCATGGTAGGAGAGGAGTTAACTGTGCTGCCATCGTCCCCATTTTGTTGGGACTTTTCTTGAACTGGAGTGTACATTTTATCGAAACTTCAGTTATTGTGGATTTAAATACCTTCTTCATTCTGAAGAGATTTGACTCTCGTTCAGCTGCCTTTTGGCTAACCCATTCATTTTTTTAAGACATTTCCTCCTCTGAAATTGAATGTGGTTAGATCAGACTTCTAGGGCAACTTTCCATTTATAAAAATACCAGTGATGTGATTTTTCCAGACAAATACGAATCAGAAAAAGTTCCAGGGCCATAAATAGAGCAGTGATCTGATTTGGCATATTTGACTGGCTTATATCGACTTGAGTAAACAAAATTTTAAAAGTACCTCCTGTCTTTATGTACCAGTAGTTAACAGGTACTTGAACTGCAATGTCTCATTTAGAAGAAAATAAATCCAGTGTGGTTTTGGTTATACTCAAACCAATTCAAAACTTTATGTGGAAATAGTTTTGCTGGAGTAATACCTGCAGAAATTTCAAGACTCCTTCCCCAATCTGAAAACAATCAACTGAATTTCAATGCAAGCAGCACACTCTATATCAGGGTGTTAAACATGTGGCCCAGGGGCTGGATCAGGCCCCTGGAGGGCTTCTATCAGGCCTGCAGTGGAACTGGCTGTCTTCTGCTTCTTCTTCCAGTTCTGCTGCTGCTGCATCATCGTAGGTTTGCAGCTTACAGATACACACCTGAACAGCATATTCAAGATTGCAACATCACAGACATTTTGATGCAATAATTCAGAGCAAGAGGTGTCAATTATCAGGCACTGTTAAATAAACAAAATATTGCAAGAGTGCTAATGTTTTAAGCATGTTCTTATTTTAAGTAAAAAAAACCTTTATTTTCGTGTCCTTTATAAAGTTTATATCTCCGCTACCTGGCATTACATTTTATGGCACGAATGGCCCGGCCCAACAAGGTCTCATTCATGTCAGATCTTGCCCTCATAACAAATGAGTTCAACACCCCTGATCTATATGCTGCTATGACAAACTGACCACGCCAGCTTCTCCTCCCAGGTCTACTTCACAATCTGCATATCCATATCCTGGGTTCTCTTGTTTTGTCTAAGGGGTCAAACAGATGAGACAAAGATCCTGAATTTTGTTTGACCCATAAAACTGAGCAGCCTCATTTTGCCTTGGGACCATAAAAGAAGGGGAGAGATTCTGAAATGGTTGGGAGAAATGCAGGTATATAAATGCTTTAAATATTTAAAATAACTTTAAATAAATACATATTTCTCTTCTAAAATACTGGCAGCAGAGCAGAGTGAGCCAATTGCTAACAGCAAAATCAAGTGCGGGTTAAATGGTGAAATTCCCCTCTCTCTTTCCTGCATGGCACCATGGCGAATTGAGGCAACCAAAACCAGCCTTTTTCATTTTGTTAAAGGAAGTAGAGATATGATCTTGACAGGGCCGGTGATACCATTTGGCCAACCTAGGTGACTGCCTAGAGTGCAGACATCAGAGGAATGTAGAACTAATGGCAGGGGTGGGGGGGGTGCGTGTCTGTGACATGGGAGGCGAGGGCACTTCCCCACTGGAGGGGACAGGAGAATGGCTCGGGGATGGAGGAGGGTGCCAGCACCTGCAAGCCCACAGGTCCCACTCTCCCCCAAGCACCCTAGAAGAAGATCTCCCCTCCCCTCCCTGTTCACATTAACCTCTGTCTCCCAGTCAAGCTGGCCCATGAACCCTGCCTACTGCTTCTTCTGCAGCCAGCCCTTCAAGTCCATTTCCTTGCCCCTCCCGTGCCTGCAATGGGCCAGTTAACTGTCCCTGGGGGGAGGGCAAAGGACCACGGAGGTGAGCTGGGACCCAGGGCTGGGGCAAAAGCCAAGCTGCAGACAGGGAGGGAGAACAGCTACAGAGGATGAGGGCCAGGGTGAATGCCCTACCGAGTGAGTGAGTGCACACAAGCCGGGGTGGGAAGGCCATGCGCACCCTCCTTCCCCCTCCACAATGCGGCCCAGCAGCCCTCATGGGTCTGCCGCGGCCAGCACCATCAAGAGAGGAAGGAGGGTGTGTGTATGTCCACATGTGAGCTGGGGTGGGGTGGGAAGGATGTGGGCACCCTCCTGCTCCCTGTATCTTTCTGTGTGTGTGTGTCTCTCCCCCCTTCTCTCTCCCCGCTGTCTCCCCCCATCCTTCTCTATCCCTCTCTCTCGCCGTCTCGCTCTCTCTTCCCTCGTCTCTCTGTCTCGCTGTCTTGCTCTCTCCCCCCCCCGTCTCTCTTTCTCTCTTGCTCGCTGTCTTTCTCTCCCCCCTCTCTTTCCCCCGTCTGTCCCTGTCCCCCCTCTGTCTCTCTCTCTCTCTTCCCCCCTGTCTGTTCCTGTCTTCCCCTCTCTGTTCCTCTCTCTCTCTGTCCCCCCATCTCTCTCTCTCTTGTCTGTCTGTCTGTCTCTATTTCTCCATCCCTCTTTTAACTGTCAAAAGGAGATGGGAAAGACCTCTGCCTGAGATCTGCTGCCAGTCTGAATGGAAAATAGTGAGTTCGATAGACCAATTGCCTGATTCAGTAGAAGGCAATTTCATGTATTCAAGGGCCACATGCCTAGGAAAGTGCGCGCAGAATGAGATTCTGATGTGCCTGAAATGGAAACATTAAAGATACTTACATTTCAACATCAAAATTAACAGGATTTTTCAAAATGCTTTGTGAGTTGTGTTTTTCTGTTTGAGAGAGAAAACCAGAGATGGCATTACTTGTTCTCACAATTAAAAAAAAAAATTAACAATTTCAAATGTTGTGTTTTTCATTCTTCCTAAAATGCATTTATGTTTGAAAATCGGTGGGCACATGGGGGGGGGGTGTATCAGAAGGTAGCCTCACCTAGTGTGCAAAAAAAAACCCTGGCACCAGCCCTGGATCTTGGTTAAACCTCTTTGTGCCCCGAGATCCTGGCTACCCATTGCACCCATGAGAAAACGACACAAATAAGCCAGAGTCATAGTGTTGAGAATTCTGAAGGTCCCCTGGAGAAAGAGAGGAAACTGGGCAGGATCACTGAAGTGCCAACCACCTTTCCCTCTTACCAATTTGTTCTTTTTCTCCTTTAGGTAATTGTCCCTAGGTCGGGATGAGAAGGCACAGGAACAATTTCCTGCTATGGAAGTACGAGCTAAACGCAGAAGAGATGGCTCGCAGCTCTCTGATCCCCTCCAGCTTTCTTGCTCTGTCTCCAAAGAAGACTTCAGAATAATTGATAAGAGCCTGGTTTACATGAGAGAGTGATTCCAATGGAGCAGCCGGGGTCGGTTGATTGCAGCACAAATAAGCAGGAGTCTTGTAGCACCTTCAAGAGTAACACCACTTTATAAGGGAAGATTTGTTGGCCTAGAGCCCATTAGGATCCGAAGACACGGCCTCTGGTCCACAGGAACCTATGCTGGAATGAAATGTTGTTATATTTTCAAGATGTCACAAGGGCCCTGTTTATTTGGCGTTCACAAGTCACCGTTTTTCACTTTAGAATTATAGTGTGTTGCCTGAAGGTAGGACCTCTCCTTCAGTTTCTGAGTCATCCTTACAGGCAAACCAGGCATAGTATAAAAGATCCACATTTACCATCTTCTGTGCGTGTGTATTTAAAAGGGGAAAAAGCTAATGAACAGTCACAGGGGATTGCTTTGAAGAATGGGGAAAGGACCTGTGGGTGAGGGGGTGTTTAATCCTTTTATTCCCAAGCTTCATCCGTAATTTAAAATGCCCTTCCAAACCTACAATTAGCTGTGTGTGGGTGAAAAGACAGGGACCAGATTCCAGTCTCTTCCGCTGCACAGAACAAGATGGGAGGGTGTTTTAAGAGAAGGATGAGAGGAAAAGGTTAAAGGTTGCTCCTTCTTTCCCGGCAACCCTCCACAGATCTTCCACAGGTGGGACCACACTTTTTTTTTTTTTTGCCGTCAAGTCACAGCTGACTTATGACGACCCCTATAGGGTTTTCAAAGTAAGAGACGTTGAGAGGTGGTTTGCCATTGCCTGCCTGTGTATCATGATCCTGGTATTCCTTGGAGATCTCCTATACAAATACCAGCCAGAGGCCGACCCTGCCTAACATACAAGATCAAGATAGCCTGGGCTACACCTTAGCTTTCTAAATATCAGGAGACATCCCAATATCATTTGGTGAAATTTGTACATTTGGGGATTGGCTACCAGATTAGTAACAATAGAAAAGAGAGAGGTTCCTTTGCTTTTTTACATATCAGTTATCTTGTAGATGTGACCAGAAACGGACTTTGTATTCTTTGCATCTATATTTCAATGAAGAATGAAATGTTGCACTAAATCTTAACCAGGTTTTGCTCTCGGTCTCATAAAAAGGGGCCCCAAATGTGAATAATATTGGCTTGTTTGACATTTGCTTTGTTTGATGGTGTTGAAGTCATATCAAATAATGTTTTTTCCCCACCTGTTTTCTCTTCCAGAGGCTGTATGCGAAGATATGCAGGGCACATTTTTTACAGTTCTTAATAGGTCTTCTGTTAGTTTCTTTTGTTTTTTAATTTATATTTACACCTTCAATTTAACTTACTGGTTTTTTTGTATATTATGTATTTTTATTTCCATATTTGTAAAAATGTTTATTTTTTTCATGTATGCAAAAAAAGGCATAATTATGGATTGATGTTTTATGTAATCCGTGGAATGCTTTTCATTGTCGATTGTCATCCTGGCTTTTCCAAAAAAGCCATTTTTTCCCGATTCTGTCATGATCTGGTCCTGTTTTGAGAGTAGGTATTAAGTCTCTGCAGCTTCAGCAGAAAAGGTTAGAGATAACGGTGGGGAAAAACAACATGGCCACCAGTGAAATCCAATATTCACAACCAGAACACCAACAACTATTGGGGGGAGGGGCAGTAAAATAAGCAAAGTGAATTGGAAAGCTTTCGTCTTGTGCTTAGAACTGGAAAGCTATTTATTGACAACATTTTTAATCCTGCCCTTTCTTCCAAGAGCTCAGGCTGGCGTTCCTCATTCTCCCCTCCTCCATTTTATCATCACAAAATCTCGGTAGGGCAGGTTAGGCAAAAGAGAATGACTGACCAAAAGTCACCCAGTGAGGTTCATGGCAAGTGGGGTCTCCCACATCCTAGTGTGGCATCGAAACCCCTCCACCACGCTGGCTTTCTAGGCAAGCAATTGTAGCTCTGACAGGGATGTGGAGTGACTGACAGGGGTTTTTCCCCCAATCAGCAGAGTTACACTCATCTTGCCACTAAAGAGGATTGAAGCGATACGCCTCTGCTATCCATTGTGTTTACGTATATCATGTAGCTGGCTCACTGACTTGAGGAGAGCTTTACAGTAGCACATTCTGTTCTCAGATGATGCTGGCTAGGCATAGATAAAGACATTTTGCTTACACCCCTTAGACCACAGTCAGAGGCATTCCCATTGTCCTCCCACGTACGGAAGGGAGTGCTTCTTCTAAACGGGCTCGCCACCTAAAGATAAAGGAAGTATATGTTTTACTTTGAATCTGTTTTATTCATCCGCTTGTAGATTAATCAGCTGTCTGGGAGACAGTCCAAATATTTACATCTATGTATATGTCTCATATGCACAGAACATGCTGTTGCCAAGTTTACAGCACTAGTTACCTGGGAGTAACTTTGCAAAGAAAAAGGTCTGGCAGTAGGAAGAGAAGCCATCCTTGGCCTTAGTGGTTCCCGTTAAGTTCCTTCCCCTAACCTTGTCCCAAAGTACTTCCTCCTAATATACATTAATGGATGTCATTAATTCTTTTGGTTGAGCACATTATGGTGGGGAACCTATTTTCTTACTGGGGAGCCTGACCCACCAATTTAGTTACATAGGGCATACTACACGCCACAGGGCCCCCTTTGAATGCAGGCTGCGCACACATCATTGTGATGGGCATTTTGCCAGTTACTAATAAAAGGTCAAGGAACGAGACACACAGAGGTCTGGTTCACACAGCCATGCACATCACTTGTTTCCTCTGCACTGGAATGTGAACTGACTCCGTTAAAAAGCACAACTGTCTGTGGTGGTATGGGAGTTCCATCTACGGTACTAGATGCTGTGACGGGGCGTAATCATTTATGAACCTGTTCCCAGAGGGATTTAAATTCCAATTTCCTCTTTATCCTTAGCTTACGGGGGGAAATAGATCAAATGGAGAGGAAGTGATCCGAGTTAAAATCCATGCCTTAAGTGCCAGAGCGAGATGCTTCTGGGGTCAGGGGGAGGGGAGGGGTGGAATCACAGGCGACCCACAGGCCATCGGCACAGAGTTTTTGCCGTCAGATTCTGGTCTCTTCCTGCAAGACACCTGCAGCCGATTACACATTTGGCTGGCCGCAACCTTCTTGCCCTTCTGTAGCCACACATTGGCTCAGCAATTTTGTTTTATTATGACGTTCTGTTTCACTTTCTCCAAGAGGCCCAGGGCCGTCAGTGCAAGGTGGCTGTCCCACTGTATTCTCGCGACAGGTGGATTAAGCTGTGAGACAGCCGGCCAAAATAGATGGCATGGAAGACCTCGATTAGGATCTCCTGCAGTGAGCTAATTAGTGGTCCCAGACAGCTGCTTTGAAGACTGAGAAAGGGTTGCTTGGGGAAGAGGCAGTTGAACTCTTTCCTCTCATGCCTCCTGCACAGTCCGAAACACTCCTCCAAGACTGCAGGTTGCTCTTCAGGCACTTTCCCTCTATGCTCTCTGTCTCTGCACATGTTCAGGATGCTGCAGTGGAGTACTCTTCTCAACAGAAAGGACTTGCTCTCTCCAGCGACCTGTGGTCCTTTCTCCCACATCAAGCCATTTTGCTTTGCCTGCTGAATTCCTAAATTTGGATTTTGTTGGAATGTCCACTGAGAATTTTCCCAACCAGAGAAAACAGTTCTGGATTCCCAGCTTAACACGGTACTGCGGTGCTAAGAAATGCCGTCACTGTTTCTTGATTTGCTGCCAGACGTAGCCGACAACAAAATCCACTTTGGAAACACTTTCTTCGGGCTCTTTTGGAGTTGTCTGATTATTCCTTTTTTTTTTTTTTTGGTCTTTCATCCATTATGATGCTCTTTTTCCTTCCAAAGGACGGAAGGAAGAATCCCCCACATTAGCTGGAGGGGTGGGTGGGTATTCTAAGTACCAGTACTTTCTGACTTCCAATGACATTGTGTTCCTGTCCTTTATTTTTAAATCTCGGTGTGCTAAAATAACTGGAATTGCTGTTTCAAATCTTGGCATACAACTGTCGTGTATACAGGTCGTGTTCCCCCCAGGTTGCCGGTTTTTCTCTCTGGCCTTGCTCCTGTACGTTTAAGAACAGTCTGACGGGCAGGGAATAAGGGGCTGGAGTTCCTGCTGCCAGGGAGAAGAGTGGAGGTGGGAGTGTGGCTACTGCTAGAGTCACATCTCTCGTGTTGCCGCAAAAGGCACAGGAGCAGGGCCTGAGAGAGCGTTGGCAACCCTAAACACTAACCAGAAAGGTAGTCTTAATCTGACTCAATAATATTCTCCCCTTTCTCTTTATGTTGATATTGGTATTTGGAAACAAAAATTGTGTTGCCTGTACTTTTTTTTTCCTGCCTTTTTGTCAGTGTCTCTTAATTTAATAAAAAAAAGAGTTTACTTTTGCCTCAAAATTCCTTGCCATCATTTTTTTTTTTGCAGTAACACTGCCACCAGCGTACATAGCACTGCAGGGATTTACATGCCCTCCCCTCCTGGCAGGGCCAGCATCAGCACACCCTGAGGTTGAGCCGCTGCCAGGGCCCAAGGCTTCTGATGGGCCCGCTGCCACTGACCCTTTGCCCGTGTGCCTGCCCTGCCATCTGCCTGGGTGCCCTTCCCCCTGTCTTCTGCTTGGCACTCCAGCACCCATGGTCCCTGCCACATATGGCACTGCCCAGCCCCGTGCCATTGGGGAAAGGGCTTGTGAGAGGGTTTGTGGGCAGAGGGAGGACACTTAGGCAGGTGGCCAGGCAGGAAAAGAGGTGCCAGTGGGGGCAGGTAGAGAGGAGAGGGCCCTTGGGCACTGTCTTCCAGGACCCACCAAAACCTGGAACTGCCCCTGCCTCCTGGCAAGCCCCTGGCTGACAGGGGCGCAGGTCCCAGAGGGGATGCCAGTCACCCTCTGTGCTGCTGATGGCTGGGAGGGATCAGAGCCCCTGGGGTACATTGGCACCCTCCTCAATGGGTTGTCCCAAGCAGTCGCTCAGGTAGCTTCTAACTCAAGGCCACCATGGGGACTTGCAGTCACACAGCAATGGCATGTTCACTGTAGGAACTCAATCCTGATGCACTGCAGTGGCCCAATTCATATTGGGAACATGGAATAGGGAGAGGAGGGGAAATGCCCCCCAGGCAGTGTTATTTACCTTTTTGAGGTGGCTGCATCTATCTGTATTCAGGGTACATGACTCCCCCCCCCCCTCTCTCTCTCTCATGCTCCAGTCCCAATCCAAATCAGCACACTGGGTTTCAGTTCCTGTGCTGTGCCCATAAGCTAGATGCAAGGTTTAGTTTGGACCTAAGACTCTGCCAAAAAATTCAAGAATATCCCATGGGTCTTGTCTGCATGTGTTTGATGAAGCTCCCTTGTGTATTTCTTCAAATTATGAGCTTTGACAGCACCCATTTTAACCAACGAGGATGAAATAAAAGGGCACATTCACTTCATATCGTAGCATGTGTCAAGCACGGCAATCTGTAGGAAAATAGAGTTAAAAATGGGAGGACTCATTTCTATTCACATCAGAGCAAAGAGTTTCAACTGTTACAGCAGACATAAAAGTCTGAAGACTGCAGCTTTCACCAGATGGATTCTCCATGCAGAATTTTGTGCTCCTGGGAAAACACTGATTTTATGATGAATAAAATAGCCTGTATGATAGCACAAGGTTGAAAAACCTTTCAAAATGGGCTTGTATGACAGTCTTCCTGCCTGTACACCGCACTGCTGCAAATCCTACCAGGAATTTTGGGGAACTAGTGGTTGGAGTTCAGGGCTTGTGGTTCCCCAGATAAATGATTGTATATGAACCCATCTTCTTTGTCAGGTTCAGACTCTGAACTTCCTATAAAAGGAAAAAAGTCACAAAAGAGATGCCTTCGAAGCACTGTTTACAAATCAAACTGGTCACCATTAAGGAAGGCCAGTGGCTTGGGTCCTACACTTTCCTCTTCCACTTGCACCTCTGTTTTCGCAAGGGCTTATTGAAAACTGTGGACTTTGTGCAAGTGGATGTGTTGGCAGAAGGGGGGGCACACTCCGTTGCAGAGACTAGCATGGGCAGAACACATTCTTCGCATCCAAGCCAGTGTGTTCACGATATAGACATCTATATTGTGCAACCGGCAGAAGACAAGGGACCACCACATAAGCTGTAGTAAGAATGAAAACAAACCCTATAATATGCAATCAGATAAATATTAGAGGATTAATGACAAAAAAGTCTACAGCCCGGTTCAAACAAAAAATGGGCTACTGATTCTCTGTCCGGGGTGATGTCGGCCACATAACTCAAGATTATGCAAAAGCATTGTGTGTGATGGCTTCACGGAGGCAATCTTTGTTCCCTTTTTAAGGGGGGATGAATAATGTAGATGAGGGCCTCACACAAGGGCTTCATACATGTTACCAGAGAGGGGGTAGGGGGGGATGGCAGGCTCATAAAATGGGGCTTCCCCACCAATGCTCCCTCTAAGCTGTGGAGTCTTGTGAGCAAAAATCCCCAAATCCTCCTCCTCCTGTCCTCTGTGCCCCTCTGAAACACCTCTGGGTACGACGTATGGGTCAACAGTGGAAAAATGAGAATCTGCAAAAATCACTCCCCCATTCTCCACTAGAAGTGCTTTTCTGGCAGGTACAACCCAGAATTATTTATCTCAGTGCTCAGAATTTCCCATGTATTTACTCAAACCACCACTTTCAGTAACAGGGTATGGAAGTTACTCAATGTCTACATTTGACAAAATACGAGAGTGGGGTGAGTTTAACTCCAGTACAGTTCTCTGGATCAGATTCTCGTTGCTACAAAAACAAACTCCTCCTGAAGCCGACATTTAGACCTGGATCAGACCTGCAGACCCCCCCAAACCTTGCAAGATTAAGCAGAGGACCAAAGAGAGAGGTCATCCTAGTCTTCCTGCTCCTGCTGGCTGATATAAAGAGTGAGCAGCAGGGCATGATGGTGGGCACTCACAAGTATCATGCGAGGGTTCTGGATATCCTCTGTTGTGTGTTGGCATCAGTGGGCTCTCATCAGGTTGGTTCTACTTAGCTATTTTGTCTAATCCATGCCAAAAGATCCAGTTAATGGTTGAGTCTCTGGCATTGGTTGAAATTGGGTGAAAAGTTTCAATCAGTTTAGTCCAGGGGTGGCCAAACTGTGGCTCGGGAGCCACATGCGGCTCTTTTACACATATTGTGTGGCTCCCAGCAGGGCAGCTGGGAAAGCAAAGGGGAGGCATGCCTTAGGGTTCCCAGGTCCCCTCGTCAGTCTGGTGGGGGGATTTGAGGGCTGTTCTGGGTGTGAGAAGGGACACCCCCAAGAGTGACCACCTGCCCAGCCACCCCTCTCCCTCCCATCTACTTGCTTCCTTCCTTCCTTCTCTCTCTCTCTCTTCCTTCCTCCCCCTCCCTCCCCATCTATTTGCTTTCTTTGTTTTCTTTCTCTCTCTCCCGTTCCTTCCTCCGTCTCCCATCTATCTCCCAGCTTTCTTTCCACTTTTCTTTCTCTTTTTCTCCCTTCCTTCCCTCCTCCATCTATTTGCTTTCTCTCTCTTTCTTTCCACCTCTTTCATTCTTTCTTTATACCCCTCTCTCTTTTTCTCTCTCTTTTAGACAAATAAATGCCGTTAGCAAACCAATAAATATCAGTGGACAAATAAATATCATTATCAATGTCGGTTTTTATCCCTTTTGTTTTTATTTTTGGCAGTCTCATTTAATGTCAATAAAAACGTGTGTGCGATATTTGTTCATGTCTTGCGACTCTCAAACATCTGATGTTTATTCTGTGTGGCTCTTCCATTAAGCAAGTTTGGCCACTCCTGGTTTAGTCAGTGGACAAATCAACTTAGTTGATTTATCAGCATGGGCAAACTTTAATCCACAGGGCTATTTTTTGAGGCTTTTGGGGTTCTGATGTGCTGTGAAAAATGGAAAGATGGCCTTTCTAATAAATATGGTGACAGCCTTTCTTTCTTTTTTGGGGGGCGGTATTTTTGCATTTTGCTCTGTGTGTGCTTGTGCCTGGAAGACAAGGCGGCCTCTGGCAACTCCTGTTGGGGAGTGGAGGATGTTCAAAGAAGTGGTTTGATGGCCTGCCTCTGCCTCCCAGCTCCAGTATTCTTTGGAGGTCTCCCATCCAAATACCTGCCAGGGTTGGTCCTGCTTAGCTTCCGAGATCTGACAAGATTGGGCTTACCTGGTCTACCCAGGTCAGGGCTGTAACAGCCTTTCTTAAATTATGACAATTATTTTTATTTCACACTTTTCAGTATCTCAAAAAAGGTAGCCATATGGTTAACTTGTATAAAACCCTGTAAACCACAGGATGTCATATAATTAGAAAAATTGCCATTACATAACGTTTCTTCCTTAACTTGTATAGCAATTTCCACATCCTTGCCACCGGGCTTCACTTAGGGAATCATCCGATTTATTAAACAGAAGACACAAAGGCTGCTCTGACCTCTTTAGAGGAGCTTGGTTCACCCTGAGGAGGTCTTCTTTGTGGCAGGCCGTGCCGCCGGCTTCACTCTTCCTCTGATGCGCCCTTTGAGTTCAAATATCTGCCCTCGTTCCTTGTGCATTCGGCTGGTCCTGCACACATTCAGGGCTTGGAACAGAAGGCAAGGAGGCACCACAGAAATATGACAGTAAGATCTATTACTCTTTTACTCCAAACGATGGAAAGGTCTAATGAGGTACCCGACAGTACGAGGGCACGGGTGACTTGGTTATTATATAAAAATAATTCTGTTACTCTGTGGCAAAATTTTTAGGGGCAATAATTAAACAGCAGCAAAAGAATATCAAGAAAGGCATTACTTTATTTCATTTTCTGCTCAAGGCTATAGCTGTATGAGCAGAGATAGATGATGATGATGATGATGATGGATAGATAGATGATAGACAGATAGACAAACAGTAAGAGTTGCATCACATAAAAAACTACCTTATAGTGAGGCAATCCTTCAATCCACTGAAGAAACAACAACAACAACTTTGTTAATGCAGATTACAAAATATGAAAAACAATTCAATCAAACAGCAAAGATCTCAATTCAACCAAACAGCAAAGATCTCAGTTCAACCAAACAGCAAAGATCAGCAAAGTGATGCTGAGGAGCTAGGCTTGCAGAACTGAAAATAAAGCAAGCAAAAGCTGTCTCAGGAAAGGGCTACAAAGGTAGAAAACACCGCATTGCAGCAAAGGGGAAGATAAGTACAATAAATATTGCAATAGACTACAATATTATCTTTCTACTGGAGTTCTGAATGTCTTCCAAAACGTTTCTTTTTTGCACGTTCTGCAAAATAACAGACGCATTCAGGGCCTTCCCAGTCGCCTCAGGCAGGCTGTTCCAACAGTGCAGGAGCCACCACAGAGAAGATTGTCAACGGGCAGTTGCCAGTTTTCCCTGTTGGCAGGGTGCCATCTTCACATAGCAAGAGAAGCCGTCCTGCAAGTATGCGGGTCCAATGCTGTTGAGGGCTTTGCAGGTGATACCTAGAACTTTGACTTGAGCCTGGTACCTGATTGGTAACCAATGGAATGTCTGCAGATCGGGACTGACGGGCAGATTCCACCTGCTACCTGATAAGTTATCTGGTCATGGTGTTCTGAACCAACTGGAGTTTTCAAAGTGTCTTTAAGGTAAACCCATGTGAAGTGCATTATAGTAGTCAACCTTGCGGTAACCACAACTACGAGACCCTATCAGCTGAATCATGGCAGAGGGACACCTTCTGAGCTAACTGGAGTTGGAAGTGCCTTTTTTGTAGCTTTGTTAACTTGCTGCTTCTCCAGCAGTAATGCTGGGTTCAGTACCACTCCTAGGTCCCTAACTGAGTCAGTGAGGGTCAGCTGGACCCCATCAAAAGTGGGAAGCACCATGTCCTTCAAGTCCCCAGCCTTCCCGACTAATATTAAAGGTAAAGGTTCCCTTGCTCGAAAGCCAGTCGAATCCGACTCTAGGGTTGCGGTGCTCATCTCCGTTTCAAAGCCGAAGAGCCAGCGCTGTCCGAAGACGTTTCCGTGGTCATGTGGCCGGCATGACTAAACACCAAGGTGCACAGAACGCTGTTACCTTCCCACCAAAGTGGTACCTATTTATCTACTTGCAATTTCTTGCTTTCGAACTGCTAGGCTGGTAGGAGCTGGAACTAGAGACAGGAGCTCACCACGTCATGCAGCACCCGGGTCTCGAACTGCTGAATTACTTCCACAGCCTGCAGTTCAGCGTCTTAACCACTTGAGCCACCGCAGCTCACAATATCCAACCAATATTAGTTCCATCTTTATTAAGATTCTGTTTCAGCCATTTCACCAGGGCAGTCAGGCACTGGCTCAGGACCTCTGTGGCCTCACTAGGTGAAATTGTCTGTACCTGGTTGGCAGCTTTCTACCCAGATTCCCTCATTCTTTTTTAACTGGACATACTGAGGAGTGAACCTTGGAGCTTAGGCATGTGGTTTAGTCCAAAGCTCTTGTGCATTGTCTGTGGTTCGTACTCCAATATTGCCTTGTCCTAAAATAGCTTCAGTTTTTCAAGATTCAGTTTTTTAAAAATTATATATGTATTGCCCTCATTCTTTTTTCAACAGTACCCTGGACCTGTTGATCAAAACCAACAACAGATCTTCCAAAACAGAACAATAACCTTGTTGGCTGTTTCCTTATTGTTGCTGATTGCAAAGAACAGTTCAAGCTTCAGGGTCCCAAAAATGTAGATCCGCCCCTGCATCTATGTACTAACCAGGACCCATCCTGCTTAGCTTCTGAGATCTTTTGAGATCAGGCTAGCCTCGGCCACCGAGGTCAGAGAGTGAAAACTCTCTGACTAGGAAGAGGTATTATAGCGCCCACAAGGAAGTTGCTATATTCCATGCTCACATGTTCCATGTTCCATGCTCACAAACTGGAGGTTTTTTTACACATTTGTATGGAAAGCAAAGATGTTTGCAGCTACAAGGAAAAGCTGATGTCAGGGCTGGAACACTGGAGGACACTTTGTTGTTGTTGTTGTTGCTTGTTTGCAACCCTGACAAAGAGGGCCAATGTACATTGTACATCTGGGCATACTTTATGATTTTTCTTACTGACAAGCATGTGGCCACATGCAATGGCATATGCCCATCAGGCACGGGGATACGGATGTTCATACATGAGTAAGACAAATTACTGGATTCATGTTACTTGATCATTAGTAAGATGAATCATTGGATTCACTGGTAGAAGCACTGGATGTTATGGCCAAACACTCATCTCTGCACATTCACGTGTTTCAAGAGCTCTTCTTCCCTGTGTGGTGAAACTCTGAAATTTATCACGTCCTCAATGAAAAAGGGTACTATTGCACCAGAAGTCCACCACTGAGAAAGCACATTGAATTTTTCAAATGCTAAAATCAATTCATATCTCCTGAGCATACTTGGATGAGCCAGTGTGGAATGGTGCTCAGGGTGTTGGACTAGAACTGGGACAGCCAAGTTTGAATCGCCATTTTTCCATGGGAGCTTGTCAGGTGACCCTGGGTCCTTCAAAAATCTGTCAGCCCAACCTACCTCACAAAAATGTTGTGGGGGTTAAGGCAGAGGAAGGGAGCATGATATGATAAGCTGCTCTGGATCAAAATTAGGGAGAAAAGCAAGATACACATTTAAAAAAATGATGACACTGAACCTGAATCCATGTCTGAATGGCAATTTTCCAGTGTCTGCTCTTCTTCAGCTTATTCATGCAGGAGAGGAGATATGGAACTGACATGAACGTCCTTGTGTACAGGACAAATTTTGGTAAGTGTTTTTCAACTTGACAACGTTTTTAGCAATGGACTTGAACAGTAGGTCTCTGTTTCTGCCACCAACTTTTTTTTAAAAAAGCACTGAACATCAGCAGAACCGTTGCAGTCAGTTTTATGACTTCCGTATATCCAGAGCCACGCCCTTCCCATGGTTCAGATTTTAGGCTTTCTGAACATCAAATCTTTGTCTGTCAGTGGCTTAGTTCAGTAGCAGGCTGGCTACAAAAGCCAATCATTGCCTATCCTGTGACAGGTTGAAAGCTAGTTCCAAAAACACCTGTTTTCCAGGTTTGAGACCAGTGACACTATACAGACCAACAAGATTTTGGCGGTAATAGCTTTTATCAGTCAAAGCTCCCGGCCTTGGCCACCAGTGTCAACTGAAACCACTGAACAAAAAACAGGAAATCAGGAAAAGCACCAGGAATGGATGGAGTATCAATAGATTTATTACACTCAAACCCAAAGCGGTGGGCAGAAGAGTTAACCCCTCTTTTGTCTATGATAAATAACTTGGGGTGTATTCCTTCTATCCGGAAGAAAGCTCTGGTGGTGCTGATTTTTAAGAATAATCACCCAATTACCCTCCTCTCAGTTATTGGGAAAGTATATGAAGCTTACTTAAGCATAAGATTGAAAGAATGGATGGAGGAGTCAGAAATTCTGTGAGGAACAAGGTGGGTTCCACCAAGGGTGCTCTGCAGCTGAACTCTGCCTGGTTTTAGCCCATTTGATTGAGAAGTACACTTCTTCCGTCAGGGGCGGATTAAGGCTCACTGGTGCCCCAAGCACTGACCAATCTTGGTGCCCCCCTCCTTTCCACACTGACCCCGTCCATTTTAGTTGTTGACCCGTCTGACCAGATATACAATGCAGGTTGCAGCGATACAAACATTTATTCATATGATAGCACAATATACTGTACAAAACTAAGCCAAGCTTTGGCCACATAAAGTTCTACAAAAAGGCAATACAACATCTATTTTAATATTCCACAAGTTAAATGTATCAAAGTTCCAATAGTCATGACCCGAAAGGCATTTTTCTACATTTTTTCACCCTTTTCCCAACTTTGTGGTGCCCCCTTTGGCCCTGGCGCCCTAAGCACGAGCTTAGTCTGCTTCATGGTTCATCTGCCACTATCTTCAGTAAATACACATATATGTAGCCTTCACACAGTAAATTGTGGAGCCTATATAGAATGGAAAGAGCAGCAGACATGAGACCAACAAATGATATTGATGGGTACAGTGAATTTACTAGCATTTGGTTTCCTATTTTACCTTACCTTGTTTCTCAAGGAGTGATACGGGATGTAATAAACACTCTTCATTTATGGTCATTGATGTTCAAGACATTACGGATATGCTGCAATGTTCTTGACATTCAGGTCCTTTTAAGTAAGTCAGGATTGTTTTTATCCTTTAGAAGTACTGTTACAATTATTGTTATATGGTTATTGTGTTGCTGTTTCTTAATTAAATAAAAGAAAAAGAATCTATATGTAACCTTCAGTCAAAGCTCGCTTCAGCTGATCTGAAAATCTTATTGGTCTCTAAGGTTCTACTGGACTTGAATCCAGCTCTTCTACTGCAGACCAGCTCTGCTACTCTCTGAAACCATATTTTTTAACAGCTACATTCAAGTCCAGCGGCACCTTAGAGACCAGCAAGATTGGGGGTGCATTTTTTTGGTCAGCTGCTTTTCTGCTATGAGGCACCCAAACAGCTTACAGCCCATAATACCAGCATCTGAGCATCACTTTTATATTTCTCAGACCAATTCCAACTGCAAAAATATCCTGGGGTGATCCCAGTTTACAACATCACAAAAGAGCAATTTAAAAATACAAATGTGAGTTGATTTGGAAAACAGACATTTTGAATAGTCAGCATATTAATTCAGTTTCCAGAGAGACAGCAATAGAGAGATTGCGCTGGACTGAACACCTCTGTGTTGGACAGACTTGAACTGGTTGTATGCACGAATATTGGAAAGGGGAGCTTGGACTATGGGGAGTAAAGTCAGCTTTGCAGTACTTTACTTTGAAGTAAAGTCTACTTTGGAGTACTTTACTTTACTTTGGAGTAAAGTCAGCTTTCCAATACTGTGTTTGTTGGCCAGAACTAGACAGAAATGTTATCTGAGAGCCAGTGTGGTGTAGTGGTTAGGAGTGCAGACTCTAATCTGGGAGAACCAGGTTTGATTCCTCCTTCCTTCACATGCAACTGTTGATGTGACCTTGGGTCAGTCACGACTTCTTCCAGAGCTGTTCTCTCAAGAACAGTCCTTGAAAAAGCTCTCTCAGCATCACCTACCTCATAGAGTGTCTATTGTGGGGAGTGGAACAGAAGGAGATTGTAAGCCATTCTGAGACTTTGAGTGAAGTCTCCTTTTCCTCCTCCTCCTCCTCTCAAGGGACATTCTAATTCAGGATGAAACATTTTAGCTCGCTGTGTACAGGTGTGACAGGGAAAGTTCTCCCTTCCTATAGATGCACACTGTAAGTTCTGCCAGTTCCCTTTGCTTGAGCTCTACCTTCATTCATTTCCAGGTGGGGAGACCAAAGGAACTAAACCTCCAGCAGATGGGACATGAAACAAGGCAGCTGCAGAGCTCATTACAAGCTGCATGGAAGGATTTATGCTGAATATTGCTCACACAGTGGGGCTGGAGCAGTCCAACAGCTACCTGAACAAGCAGGAAAAGATACATTTACTTGCATTGTGTTCTTCATCACCTCAAATGCTTTTCAAACGTCCTCCTCAGCCCATTTGGAAGAGAAGGGGACAGCAGTTGCTCTAAGGAAGTGCGGTGGCTATACGGGGCAGGGAAGGGAGGGTTTTGATTACAGCCATTTGGGGAAACGTTGCAGAAATCTGCAGCAGAGTCCTAAATAAAAAATGTGTAAATAAGGTGGATACGGTGCCAATGAATAGCTGACTCTCCCTGAGCATAGCTGCATATGCCAGTTTGGTGTAGTGGTTAAGTGCGTGGACTCCAGTCTGAGAGGACCAGGTTTGATTACCCATTCCTCCACTTGCAGCTGTTGGATGACCTTGGACAAGTCATAGTTCTGTCAGAGCTGTTCTTGAAAGAGCTCTCTCAGCTACATTTACCTCACAGGGTGTCTGTTGTGGGAAGGGGAAGGGAAAGGAGTTTGTAAGCCGCTCTGAGGCTACAAGTGAAGGGCGGCGTATAAATCCAATCTCCTCCTCCTCCTCCTCCTCGTCTCTTCTTCTTAGGTGAGCGATAAGTAAGATTGTGTGAGGATGCACAGCAGCAGTGACTGTACAATGAGGAATCCATGTAGAAGCAGCCACTACCAGCACACCAAATGGTTATGTGCATGCCGTGGTACATTACTCGTCACTAAACAGTCATCTGTGCTCACCCACCAAGCGAGGACAACAAGAGAAAGATCTTTCAATAGACTGTGACAAGGGGGTCAGTGTTTTGGCTATGTCTCATTTTGGCCTCTGCCGAATGTATTGAATAAATATACTAAGCAAACAAGAAACAGGGACAAGTAATTTTAGTCCTTGCCCTATGTGTTTGTGACACCTCCTGCTGCAGCCAAGATCCAGCCCAAAAGCCAAGCTTTGGCTAAGCCTGGATCCATCATCTTTATCAATTATTTTGTAATTATTTTCTTCATCTATAGTCCACTTTTCCTCCCAGTGGGGACCCAGTGTGGCATATCTAATTCTCCTCTCCTCCATCTTGTGAAGCAGGTTAGGCTGAGAGGGTGTGGCCAGCCAGAGGTCACCCAGGGAGCCCTCATGGTAAACCTGGGTCTCCCAGATCTTAGTCTACTCTAGTCACCACACGGACTCTGCACCCTTCCCTTGCGGTGCTTAGATGTGCCCGTCTTCCCTTACTGGACTCTTTGATGGACAAAAAGGGCCACATTTGGTGACCACAAATGCCAAAGAGAGAGTGTCATAATCTCCCGCTCGGTGCTGTATTCTTTGTTCCTTGCGGTGCACACCTGGGCATTGGTCTCAGCTTTGCCTTGGGCTGGTAGAGAATTCCCAAGCTCAGCAACAGCCCAGTGGGAGCATCTGTGCGGCCTGGTGTTGACATGGTTTCCCTGCACTCTTCACAGCATTTCATCAGCACATCAGAGGAATCTTTGTTCTCCCTACTGAGACGGACAGGTGGGAAGAGGAGCAACCCTCCCTTGAAAACAGGAAGGGGGGTGGCTTGGCTTTCTTTCTTTCTTTCTTTCTTTCTTTCTTTCTTTCTTTCTTTCTTTCTTTCTTTCTTTCTTTTTCTTTCTTTCTTTCTTTCTTTCTTTCTTTCTTTCTTTCGAAAGCCACATTCACCCCATTTTAAAGGCAACTGGATGATGGCAGGACTACAGCAAATTTTAATTAATAATACTGCAGCAGAAGAGCCCTGGCATGCAGGGGTGAGAGAAAAGCTACCCTTGGTGAAACCCCTTCTTCTACGCCATCATTCAAGATGCTCTTTTCACAGGGACGGTAAACCCTGTTGTGAGGACTGACCGGCATCTGCAGTGCAGTGTGCAGGCCTGCAAAGGGCCCCAAAATCTTCTCTGGATGTGGTGTTAAAATGAAAGAGAGCCCAAAGCGTGATTTTCTGGATCGATACTTAAAGATGAGCCCTCCCTTTATCTCTGCTCTTCACAAAAAGAGGGTGAAAACATGAACCATGCATGTAAACAACTTTCAGTGTTTCAGGAGCAGCCGTACATCTCCATAAGGTCTAAACTAGCCTCTGTATATTCTTTATTTACTTGCATTTATTATATCTCACCTTTCTCCTCAGTGGGGACCCGAAGAAGCTTACACGGTTCTCCTCTCTTCCATTTTATCCTCAAACAGGCTGAGAGCTGGTGACTGACTGGCTCAAGGTTACCCAGCAAGCTTCCATGGCAAAGAGTGGGTATTTGAACCCGGGTCACGCAGATCCTAGTCAGACATTCTTCTAACTACTATGTCATGCTGGCTCCAGCCGTTTTCTTTTTGGCAAAGTTTATTTCAGAAACCCTGAGCTTGTTGAACCTCCATTTTGTTACACAACCACTTTGGCACAGTAAAGGAATGTTCAGCCAAAGAAGGAGAAGAAGAGATGGCATCTGGGGACCAAAGCTCTGCTACTCATTGCCAGAGAGGTCATAGGCATGACCTAGGGCAGGGTTCTCCAGTGTGGTGCCTGTGGGCATTATGGCACCCACCAATGCTTATTTTGGCAACCGCCAAGCTTTATGGAAAGTGGGCGGGGGCACTGTAAGGCAGGGCTTGTTCTTGGCTGAGGGTTTTCTATGGCTGCATGAACAGGAGGGCTGATAAGTACCCAATCGTTCCTGATTCCGTGTATGGTTCCATTCTCCTTTAGGTTATCTTTCTATTGGGTTAAATGTTAAAAAAAATCATTTGACTTGGAAGCACAGAAGCTTTATACAGTATCCCCGATCCTCCACATTTCCTGGTTAAGGGGAAAATGCTGTTCAGACAAGTTACAAAGGTGATCTTATTCCAACGGTAATGAGAAAAAAATTCACTCACAAAAATTGATCTGAGGCAAGTGACACACTGTATTCTTGGTGCTTTGAGGGGGGGCAGCAGTGGGAGAGCTTCTAGTGTCCTGGCCCCACTGGTGGACCCCCTGATGGCACCTAGTATTTTTGGCCACTGTGTTACAGAGTGTAGGACTGGATGTGCCATTGGCCCGATCCAACATTGGCTTGTCTTATGTTCTTATCTTCCATAACATATTCATGTAGGTACATTTAACTTACTGTGAACAGAGCAACTTCAGAAAGGTTACCTTTCTACAGCTCCAAGCCTAAGAAAGAGAGAAAAGAAGAGAGGTCCTGTATAAGATGAAACACAGAAGGTGAGCAACTGCCAATGAGGCCCAGCATCTAACCAATGAGAGGGTGGGGCCAACTGCCAAGTGTACCCCAGTGAGAGAATTCTCTTAACCCTTTCCCTCACAGATCCTTTTGCATGCAGAGATACAATATCCAGCACCTTCTTCCTGGACAGCTGTGAGGAGAGAGGTATTCTATTTGGCTCCACCTCTCATGGCAGCCAGTTTTCATTTGGTTCCCCCCCTCCTGTGGCATCCATTTTGTGGTTGCACTCACCGCCCCTCACAATCCCATGGTGGCTCAGGACACCTGACCTAGAGATGCACAAAATTGCATTCCACACAACAGTCACAACTTCAATGGAGGTAAGTGTAGGAAGGCAGGAGAGAACTAGCATTTCTGCAAAGCTGTATTGTGGGTTGAGGGCTAGGAAACAAGGCATTCAAGCAAGAGAAGTGGTGTCTGGAGGGAGAGGGAGAGAACCCTGCTCCCTCACAATAAATAAGTAACAACTGCACAGTGAGTGGTAGGCTGAGCAAAGCCCCGAAACTGACCTTATTTGTCTTTTCCTGGCTATTTATAGAGGCTGCTGCCACTGCCGTACTGCGTGAGCTGTACTGCTGCTGTTCATGCAAGGAGAACATTCACATGCAATCATCAAGCACTTGCCAAAAAATGAGCAGGATTTGCCTGCAGAAATGGGTCCTGTGTGCATGACGTCATCATGTCTTGCTGCCTTTTTCTGTAGAAGTGTGAGACTTGACAAGCTTGTCCAGAGTGAACACACCAAGATAAAGCTTCCAACATCTGCACAGAGACCACCTTTTTGGTGCAGTTTTCTAGAGGGTATTGCAAAAGAAGATGATGAAGAAGAAGAAGAAAGTGAAGAAGAAGGTGAAGAAGAAGAAGAAGGTGAAGAAGAAGAAGGTGAAGCCCTTCTGTAGAGAATCACCCTCACTTTCCTCTGCCTTTCCAAAGTTGTTTTATTCAATTAGCTATCTGAACCCCATTTTTCTCCCTAGGGGGAAACAAAAATAACTTACAACATTGCTCTCTTTCTCTCTATTTTATTCTCACAACAACCCTGTGAGGTAGGTTAGACTGAGAAAGAATGAAGGGCCAAAAGTCATTGAACAAGCTTTCATGGCAGAATGAGGATTTGAACCTGGGTCATCCAGACTCTAGTTTGGCACTCTAACCATGAGCTTTTTCGTTACTTACTGCACAGCCATAGCTGGTTGCGATCTTTCCCAAAGGGCTGTGCTCACTTCCAAAGATGGATTAAAGAATAAAAAAATGATGCAGAATTAGCTGCCAATCAGACAGCAAAGAGCAAGCGAAGGACAATTGAAAAAGGTGACTAGGGGAAGCCCGGGAAACATCTGCCTCTCAAAACATTGTGCAAAAAATGTTCACAGGGAAAGTTTGGTGCAGCTCTAATGCTAGTGGGCTATAAAGAAATAGGAGCCTCTACCATGAAAATGAATTAATGAAATTACTAAAGGCTACTGTGCACCATATCTTCCCACTTGCAGAGGAGGTTGCCGGGTGCATCTCTGTATGCTACACCGCTTTGGTCTAGGCTCCTTACTATCACCATCTCCTGGGTAACCCTTCCCTATCTTCACATTGAGGGTGATCAGATGAGTTGGTCACTTACTCTTGCTGCAGAGGGACACACGGCAGAATTAATGTGCCCATTGAGGTGGAAGCTTCTTTGTAACTCTGCATTAGTCATTGTTCTGGACTCTCCTTCTTCTGTTCAAGGATCATACATGGGGGGAAAAACCCTCTAGCAGAAACATGGGGGTGGTTGTCTTGTTTGTAGGCCAGTAATTCTTACTCTCACATACAAGGGTGAAATATACCTAATTTTTTTTTTTTTGCAAAGTGTGTCTCAGCTGTGGACCCTTGAGATAGTATATAGTATATAGGGATGGACAGAAACCAGGGAAATGAGGTTTGCTTCATGGTTCGTGACGTTACCCATTCATGAACCACAGACTGTCACACATTTTCAGCCACCTTATAAACTGGTTTGGAATATGAGGCAGTAGGAACCCCCCACACACACACATGTTAGAGGCATCTAACTTGCAGGGAATCTCTGGCCGACTCTTCTCTACCGGCCCACCAAGTTTGGTGTGGGTTGGATTTACAGGGTCTGAGTTACAGAAGGTGCCCCCAGGAAAGTGCAGTCTGGGGAAATGACCACCTGTCATTGGAGGGAAGGTAGAGATGAGTCAGCCAGAGATCCCCTGTGAGTTTGATGTTTCTGGCTTGCATAGGATCCATTCCATACACTCCTAAACCTGTGCCTGTCAAGATGACAGCTGACAGGTGGTCATTTTGACAGGAGGAGGTTTAGGAGTGTATAGAACAGATCCTGTGCAAGCTAGTGACACCAAGCTTGGAGGGCATGTAGAGGAGCATCCAGGGGAGGTCTGCTGCAAGTTTGGTATCTCTGGCTTGCACAGAATTCATTCTATACACTCCTGAACCTCTGCCTGTCAAAATGACAGAGGTTCAGGAGTGTATAGAACAGATCCTGTGGAAGCTAGAGACACCAAACTCTCAGGGGATCTCCCCCAGATGTTTCTCAACATGTCCTCTAAGTTGTTGTTTTGAAGTTCTGTAAACATTTTGATTGAGTGAAGACATTTGTCTGGGAATGTCTCTGCTCATGACCTGGCATGAACCTCCATGAACAGCTTGAAAGTTTGTGGAAAGTTTGTGCCAGGTGACCTGCCACGAACTTGACTTCACGAAGCACGAACCAGCCAAAAATGCATCACAAACTTTAGTTCGTGAGTCGGTTCATGCCCGTCCCTAATAGCATACATCTGAACTCATGTATTGCTACTGAAAACCCCAAGGAGAAGCAAAATGCAGACTGAAGTCAGTCAAGAATTACTCTTTGCTTGATTCGTTCCTGGCAAAGAAAGCAGAAAAGCAGATTGACAACATGACTTCATTCAATCACTTTAGGAAAGGAGAAAATAATCTGCCTGTTCCATTATGGTTCACCCGCCTGCACACCAGAAAGCTAGCACTGACAGGCTGAAGTTCTTATGGGTCGCAATCTTCTTCATAGAGAAAACCATCCTTAGCGTGGCAATGAAAGGAAACAGATGTTCCCTCCTTTATACAATAATCTGCCTGGATATACAGAAAACTAAGTTCTTTTTCTCTCCCATCCTCCATCCTCCATCTCAAGAGAGTGTAATGTAGGGAAATCTAATTTAGAACCATTTTAAAGTGAAACACACGTATGCATACCAATACGAGTGGTATCTCCCCTGATCTCCCTGAATTGTAACAGCTTAATCTGAATGGGTTGCTGGAACCAACTTCCAGCATTTTCCTTTCTCCCCCAGCATTGTTTTAAATGCATCCTTCTAAGCTAGGTCTCCACTCCTTCCCAAGCAAAGAGTAAGCAGGAAGTACTCTTTGCTATGGCAAACAAGGTTGCCAACCTCCAGGTGGGGCCTGGAAATCGCCTAGTATTACACCTGGCTGACTCTTGGTGCTTGGGGGGGGGGCAACAGTGGAGGTGGTAGTTCTGCTGTATTCTGCTCTGGTCAGGCCTCACCTGGAGCCCTGTGTCCAGTTTTGGGCACCACATTTTAGGAAGGATGTCGACAAGCTCGAGCATGTCCAGAAGAGGACGACCAGGATGGTGAGAGGGTTGGAATCTAAGTCTTAAGAGGAAAGGCTGAAAGAGTTGGGTATGTTTAGCCTGGGAAAGAGAAGGCTTAGAGGGGACATGATTGCAGTCTTCAAGTATTTGAAGGGCTGTCATGTGAAGATAGAGCAGATCTATTCTCTCTTGCTCCGGATTGCAAGACTAGATCTAATGGGTGGGGATTACAAGGGAGTCATTACCGGCTACATATCAGGAGAAACTTCCTAACTGTAAGAGTGGTTGAGCAGTGGAACGGTCTGCCTTGGGAGGTGGTGGATGCTCCTTTGCTGGACGTTTTCAAGCGGAGGCTGGACAACCATCTTTCAGGTATGTTGTAGGGCTATCTTTCGGCTACACTCCTGCAGATTGCAGGGGGTTGGACTAGATGACCTGCAAGGTCCCTTCCAACTCTAACATTCTATGATTCTATGACAGACGACAGAGCTCAGTTCCCCTGGAGTAAATGGCTGCACTGGAGGGTGGGCTCTATGGCACTGTGCCCTGCTGAGGTCCCTCCCCAAACCTCATTCCTCCCAGGCTCCACCCTCAAAATCTCCGGGCACTCTCCAGCCCAGAGCTGGCAACTCTAAGGCCTTTATGGGTTCAGCGTTAGAACATTTCTTTATAAATGGAAATTTTCATTGCCAATCTTTGATTCCTCTCCAGTCAACAATGATCTCTCCCAGTAATTGTATACACATGTTAAATAGCAGAGGAGATAAGACAGGAGTCCCTTTGGGACTCCATAGCACAACTGTCACAAGGCTCAAATCCTAAACTCCAGCACCCAGATTAGGGATGCCAGTCCCCAGGTTGGGGTGGGGGGTCCCCCGATTTTTGGCTCCCCCCAGATGTTGGCCAGCTGGCCAGTGTGTGTGGGGGGGAATCCTGCCCCACAGTTGCCTGCAGCCCCACTTGAAAAGAGTGGGTGCCATGCACAAACTGCCCCACAAGCTGCAAATTCATGGTTTTCAGGGCAGGGGCATGGGGCGCTCACTCTTTTCAAGCAGGGGCTGCCAGGTCCTACCCTCCAAGTGTGTGGTGCCTGCTTCCCCCCCATCCATTTAAAGGGAAGGTTCCCTTTAAATGGTAGGGGGAAAGCGGGGGCGTGTGCATGTGGCGCTGCATCCTCGACAAGATGGCATCACTTTGCATTATGTCATTGCATCAGGGATGGGCCCGCCCCCTCCTGGAACGCCCCCCCCGCAATACCCCTGCTGGGGAGAAGATGGGATCTGGCAACCCTAACTCAGATTCAAGACAATGCAATCCTCAGGGCTTAACAGGGACTTTGGATTCCTAACTCACTGTAGGTACTAAGAGCATGCATTTTCCATCTCTCATGTACACACATAAGTGCCGTCAATCACAACCAAGTTATGGCAACCCCAGCAAGGGGCTTGTAAGGCAAGGGAGAAGCCGAGGTGATTTCCATTGCCAGCCCTGCACAATCTTCCTTGGTGGTCTCCCAGCCGAGTACTGAACCTGCTTATCTTCTGAGATCTGATGAGATCAGTCTGTTCCACACCATTTCACATCTCCATCCTACCTCTTTAAGATGGTTAATTTGTCACACTCTCTCATCTCATCCTACGTTAGATCTGATGTTTATTCTCCTCTGCTGTTGTTTGTTGGAAGCCATCTTGCTCTGATTCTAGGGGAACTGATTTCTCTACCGATTGCAATGTTTCGCACACCCTCCCCACTGGGCATTCAACCAGGCCAATGGATGTAGACTCCTATGCATCTGAGGCGGTGAGCCCTGGCTTCTCATGATGCTGAAATAAAATTTTGTTAATCTTTAAGGTACTACCTGACTCCTGGGTAAGTCTGCATCCTTTTCAGCCGCTAGTGCTGGATCTGCCAAGCAGCGATTTTGGCTTATAACCTTGGGTTGCATCCCATCAAAAAGATACAAATTGGGTAGGGGGATTCATACCTGCTGTAGCAAGCCTTCAACTCCTCTGCTCATTTTGCTCCTGGGCGCGGTGGGGTGGGTGGTGTCTGCTGTTCTTTAAGAGCAGTGTTTCTGGGGGACAGGAGGGAAGGTGGCATGGTATAGCCCAATCTTGTCAGATCTTGGAAGCTAAGCAGGGTCAACACTAGAAAGTGAGACCGCCAAGGAAGACACTGCAGAGGAAGGCGATGACAAACTGCCTCTGCTTCTCACTCGCCTTGAAAGCTCCTTGCAGAGGTTGCCAGAAAGTCAGTTGCAACTTGATGGGACTTTAAATGTTCACACACACATTTCTGAGGGAATAGAAAAGAACGAGAGTCCGGTAGCACCTTAAAGGCAGGTTCTGAAGAAGTGAGCAGCGACTCATGAAAGTTCCTGTCCTGCCATATATTTTGTTAGTCTTTGAGGTGCACCTGGACTCTCGCTCTTTACTACAGCTACTGACAGACTAACACGGCTACCCATCTCCATCTATTTCTGAGGGCATTTGGGGCTGCTTGAGGAGGGAGGGAGGGGGGACACTGCATTGTGATTTAAATGGGATCCCTCACATTATTTTCTGCAATGGTTTCAAAGTTTCAGAGAGGTCTAGTATGATTCCATCCTCCAATAGGATCCTTGGTTCCTTCAAGGGGTTTCTCCCTTGTTCTTTCCAAACTGACTTGGAAAACCCTTGGGACATATCGTAGCATGCGGCCCTTGACCCGTCTCTGTCAGCTCTGCTTTCCACATCTGCAAAAAGGGCTAGCAACCGTTGTGCTCTCAGACCCAATGCTTTTTAAAAATTGGTTTCATTTTATTTGTAGCCCACTTCTCTTGCTGGGCGTCCAGGCAGATTGCAAGATAGAAAACAAAGCATCTCAGACGGCATCACGGGCCCAATAAACAACACAATAGGACTAGGACTACAAATGCAAACAAAAATATGGCATAGCATAAGAGATGCAGACAATGGAATTACAAAAGAAGGAGCCAAGGCAAGTGGAAGGTAATACATATGATAAAGAGTGGAATAGATTACAATATGTCCTCTTTGATGTAGCGGTTAAGAGTGGCAGACTCTAATCTGGAGAGCCATGTTTGATTCCCCACTTCTCCACATGCAGCCAGCTCCATTCAAAGACTGCTCTTCAGATGACGGAGATTGGTTCCATTGGATAGAATGGCTGCTTTGGAGAGTGACTCTATGGCATTATGTCCTATTGAGGTTCCTCTCCTCGCCAACCCCCCTCCCCAGGCTCCACCACCACCACCCAATCTCCAGGAATTTCCCAACTCACAGGTGGTATCCTTAGTAACAAGCATGGCCAGATCACCCATTGGGTGAACTAGGTGCTCGCCTAGGGTGCGCTGGCCTCAGGGGCACCAAATGGCACCCCGCACCCCCCCGAAAAGCCCCCCTGCCACCCTAACCAGGCACCCGCCACCACCACCGAAAAGCGCCTGGCTAGGGCGCAAGTCACCCTCCCCCTCCTCCCGGGGGGGAGGAGGAGGAGGAGGCCGGTGGCGGCCAGCAGGATCTCCCTCTGCTGCCGCCGCCAAAAAGCACCCACCTAGGGCGCAAGTCACCCTCCCCCTCCTCCCTGGGGGGGGCAGCAGTGGCCAGCGGGGACTCCCCGCCGCTGCCACCTCTGCTGCAGATCGCCCAGCTGGGGCACAGCTTGCCTGCCCTCCCCCTCCTCCCTGGGGGGGGGAGAGGAGGGGGTGTGGCATGGCTGGGTCTCCAGGCCCAACTGGGAGGTTGGGATCTGTGCCCACCTAGGGCGCAGAAATACCTGGAGCCGGCCCTGGTAACAAGTCAGCAACATGGGGCTCAAGCACAGCAATATTCCTTTCCCAAAAGGACAATTTTTTTTAATATTGTAAAAATCTGCACTGCCAGCTTTTTCAAACGTGTTTGTGTGTGTGTTGCTCTATGGTCTTCTTCTGGTCTGAGGTCTGCTCTTAAATCTTGAGATGGTGTTTTTTATTTATTTCCATGGGCTTGTTTTTAATGACCGGTTTTGTTTTTATGTGATGATTTTACGGTACTGTTTTCCCATTAATTTTGAGGCACACAATATTACGTATCACTTCTTGTGCTTACATTTACCTCCATGCAAAGACTGGAATCTGCTGCAGTTCATGGAACTGTTAACATCCAGTGAACATAAGTGTATTGGTCCCACTCTGTTTGCTGGATCAGCTCCTAGAGACGGATGCGGGTTTTATTATCCTGGAGAGAGATTCGGCCATTACCAAGAGAGCCAGCCAAAGGGGGGATGTCAGCATGTTAGCTTTGATACTGGACACGAGTGTTTCCTAGAAATTAATCCTCCCTTAAAACAACAGATGGCCGGTGTTTTTCAGTGGACCAGCATGCGCAGGAGGGGGTGGTGGTGCGCCTTCTATAATTATGAATGACTGAGTCTGCATCAATCTTAATGTTGGATTAATGGCAACTAATCCAGTGCCAGAAACACTCAGGCTTGGCACCTCATGTCAATCTCACACGACGTTTTAATCTTCTATCAAATTTTCTGAACCATTGCAGAAATGTGTGTGTGTGTGTGTATTTCCTTCCCATCGGGGACCTTTAAACAGGATGAGAGTGAGAGAGATGATGTACTCATTAAGCACCACCATATTTGCACATGGTATTACGTACATGGGTGATGAATGGAACTTTTGCTCAGTCATTCTCCAAAATCGGGAGAGCCATGTAACCAAAGGCCCTCTGACAAGCTGCCCAAATTGGCCCTCCTCGAAGATTCAGTGTACATAGTAGTATACATAGCGCCCTGACTTGGATAGCCCAGGCTGGCCCAATCTCAGCACATCTCAGAAGCTAAGCAAGGTCAATCCTGGTTAGCACTTGGATGGGAGACCACTAAGGAAATTCAGAGTTCACTATGCAGAAGCAGGCAACAGCAAACCACCTCAACTCATCTCTTTCCTTGGAAACCCTAAGGCAGGGGTGTCAAACATGTGGCCCGGGAGCCAGATCAGGCCCCCGGAGGGCTTCCATCAGGCCCGCAGTGGAACTGGCCACCTCCTGCTTCCAGTTCTGCTGCTGCTACTGCTGCATCATAGCTTGCTTTGCCAGACTCTCTTAATCACTCAGCCCTTTCATGTTTTAACCAGGGTCCTAGACTCAGAAGTCTGAGTGTGAGATCTCTGTGGTGAATGTCAGTAAATCAAAAGTAGGTTTGCAGCTTACAGAGCTAATGTTTTAAGCAGGTTTTTATTTTAAGTAATAAAACCCATCTTTGTGTTTGTGTCCTTTATAAAGTTTATATCTCCGCTACCTGGCATTACATCTTATGACACACATGGCCTGTCCCAAAAAGGTCTCATTTATGTCAGATCCAGCCCTCGTAACAAATGAGTTCGACACCCCTGCCCTTAAGGGGTTGCCGTAGGTTGGCTGCAATTTGAGGGCCCTTCCCCCCACCTTTCAAAAATGATGCAAGGAAATGCGCAGCTGAATTTCTCTTGCCCTTGAAAACCCTACAGGGTTGCCATAAGTCAGCCGAGATTTGGTGGCAATTCTGTCTCCCGCCCCCCCCGAAACATAGTACGTAGGCTGCAAAAGCATTTGTGTTCTTTTCCTTTTTTGGTGATATTTGTCACTCATTATGAAACTGTTTGCTTGGATCTATGTGTCCGTCTGTCTATCTAGTTAACATAGCTATCGTATATAATAGAAAGAGGGAAAGCTAACTTTTGGAAATAATGATGGAAAGTTTGGAATCCTCTGCATATTTTGCAGCATCTCATAGATGCTGTTTCAGCTCCATGAAGCTTGAGGGGGAGAGCGGAGCAAGGGGCTGACTCAGCAGGCATGTGCCTGACAGGGACACCATCCAATCTGAAGGATTTGCCAGTGTTCCCACCATTTGCCTTTTTGCACAAATCATTGCACCCCCTCAGGAATCAGAAGGGCATGTATAAGTATGTGCGAGTAATTATCTGAGGCTGTGCCGGCCACTAGTGAGGGGCTCAAAGCTCAGCTTCCACCAGCTGGTGAACAGGGAGGGCTGGGAAACAGAGGCCAAGAGGCAAGCATTGCCCTCTCTCCCACTGAAAGGCAGCTCCTGGCTGAAGCAAATGTACTAGCTGGCTGGAGGGGATTTGAGGCAGAGGATAAGGCTTTGCCCTAGGGTGCCAGACCCCTGGTTGGGGTGGGTTGGGGATTTTGTGGGCTCCTATTCACTGCTGGCCAGCTGATGGCGGGGAAAGCCCCACCTCAGACAGCCCCCTCCCGTGTTGACGTTGTCGGCACAATGAAATCACATGAAAGTGCAGTCATCATGGTGTGCACATCGACATGTTGATGCTCTAGCATTTTGCCCAAAAACTCTATGGTAGCCATCGAGTTTTAGCCAAAATGCTAGAGTGTCAACATGCCCCATGTGATGATATCATCACTTCCAGGTGATGTCATTGTGATGCATGCATTTTGCCCCCCGCTAAAAGCCAGATAAGACCTGGCAACCCTACTTTGCCCTCTCCTCAGAACAGAATGCTCCCCTGTTTGCGGACTGAGGGAGGAAGATTGGCAGAGGCTTCACTTCCCCAACAGTAAAAAGGTACACACCACACAAGACAGGAGAGATCATTGATGAGAAAAGATCAGATCCTCTTCCTCTGTCTGAGAGAGCTGAGGATCCAGGATCTCTCAGTAGGGTTGCCAGGTTTTCCCTAGCCATGGGCAGGGAATTGGAGGAGTAGGGTTTTCAGAACCAGGTTGGGAAACTCCTACGAATTTGGAGATGGAGTCTGGGAAGGATAAGGCCCTCAGTGGGTTACAACAGTGCCAGAGAGGCCACCATGCCATAGAGGCCACCATTTTCTCCAGAGGACTTGGTCTCTGTACTCTGGAGATGAGCTGTAATTCCAGGGGGTCCCCCAGGTCCCACCCAGAGGCTGGCATCCCTATCTCTCAATGGCTTGAGTCTCGTGCAAAAGCATTCAAGAGCAGGGCTTTGATTCAAATAAAAATCACCACCTCTCCCCAGCTGCTTTCAGGCTACTTTCACACTCATTGGGTAATGCTCTTTCAATGCAATTCAACAATCATTTTCATGGATTGCTAAAGTGCATTGAAAGTGCATTATCCAATGGGCATGAAAGAAGCCTTAGTAATGGAGGGGATGAAAAACCGGCAAACTCATTTGTGTACCAAGAAGATGGGAGGGCTGGGGGTCTCTTTCTGAACCAAATTTATTTATTTTATTATTAAATTAGATTTACAGCCTGACCTTCCCTACACAGTAGGGCTCAAGGCGGGTCACAACATTTAAAATCAACATAACTATTAAATATAACTTGGATTAAAAATCAGCAATCACAACATTCGCCATGTTCATTCTTCACTGCAGGGCACAGTAAAGGGCAGTTCAGGAGATGGTCCAAGGTGGGAAGCCATTACTCATCTTTGACCATGTGCCCATTGGAACAGCTCCATCTTATAGTCCCTGCAAAATTGTTTCAGGTCTCACAAGGCCCGGGTCTTATTAGACAGTGTTCCACCAGGTTGCGGATAGCTGGACAGCCTTCGGGTTGGGGATCACCAACAAGTTATCATCAGCGGAGTGAATCAGAGTGCGTAGATGATGGGAGGTAGGCCTTTTGACACCTGCCCATTCCCTGTGCAAGTGAGAGTTTAACTACCTCTCAAATGAGTGAAGTGTTCTCCTAAGTGTGTGAAATTTGGCAGGAAGGATGTTCTAAGAAAGGAGAACAAATTTAGAGTCCAGTGGCACCTTTAAGACAACAAAGGTTTATTCAAGGTATGAGTTTTCGTGTACATGCAAACTTTTTCAAACATTTTCACATGAAAGCTCATACCGTGAATAAACCTTTGTTGGTCTTAAAGGTGCCACTGGACTCTAAATTTGTTCTACTGCTGACCATGGCTGACCACCTGGAACTATCTTCTAAGGAAGGAGCACATCATGTAGAGTTGCGAGATCTGGGTTGGGAAATACCTGGAGATTTTGGGAGTAGAGCTTGAGGAGGCTGTGGTCTGGGGAAGGGAGAGACTTCAGTGGGGTATCCTGTCCTATTATATAATTGAATAATGGTCTGGCAAGATTCTATGCTTGGAAAAATCAGTTTGCTCCCTGATATGTCACTCAGAAGCTGTCCCTATTCACTAGCTGAGTTGCCTGACTTCTCTCCCACCCACTGCAGCCTAGGCCACTCTTCTCTGACTGGGCCAGCATTTCAAGCTCATTTGCATATGGAAGCTGACTGGACTTCACTCCATTCTGCACCTCAAACCCCCCCCATGCAAGACAGTTGGAATTGTCAGTTACTTATGCAACCTGCTTTATTCTGAGGTGAAATATGCTGTGCAGCTGACTTTCCCCTAGGGTTGCCAACCTCCAGGTGGGACCTGGAGATCTCCTGCTGTTACAATTGATCTCCAGATGACAGAGATCAGTTCCCCTGGAGAAAATGGCTGCTTTGGAGGGTAGACCCTATGGCATTATACCCTGCTGAGTCCTTCCGCACTCTCCCAGAGCCTCTTTCTAGAGCCCGTTGTATTTATTTCCACAACGGGCCTTATTCCTAGTAACACTATAATGTCCACCTTCCAAAGCAGCATTTTCCCAAGATGAACTGATCTCTGTCACCTGGCGATTGGTTGTAATACCAGGAGATCTCCTGCCAGCATGGTGTAATGGTTAAGAGCAATGGATTAGTATCGGAAGAACTGGGTTTGATTCCCCACTCCTCCACTTGAAGCCAGCTAGTTGACCTTGGGCCAGTCACAGTTCTCAAAAGAGCTCTCTCAGACCCACCTATCTCACAGAGTGTCTGTTGTGGGGAGAGGAAGGGAAGATAATTGTAAGCCACTCTGAGACTCCTTTGGGTAGTGAAGGGTGGGGTATAAAACCAACTACTACTACTACTCCTTCTTGAGAGAGAGAGAGACAGAGAGACAGAGAACTGAGGGGATAGTGCCCCTCCTTCTGGTCATGTGACCGTTTTGGTGGGAAAGCACCAGAGTGAGGAGGGCACTCCTAGCCTATTAGAAAGCTCTGGAAATCTTTCCCACAGGTGACCTGAGCACTTGCAATCCCAGCGTGGGATTGCACAGAAGACCACTCGATGGACAACAGTTACAGGTGAGTGAAACACTGTTTTTTCAAACCACTGTCCGTTATGCCATTGTGTCAGAGTGTCATCTCCAGCAACTACGAACACTGGGATGATTACCAAGGGCTAGACAGGATTCTTTCCACTGGTTAGAAGCATCAGTAGACTTAGGCCTAAATTGGCATTTCGCTTTCTATATGAGGAGCGGTTCAGAAAGGGCTCTGTATCACTTTCCACAGATATTTTTAGGAAATGAATTGTCAATTATTTATGCACGGTTAATTGCCTTGTCTTGGCTTTGTCTGGTTAAGAACATAACTCAATAATCCTCTGGCTAAGTGATTTCCACAGAACAATGGGCTCGTTTCAAAGAACTGAAGGGCCAGATGGCCTGTGAGATCGAGAGGGACCATTTGAGCTCAGTGGATTGTTTACCTGATGGGGTCAGGTTCCAGAGGACTGGCCTGGGGGACTTGTTTGTGCATCGCCGCAGAGAAGCCAGGGTCTTGCAGAGGCATCTTCAAGGCAAAGGGTCCAGATCCATTCTCTTTGGCATGGACAAGTCACAGAGCTGTATGCACGGGACACTGCCCTGGCACCTGCAGTGATTAGGGATGGGAGGTCGGGGCGGGGGGGGGGAGGTGGACAGGTTTCCCCCCCCTCAAGGATTAAAAAAAAATCTGGTGCAAAAAAATACACTTTGGGGAATTAAAAACAAAAATGAACCCTCACGTGAAATATTTTACTTTCAGATATCTTACTTTCAGCCTTTTAAGCCAAGGTTCAAAAATATTGCTTTATCTGCTTCCCCCTCCGGTCCAAATTATATGCTGGTAATTATATAATACTTACATGCAGAATGCGCTGCTGTGAGAACTGGGCTTACCCGAGCCAAGTCTGCTGAAGGTGCCACCCTGCAAATGCGTTAAGATCAGCAGTGGCCTGTACCCCAAGCAATCGCCAGTTCTGGTCTGGGAAATTCCTGGAGATTTGGGGGGTGGAGCCTGGGGTGTGTGGGATTTGGGGGGGGGGGAGAAACCACCACAGGGTATAATATCAGAGTCCTCAGTCCAAAGCAGCACTTTTCTCCAGGGGAACCGAGGTGTGGGGTATTAAAATCAGTTGTAATCCTGGAAGATCTCCAAGCACTGATAGGGTTGCCAGGTCTCTCCGGGCAACTGGTGGCAGATTGTGTGTGGGGGGGAGGGGACTTACCAGGAGCAGGAGGGAGGCCCAGGCTAGGTTGCTGGTGATGTGGTGACATCACTTCCGGTGTGTACCAGAAGTGACAGCATCATGCTGGGATGGCCAGCAATGCTCTGGCGTTTGGGCAAAAACTCTATGGTAAAAACAGCTTCTATTATAGATCACCCCCATATACCAGGGCATTGCCTAGATGTTGCCAATGTAATGACATCACTTCTGGTACATGCCTCCCTCCTGCTTTTTGGTAAGTCCCCTGTGGGCCACCTGATCAGTGGGGGGTGGAGCCTGGGGGCAGGGGATCCTTTGCCTCCAGTGGGGCCCTAGTAACCCTATAACCCTAGGTGGTTTCCTCACTTTGGGGAATGGCCTGAGGAGGTCAGGAAGGTGCCCACACTTCTACTGTTGCTCAATGCATAAAGTGGAACTTTTCAGGAAGGCACTTTCATAAAGGGAACAGGGACATGCTAAAAATGGAATTCTGTAGGAAGGCCATTTCTGGAAAGGAAACAGGCTTGTAATTTTAACTGCCCGTGAAAATTTTAAAGTTTTCTTCTTTCTTCCCACTCCCCTTTTATACTGCACTGTTTATTGGGATGTATTATATTAGAAAAGAGACAACTAAGGGGGAACATGATAGAGGTTTATAAAATTATGAATGGGGTGGGGACAAAGAGGATTTGTTCTCCCTCTCCCTAAATGCTAGAACTCGAGGGCATCCAACGAAGCTGATGGGCAGTAAGTCCAGGATAGACAAAAGGAAATACTACTTTAGACAGAGAGTGAATAAAATGTGGAATTCACTGCCAGAAGATGTAGTGGTGACCACAAGAGGAAGCAGCTTTAAAGGGGGATTAGATAGATTCATGGAGGATAGGTCTATCAGTGGCTACTAGCCATGGTGACTGAGGAGAACTTCCACGTTCAGAGGCACTAAGCCTCTGAATCCCAGAGCCAGGAGACAGCATCAGGGGAAGGCCCTGTTGTTGGCCCTCCAGAGGAATTGGGTGGCCACCAATGTTCCCTCTGAGCTGTGGAGTCTTGTGAGCAAAAATTCTACTTTGTGAGCTACTGGCATTAAAGTCGTGAGTGAGCAATTTGGCTGCCGCATAAATTCGTTTGCTCTGGAGCCATCCTTCCTGAGCTAAGACAAAAACGTGTGAGCCGGAGGTTAAAAAACTGTGAGCTAGCTCATGCTAACTCAGCTTAGAGGGAACACTGGTGGCCACCAATGTTCCCTCTAAGCTGTGGAGTCTTGTGAGCAAAAATTCTACTTTGTAAGCTACTGACATTAAAGTTGTGAACGAGCAATTTGGCTACAATAACTCAGCTTAGAGGGAACACTGCCACTGTCTGAGATGGGATGTAGGACTAGATATGCTCTTATGTCTTTATTCATGTCTAAAAAATCCATTTTTATTGCACTGTTCATTATAGGTATTATATCGGTCTTTATTGAATTTTTTTTAAAGAATTCTGTAGTGCACCTTGAGTCTTGGTGAGAAAGGCAGACAATATCTGAAGTACGTTAATAAATAAAGTTTAACAAATGTTCCCTACACATTGTCGACACACACAGTAACTCAGTATGGTGATACATTAGGGCTGAGGCAGACGAGACAATCGGTTTCGTAGACTCAGAAACCATTTGAAAGATGAGCTTGTGGCATATAGTATGGAACCTCCAGTGTTGCCTATGGTGTTGTTGGCTTTTGTGTTGTTTCTGGATAATGCTGATTGTATGGAGAAGGGACTGTAGTGTGCAGTGGTTAGAGTGCAGGGCTAAGACTGCAGAGAGCCAGGATTGACAGATCCCCCCTGGCCACTGGCTGGGGAGGGAGGGGGTTCCTAGATCCATACTAGGAAACTCCTGGAGATTTGGGGGTGGAGCCTGGGGAGGACAGGGACCTCAATGAGGTACAACGCCATAGAGCCCACTCCCCAAGGCATCAGTTTTCTCCAGAGGAACAGATCTCTGTCGTCTGGAGATGAGCTGTAATTCCAGGGGATCCCCAGGTCCCACCTGGAGGCTGGCATCCCTATCCCAGGTTCAAATGCCCTCTCTGCCATAAAGCTCACTAGCTGATCCACGGACCGTCATTCTCTCTCAGCCTAACCTTCCTCAGAGGTATGATCCAATCCAATCCAATCCAATCTCTTCCTCTTCTTTTTTTAATGCCCATTTAATCAGTTCATATATCAATTTTTTGTTCTTTCCCATAATGACTGTATTATAAATCTAATATTGAAGTATGATTAGTAAAGTAGGTTGTGTTACTGCAGTTAAAGTTTTTTAAATAATATGGCCCGTATGTCCCTGTCTATGCCTGACAGTTTCTCCTGATAGCAGTTCAAAGGCTGTGGCCACACAGACTAAAAAATCCACTTTCAATCCACTTTCTATGCACTTTCCAACTGGGTTTTGCCAGTTCACACAGTAAAAATCCAGTTGGAAAGTGCACTGAAAGTGGATTGAAAGTGGATTATTCAGCATGCATGACCACTGCCAAAAAGTGTTAAGAATGATTAATTTCATTATATGTTGCGTTGAAATGGCTGTGCAGTTTTGCTGCCACTGGGGCAACCCCCTTTCCCCACTCATCTACGAGATATATTTATTATTAGCTTCAGTCACAAATAAAGGTAACATCAGCGGTTCAGTCTCCCGCATTCATAAATCCAACTGAACCGATCGGAACCTTCTTCTGAGTCAACAGATCATGGGAACAGGAGCAGAGAAAAAGGCTTCTTGGCCTTCAGTAAGCACAGAGAAGAGAGAAGCATGGCAAATGAAGGAGAGAGAGAGAGAGAGAGAGAGAGAGAGAGAGAGAGAGAGAGAGAGAGAGAGAGAGAGAGAGAGAGAGAGAGAGAGATTGGATTTATACCCCACCCTTCACTTGGAGTCTCAGAGCGACTTACAGACTCCTTTTCCCTTCCCCTCCTCACAACAGACACCCTGTGAGGTTGGTGTGGCTGAGAGAGCTCTGACAGAAACTGCTCTTTCAGGAACAGCTGTGCCAGAGTTTGTTACTGACCCAAGGTCACATCAGCAGGTGCAAGTGGAGGAGTGGGGAATCAAACCCAGTTCTCCCAGATTAGAGTCCGCGCACTTAACCACTACACCAAACTGGCTCTCAACTGAAGCTGTGTCATCAAACATATAATTGCAGTGGGTAAATTGCTGTCAGGGGTGGAGTGGCAAGGAGGGCAGACTCTAATCTGGGAGAACCGGGTTTGAGTCCCCACTCTTCCATGTGCAGCTGCTGGTGTGACCTTGGGCTAGTCATGGCTCTCTTAGAGCTGTTCTCTCAAGAGCATTCCTCAAAAGAGCTCTCTCAGTCCAGCCTACTTCACGGGGTGTCTGTTGTGGGGAGGGGAAGGGAAAGGAGATTGTAAGCTGCTCTGAGACTCCTTTGAGTAGTGAAGGGCAGGGTGTAAATCCAATCTCTTCTCTCTTCTTCTCTTCTAAATTCCAGTAATTTGATGCCTGGGATCTCCCAACTGGATTGATAGTTATGTATTTACAACCACAAACAGGATGATCCATTGGTCATGTGTATAAGACAAGTAATGTCTGGCAAAGGTATTGTGCTGAGAAACGGGCACGTCCCAGGTCTAAAACAAACTTGGAATGCCTCAACCAGGCTTTCTTGAATAATCCCCTATAAATTAAATCTTAGTGACCAAGACACTCTGAATGTTAACTAATTGCTAATTTAGTTCATGAATCTGCATTTATAGAATAACAGTAGCCCAAACACATTGAGCAACAAATTTAGGACAAAACTGAGATATTATAGGAAGAAATGCCTTTTGATTAGAGGGTCAGATGAAGATCTGGGAGATGCCGGTTTGAATCCCTGTTCTGCTATGGAAACTTGCTGGGTGACCTTGGGTCAGTCACCCACTTTCGTATTAACCTACCCACAAGGTTATTTTAAGGATAAAACGGAAGAGAACAGAATGATGTAATCTGTTTTGGGTCCCCATTGGGCTGAAAGGTGAGATATACGTGAAGTAAATGAATAAAATAATGCCATCGAGAAATGGATCTCATTTATAGTATACTGGACTGATGGTTAATCACAGTGTATGCCCTTCCCCAACTTTTATATAATTGCTAAAACACGTTTCATTTGTGCATTTTATTCCCTACTAACAATTCTGTTTCTTCAAAGGATGAAGAGACCAGTGAAATGAATTAGCCATCGTCAGCCAATCAGCACTATGAAGAGCGGTGAACAGGAAGAGTGATTCCCCCTTGAGCTCAATCCAAAGGAGAGGGAGAGGAGAGGAGACCGTATGTCTGGCAAAAAACATGGTGCCTGCATTTCTGTAATGCGCTACTGAGCGACATCTATCTGGACGCACCCCAAGGAAACTGACAATAACAGCTTAGTTCTTCAAACATTTTAATCTCAAAATAGATCTGCTGCGGCTTTTTTTTATTGCACACATTATATTACGTAATGCCTAGATGCGTAAGAAAAGAAAAAGGGAAATCAGTTTATAGCCCATTCATAAAAAGCAAAAGCAGCTGTTTTCCCTTATTGTTTCGTTCCACTACATAGTAAAAATTGCCCAGCATTCACAGCCTTTATCCGTAACATTGCACCTTATTTCTTTGCATCCTTTGGCGGTATGTTATTTCAGCTCATAAAGCTGTGTTTCTAAAATAACTGCCCTCCCAACACAGTCAGCAACTTTAGCTCCTTGAACAGACAAAGGAGGGAGAATGGAGAGACACTGGCATTCTCCTCTTTGTCCGTTTTAGGGCTGCCAGCTTCCAGGTGGGACATGAAGATCCCTCCGGATTACAGTTCCTCTCCAGACTACAGAGATCAGTTTTCTTTAGGGATGCCACCCTCCAGGTGAGACCTGGGGATCTCCCGGAATTACAGCTCATCTCCAGACTTCAGAGATCGGTTCCCCTGGAGAAAATGGGTGCTTTGGAGGGTGGACCGTACAGCACTGAACCCCACTGAGGGCACAATGATGTAAACCCATTTAGGATTTCCACTGGGTAGAAAGGTGGGGGTATACCTGAAACAAACACAGTAACAAAGGGTTTGAAAAAGCATCCCCAATATTTCTTCAAAAGGAAAAAAAACACACCAGGACCAAAGGAACAGTGAAGTGGGATTGTCCCTGTTCAGTAAGGCTTCCGGACAGCAGCTCCCCAAATGTTTAAATTAATGTCCCTGTCTGTATAGGAAATTAGAAGTTACGTGCATCTGCTGCCACCTGCTGGACAGATCTAGTCTTGGACAAAAAGGGGGGAGGCTGAACCTAAAAAAACTAGAATCCAGAACTTGAAAAGGTTAGTTGGAAAAGAGGGCCAACAATAAAAGCTTAATATGTATAGTGTATAAAAAGATACATGTACTTATTAACATTTTTTAAAATATATATATATATATAAGGGCCCAATCACACCTCTTGTAAAAAGAGGTATTTTTACAAGCGGTGTGATTGGGCCTACCTCACAGGGTGTCGGTTGTGGGGAGGTGAAGGGAAAGGAGATTGTAAGCTGCTCTGAGACTCCGAGTGGAGGGTGGGGTATAAATCCAACCTCCTCCTCCTCCTCCTCCTCCTCATCTTCTTCTTCCCCTCCCCAAACCTTGTCCTCCCTGGGCTCCATCCCGAGCTAGGCTTGCCAACCTCCAAGTGGCAGCTGGAGATCTCCTGGGATCCCAACTGACCTCCAGGTCACAGGGATCAGTGGAGAAAATGGCCGCTTTGGAAGGGGGAGTCTAGGGCATTATAACTCCTGGAAGTCCCTCCCCTTCCCAAATTCCACCCTCCTCAGGCTCCACCCCCAAAATGTCCAGCTAGTTCCCAAACTACAGCTAGCAACCCTAACCCCCAACTCTCCAAGAATCCCCCAGCCTGCAGTTGGCAACCCTAGGGGGCATCGTTTGCATGTGCAGATATCAAGTTGCTTCGTAGGCGAAGGTTAGCATGTGGGTGATACACCTATGAGCAATCCTCTGCCGAGGACTGACAAAGGGAGCAAATAACCCCCCCCCCGGAGACATTTGGGGTTGGGGAAATGGCACCAGGAGAATGGCTGGAGCTCTTTCTCTCTCCTCACGTCGTGGTCCCAGTCCATATCAGGCCCGGCTGTGTCACCGAGTTCCCAGGGGGAACGTGCAGCTGCAGTCCCCGTGCAAGTTAAATGTCACGTCTAAGTTCAGGCCTAGAGCTCTATAAATAGAACATACGTATTATTATTCAATGAGTGCGGGATAGCCCGGCGCAGAGGAAATGAATGATATCTCGAGCCCGGGAGCAGAGCTTCCTGCAAAGTCAGAGAGCTCAGATGTCTGTTTTCAGTCTGAGAGGAGCGGGCGTTACAAGCAGCCAAGAGGGGGCTGCCAGGCCTTGGGCTACGGGGGGAGGTCTCCTGCCGGCAGCTCTTTTTTTCCCTGCTGCCATTTGGAACGGCAGAAGGTGAGAAATGATTTTAAAACAGCAGTGCCACAGGTAAGGTTGCCAGCCTCCAGGTGGTGGCTGGAGTTCTCCTGGGATTACAACCGATCTCCAGGCGACAGAGGTCAGTTCCCCTGGAGAAAATAGCCACTTTGGAAGGTGGACTCTCTGGCATTATACCCTCCTGAGGTCCCTCCCCTCCTCAACCCTCTCCAGCCTCCACCCCCCAAATCTCCAGGTCTTTCCCAACCCAGAGCTGGTAACCCGAATCACTGATCTTGTACAAAATTGTTTTGATGAGATCAGCAAAGTTTCCCGGGGTGGGGGAGGAGGCCATGTCTATACATCCCTAGTCAAAACAGGAGTCAGTTGTCATGACCGGCCTACCATTTTAAAACAAACAAATCTGGAAAAGTGTACCTTGCACACAAAAGCTTATACTGTGAATAAACTTTGTTGGTCTTAAAGGGGCCCCTGGACTCGAACTGTATTCAAAAAACCCCTTTGTTTTTGAACATTACACTGTATTGCAAACAACAACGACATAGTCTAGGAATGAACAGTCACCCACGGATCATTCAAGGTGAAATGGAAAAGGAGAGCAATAATGGGCTGCTTCTTTTGTGTTACACGAAAACAGCTTGGATGACAGAGAACAGAAACGGGCAAGGAACCAGACAGACATGAACAGTGTCAGGTGCTTGATGCGGAATTGCCTGAGCTACCCAGGGAGGGCTGGGAGAGCCGGCTGTCGGAAGGTGGGGGCATGCGTGCTCTGCTCAGTATTCTGGCAATGAGCTTGACAGCCGCTCACTTGCTCCCTACCCACAGGCCGCTTTGCCGCCTTCTTTGGGGATTTTGCCACGAGTACCAGGGAGAATTCTGTTCCCGTGCTTTGCTGAAGAAGTCATACAAGGTGAGCTCTTGAAAGCCTCCCATAGAGACAGAAATAGCACTCTTAAGGTTCAAGACAGAGGGCTGGATCCAGCCACGTGTGAGCAAAATGGAAAACTTTCTTAATGCAGCTCCGCTTGCCAAAGCAGCGGCACAAAGGCTGCCGCCACCCCTCACCCCTTTAACACAGGTTTTAACTCAAGAGCCATGTGCATAAACGGGATGCACAACAGACAGTTCACATGATTTCACTCAATTTGGGTTTTGAGCTGGTATCGGAAGAAACAGCTTGTGCTGTCTCTTGCACACATTGGAAAAGGATAGTGGGGGGGAAACAGTCAAAACCTTTTCCACAGTAGAGAAACTCCCCGCATTGACTTTTTAAAAACTGTGTGTTATGTGAAGTTTTCCACGGTAGATTTTTCCAGGTGCAAAACCGAACTTCTCTCCTTCTTGCCCTGCATTTTCAGAACCCCCAGTTTTAGCGAGTTCCAAAAAATGTGGGTGTGATGTACTGAGATTGTCTCCTTGCAACACAGTGCTGCCAGAGAAAGGGTGAGCTTGGGGAGGCAATGTGATGGACCATCAGGATCCTGGCAGCCACCAGTTAGGATGTAATGCAGTGCTAATAGCCTATTGTTGGGTGTGGGTGCGTGACGGGTGTGCCGTTCCACGGGCATTTAAGCAGGGCTCTGGTCCCGCTAGAGTTGTCTTAGTGTCTGGCTGAATCACTATTAAACTGTGAGCTGATCACTCTACTCATCTCGAACCCAGTACATTTCAGTGGGGTAAGAAAGAGAAAGCTTTGGGATTGCGCCTGGTGAGGAGAAATCTACTGCAGGAAATTTCACATAACGCACAGTTTTAAAAACATCAATGTGGGGGATTTCACTACTGTGAAAATGGTCTCACAGAGCACACCCAGACAGCAAGGAATAATTGTCTCACTCCTGCATGCACAAAGTTTTCTGAGGTCCAGCCCAGAATACGCCAGGGCTGCCAGCTCCAGGTTGGGAAATACCTGAAGATTTTGGGGAGGGGAGGGACCTCAGCATGGTACGAAGCCATAGACTCCACCTCCCAAAGCGGCCATTTGCTCCAGGTGAACTGACCTCTGTCGCCTGGCGATCAGTTGTAAACCCAGGAGATCTCCAGCCACCAACTGGAGGTTGGGAACCCTAGAATATGGTCTAAAGAAGCGGGGATTTCTCTTGAACACGCTTCCTCTGCCTTGCAGATAAATGTCTTGGGATACAGTCCTCCCTTTTCTCCCCACAATTGGGGGAAGAAACCAAGATGGACAACCAGCTGACCACTTACCGCTCGACGGGCTTTCCAATCACGGGTTGCACGGCCTGTAGTTCTATAAACTTCTATAAACTCCTGTCCTTTCCTGCTGCTGGGAACTATGATACAAGCAGGGTTAGGTTTAGGGCTGCCCACCTCTGGGTGGGGCCTGGAGATCTCCCAGAACTGCACCTGATCTCCAGACCACAGGGACCTGCTCCCATGTAGACAAATGGCTGATTTGGAGGGTGGACAGTAAATCCCTCCCCTCCCCAAACCCCACCCTCCCTAAGCTTCTTCCCCAAATCTCCAGGAATTTCCTAACCCAGAGTTGGGAACCCTAAGTAGCCTTGAAGGCCTATCACAGTCCCACAAAACCTGACCTACATGTTATGTAGGCCAACTTGGCTGCCCCATTTGGGCCTCAAACATGGGTTTCAGTACATAAAAATAAATGTATGAATTTACGTGTGTGTAGAAGATGCCAGTAAGGAGCTGCGGTGGCTCAAGTGGTTAAGACGCTGAACTGCAGGCTGTGGAAGGTCAGTAGTTCAGCAGTTCGAGACCCGGGTGCCGCATGACGGGGTGAGCTCCTGTCTCTAGTTCCAGCTCCTGCCAACCTAGCAGTTCCAAAGCAAGAAATTGCAAGTAGATAAATAGGGACCACTTCGGTGGGAAGGTAACAGCGTTCCGTGCACCTTGGTGTTTAGTCATGCCGGCCACATGACCACGGAAACGTCTTCGGACAGCGCTGGCTCTTCGGCTTTGAAACGGAGATGAGCACCGCAACCCTAGAGTCGGATTCGACTGGCTTTCGAGCAAGGAAACCTTTACTTTCTTTAGAAGATGCCAAAAAGTCGTTCTTCATTCTCACTTCTCACTTGGGACCAAAGCAGGACCCTGTTCCATAAGGCATTAAGCTTACAGATTCCCAGGCCTCCTTTGACACAGATGGGGACCATGATGTTTTGTGAATCTCTGGTCTTTGCACCCAGTCATTTCCCAGCTGTTTGGATGGCTCATTCTTTTTTAAAACTGTACTTGGCCAGTGAAATACAAGGGAATGGGAAATCAAGGAATTAATAAAGGGTAAAATCCCTTCAAAATATGGACAATATCTGCAGCACATAGACTCATAACTTTGGCTTCAAATAGTGCTTACCATTGTGTAAAACATAAAACTCCAAAGACCAAGAACCTCGTCAGATGAGAGCCAAAGGCTGGACACAAAATGTAACAATAAAACTACACACAGACCTCCCCCAAACCCTGCCCAGCATACTGAGCTAAACAAAGGTGGGAGCTATTTTTCATGCAGAATAAAGAAAGGATGTGCTTTTCTAACTTAAGCTCTGGTCTGAACTGTATTTCATTTGTTGTTGTAGCAAATGTTCCAGTCCAAAACAAAATTATTTCAGACACTCAGAAAGAATGAGGGACCCTTTGATCTGACATTTAGTCTGGTGGCTTGGTATCTGATTTCATTTCTCCTGGAGTAACTGGCTGACAAAGACATTCTCCAACTAGATGAGTTACCCAGTCTCCCCACCAAATAAGATTGTTCCAGTTGGTGTTTCTGGGCATAGAGCTTCCACTTCCCATCAACCACTGGGCTCCAGTGGACTTCTGATTCTTCATAAGCAGGGGTTCTATAGTCGCATGATGTGTCTTCTCCTCTCTTTGTGTGCCTGCTGTGCTTGCACAGGATAGCAAGCTGGTTGGGCAGACTGACCTCCTCCTCATAGGCTTCACAGGCTTGGAGATAAATATATGTGAAAGCCCATGGGGGGGTCTACAGCGTCTACAACTGCCCCCTTCCAGTGTAGGCAGCCAGCCTATCAGTCCTGCAGGGGACTTCATGGCAAAGGCAGAGGCACATGAGATAAGAGGGTGATCAGCGATGACAAGAAGATCTAATACTCCTTATGTTGGGGGGTCTGATCTAGTATTCCTTATGCAGGGCCGGGGAGAACTACCAGATCTGAGATCTGTTGGACATTTTTACCATTATGTTGTCAAAGGTTTGACATGGAGAGTACTCCATCTTTTTATGTTATACCTCTGAGGATGCCAGTCACAGCTACTGGCGAAACGTCAGGTCCTACAATGCCAAGACAACTAATAATTTTTACCATTGTTTAAGCAGTGAAAAGGACAAATGCCCATTTAGGGGTAAATAAGGGTAGTTCATTTAAACTAAACCAGAGAGTGTGGACAAGGGGAGTTCAGCCTTCCTCTTTGCCATGGCCATCCCCTACTCTGATAAACTCCATCACTGGAAGCATATTTTCTTCTGGCTAAGCTCTGATATGGAAAACCAGCCAGTTTGGGTGAGAAATGTGGAAATATATTGAATGACATAGGCGGGGGGGGGGCGCAGGGTTTTGTTCCCTTCTCACACACTGTATGTAAAAATAAAGATCCCAGGAAAAGAAGAAAAAATCGGTCATGTGTCAATTTATCCTCCCTTGGACTGGCTCTGCAAAGGAGAATTTTAATTGTATAGAAAATAGGATAATTTCCCCCATCTGGCTGAAATGGGGGGGGATCACTTGGGTGAGCGGTGCAATTCCTGATGACAGTACCTCTTTTGCTGGAGTAGGGAAAGAATGGGTTACACATGAAAATGTGTTTCCTATTGAACTCTGCAAGGAACTGCTGCATCTCAACATGTTTGACATACAGTTTTGACCAATCAATAGGGATCCATATTGACAGAGGTTTGGAATTACACAGTCCCCATCTCCCCCCCCCAACCTGCTCCTCTGCTGGCTCATCACTCTTTTGTGATTCTGCTGCTTCACAATGATCAGCCAGTGTTTCTTGGGTTGTAAATTAGGAGTCAAGTAGACCTCAAGAAGGGATCAATTCACCAACATTGAGTTCAAAGGAAAACCTTTTGCAGTCAGTTTTCGTTACGTTTTTTGTCACTTTGCTGCTTCATGGTGGCTTCTGAATCTTATCCAACAAATGTTAATCTTAATTCTCTCAGGAGTGTGCTGATCTTGTTTGTCAGGTAAACTGAAGAGGACACAGGATTCTCAAGCACGTCCCTGCTCTGAAGCTTCAGCTTAAACCCTGAGACCTGCTAACCCTACCAGGTTCCTGGTAGATTAACTTCAGAGCAGATGAAATGTTTATGATCATTCCATGACACCATGGCCCCGTTCACACTGAGCATTTGCCCCGCTGAAGGCACGGGAGCCCTGCGGACTTTCCGTGCGTGATCATATGAGAACATCTGGGAGGCGTAGTGCTCCTGTGGCCAACCCACGGCTTCCCATGGAAAACTAGGTCCGAAGTACTAGTTTCCGGAAACCCCGGGGCAAAGGCTGGCGTCTGATCGCGGGAGTGCCAGTATCCCGCGGCTTCCGACGCCCGCCCATGTCCCCGGGGTTTCCAGATGTTGTAAGTTTCCATGGGATGCACACCAATGCTGAACAGCGCATGCGCGCACACAAGACAGTGACAGCGCCCCGCCCCCCAATGGCATATGCGCACTTTGCAACACTTTGCACTTGCGTGGTCTGCTGCTTTTTTGCCGTGCTGCAGCAGCACGGTGTGATCGGGGCGCAGAGCTGGAGCGTGGCAACCCGGTGGCCCGTGTGATCAGGCTACCGTGCCTTATTTAGCTCCGGGGCGAACTGCCATGCCTCTCCTGGATGGCACTTAGTTCACACAAAGAAGAGTTCACAAAGAAGAGTTGTTTTTTATATCCCACTTTCCTCTACCTTAAGGAGTCTCAAAGTAGCTTACAACCTCCTTCCCTTCCTTTCCCTGCAGTAGGCACCTTCTGAGGTAGGTGGGCCTGAGAGAGTTCAGAGAGAACTGTGACTGGTCCACAATAGGGTTGCCAGCTCCAGGTTGGGAAATACCTGGAGATTTTGGTGTTGGAGTCTGGGGAAGGCAGGTTTGGGGAGGGACCTCAATCAGGTATAATGCCCTTTCCAAAGCAGCCATTCTCTCCAGGTGAACTGGTCTCTGTTGCCTGGAGATCAGTTGTAACCTCAGGAGATCTCTAGCTACCACCTGGACGTTGGCAACCCTATGGCCAGCAGGCTTCATGTTGAGAACCAAACCTGGTTTTCCAGATTAGGGTCCACCGCTATTAACTACTGCGCCACCCTGGCTCTTTATGTCTGCTGACTGGCAGATTATAAAGAGCAGGGGGGTCCACTAGGGAAGAGGATACAAGCACAAGGATTTCTCGGAAAGGGTCCACCCATGCCAAGTTTATTCAAGCCTTCTCTGCCTCATAGTCCCCGAGGATACTGTCACAAGAACAGCAGGCAAAATCAATCATTTGAATTTATCTTTATGCCCAGGGCTTTTTTGTAGAAAAAGCCCAGCAGGAACTCATTGGCATATTAGGCCACACCCCTGACAGCACAGCTCATTAGCATATTAGGCCACACCCTCATGTTACCAGAGGTGTGGTTATCCAGCCACACCCACCTTTTGCTTCTTATTCTATTTACCTTGTTTGTTGTCAAAACCCAGGGCTTTTTTTGTAGCAGGAACTCCTTTGCATGTTAGGCCACACAGCCCTAATGTAGCCAATCCTAATGAGTTTCTGCTGTTGGGTGTGGCCTGTTATGCTAATGAGTTTCTGCTGGGCATGGCCAACTTGGGAACCAACCGGAACTCCGTTCCTGTGTGTTCCTGCCCCAAAATAGCCCTGTTTATGCCTATGCTTTATAATACCTGGAATGAAGAAAATATGTGTTGCAGGGGGAACTCTCACTCTGAATACACTTACTGCTCAGCATTGCAGGGGTGCCTGGAAGCCGATGGAGTTGTCTCCTCTCCAGTGTCTGCCTGCTCTGTGACTAGGAAGAAGACGGCGGTGGATGTATTTTTAATGATTCCAGTGGGAGGATCAAGTGAATCTGGAAACTGACTTGAGGCCAGCCTCACTTGGTTAAAATGATGTCAAGGCAGAACTGTGTTTTCCCAGGGTGCTGCAGACACTGAGGTTTACAGCACTGGGAAACAGATTGGCCTTGGGGGTGTTGTTCTGTGTCTCCCACTCTAGTTCTGTAAAGGAATCCTTCCCTTGTAGTTATATCAATCCTGCCAATTTTCTGTTGCCTTAACTTACAGTTTCTAACATCTAGACTGTGGCACAGGAAAATCTTGAGCAGAGTGATTTTTAAACCATGTACTGAAACAAGCCATCTTGAATGACCATCTGCAGCACTTTATGAAACTGTTTGAACAATGAATTGTTCTTATATGACTTTATGTTGTTGTAACTGTATTAATGCACTGACTGTGAGCTGCCCTGAGCCTGCATTGTGGGAGGGCGGGGTATAAATGTGAATAATAAAATAAAATAAAGCATAGTGTGTGGGGGGGAGGTCTGGTTGTTCACAAAGAGTGCATCCTGGGATACTCTTTGGGAGCAGGCTTAACTTGCCCTTATCGTCGGCTCCATCTGTCAAGAGTCTGGGTGCCAACCTGGATGCCACCTTGTCTATGGAGACCCATGTTGCAAAGGTTGCCAAGCTGGCGTTTTTCAAACTGCACCAGGTTAGACCAGTTTATATTTTCAGAGCTCCCGTTCTTCCTGCATATGTCCCCATGCTGAGCTCTGCTTCTTGAGAATTAGCTTTCAACATGCAGGAAAATTTTCTCAAACTGTTCAGAGGGCTACATAGCAAGGGGAAGGAATTTAAGGGGAGGGGCTGTGGCTCAGTGGTTGAGCATCTGCCTTGTTTCAGCAGGTCCCAGGCTGAGTTCCCTGCCATCTCCAGTTTAAAATGTATCAGGTAACAGGTGATGAAAGATCTCTACTTGAGACCCTGGAGAGCTGCTGTCAGTCATGGGTCGATGCTCTGTTTCTGTATTCTGCTTCATGAGCTCATGGGACTGCCTTCCAAGAAAAGTGGAAGAGATTCTCAACTGGAGAGAAAGGAAGATTTCTTAGTAAGTATGCAGCATGCTAAATATGGCTAGTCAGTCTCAAGAAAATCGGTCTAGCATGTACAGTTTTCCTTTTTGTTTCAGATGACAACAGGAAGGGACTAAATCTGCCAAATTTCAGCAAATGCAAACTCTGCTTTTCTCACTGTACAAATATTTGAGGTGTGATAAACAAATGAACCATATATTTGATCCCCCCACATGCATACTCTTTTTTCTAATTTCGCAAAGCAGAATATACATTGTTCTTGCTCGTAGTCCTTGAGATTTCCCTTCAATCACTCTTTTCCCAAGTATTTTCCAATTCATGACCTACTTTTGCTATACTACTATCAAACTTTGCTGGACTGGGCAGTCTTAGTGTTGCCAGCCTCCAGGTGATAGCTGGAGATCTCCTGGGAATACAACTGATGTCCAGGTGACAGAGACCAGTTCACCTGGAGAAAATGGCCACTTTGGAGGGTGGGCTCTATGACACTGAAGTCCCTTCCTTCCTCAAACCCCACCCTCCTCAGACTCCACCCCAAAAATCTCCAGGTATTTCCAAACCCAGTGCCGGCAAGCCTGCCTTTATCCCCTTGTTTTGCTCCCTGGCAGAAGTAGAGTTTCCAACTCTGGCCTGGGAAATTCCTAGAGATTTAGTGGCGGTGCCTGTCAAGAGGGGAATTCAGGGAGGGATTTTGCCTAGAATCTACAGAGCCTGCCCTCTGAAGCTGCTACTTTCTCCAAAGGACCTGAGAGAACTCCAGGCCCCACGCTGAACACCACCAGATGTCTTGTGACATCTTGGAAGGGGGACTGGCAGGCTTGAAAACTTATGTTATTTGCCAGGGGTGGGATATATGTAAGAATGATTGTGTATAATGTAATAAAGAATACAATGGGCTGGAAATGTAAGATCCAGTTTTCATGAGCCACTAAGGGCAATTGCACCCATTATCAAGCAGAGGGAGTCACAGTCCAGCCTCAGCTCTCTGGTGAGCATGTCCATATTCTACATATCTACTGAACATTTTTTATCCTACATTTCATCCAGGGATTTCAGGATAACAGACAAGGCACTCACCTCCTCCATGTGTATTCAGACACTCATGTATAGAGGTACATACTTAAAGATAAAAATAAAAACAAGGTATGAATAGGCTCCATGATAGGCATCGGTAAGGATCAACTCTACAAGACTGAACTGCACATCATGCTATGTTCCTACCTATGATGTGACATTATCACATTTTCCTTTCTGCACCAATGACACCGATTACATGTAGGAAGACAGTGACGCTCAGAGTGCATCACAAAATGAACGTTCCAAAATATTTCAGGGGAAACTGGTTATGTTTCCACATGGCTGCTGCTTTAGCATCAGCTTCAAGCCCAGGGGCTGCCAATTGGATGCCTCCATTCTCAGTTCTTCCAGAGCTCTGTCTAGAATACATACATTCTGGCTTTTCTATGCAGGCAGTAGGTTAGCAGTATTTGGCTAAGCCCTTCTGTCCACAACATACCCAACAGTAATTGGCTTTGATACATGAAAATAGGGAACTGAATTTGGACAACAATGAACATACACTTACCAAATACACAAATGAATAAATATTTACATATACTGAATCTAACAGAATGAGGTATTTAAAGGAGAAAACGAACTGAAAAAGAAAGTCATTTTTGTCCATGACATTCCTTCCCTCTTTCTTCCCTTGATTTCTCCACTGCCAACATTTAGTTTGTAAGCTCTAGGCAATTTCATACGGATGTCAGATTTTTGTTCCCTGTGCGAATGTTCTCACTGAAGGCTCTTGCTGCAGGGTGATGGATGAGGATCTATTACAGGGATATCTAAAGTGGGCCCTGCGTTTTCTAAGTTCAATATAGGGCAGAGCCAAGTAAACATGGTCAACAATGTTGACAGTGGGCTATTTGAGACAGATGGGAAAAGGGCATTTGCTACTTAAAATAAATCTCAGTAGTCCCAACCCAGAGCTTGCCAAAATCAATGAGATTGCCCCCCCAGCATTAAGGCCAGTGAAATATGCGTGGGAACACTGCCTTTTCATTTCCACACCCTTAGGCAATGCATAGCTGGATCTATGCTTTTAACCAGAGACAGGGGCACCATTTCAATGCCAAAAGCTTCCAAAGATTCCTTAACCAAGTAACTTCTGTCCTTACAATACCCACCATGTTTTGAGTTATAAACCTCTTCCCCATGGTGGATATGACAATATGTTTTTTTAAGCACAACAGACTTTACTCATATGTCACATTACGTCTTCTCTCCCTTCCCCTGTAAAATCTTTACAAATACCTCCCCCCAAGACCACTCTATAGCAATTTGCTCTTAAGCTAGGTTGTTGGGGCTGATTCATGGTGACCCCATAGAGTTTTCAAGGCAAGAGACATTCAGAGGTGGTTCGCCATGGCCTGTCTAGCATCCTTTGGTGGTCTCCCATCCAAATACTAGCAGGACCAACCCTGCTTTTCTTCTGAAATCTGATGAAATTTGGGCTATCCAAATCAGGGCACTTTGGGAGACAATGATAAATTGTGAAATAGCCAGGTGGTAATGGGTTTAGGATTCAGTCCCACCAATAGTGACATAACTTGGAGATACCCCAGTGCAAATGGGTTGGAAATCGCCAAGGTTCATATTCAACAAAGAAGGCTCTCTCTGGAATTCAACTGGATCTTATAAAGGTAAGGTGGGGGAACATGGATCACTGGCAACTCCTTTTCATTCTTCTGTGCTGTTACAGGAGGCATACCACAGTTGTCCGGGAATTTATGTACCTCACATTTGTTGCTTATCCCCATTCACTGTACATCTTCAGTTTTGCAAAGCATATGAACACTCATACCCTATGCACAGAAAAGACATTCTACCGACTTCACTGTGATTTCATTTATTTTTTCATTTCATTTTCATTTATATATTTTATTCCATTTTTATCCCACCCCTCCCCCAGAATGGGGCTTGAGGAACTGAACAACATAACAATATAATTACAATAACTATAATAAAACCATAATTTCAATAAGATCAGATTAAAACTCGGCATACAGCTCTGGGCATAAAAATATGAACAGCATTGAGAATTTTACAAAGTGCTTGTAAAACTGCTGGACAGCCTCAAGTGGAAGGCACCAACAATGAAGAATCTGAATAAATGCAGATGAAAGAAAGTAAGTTAGTATAAAAGCAGCTAATTGTACATGTATCCACCTAGTCAAGACATGAGACATCAGTGTATGAGTTAACCTAGGTTTTTATTCTTGGCTGATCTACACCATTAAAGCCTCAACAAAGCATCACACCTTCAAGTGTGGGTTGCTGCTAACAGGTAGCTTCTAATGGGTGCTTGTGCGGGGGGAAAATCCACCCTGGTTTCAAACCTGGCAGCATTACCAGCCCAGCCTGTACATCCAAAATGTGCAAAGAAGTATCTTCCTCCTCACAAACTGCTCAAGCAACCAGGCCCACACCCATGAATCCTGGGAACTTTTGGGTGGTAAAGCCTGGAAGAGAAAAGCAATGCAGATGCTGTGATGTCATTTTTGGGTGACAACTCAGCCCCCACCATGATACTCTAGGAATGTAGAACAGGATTTGGTTGTTATGATTTTAATTCGTTTACCCAAGGCTTATAAAAATGTAAGCTGAACAGAGAAAAGTAACTCTCTATCAAATGTGATAAATGAACTGGAGCAAACATTCAAACAGGTTGAGGAGTCCAACAAAAAGGCTGAGCATAATGCTGACCAAGTAGCTCTGTATGTAATTAATGAAAGCAAAGTAACTTGTTATTAATGTGGAAAACAGGGGCATGTTAAAAGGGACTGCAATGCTTTTAAAAAGAAGGTTGCCCCACCAAGACAAATAAAAGGGGAAAGTTTGGAACAGCCACCCCTGAAGAAGTGTTTCATATTAACTAAAGATGCAACCAAAAGTCTTATATGATTAGTGTATGCTCAATGCACATAAGTGCACACAGAGACTTTTTTGAAACTGTAAATGAAGAAAAAAGAGAGACACTAAGTTTAGCTGATGGGAGATCTGTTGTGGCAGAAGGGGTAGGATCGGGAACTATAAAATGCAGACTTCCAGACAGACAGGTCAGAAGAATCCTTATTGAGAACTGTTTGCATGTGCAACAACTAGCAAATAACTTGCTTTCAGTAAGAGTTCTTGCAAAAAGAGGAATGGTGACCTCATTTGGGGATATGTCTTATATTAAACAAGATGGTGAACTAACTAACTAACTAAATAAATAAGTAATATGAACTGACTACAACAGGGAGAATGTATGAAGATTTATATGCTCTGGACACATGCACACAAAGTACACATTTGACTAAAAGTTGCAATCGTAAGAGATGCTCCAGGTTATGGAACCAAAGATTTGGGTACAGAGATAATTAGGCAACCTGAGATACAGAATTTAATCAAATAAATAAATAAATGTACAATTGAAAGGAATTACATGCACTGCATCGAATGAAAGAGGATAAAACCAAATTGCAGCAACAATCATTAACCAAACCAAACAAGGCACCACCTGGGGCTCATTCATAATGATGTTTGTGGTCCAATGAAAACAGAGACCTCTAGTGGGAACAGAAGTATTTTGAATTTAATTGCCAACTTCTCTAAATACAGTTACCTACCCGATCAGGGAGGAGCGAAGTATTTGAAAAGCTCAAGGCATTCTGTAATGGTTAGCAGCAGGTTCCAGAGGAAATCACTGGCAATCCAAACTGACAGTGGAGGAGAACACATGGGACATGACATAAAAAAGGTATTTAACTGAACAGGATATTGAACATCAACTCACTGTCCCATACACACCAGAACAAAATGGCGTAGCTGAGAGGAAAAACCATGACAGAAATGTGTAGATGCATGTTAAATTACAGGCCAGTCAGTCTGACATCAATACCGGGTAAATTGGTGGAAACTGTTATTAAGGAAAGAATTAGTAGATACATTGATGAACAAAAATTATTGTAGCAGACTCAGCATGGGTTCTGTAAGGGAAGGTCTTGTCTCACTAACCTGTTAGTGTTTTTTGAGGGAGTCAACAGACATGTGGACAAGAGGGACCCAATAGATATTATTTATCTTGACTTCCAGAAAGCTTTTGATACAGTTCCTCATCAAAGGCTCCTAAGTAAGCTCAATAGTCATGGGATAAAAGGACAAGTTCTCTTGTGGATAAAAAACTGGCTTATAAATAGGAAACAGAGAGTGAGTATAAATGGGAAACTTTCTCAGTGGAGGGTGGAAAGCAGTGGGGTACCACAGGGATCAGTACTCGGTCCAATGCTTTTTAACTTGTTTATTAACGATTTGGAATTGGGAGTAAGCAGTGAAGTGGCTAAATTTGCAGATGACACGAAGTTGTTCCAGGTGGTGAAAACCAGGGAGGATTGTGAGGCACTCCAAAGGGATCTGTTGAGGATGGGTGAGTGGGCGTCAACATGGCAAATGGGGTTCAATGTGGCCAAGTGCAAAGTGATGCACATTGGAGCCAAAAATCCTAAATATAAATACACGTTGATGGGGTCTAAACTGGCAGAGACTGACCAAGAGAGAGATCTTGGAGTCGTAGTAGATAACTCAAAGAAAATGTCTAGACAGTGTGTAACTGCAATAAAGGCCAATGCTATGCTGGGGATTATTAGGAAGGGAATTGAAAACAAATCAGCCAGTATCATAATGCCCCTGTATAAATCATTGGTGCGACCTCATTTGGAATACTGTGTACAGTTCTGGTCGCCACATCTCAAAAAGGATATTATAGCATTGGAAAAAGTGCAGAGAAGGGCAACCAGAATGATAAAAGGGTTGGAACACCTTCCCTATGAAGAAAGGTTAAAATACTTGGGGCTCTTTAGCTTGGAGAAATGACGGCTGAGGGGTGACATGATCGAGGTTTATAAGATTATGAATGGGATTGAGCAGGTTGAGAAAGAAGTACTTTTCTTCCTTTCTCACAATACAAGAACTCATGGGCACTCCATGAAATTGCTGAGCAGTTGGGTTAGAACAGATAAAAGGAAGTACTTCTTCACCAAAAGAGTGATTAACATATGGAATTCACTGCCACGGGAGGTGGTGGCAGCTACAAGCATGGAGAGTTTTAAGAGGGAATTAGATAAACATATGGAGCAGAAGTCCATCAGTGGCTATTAGCCACAGGGTATAGATGAGAACTCTCAGTCTCGGGCAGGTGATGCATTCTAGTCTTGGTGCTGGAGGGAGCAGCAGTGGGAGGGCTTCTAGTGTCCTGGTCCCACTGCTGGACCTCCTGATGGCACCTGGTATATTTTGGCCGCTGTGTGACAGAGTGTTGGACTAGATGGGCCATTGGCCTGATTCAACATTGGCTTCTCTTATGTTCTTATGTAAATGGGGCTTGGGGAACTGAACCTGAGCCTGAATCTTTTTCGGTTGGAGTAATTGGATGGACATGTCTTTGACGCCTGGAGTCAGTCTGATTTTTCAATCTGACCCGACTCAGCAATGCCCCTAGACCCCTTTACACTCCCAATAGCATCCCTGAGAGAGTGCTGTCCCAACTACCCTTCTGTTTTCACCAGTACCTCTGTGTTCTTTGTAATGTGATTTTACCCTTCAGCATGTGAAGGATTTGCAGTGGTAAATCAGCATGCTATCTCTAATTCCATCTCCACCTTGGATGACTCAGAATACTCTTTGCCTGAATATAATCTCAAAACTTCCAGAACAGCAGCAATAATATTCTGCTCTCTTTCTGCCAAAGTGAGACCCTGTGCTTGCCACATCTGGATATTAGGAAGCAACATCATTCAACTGACTCATTCAATACTTTCTAGTCCAATTGTTCTGGTTTCAAATCCCCGCCTTTCCTTCAGTTGCATAGTGATGTTCAGGGTATTTATGATATTTAATCACTTGAGTTTTCTCCAGCTTGTCTGTCACAGCTGTTACTCAGTTGCTTGGCCTGAGCTGCTAATGTTTTTGATCTTGTTCTAAAGTTTCATTATCTGATTGGTTCTAGTGAACTTTTAATTTATTCACATTTTCTAATGGAATTTAAGGGGCTTGGTTTCTCACTTTGTTGATAACTTGACAGGTCCTTTTCTGCTCTGACATATGCAGGCCTCCAGACACATCTTGTGCTATACTTTCAGACAGAGATGCCTTTAACTTCATAACAGTAATTGAAGTCTTTATCAATAGGTAAAGGTAAAGGTTCCCTTGCTCGAAAGCCAGTCGAATCCGACTCTAGGGTTGCGGTGCTCATCTCCGTTTCAAAGCCAAAGAGCCAGCACTGTCCAAAGACGTTTCCATGGTCATGTGGCCGGCATGACTAAACACCAAGGTGCACGGAACGCTGTTACCTTCCCACCAAAGTGGTACCTATTTCTTGCTTTTGAACTGCTAGGTTGGCAGAAGCTGGAACTAGAGACGGGAGCTCACTCCGTCATGCGGCACCCTCGGGTCTCGAACTGCTGAACTACTAACATTCCACAGCCGGCAGTTCAGCATCTTAACCACTTGAGCCACTGCAGCTCCTCCTTTATCAATAAACTGGCCATAAAAACAGACTCAAGAATGCAAGCAAGTTTAAATGTTGCCTGGAACACTCTGTGTGTGTGTGTGTGTGTGTGTGTGTGTGTGTTTGTGAAGAATGTATCTTAAAGTCGGGGTGGCCTGGGAGAGAGAGAGAGAGAAGAGATTGGATTTATACCCTGCCCTTCACTTGGAGTCTCAGAGCAGTTTACAAACTCCTTTCCCTTCGCCTCCCCACAACAGACACCCTGTGAGGTAGGTGGGGCTGAGAGAGCTCTTTCAAGAACTGCCCTTTCAAGGGCAGCTCTTGTCAGAACTATGGCTTGCCCAAGGTCATCCAGCCGCTGCAAGTGGAGGAGTGGGGAATCAAACCCGGTTCTCCCATATTAGAGTCCGCACACTTAACTACTACACCAAACTGGGGAAAAACTGAGGGGGAAAACTGAGGGAAAAACAGCCCTGGAACAATGTCCCACCCTGACCTATCATGAATCTGCCCCCACAAAGGAGGGAGGGAGAAAGGCAGCCAGTGCCACACATCACATGGCTTAGCTGGGCATCTCCCACAGCTCTGCCAGGCCTGGGTGCATCCATCTGTACCTTGCACACAACTCTGCTTGACTGGGGCACCTGCCTGGCTCACCTGGGCTAGGAACTGCCTTTCCCAGGCTGGGCACCACTTGCCCTGGCTGCATATGGCTTGCTCAGCCCCAGAGCTGCCTTTCCTAGGGGTGGTGCTGCCTTCTATACTGGCCCAAGAGTATGTGAGGGGAGAGCCATTGGTCCCCTGGGAAATTATAGCCTTAACGGCCTCTGCTCCTACTTAAAATCATTTTTAAGGCCCTTAATGGCCAGGGACCCATTATCTTTGGGACCACCTACCCTGGTATGCCCCCCGAAGAGCACTGTGCTCACTTGATAAGAACCTTCTGGTGGTCCCCAGCCCAAGAGACATCCGGCCATCCTTGACTGGGGCCAGGGGTTTTTCTGCCCTGGCCCCAACCTGGTGAAACTCTCTCCCGAACAACATCCGTGCCCTGCAGGACTTAATGCAATTCCACAGGGCATGCAAGGCAGAGATGTTCCACCAGGTGTTCGTCTGAGGGCAGCGACAGTTCTTTCCATCTGGCTGGCACGTCTCCTTTTCCCCCTGACTCCCCTCCGTGAGGCGGTGGCAAACTGCTGGCAGTTTATCGCCATCTATTGGTTACAAGCTAATGTTTTAAACTGTAAATGTAATTTATGAATGTCATTAACTGTGAATTTTGTAAATGGATTTCTTTGATGTACACCACCCTCCCCTATCTTATAGGGAAGGATGGTTTAAAAATCTGACTGAATAAATAAGTAAATAAAAATATTTTTTTGTTGTTCTTGTAATTATATCTACAATTCCAGTATGTAGCTGGACTTGAAAAGTCTTGGGAAAGCAAGGGAAAGCTTGTATGGTATATGAGACAATGAAGTATGTTTATGGTTTTTATGGCACAGATTTTATGGAGAGTCAGCTTTGTGGCAAAATGAGACTTTACCCATAGTTAGTTATGTTAAAAAAAATGACAGTTTTGTAGGGTGAATATTTAATCTGTACTCTGATAGAGGTTAAATGAAAATGACATTTAAAGGTAAGCACATGATTGCAGAGCTAGTTTTTCTAGAGGGTCTTCCTTATGCTAGGCTATTGCAAATTTATATGTCGCTGTGGCAGCCAAAAGAGGAAAAGAACATTTCCTGAGATTCCAGGGCCTGCACAAGATCGGTGAAGTCTCAGGGAATCTCCTAGAAGACAGTAATTTTCCTTTCCTTTGTCCAGTAAAAGTTCTACAACTCTATGCCTTGAGCAGTATAACAATCTGAAATTTCATTTATCATCTCTATTTCCCGAAAGACAAAAGGAATAAGGTTTTGCTTGTTTTTTTGCAACATCTAAAGTTATATTAAGTTTTTGATCTGATTTTCCATCAGGTACGACAGGAGGGGGTTGATGGGGTTTGAAAAAAATAAGTCAGTTTAGGGTGGGTTGGGTCCACCCCCCACCTTTGAGGGGAAAGAGAAGTACACTTGGAACTGATAGATGAAGAAGACGTAACTACAGGGATAGATTGGCCATCAAAACCAGCCAGGAAAGTCTCTGTGGGTGGATGGCCCTATGACACCCACACACCCCACTGCTGGGACTGCCCCAGCCCCAGGCAGCCCCATGTGGAGTGAGCAGGAACTTCTACTGTTGCAGGTGCCACTGAAAGCATCTCATGTGTCATCCCACATAAGGCAGACTGGCACAAAGAGGGTGGGAACCACCACTACCACAGGTTGCCAGCCCCCAGAAGAAGGGTGAGAGCTGCCATCATCACAAGCTGAAGACCAGACAAGGCAGAAACACAGCGTGCAAATTATCGAAAACAACCCCCCCCACACCGTGAATGCAATTAACAATTTTTGTATCAATGCCTTTAAATAAATATTTTGAAATACCAAACAAGTGTATATTTGTAATATATATCCAGTTATCAAAGCTTTCTTATAAACAACTCCAAAAACATTTAATAGAAAGTCAGACGTTCCAAGCCAGAGTTACAATGTAACATAACATTCCCAAACTCTCAAAATGCAACCATCATGAGCTATAAATAAAGGTTATAGTGTAACACTAGTAGTTCCGAAGTTCTCAATCGAAAGTTATGCAGCGACGTGTACGCTAGGCATATAAACATGTTTCTGTTGTCTTTCTCAAAGCTGCATCTCCCTTCCATTGTGGAGATCAAAATTCAGGTTGGAGCCCATGCTTTCCATCTTCTCTTGTTTCTTTTTTTCTTATATTTCCGACCATCAACTTTTACGGGCTCCATAATCACAGAAGAAATTAGATCTCTGATATATTTCCTGCTCAGCTCGACATCTCCTTCTTCTGGCAGAGTATTTTCTTTTATATAAGTGGAATAGGCTTTTAGAGCCATGTCCACCTCTTCTTTTATTTCACTCGCTTCACTGCCAGTTAGGGGTGCCAAGTCATTCGTCAAGATAAAACTGAGATCTTCTTTCTCTTCTTCTTTCTCGCCCCAAAGGGTTAACATCAGATTAGCCTTTCTTGATGTTTCTGAGATTTGCTTTTGCCGACAGAGAAGAGCACTTTCCACTTTAATCAAAGTTTCATTGATTTTCTGCATTTGCTCCAGCAGGGGCCGCAGTAGCTCCTCTTGTTGAATGACAGCAAGCTCTGGGGGGGTTACCCGGACCGGAAGTCCCTCCCCCTTCTCTTCCGGTTTGTGCAGGACAATTTTCGGCGTCGACATTTTCCCTTTTGTTTACTTTTTCAAAGTTCGTGCCGCATCCTCCAAGAGGCTGACAATGTCGCAATCGCCTGCCAAACCCCAACGGTATCTTCACCAATGCTTTTTTTCTCTTTACCCCCCTCCTCGCCCCTTTATTAATCTCGCTTCTCAAAAGGGGGTGGGGACTCCTCCCTCCTCCCTACGTTTGCGGGGGGATTTATCTCGCTTCAAATTAGATCTTCAACTCACGATTCGATGCAATTCTTCTTTTTATTTTAACTCATGCCGCTTTCTTCACTCCTGGTGGTATTCAGGAGCGCTGCTAAGTCCGCATTACGGGCACGACGCAGCGGGGCCGATTGGGGCGGGGAGAAAGCCTCAATTTCCCGGCTAACTGCCGGCAAAGAGGCTACTCCCCAAGCGCCCCCGGTTCGGAGCCCTACCTAAGGCTCACTAGGGTCTTGCATAAATGCAAAGACCCCCCAAACTGCACGTGGGCTAACCACCTCCGGGAGCATCCCGAAAGGTGGCCGCCATTCGCAACGCTGAAACCGAAAACCTTAAGAAATCTCTTTCAACCAGTAGCCACCTGGCTATCGAGCATATATCAGTCCTCCTTGTGGGAGCCAGTGCCCCCTGCCCACACAAAACAAAAGGGCGCAAATTAAGCAGGGCCACAGTGAGCCTGCTGCTTCCCTCTCCTACTCTTTTGGGCTAGAGCCGGGAACTCTGCCTCATTCCCTCCCCCATCCATAGGGCTTGGCCCTTTTACCTTCCAGTCTACCCCTGCTTAACTTGGGAATGGAGACCTTTAGGAATATGAGATACTTGAAGGAAGAAGCTCGGGAACAAGTGGAAGAGAAAGAACCCTCAGGACAACCTAAAAATGGAACGTTTTGCCTCCCTCTTAATTCACAATTCTAGGGCTATAGACAGAGCAAACAGAGCCAACTTCCAGGTAGTGGCTGGAGATCTCCTGGTATTACAACTGATCTCCAGGTGACAGAGATCCATTCACCTGGAGACAGTGACCACTTTGGAAGATGGACTCTGTGCCATTATAACCCCACTGACACACCCTCCTTACCTAAACCCCTCCCTCTTCAGGCTCCATCCCCAAAATCTCCAGGTGTTTTCCAACCCAGAGTGGGCAACCCTGCCCTATCCAGTTGGCAACCTGACCTGTGGTAAAAAAAGGAACTTCCAGGGCCTGTTTCTCTGCAGTAAGCTTGCAATTTCTGTGCTTTTCAGTGTGGCAGGATTTACACATGCCCCTTAAAATGAAGTAGAGTATTTTTTATATGAAATTAGTGGCTGGCTTTCTTTCTGAACCTTGGGGCTGCAGTTCCCACACCCTTAAAGCACTGTACTAAATAGTGTAAATAACATCTCTAGCAGTAGGTGGTGCTACAGCTGTATTTTCTAAAAACTGCGATATTCCGTGGAGGCCCTTAAAGAACCATTTCATATTTCTTCACAAAACTGCTCCCCACAAACTTCACTACAATTTGTGATCTACAATCATATTTGCATCATGTTCAGTATGAAAGCCATTAAAGAGTAGAACATGGTGTTCAATTTGTGAGAAAGCGCTCCAGTCCTTTTGGCAAATTACCCTCAAACCTTTTCGAGTCACAGAGGGTAACCAGCCCAATCAAATTTTTATAACACCTAACTGAACACTGGTCTTGAGAAAGAAGAGAGGGCAATAGTGTACCCCTCATAATCTGGAGGAGGATGCTCCACCCCCATCTCCCATTGCAAACCACTCTCCCTTCTAGAAGTTAGTTTAGCTAGGCTGATCCACAAGTCTAAATTTAAGGTTCCCAGGTCTTCCACTTACAGAGGGAGAACTCCTCCCTCCAGGCTACTGCTGCAACAAAAATGGTGTGTGTGTGTGTGTGTCATCAAGGTAGAGTTGCCAGGTTTCTTCTTACCTGTGGTGGGAGTAGTGACATCATCACACCAGGGCTGTCACATCGTGACACTGTAGTGTTTGGGGCAAAAACTCTATGGTAGCTGTAGAGTTTTCCCCGAATGCTAGAGTGTCACAGTGTGATGCCCCCAGCATGATGATGTCCCTACTGCTGATGTCACTGTGTCAGCAGCATCCTTGTGCGACACTGCTGTTGGGGGTGGGGTGGCTTCCCCTGCCAGCCAGCTGGCCGGCAGCAGATTTGGGCCCCAGAGATCAGGGGGTCCCCTGGCCCCACTGGGAGATAACAACCCTGCATCAAGGCAATGCCATGACATTGTTTCTGGTCACATTGCTGGGAGTGGTCTGCTGCTATGACTGTAGCAATTCTCTTCAATCTCTGTGGTAAAACCACAGATTGAATTCCAGGTTAAATTCCTTTAATGTGGGATGCTCCTTGGAATAAACTTGGAAGTGTCCATTATTTCAAAAAACAGCCACATGTTTTGAATGACATTGGGTGGCCCATCTTTTTATATCAATTTCAAAACATCTTTACATTGCCATCCTAAACAGAGTTATGCCCTTCTAAACCCACTGACTTCAATCTCTGCTAAGGACTGTAGTGTTATTGGCTTTGAGGTGCATGTCAAGGTGCTCAGTTTTACCTATTAAGCCCTTCATGACCTGGAACCCACCTGCCTAAAAAAGCCCCTTTCCCAGGTGGGTGTAAGGATTAAGAGCAGCGAACTCTAAACTGGAGAACCGGGTTTGATTCCCAGTTCCTCCACACAAGTTCTGACCTGGGCAGACAACATACAGAATTAACCTTCAACAACATATAGAATTAACCTAGTTAAATTTTTTGTTTTTCCTAAATATTTATTTTACTTTAGAAGTCTTCCAGATTTATACCTTAATCAATGGCAATCAACTTTGAATAAATTTATCTGGGATTTTCACAAACCACGAATTAGCTTTAATATACTCAAAAGATCAATGACACTGGGGGGGGTCTGGGGCCATCCGGACTTAAAAATGTATTATCAAGCAGCACAACTTTCAAATGTGGTTATGATGCTATCATCTATAGCTACAAAAGACTGGATATGGATAGAACAGAGCTACATCAACTCATATCTTCTTCAAGATGTTATATGGAACCCAGCACCACACAGACCTCCTAATGTGAAGAACAATGAGTATTTACTTACATCTCTAAAAATTTGGGACCAGTGTCAACCCAAATTGGTTTCTAATTTTTCACTGTTATCCTCTTTTCTGGGCCAGCGGTGGTTCATTCCAGCAAATGATCCGGCTTCTTTTAACTTATGGAGAATGGCTAAATAAATAATAATATTTGATTTAACTAAAAAAGGTAGTATTTTAGATAAAAATGCCTTAGGTCAACTATCTGGTACTTGTTTTATCATGGTATCGATATCTCCAAGTAAAACATTTTCTTGAATCTAATAAATTCAAAATTATTAGCAAAACTCCACTTACTGCTTTTGAACTACTTACAAATGACATCAACAGTCATAAAGGTTTAATTTCAACTTTATATAATCTCTTACTGCAAACTGAAAACTCTAAATGTTTTTTATATCAAAATCATTGGACTCGTGATTGTGGTATAGCTTTCTCAGAAAATCAGTGGTACAGTCTCTTCCTCTCCTCTAAAAACAAAATCTATAAATATTAAAATGCAAGCTTTTCAACTTCTTATGAGATGCTACTGGTCTCCTCAAAAATTACATTATATAAACCCCCTCAAAGTCCCGAGTGTTGGAAACTTTGTAATGAATCAGTATCCTTTTTTCACGGTGGTCTTGTAAAAATATCGAACAGTTCTGGAATTCAGTTTTAAAATATTTTTTCGATATTACAGGAACCTTTCCCATTGAAACTGGAATTATTGCTACTTTCACTATGGCCTGAAAATAATATTCATATTTCTAAGCCAACAAAGACTCTAATAGAATTTTTACTAGAAGCTCCTAGAGTGGCTGTAGCCACTAACTGGAAGAATGAATCACCACTGTCAATCTCTTTATGGCTTGATAAAGTATGGTGTTTTTACGTCATGTAAAAAAATATCATAACCAACAAGATGACAAACAAGATTCCAATTCTAATTCCAATTTGTTGCAGTTTGGCTCCCTCTGTTAACCTATATGTTGTCAACAGACAAAGTTCCAAATCATATTTATCCTTTCGACTTGTTACAGTTTTAGTTCTTTCGCCACGTCAATGACCATTGTCATTTATCTTTATAGCTGCTGTTGGATCGCCCATTGTTCTCTATTTCTCCCATTTTCTTGTTCTTTTAATTTTTTTCATTTTGGTAATGTCACCTTGTTCTATTGTGTATTGGATAATGTTGAATTTATGTTTGTTGTTTGATGTTTACAATAAATAAAAGTTTTAAAAAGCAGTTCTCTCAGAGCTCTCTCAGCCCCACCTACTGGCTTCACAGGGTGTCTGTTGTGGGAAGAGGAAGGGAAAGGAGATTGTAAACTGCTCTGAGACTCCGAGTGAAGGGTGGGGTATAAGCCAACTCTTCTTCTTTCCTCTGTATCAGCCACTGGGACTATGGACTGCACCCTCTGTCTGCCAGGGAAAGGCACATGCCTTCAAGCTTTTTTAAAAAACTTGTTCTTGTGTACTGACCCAACCATGTGCGCGATCCGGCTTCAGACGGTCCGCACATGGTCATGTGAAGAGCAGGAGCTTCGCTCCACCAGAAAAATAGACGGTCGGATCCTAGTTCCCCTTCCAATCGGGAGACTAGGATCCTAGAGTTAACCTAATCACTGTAAATAGACCTATCACAGGTGTTGGGGTTTTTGTTTCGGGATAAAAACCGGCCTGCAAGCTGGCTTCTGTGTCTTGTTCTACACCAAATAAAAGTATGGGCGCTGAAATCACACGTCAGTCTCAGTACTTTTCACTTGTGTAGACTTATTGTGTGTGGGGGGAAATGAATAAAGCATGATATATTTTTAAATAAATAAAATCTAAATTTATATGCGTAAACCATTAGGGATGCCAGCCTCCAGGTGGGACTACAGAAGAAGAAGAAGAAGAAGAAGAAGAAGAAGAAGAAGAAGAAGAAGAAGAAGAAGAAGAAGAGTTTGGATTTATACCCCGCCCTTCACTGCCCAAAGGCGTCTCAGAGCGGTGTCAGAGTCCTCAGTTAGTCAGTCAAACACCAGGCCTTATTCATTGAAGCAAGGATAGTATTTATTAGACTGCAATACTAGGACACTAGAACAGAAGCATTGTTAAGAATAACTTGAATACATGAAGCACTTGGGGTTATACTCTAAGGGGGAAGGAGCCCCCTCACTTCTACCAATGGTTAACAAGCCCGCGCGCGGGAAGACTAAGAGATGCTAAATTACTACGTTCCCACCACCCGAAAGTTCTCAAGCCTAGCTGTTGTCTTTAGGAAAGCGAAAGTAGACATCCAGCCTGGCTCCAAGGCCATTCAGGCCTGGGCGAGATGAGAGATAGCCCGGTCTCCCAGGCAACCTCGTCACCTCCCCGCATACCAACGGAAAACACAGATACATTTATTGATCCCTCATCTCCTTCCTTCACCCTTATGGCAGGGATACCTGACAAGCGGCTTACAAACTCCTTTCCCTTCTCCTCCCCACAACAGACACCCTGTGAGGTAGGTGGGGCTGAGAGAACTCTAACACAAACTGTCCTTGAGAGAACAGCTGTGCCAGAGCTTGTGACTGACCCAAGGTCACATCAGCGGGTGCAAGTGGAGGAGTGGGGAATTAAACCCGGTTCTCCCAGATAAGAGTCCGTGCACTTAACCACTACACCAAACTGGCTCTGTTCTCCTGGAGAAAATGGATGCTTTGGAGGCTGGGCTCTACTGAGGTTCCTGTCTTCCCCGGCTCTACCCCCAACTCTCCAAGAGTATCCCAACCTGGATCTAGCAACGTCTCCCTATCCCACCCCATCCACCAGTTGCCAGGGGCACCTGGCAACCCTATAATCATTCATCATGATTTTGTCACTTTCTCTCATGCCAGCATACTAAAATGTTGAAAATACAGTAGTAAGCACCTTTCGGGTGGTTGGAGCTGGCTGGTGAATTCTACTAGTTTCTATAACAGATCCAGATATCTTAGAGTGAGCGAGTTGGCCAGCCTTCTTAGCACTGAGAAACAGTCTTGCTCAGTGCAGAAACTGGGGCCCCTGGGACATTGGAAGCTAATAACAGATGGCTTCTCTCTGCCTTTCTGATGTTTGCATTTTTGAAAATCCTTAGCTTGAAAGTTGTGACCTGCCCCATTGCTGCAGATTTCAAGTGTGCTTGCTACTTAGCGTGCCTGCTATTGAAGGAACTAGTCAGTATGTACGAATTACAAATGAAACTTCGAGAAAACAGGTGACACTGAAAAGGGCTTTGGCAAGAAGGATTAGAAAGCCCTGTTTATTCGTGTCCAAAATTCAATCCTGCTGCTGTAGATCAGCAGATTTATTGTGGTTTCAAATGCATGAGCAACGCCCAATTCATCAGAAGCATAAAGTAAGTATATGTCTATGAACTTGGAATAGCAGAGGGGAAAAAATCCTTTTCTTCATACCTTTTCATTTAGTAACATTCATTTTGTTTTGCTTTTTCCATTCATTATTACTTCATTCATTTTCATTTCCAGCTTACTTCAATGGGACACCCTGCCAAACGTCTCCTGTCTGTCACTTTAGTTTTTTACATCCAAGCTGAATGACAATTTCAGGCTTTCAGTTTCTTTCTCAAGGCATCAGACCTGCCAAATTTGAGAGAACTGGGTCCATCTGAGAGGCAGTTTAAAAAGCTGAAAATCCTACGGATTTCCCACTGATTTCAAAGTCAGGCCCGCCCAGCTCACCTTCTTCTGCCTCCTGGATTTGGCTTGTCACTTAGCTGTTTCTTTGCTGCAGATTGGAGGGCTTCCCAGTCTGTCAATTACAGGACTATCCTTCTTTCCCCTGCCTGTAAACTTTCGGTGAACTCTACATGCTGTTCCAGCCTATGGAACCAATGCAAAAGGCCTCCATTGCATGATTCGGCATTGCTAATGTAAAGCACTGAAAAATGATCTTATCAAATCATTTATATTAACCAAATTTATTTTTTCCTTCTGTACAATCCCGATACAAATTCCTCATTCAACTTTGAAATGCTGGCAAAACACTTTATTATGTTTTCTATGGGCAGGGGAAAAGGCTCGAATCATTCAAAACTCTGCGTAGGCCTGTATCCAAAGGAGCCTTCAATTTCCCAGATATACATGCATATTATAATGCCATCCTGCTGTCTCATATAATCAAGATATTGGGTACCTCTTATTCCCCTGACTGGGTCAAACTCTATTAGGATATTATATATCCTCATACATTAATGGGACTGATTTGGGAAAGTAAAAATTCATGGTCCCAGACACTGAGTCAATGCGATCTGATCCTCCCATCAATACGATTCTGGAAACTTAAGAGCAAGACTCTTCTCCCTGGGATTTCCTGCCACACTATGGCCTTGGTCACACGGAGAAGTTGCCGCACTGAAGGCACAAATGTCAGGCAGATTTTTTGGGCACGATCATACCACAACATCTGGGAAGCGTAATGCTCCTGTGGCCAACCCGTGGCGTCCCGGCAAAGATGCGGAGTTAAAAAGTACCTAGGAAAGTGCACTAGTATCTGGTAAACGCAGGGCAAAGGCAGTCGTCTGATCATGGGAGTGCTAGTATCCTGTGGCATCTGGCACCCGCCCACATCCCGTTGCAAACCAGATGTTGTAAGTCTCCATAGGATGCGCACCAACACCGAACTGTGCATGCGCACAAACATGACACTGAAAGCAGCCCCACCCCCCAGAAAGGCGCATGCGCACAAACAAGAAACCGGAAGCAGCGCGGCTTGTGTGATTACACCGTGCCGCTTCTTTGCCACACTTCAGCATTGCTGTGTGATCGGCAGCTAACAGCCAAAGCGTGGCAATTCGGGGGACCATGTGATCGGGCTACCGTTCTTTATTTTGCTCCGGGGTGAAAAGCTACGCCTCTCCCCCATGTTATTTGGCCCATGTGACCGGGGCCTATATTTACCAATCAATCTTGGTCCCCATCTGGAACTGACCTGGGACTATTTAAACACTGGAGACAACAGAATATGACACACTTAAAGGATTTCTCTTCTAAGGAAGGGATTCTAGAGAAACCCTTACTTGAAAGTTGTATATGCAACTGATTCATATGTTCTCTCACCTTCAGTTGCCCACTCACTTTGTCAAACCACAGACTGAGTTGGAATTCCTTATACCAACCTAAGCAACCTGAAACAGAGGTTTAATTTCTGCTCTTTATGCTTTAGGATCACTGCCTAAAACCCCTCCCATACCAACTTGCACGGCAGACGAATTGCAAAGTCCTTCTCACTGAGGAGATCTGGATTGATTTATGGAACTCAGAGGAGTTTTGGCCTCCGCCAGGAGAAAACCACTACGTTCCCATGAAGGTAATCATCAAAGTGGTTTCCTCCGTTTACAGCCCCTAGACCCCAGAGCCAGGGTCTCTGGAAGAGTGTGGCAATGAAGACCTCCTCCAGGACTCTGGTGCTTCCACAGGGCACTATGCCCACTACCACACCTATGGCCATCTCCCCCCAGAGCAGCCTGGGAGGATTGATGCCAGCGTCCAGGTTGGGGCAACTTTGTAGGACAAAGCCACTCAGTGGGATGGAGCAGTGGAGGCCAACCCCAGTGAGCAGGAGGCTTCGGGAATCAACAGCCAGGGCCAGGCAGGGAGGAAAGGAAGAAAGAAAACACCACCAGCGACCAGCTGCCCGTCGGCCCCAACAACCTCCCAAAGGAGCATCAACAGCTTGCTCCTGTAGGTCCAAAATCTGTTTAGCCGCTCTTCCATGCCGAGACCACAACCCAGTCCAGCTCCAGTCAGTGAAAGGAAACAGAGGCACATCGGTACTCAGCTTTGAGACTGGATCACAAAGCACTGGGGACGTATGCACCCTCACCCCTGCAGAGGAGCAGACACACCATGAATGTCCAAACTCTTCTTTTTATTGCTTCTACGACTGTCTGCTCATTCTAGTTATTGTTAATATTATTTATGGGAAGCCTTGTTTCATATTGCTTATTATTAAGTATTTAATGTTCTAAGTGTCATACTTTCTATGGTTGAGGTTTTCTTAGTACTGTTTTGCCTCCATCTCATTACTGCTGTTTCACAGGTATTAGTAATAGAACTAGGTTATTCAAAAAAATAAAGTTATTTTAAATCTTCAATTATATTGGTTCGTTTACAGTTATTTAAAATAATGGCATGCTGGAATAGAATGATTCATAATTGATATGGAGATCTGATTGAATTCTTCGGCTTCCCAAGGACTGAGCCCTGTCACTGAAGACAACCCCATGCTCAGCCCTGCCGAGCTCTCCTTCATGCTCAACGGTCCTTAGAGTGGGAACAGGACCCTTTAAGCTGAAGCCTGATTTACAAGGTGTGTAACCGCACTAAAGAATTGCTTCCTCTTGGATCGCGGGGCCCACTCATCTCTAGCAAACTGGAACTGACACAGGGGACGGATCCTTGGCAAACCTTTCCCGGGACTGCCTTACTGTTATTTGAGCAGCTAAACCAATCGGTTGAAAAGCCAAGCAAAGAGACCCAAGAAAGGAAAAAACAAAGATTTTATTAGTGACTCTTGCTTGGGTGTGTGTGCGTTTCCTTGCTTTGCCTTTCATGAACTTTGGCTGAGGATCAGACCAAGCTACCCGCCCCCTTCACAACCTGTTTTAAACTCTTCCTGGACCACAGTCAAGAAATCTCAGCAGCTCCTTGGCTGAAGCCCTGTGAAGGCTTGTCAAAATTTGGTCACACTTTTCATCTGTTTCCAAGGGACCGCGAGGCAATATGTCAACAAATCACGGATAAACAGATTGTCCTAGCCATTGACATATATTCAAATTAGGGGGGTCAGATTGGATTTCCCTCCTAAAAGGCAGCCAGGACAGGACAGTTGGCCATTGCCAGTTTGACCTTGTTAAATCATTTAAACACATTCATACAAATGGGGGAAAAGAGTACATTAATGACCATTATTATGAAAGGGAGAATGTATGTGCTTGTTTAATATGTATTGTGAAGATCCCTGAGGAATAGCTGCACATCGCTGTGCAAAGATGCACTGTGATCTCCTGTGGAATACTATGAGGAGGAACTGGGCCAGTGCCGCACTATACCAAATTGGAGAAGCAGAATGAATTATGAGTTGCCAAGTGGGGCAATTATGTAGGTGTAACAGGGAGTGAGTTATTGCTATGCTCAAACTACAGGGTACCAGGTGATTCTCCAGTCCCCATTATTTTCGTGATTGGTCCATCACAAATTTCCAAGGCAGAATTATTTGGTTTCCATATCTCTATTCAAGCTGCCACCCTCCATCTCAATATCACGTGCTTCTATGGCAATCTGATCTCCAGTTTTTCATCACTTTGGTCACAGTCTCCAGACACATCATGAGCCCAAGTTGCCTCTCTCTTTAGCCAGTTGGCTGCCTGCCTTCCCACTCCTCTCTCCCCACACATTTAGTTGGGTCAGATACTTGTTTCTGTCAATCAGGTCTTTCTGCCCCACCATCCAAGAGTCCCAGTTGTCTCGGAGTCTACAGCATACATTGGCTGGAGGAATTTTCCAGCTAAGGGGAATGTCTTCACTACGCAAATAATTTTTACAGCATCCTTAGGAACAGAGCTGGGATGTGGGCTATGAAAACCAGTAGGAGAGGCTAAAATTGAAGGGGACAAAAGGGGCAGAAGGGAGCAGAAGGCGAATAAGGGAACGGGGGGGGGGAGTGTGTGGTGTGGCTGAGGATTTGTGTGTGTGGTTGAAGAGGCTGGAACAAAAAAAGGGCTTCCCCCTGTTTTTTTCCTGGTTCTTTTGAGAGCAATTTCTTTTACTGGAAGCTGATTTTTGAGGCAATTTTTTCTTCATGCATAATGTTTCTGTCAGTTTATCATTGTGGCTTCGGTGCACTCCCTGCATGAGGACTGTGTGATTGCAGGCCAGCCACAGAGAAGAGCTTCCAAGCTTTCCAAAGAAGGTTCTAGGCTCTGGAGTGCTCCCCCTCCCCTGTCTGCAGAGATCCCTTTTCCTGCCCAAAGGGTCATGTAACAGAGGTGGGGCAAGCACTCCTCCCTCAGTTCTCTTCTTGCCACCGTGAGGAGAGGGCATGCTTCTACAAACTGCTTCATGGGACCTCAAAAGGAAGTCCACTGAGGTTTTTCCATGAAGATAATTATTGAACCCATGAACTGTTAACAGCAAGCCAATATGGCAGTGAAGTTCACCACGGGCTAAAGTTACAAACAGACCTCGTGAAAAGCATTGTCCCTTTAATAATGACCAGGGTAGCCTGATCTCATCAGATCTTGGAAGCTAAGGAGGGTTGGCTCTGGTTAGCATTTGGATGGGAGACCATCAAGGAAGATCAGAGTAGCTATGCGGAGGCAGGCAATGGCAAACCACCTCTGCTCGTCTCTTGCCTTGACAACCCTATGGAGTTGCTATACACTGGCTGAGACTTGACAGCACTTCCCATCACCACCACCACATGATGATGATGATGATGATGATGCATGGAGGCAGGTTTGGCCCAAGGGTTTTTGGCACCCTAGGCCTTTGGTGCCTCCCCCGATTCAACATTCATGCACAAATATAATGAAGCATCAACTGACTCATTCCAAGGCCACAATCCTAAACATGCTTACCTGGGCATAATCCCAATGACCATAGTGGGACTTTGTTTTGAGTAGGTAGGGTTGACATGCATAGGCAGAATGCTGGTTCAGCTCCCTTTCTGCCATGCATCCTGGACCCCTGCTGGGGCTGCCTATAACCCTCTAAATTCTTTTGGTGTCCATCCCCCAGCTCTGGCACCCTAGGCAATTGCCTGTGTTTGCCTAGTAGACAGGCAGGCCCTACATGGAGGAAAATAACAACCGCTAGTAACTAACATCAAGGGTTGCCAGGCAGGGTCTGGAGATCTTCCAGAATTGCAGCTGATCTTCACACTACAGAGATCAGGTCCTCTGAAGAAAATAGCTGCTTTGGAGGGTGACCCTGTGGGGTTATATCCTATTGAGGTTCCTCTTCTCCTTTACCCCTTCTCCTTTACCGCCATCCTAGGGCTCCGTCCCCCAAAACTCCAGGCATTTCCCAACCCAGAGTTGGCAACCTCAATAACATCCCATGAAGCCAGGGGAGAAGGAAGGTGGCATCATATGGCCTGATCTTATCAGATCTTGGAAACAGTCCTTGGATGGGAGATCACCAAGGAAGATTCTGCAGAGAAAGGCCCTGGCAAACCACCTCTGCTTCTCATTTGCCTTGAAAGCCCCTTGCTGGGGTCGCTGTAAGTTGGTTGCGATTTCACGGCACTTTCGTATGTGAAGAGATATGGCTTTTTTAGCCATGTAATTGGCAGCCCTAGTCACCTAGAGTCAGTTTCAGCACACAGGGTTGTAAGGATAAAATGGAGGAGAACAGAAGCCGTGCTAAGTTGCCCTGAGATCCTTGGAGGAAAGTGAGCCAGAAGTGGACATCACCTGGCACTGGTCTGGAGAGGCAGCGGCATGCATATTTTCTAAATAAATTATCCACTTGAAAGCATTGTAAACACACTTCTGCAGACAAATGGAAGAAGTGTGCTTCGCACATGAAAACTTAAATCTGGAATAAACCTTTGTTGGTCTTAAAGGTGCCACTAGGCTCCAACTTTGTTCTGCTGCTTCAGACCAACACAGCTACCCAGCTGGAATGCATTGTGTCTGTGATAACTTCAAGTGGTAACTTCTGTCTGAGGCCGCTGATTTGCAATGGCTTGTTCACGCCTGCAAGGCCTCTCCTGATGCTACAGAATATGTGCTTTTAGCACATGACCTAATGTCATCATGTAAGATCACACCAGGCCCCATCCGTCCAGAAATCCATTTCCACCAATGGCCTGTTCGAGACTGCTGGAAGGAAGCTCCCTCCCTCTTGGAATTAGTGCCTGCTTCACGCCCCTCACCTCAGGCCCTCCAACATCCGTTGAGGACTGCAAAAAGAAAACAAACAGAAGGCCTTTTAAAATTCTGTTCTCAGCTTGGTTTTGAGTTTTGTTTGGTAACTTATCGTTTTTTAAATTTATTGCAACTGAATTCAAAATAAATAAATATACACAAAAGATGCTTTTGTGGGGAAAGTGGTCTTCAAAGCAGGGTTTGAAGGAAGAGCTGCATGGAGAAGGAACTCTAGGTTTAAGGGAGATGAGCCGACTCACTGAAGAGGGGTGCTGAGGGTGGCAGACCTTGGGTGCATAAGGAGGTCCCAGGCTTTGAAATCTGCTTCCTTCTGAAGTAGTTATGCCTCTGGGCAATAGCTTTGTTTTCAAGAATGATTTTGTACCTGGGCTTGCCTCCAGGTGCCCATGGTCCTCATATGTGATGCGCACATTTTCTCCCCCAAACTGTTTTGTTTCAGATTTGGAAGTGATGGGGAAGTACACAAAATGTGTGTGTATGCCTAGGCTGCACACCTGAGAACTGAGCTTTTAAAGGAACTGGGAGAGCTCCAGACATGGAACTCCCTGCGCATGTCCTCAGAAGCACTATAAAGAATACTACAACTGGAGAAACATAATTTCAGTGGCCATCTGCTGGTAAGACAGATTCATTCGCCGTACTGGCTGCCCTTGTGAACAAGATACTCCAACACTTGCCGAAGAAGACATGCTTCATTTCCCCTGTGTCATGCCAGTGAATGAAAGACAGATGACATCCTCTCTCTGACATTTTAAATCCCGTTCCCCAATATACAGCCTCCCTGCCAAGATTCTCACCCTCCCACTTCCCCACCTGTCAGTAGCCATGGCCACCTGATTGATTACATACACAACTCTTGCTGTCCCCACAACACCCTTGCAGAAGTCAGGAGCTGAGTGCCTTTGTGCCATCTGACTTCAGCTGCACCCACTGGCCCAGGGAGATGTTCAGAGCGTATTCTCCAGTCGGCCAGCTACTTAAAAACAAAAATAAAAACAGGTAACATTCCTGGGAGACTGTTTCACATGTGCATTGAAGTCACTTGCACTGTGCAGGATCACTGAATGTGCAGATTGATTCTGTGGAAAAGCATGCATGCTTGAGATAATTATATGAAAACTTTAACTGTGGCATCATACCAGTGACATCCCATTCCTGCATGCTGTGTCATGTGAAAATGCACTCAGTAACACAAGGGACATAGCGATTTGTATAAATAGAGGCGGTCTGACTTTGCATGCATTATTTCGCTAATTCTTACGACAGACCTGCAAGGTAGGGCATTCAGCTCCAGGCCATGAAAAACGTCAGCAGCCTATTTTGAGATTTTAGAGCTCTGTTAAAGGAATAGGACATGTTTTTGCTGACCCGAATTATCACATTCTGCTGGTGTACTTGTGGTTGTTTATTATTTAGGGAATGTGCACCCCATCTTTTGGCATAGTCCCCTCAAGGCAGTGGATAGTAAAAATACACAAGACAAAATTGGGAGGGAGCGACAAAATCCACACAACATTAGACTAGCAGCAGCAAGATGATCAAGAAGAGCAATAAAATCAGAGAAGAGATTAAAGAATTGGATAGATTTCCATCTGGTGACCCAGTCTCAGCTATGATGTGATGCTGGGCAAACTGGCCTAAAGTGCGGATTTCAAAGTTTGGACACCACTGTACTCCAGGAACTTCTTACCTTACTTCCTAAGGTTTATCTTGGGGTCACTGTTTGACTATAGCTTCATTCTCACATCTTTTTGTTAACGCTTGCATTTAACCTGCTAATTTGCTGCTATCCATTGATCTCAGCGCCCACCTGATGTAATTTCAGCTCTGCATGTGCATCTTGGCTCTGAGATTTTGTTTCATTTGCATGAAGAAGTGTGCTTTGCACACGAAAGCTTACACTCTGAGTAAAACTTTGTTGGTCTTAAAGGTGCCACTGGACTCAAACTTTGTTTTCCTAAGGCAGGGTATACAAAGAGGGGGCTAAGAGAATGACATGGACAAGTTCCTGTGGGAAAAGTAGATACCCCAGGCCCAGACTGTTTTGGGTTTCAGAAGTTAACACAAATGCTTTGACCTGAACTCTGGAACATACAGCAATGATCTTTTAACACCAGCGTGGCAGTCATTACCGGTGAAAAACCTGGGTGATGCATTTTGTCACTGTTGAAGTTTTGGGACACTAAAGGCTACCACAAATATAGCAAATGACTCATATCTGTGCATTACAGAAGCATGGAGAACACCTCAGTTTCCCTATGAGTATACATAATCCAGAAGTAGACGATATAGGAGATGAAAGGTCCTGGCAGGTCCTAGAAAATTAGTAGGGACGCCAGCACTGAAAAGAGGGCAAAAATATGTAATAAAATAAAACCCATGACCAGCTGTTCCAACCATCCAGACCTTTCTGTTGCTATTTTATAACACTTTGCCAACACCACCATCTCAGGCTGGAGAATTGTGACTCACTTCATCACCAGCACCCTCCAGTTCTACTACTGTACCAGGTGCAGTGTTAACTTTAGGTGTGTGAGGTAAAGTGGAGTTCTTCTAGTAGTGTGTCTTCTTTTACAGACACACATACACACACACACACACACAGAGAGAGAGAGAGAGAGAGAGAGAGAGAGAGAGAGAGAGAGAGAGAGAGAGAGAGAGAGAGAGAGAAATGATTCATCAATCCTGTACCAGATGGCAAATCAGCCACAAAACCAACCCATTTTTGTTGGATCCTACTGAATATTTAAAAGGTAAAATAGGCTGAAGATAACATGGGAGTCAGTTACATAGAACAAAATACACAGGTATATGTAGTTGCTTTACATGACCTATAATGCTTCCCAGTCTAGCCCTTTAGCTGACACATTAACCAAAGATGTGCATTATACTTAATCGTTACTGTGTTGGATCTTTCAGTGTGTCAGACTTAAAGATAATAAGAGAGCTTTAAGGATTCAGTGTTTTTAATTGAGGAACAACATCCAAACCCTGCCTGACAAAAATCATACACTACAGTCCAGGACACCTCCTTTCACTTTCCCCTTCAAACCCCAAATCCCTCTTTGTCAGTTGGCTGCTGACAGTTAAACATCTCCTCAGAGTCCCTCCCCCTTTCAGTATTCCATTCCCTTTTTGAATCTGATTGGTCCACTCTGAATGGGGAGAAGAGAGACCGGAACCTTCTCCTGTCCATCACTTAAGCAAACATCACTGTCTTCATATTGTCATTTGATTGCAGTTGGGGAGCAAAATGGTTTTTATTAACCACTATTGTTGCGCTGAGAAGGCTTTGCACATGCATGTTCTCACAATGCTTTTCCTCAGCAAAGAAATACAACCACCTGACAAACCCATTCAAATGAAAAAATTAACTTAAAAAAAGTAATTTTCTCTCCTTTTTTTGGTATTTCTGCATTTAAGTGTGTGTGTTATGTCCTAACTATGAAACTGAGCCTATTCTTTTCCATTCTAAGCTTGATGCAAGGAATGGATTGTAAGCTGTAACATTTTTATTGGTCGTTCCTATGGAACTGTTTAAAGGAACCAATCACCGCTGTAAATATGTTTGTGGAGGGAACAGACCTCATTGGTCTTTAACTCTGTTATTCTATTGGTTGTTAACTTTTATATGGGCATGGCTTAGACAGCCCGGATTATTTAAAAAGGGAGCTGTGCTCCACTTGTTGTGTTGTCGTTGTTGTCTGATCATCTTGTTGCCATTACAAATAAAACTGAATCACTTGCTGAAATCACTGCCTCTTGTTGAGTTGCATACTTAACAGTGTGTGTGTGCCCATGCCTGGAAGTCATGATGACCTCTGGCGACTCCTACTGGAGCATGGAGGACGTTCAGTGGTGTCTTGATAGCCTGCCTCTGGCCTCCCAGCCCTGGTGTTCTCTGGTGGTTTTCTTGAGTGTCTTGATCGTGCAGAGCTGTCATGGCAGGTGGGAGAAGGAGAGAGAAGATAGCTGCTCACCTTCTCCCTTGTGCATTTAAGGTTGCTAACTTCCAGAAGGGCCTGGATATTTCCCAGGATTACAACTAACCACCAGACGACAGAGATATCAGTTCCCCTTGAGGAAATAACCACTTTCGGGGCTGGACTGTGCTAAGGTGCTTCCCCTCCCCAAACCCTACACCCGCCAAATTTCCCAAACCAGAGCAGGCAACCCCATAGTATTTTCCTTCCTTGCTTGTTTTGTTCTTTCATGGCTCCCTAAACTAAGAATGCCCACCAAGGATGTGGGATAGCAAATATTTCACACATTCACCCACTGCCACATAGGAATCGGAGCTCACTTAATCCTGAATGTGCTCACACATGAATGGTGCTGGCTGTACAGGCACAAAAGAAGCACATACAATCAAAATGTAGTGGATTTAAATCATGCAAGTCTTTCCTGTGATGTTCCTGGGGCATACAGAAATCCAGCAATCACATCAGTGGTGAGCGTACATTAAACAGTGGTTATCTAGACAGCTGCCATGTTGAATACCAACAATACCAACAACTGTGCAGATTCAAAAGGACTTTGAATGGTGAACACATTAATGTTCAAGAGAAAAAAAAGGCCTGCAAGCAGGTTTCAGGGGGAGGGGATGTTTTCTTTGTAAAAATCATACCAATTCACAGGAGAGCATTTACGCTTGCTAGAAATCAAGCTCTCCCCTCAACAGTTCTAGAAGGGCAATATTAAAAAGTCCCAATGGAAAATAGTACAGCCAGAGGAGGTTGAAACTATAGAACATGTTTTATTTCACTGCCCTTACCACCAAGAAGTTTGTATTATTTGTCTCTCCTATAATCCCTGATCGTCCAGAATCAGTGTATACTAGAATGCTGCTAACTGATCAAAATCCACTGATTTTAGTGATTAGCGCAAGGTTTCTTGCAGCTGCTTACAGAGTTCAGCAGATAAGGTTTAAGAAGAGTTAAAATTTCATTTTTAAATATTTTTTAAAAAATATTGCATTACTATGTTTTAAAATATTAGATTTATTAATAATGGTCTTTTAAGAGTCCTGCTTAGCTTCTGAGATCTGAGAAGATCAGGCTATACCATGCTGCCTTCCCTCCCCAGCATAGGGTTGTTATTGTTCAGTTGCACAGTTGTTCAACTCTTCGCAACCCCATGGACCACATCATGCCAGTAGTAAAAGGGTACATGTTATGGACATGCCACCTCCCCTGGAAGTGCTGTGGGGAGGCCACACCCCCTCCTGCACACATATCAGCAGATGTGACTTTAAGACTGGGGAATACCCAACCCACTATTTATCGGACCCCTGTTGAGGAATTTGAAGATGAGGAAACTTCAAAGGAGCAGGAAAATGAAGAGGTCTTAAACGAATCCATGGGTGTGGAAAACACAGTGCCAAACTCACAGATAATCAGGTAATGCAGTGGTTGTGAATGGCTGCATAATGAAGTCAGGGAGTGGCAATCGAGGAGGCGTTTTTCACTGATTTTATTATTATTCTGCTTGGACAGCTTGATGAGGACTTTATCCAGGCTTTTGGCAATCTACAAATTGGTAACCCTGTTGACGTGAACCTCTCTTGCGTATCGTGTTTTTGTACCCACACTACCCCGTGTGACAAGAAGAAGAAGGGGGGAAAGAAGAAGAGGTAGTTTTGTTACAATAAAAACATTTGTTTTTTTAACCTTGTGTGGTCATTTCAGGGTTAAGTGGGTGATGATGGAGATGGCTGATCAAGGGTAGGAGGTCTTAAGGCACATATATTATACACCGGGAGAAGCAGGGAGCTTTCGTGGGGTGAGGCATCTCTTCGAGGCCACCCAAAAGCATAAAACTCTCACTTGGAATAAGGTTACTATGTGGCTTTCAGAGCAAGATGCTTACACATTGCATAAGCAGGCCAGGGTCCACTTTAAGAGAAACTGGATCATAGTTTCCCCAAATTTATCTCACCTAAAGGGTGGTCGGTGACCTTCAACAGTGCACCACAATGGCTTCCCCATGTCGGCAGCATTGTGTTTTCTCTGTCGGGCCATTTACCTTCAGAGGCGTGGGGCGCTTGTACATCTCATCCTCCTTGTTGGGGACCTGGTAAGTACATTGCACAGGAACATCCCACCGAAGTACATCTTAGATGCTGTTGGGATGTTAAATTCCAGGCACCTGACAGGAGTGTTCATGTGCTCTCCAAGAGCTTGAGCGTGTATCTGCTAGTAGAAATGGCTTCTTTCCTGAAAACACCCACTCAGGGGTGGTCCCAGACCATTCGCTATTGGTCAGGGGTGGTGAAGTGTGTTGCTAAAGGGGTCACATGGCCATGCTGCATAGGGCTTTCCCAGTGGTGGCCCCCCCCATTTCTAGGGGCAGGTCCAGCAAGCAGAAGGGGCCATGCAGCAACACCACAGTCCACAATTCCTTACCCTCCACCACGTCCACTGTACCTGTTTTCCTTCCTTTAAACAACTTTTAAGGTCCCCAATTCCCTTCCCTCCACCATCCTCACCTTTCCTTATTCCATTTTCTCGACCATCTAAGCAACTCTGATGCCCCTTTTGTTGGTCCCCAAGAGGACCCAATGGAGTGGGAGCTGACCCCTGTCCTCCTCCGCCCAACTCCCCCATCTCTCATGCTGCCATGCTATTGGCATCAGTCACTGTTACCCACATGCTGGGATCTCCTTACACTTGGCAATTGGATTCACAGCAGAGGCTGTCAACTGAGAGAGCCAATGGCGAAATTTAAACTGGAAGTTGGTGGGGAGAAGGATGGTTGGTAGGCGGTTCGAGGTGGTGAAGCAGGAGGTGGGTAGGAGGCAGATGAAGACAGTTTTACCAAAAGACCACCTTTGAGTGGATTAGTTTTGAATGGCTGGCAGTCCAAATTGGAGTTTTTCATTGTGGCTTCTAATGAGATTTTATAATTGCTGCTTTATTTGTCTTGTTTCAAAGGCTCTAGAAACGGCAAGATCGCGAAGGGTGTGCTGAAGACGCAGTGGTCTGGGGTTTCCCTCCCCTCTCCTCCCCTCCCCAGCTCACCGGCACCCCCTCCTCCACTAACCCTCCTCCACTAACTCTATCCTGTTTCTCCTCTTTTGACTTTTGTCTCTAATTCTTTAAATTGTTACCTCTGTTGTGTCTGCTAACCCCTTACCTCCACTGTGCCTCCTAACTCACTAGCTCCACCATCCCCACTGTTTGTTGTTTCTCCTCTCCCACCTCTCTTCCTTCCCTTCTTCCTCCTCTACCTCCACCACCCCCTCTTCCCTTCCCTTCCCCACCCCCATCTTCCCTGCTTCCCTTCCCTCCTCCATCCCCACCAATCCACTAACTTACCTGCCCCTGTCTCCCCTGTTCCTCTACTGGCCCCACTGTTCCCTATTCCACTCCCTCCACTGCCCCAACCAATGGCTCCACTGTCCCAACCAATGGAATAGGAAGTGATTGGAGGTGGTGAAGTAAAGGGAACCAGGGACATGCCAGCTACGGACCTCCCATTCAATTGGTTCCTCTTGGACCCCATTCTTTTCCTACTCCCCTCCCTCCCCTGGGACTGGAAATTCCACGGTAGCTGTGCCAGACAGCAGCCCTTTCCTAGAGAAGTCTTCCACTGGAGCTAGTGAGGTAAGTACTTTCCTTTGTCCTGTGCTCAGCTCTGTCTCATAAGCAAATTTGCACCATCCCTTTCATTGCCATGGCACAGTACCTGGCCATTCATCACCTGCCATTGTGAATGCTCTTTTAAAATATATTTGTGTTGAAACCATTTTGAAAATCAGCTTCCAAGAACCAGAAATAAGTTATTACTGAGGCAGTGGAGTGCCGAGGTGGCAGTTATTTGGCCATTGAAGGGTGTGTGGGCCAGCCGCAGAAAAGACTCCCAAGTCACTCTTGTAAAAAATAAACTACATTTAAAGAAGAAATGTGTTTGGGTTTTTGCTCTGTCATTATGGGTCAAAAGGGGCCTCCATCACTGTACTGACTGTGGCTTTAAAAATGGTTCAGATAAACACCCATTCTCTGTGCCTTATCTGCCTAAGGTTTCATGTAACAGACCTGACTGCTCTTTCGCCCACCTACGATCACACAATGTTATCTCTAGAACAAGTGTAAATTTCTATTATTGATTTTAAAATCAACCATTAATTTAATTATTGATTTAATTTAATTACTGATTTGATTGTCCTGCTTGCCTTCCCAATTGTATGGCTACATACTAGCCAGCCAATTCATCCTCAAACTTTCTTTGAAGCTGGACTGGGACAAATCAATCTATGAATCACAGAATCATAGAGCTGGAATGGGCCATACAGACCATCCAGTCCAACCCTCTGCCCAATGCAGGACCAGCTTAAAGCATCTCTGACAAATATTCGTCCAGCCTCTTCTTGAAAGCTGTCAGAGAAGAGGAGCTAACCACCTCTCTAGGAAGCTGCTTCCACCTTTGAACCACTCTGACCGTGAAAATTTTTTTCCTAATATCCAGCCGATACTTTTCTGCATGCAATTTAAACCCGTTGCTTCGGGTCCTATCCTATGGGGCGAATGGCCATGAATACCTCATCTCCAAATACTTCTGCAGTCATCAAGGTACTAGCAGTTCTTGTGTCGGAACAAAACAGGATCTTCATTTGGGAAACAACAATCTCTTCCTGATTGATTGCAATGGAAAAAACAAAGAGAAAATGATCAGCAAGGCCTAGAATGCCTTCCAAAGAGAGGAGCATGTTAGGACACCACCGATGCCTCTATTTAAGACATTTAGAGAGACTGATGTTTACCACTGTTCTCACAAGTTCCAAGGTCAATACAAGTTCTTCTTTGTAACAGCTGCACAAAAGAGCAAAAAGACAAATGTAGAGAGAGGCCAACTTCTTACTACCTCACTATTCATAATCAGACAAGGAAACATGGGATTTTCAAAACCCAAGTAGATAAACCAATTTGTGGGCCTTAAAGGGCTTTGTCAGGCTGTTCAGAATGTTTCTCAATGGCATCAAATCTCAATGGAAGACATCAGTTCATAAAATGGAAGATGTGTTTGTGTGCCTCAGTGTTTAGCTGGGTATGCAAATCTCTCCCAGCTACTTATGCAAAACAGAAGGAAGCTCAGCCAGTGAATCCTGGAGGCCTTTGCAGAACGATGAAGAACCAATAGATCTCTACAGGTAGAGAGAATGAGATCCATACCTGCAGTCAGTGAAGTGCAAACCTGTGTCAGAGAAGGGCAGTCTTTGTTGGATACATATGCATATTGGATACAATATGTTCCGAGGGCAAGCTAGGACTGTGTGGACAAATGCATACTACGCAGAGAAAAACAAATGTGGTAGATAATAATCTTAAAGGTTATTGTTATTGCTGTTTTGTTCATATAGAGAGGATTTGTAATGGGATAGCAGGAGGATTTCAAATGGTGAAAACATTCTCAAGGGTCTCAGTTGGTGAAGCAGGTATAGTCCCCTTCACCAGTGCTGAATCTCAGGGGGAAAATCACATCTCCCCCACACTTCCAACATCTCTGGCTTGGATCTTATCTTATACAATGCTGTAACACTGGCATGTTTTTCAGATTAATTAATTCCCTGTGACCAACCTTTGCTGACACAACCAACATGACTACGGCACTGCAGAAAGGCAGCTTTCTTTGCTTGCTTTCAAAATACATGTACGAGAGGACACCAAAACTCCATCAAATCTCCCACTGAATTGATAACCATATCTTCCCTCAGATTTGAAACAAGAACCCTCTTCAATTTAGCCTCATTCCAAGGATCTCAGGTGAGTGCATATTTTGAGGTAGAACTGGGAAGGATATAAAAAAAGTCTTTTGCTCCAAGGAGAGAGACGAAAGATTTGAAATATGGCAGAAGCACAAAGATTCTCAGAGCTTTGGAATGTTGTAAGTAACCCCAAGAGACATTAAACACTCGGCTGCAGAATGGTGAAGAGATGTTCAAACATACTGCATAAATTGTTAGAAATGTGTTTTAAAATACAACCCTCACGGGGCTGTAGCAGTGCTTATTATTATGAGGCGATCAGGGAGGGGGAAAAAAGCTTTTCCTCGTTCCAGAGGGTTCACCTACAGAGCTGGCAGATCTGCTACAAATTCCTCATGACTTATTTCCCTTCCTTTTGAAAGATCCATATGGGACCAGAGAAAGTGTTCTGAGGGCTTAGCTCTCCGTTGGATTGTTTGAGGGCTCCGAGGTTTGAGAATCACTGCACTAACAGACCGATTCCAGACACTAGCAGACCATAGTGGCCAATGGTTTGTAAAACAAGTTAAACCAAGCTCCAAGTATTCCCAGGTTCCTATACATTTTCTGCTTTCCCAAGAGCTTTCCACTTTTCCTCTCTGTAGCTTCAGATAGCTGTGGAATCGCAACAAATTGTCACTGAGCCATGAGTAGATCCATGCCACATGGGAAGAGAGGTATTTCAACCCTTTCCCTCCACACTGCTTTCCTGACCTAAATCACCCCTCCTAATTGCTTTTTGTCCCCAGGGGAGAATATTTGCCCCCAGGGGGGAATATTTCTAGGAATGGCCAAATTTTATTGTGCCGGAAGCAGAAAGCAGCAAAAACAGCAGTCTGCAGCATATCACTTGGATCCCTTTAAATCCTTCTTCTATCATATCATCACTGCAATGAAAAGCACAGTGTTAAGCAGTAAGGCAGAGCTGTGCTGCATGCTCACCCACTGGTCCTGATATCCTTTGGTGCCTTTCATAAAATAATTTACGTTCTACGGAGACATGCCTCAAACACTGTGAACAGAATCGTGGGTTTCTTTCAATCTTCTGCTGATATTTTGCCACTAGTACTCTATGTTGGGTTCCAAAGGGTTTCAACAAAAATACCGGACACAACTGATGAAACTGTGTTGACACATGAGATTAAAAAAAAGAAAAGAAAAATGCCTTTTCCCCTTAATAAGGGCTAGGGTTCCCAAGTTCATGTTGAGGAATTCCTGGAGATTTGGGGGCAGAAGGTTATGTGTGGAAATGAGCCACTGAAGCTTTTAATGGCATGGGGGTAAATAAGATCTGATTAAGCCTCTATTAAAAGCACAAAACTTTTTTCTCCAGGCAGTTGGCAACCCTAACTAGGATCTGCCCAGTCTTGGTCTGATATGCTAAGCACTACTATACCACCACCACCCCATTCAATACATAAAAATACATACAGGGATCTTTGGGTTTTAAATTGTTGTACAGCAGGTAGAAAATCAACAGGCAGTGCTAAATCATAGGTGAAGTTTTCTTTACACTGCTATTTTATATTTTCTGAAAGGCAAAAGCGCAAAGGTCTCCTGGGGAGAAATAGTAATTGCAAATGTAGATTTGTTTCACGTGTTTTGCCGCAGTTTGCCTCAGTTTCTTTCGAACTCTTTGAGCCCACCCCAGCTCTCTTCAGCGTTTGGGGGATGTGGCGTAATGCACCACCAACCACCTGCACACATAACATGCATGCACACATAGCATGGACAGAACGCTAGCATGCCAGAGGAAATACGAAGACAGAGCTCTTCTCCCTGACATCTAGTACTCTATGCGTAGAAAGGTATTTGCTTCATTTTATTTATTTCCTGTACTAGCACTAGTCCTAGAAGAAGAAGATATTGGATTTATACCCCACCTTCCAATACCCGAAGGAGCCTCAGAGCGACTTACAATCTCCTTTCCCTTCCCTTCCCCACAAAAGACCCCTGTGAGGTAGGTGGGGCTGAGAGACTTCTCCTGAGATCTGCTCCTGAGAGAACAGCTCTGAAAGAACTTGTGACTGACCCAAGGTCACACCAGCAGCTGTATGTGGAGGAGTGGGGAATCAAACCCAGTTCTTCCAGATACGAGTCCGTGCTCTTAACCACTACACCAAACTGGCTCTTACTGAAGCTCTTTGAGCTTCCTCTGAATTTTCATAATTTTGCCCTTACTCTTGATGAATACCAAATTCATGATGGTGATATAATTTGGAAAGAAGAGAACGTGTGTTTGTGATGTCTACTTTGAGGCCCAGGACAGACTGGCAATTTGCCCCGGTAGCCAGTCGCGGCAAAAAAAACCCGGATTAAACAATACTGGGTTTTCCCATCCACACAGCGGGGGCCGCTGCCGGAAGATACAGGACGGAGGCGCGCGGGAGCGTTCAGACTGCCGCGCCGGAGGCGTGCTGTATTTGCCATTTCCCCATCAATTCGGCTGTGGGTGTATGTGCGCATGAGCACATGAGCGCATTTTGCCGATTTTTTTTTTTGCCCTGCAACGCCGGCACCGCATTGGGCAGTGGAGCGGAGCGCAGCCAATCACACCGCTGCTGCCTCATGCCCAACGCAGGTTGCTCCCGGCTTTTCGGCTGCGCGTTCAGACTCCCCGGAAGTGGAGAAACGCGCGACAAACGCAGGCTTTCAAGATTTGCGCCGGCTTTTATCAGGTGTTTTTTTAATCCGGCAATGAAGCGCAAGAGCACCGGTAGGCTACAGGTGGGGGACGCCAGGCAGATGTGCCTGTGTGAACATTCCATTTACTCCGGTATTGAATCGTTGTCAGCCCAGGTCCCATCCCGCGGCAAATTGCCAGTCTGTCCTCGGCCTGAGACTGGCATTTTTCAATGAAAAATTGTGATAGGAAATTCTGGTTCTCTTCAGCTTCTCTCCTACGAAAAAGTGTCATCCTTTAGGGCTCATTATGCTTAAACAGCAAAATGTTTCCAAAAGATTCCGATTTAGGCAGAGTGCCCACTTTTGTTCTCCAAGTTGGCTTGTGTTCATAAGAGTTATAATTGAGCTTTAGTTTGGTATTTCATGTTGGACCACAAAAATTAACTAAATATTGGCAGTTCCAGAGCTTTAGAGTTTGTGAATCATTCTAATTATGTTACTAGCAGGGAGTGAAAGTTGGCAGTCCTGCGCTTAAAATGTGATTTAACTAGAGTGGAAACCGCTTCGCATTTTGTGGTTTCCCATCTTTTGGTAATTATCAGCATTTGATTAAAACACATTCATGTTTTTATATTCTTCTTGCTACCATTTCCCTTTACTTCTGCCATCACTGTAATGTTTTGCTCCTTTCTGAGATGCCTTGTATTGTAACAATTGTAACGGCACTTCTCTGTAGTGTTTCGAAATAACGTGTGTTATGCTTAGGGTTGCCGGCCCCCAAGTCCAGGCAGGGGCTCCCCTGCTTTTAGGGGCTCCAATTCACCACTGGCCAGCTGGCTGGTGGGGGGAAACCCCACCCTGAAGCCCCACCCCCAAGAGCGACCACCCAGGGCCACCCCTGTCCCTCCCCTACTGCAAAATTTAAAGGGCTTCAGCTGATTGTCGGGGAGCACCTAGCCCACCGATCAGCTGGAAGGCCCTTTAAATCTTTCAGGAGGGAAGGAGAGCGGCTTCATGCGCCACTCTCAAAACGACCCTTTAAAGTCTCTTTTTGCAAGCAGGGTGGAGGCTGGGGCACAGGGGGCTGATTACCCAGCAGCGATTCACTGCTTGGGATTCAGGCGCATGTGCCATCACCCCACTTGCTGCAAACAGGCCTCAGCTCAGTCACAAAATATGGGACTGTACATAGGCCTTGTTTTACATGCATAATAGATCTACAACAGTTCGGTAGCTCTAGGAGGAACTTTAAACCCTGGTTGGGAGATCACAATTGTAAAAATTGAGAGAACATTTTTTAAAAACAATTTTTTGTTAAGTTTTTAAGATACACAAGGGTGGGAAAGGGGAAGGGGCACGGGAAAGAACAAAAGTAATGGTTTTCTGCGTGTCCTTTCATAAGCTGTGAGGTTTAAAAGTTCATAAAAGCTTCATAATATTATAATATTAGAATATTCATATCTTTATATTTGGTTTAGTGGTTAAGTGTGAGGACTCTAATCTGGGAGAACCAGGTTTGATTCCCCACTCCTCCACTTTAGCTGCTGGGTGACCTTGGGCAAGGGTTCTCCTCCTCCTCCTCCTCTTATCCAATTATAAAATGGAGTCCATAGTCCAACAAAATCTTCTTTCATTTGCCCTTTTAACATTGAAGTCAATTTGTCCATTTCCGCACTTTCCATAGTCTTTGCTATCAGATCATGTTCAGAAGGTGTTGATGGAAGTTTCCAATAAGTTGCAAACAAGAATTTAGCTGCAGTTACTACATGAATTATAAAATATCTTTGATTTTTGTCAAAGTTCTCTGATATACAATTCAATAAAAACAATTCTGATCGAAAAGGTTCTGAGATTTACAAAACTGTCTGTATAAAAGTACATACCATAACCCAAAACTTAAGCACTATATGAAATGTCCACCACATAGGATAAAATCAACCCACGTTTTTTACACTTCCAACAATTATTCCAACAGATTTTAGCTAATCTGTCTGGTGTTAAATACCATCTGTAGAACATCTTATACAGATTCTCTTTAAATGCCACTGATTTAGTTATTTGTACCTTCACTTTACAGTTTTCTCCACTGCTAAGATCAATATTATAACCCAAATTTGGCATACATTTTACCATACAGTCTTTAATCATTTTCATTTGCATTAAAAATACATACATTTTCTTGATCAACTTGTTAATAGGGATTTTCTTATCAGATGATCTTTAAAGTATTTATGTCCAACCGCTTTCCCATACCAAATAAAGGCATGCCACCCTAACTTTACATCACGTCCCTCTAGAGCTAAAAGATTTTGATTATCCAGTAGAATCCAGTCTCTCATCCTTACCAGGCAAGCCACTCTATAATATATCTTCCAATCTGGTAGAGCAAAACCCACATTTTCTTTAAAGTCCTGTAACGCTTTCAAGAACGATTAATACAAACAGGGATAGTTAATTTTGACTTAATGGTCATATCCCTGATCTGTAGAACCGCTTGGATAAAGCTGTCGCAATGGATTTATTCTGATAATGAGCAGCTATTAATAAATCAATACCATTTTTCAAATCACAATCTTCTTTAATAGTACACCAAAAGGATCTCCTGGGATTTTATAGCCAGTAATTTGTTCTATACACCATAGGACAGTGTTTCAGAATCTTTTTATTCTGTCACATTTTCAAGAAATATTGCCAACAGTGGCTGTATGCTGTTGTAAATTATATGGCATATAATAGCATGGATAATAGATCTGTAAAAAGTTTTCCCTGAAGTTCACTGAGATCAATTTCTTAAGAAGCATATCCAGTGCCAAATAGTTACCTAGATCAGCCCCCAGGCCCCTTCCTCTCCATCCGGGAAGAGGTAAACCTGTTGTTGCTAAGATTAAGCATCAAAGAGACTTGACCCATTAGTCTTCTCTTGTTCATAAGACAAACAAGGCTCTTGACAATGCAACGCTGTATAGTTACTTTAGCATTTGCCCACAGATCTCAATGATTTTAGACTGGATTAACTGAATAGACCTTCCCTATAAATGTCATGGATTCTCTGTAATGCACACAGATTGGGTTTGGATTAGGGTCATTTTGTTCGTTAATAATTTTGTCCAGATTTGGAGGGGAAGAGAAAGGAGTTTGTAAGCCACTCTGGGACTTCTTTGGGTAGTGAGATCTCTCCTCCTCCTCTTCATAATTATAGTGGCATATGAAAAGAGCAAGAGTCCAGTACCACCTTAAAGAAAAACAAAATATGTGGCAGGGTATGAGATTTCATGAGTCACTGTTCACTTCTTCAGAGACAGCTAGAATGGGAGTCCATCTGTCCTATTTATTGGAAAGTGGAGAGATTTCAAATGCCAAATGACAATAGCAGGTGAATGACAATAGCAGGCATGACTGGATTTAAGTGAGATATGCAGAGGGGTAATAGGCGTGAAGAAATCAGCATTGGTAATGAGACAGGAAACCTAGATCTCAATTCAATCCAGATGGATGCATTGCCTTGAGCTTCATTTTCAGTTACGAATCAGCAGTCATCTAAATCACGCCTAAATCTACTCATGCCTGATATTGTTATTGCCCTCCGTTAATGTCATTTGCCTGCAAATGTCAACCTACACCTATGTATTGTGTATAAAAATCAGCCTGATGGATTTCCAGATATCTAACAAAGGGAGCTTTGACTCTCAAAAACTTATACCCAGAAAATCTTGGTCCCTAAGGTGCTAAGGTCACCAAAGAAGACCTTTCAAGCTCAGAACAGATTTTCAATTAAGGAGGCACTTTGAGGGGGTCTTCTGAAGCCTGGATTCCAGAGCTTTGACCAAAGCTTGACCAAGTGTCAGCAGCTGATTGGCTGGAACCTTCGGGAGTGGGTGTAGAAGTGGCAGTTGAGAGAAGCCATTTTATTTTAATGGGGAGAGTGACTGTTAGAATCTGGTGAGGTTTGCAAACCTTTGGGGTCTTATCAGGTTGTCACAGGGACTTCCCTGAAACCACATTTTCTTCCTTCACAGGCAAGGGGCTAATTAAAAACCTGTGCTGTAAACCTAGAACAAAGACTTAAAAGACCCAACGGAAAAGAGTATCTTAAGACATCAAGGCTAATTATGAGGAGTGAAAGTAGATTCCACAAGAGCCAGAAGAGATGAAGAAAAAGAAGAATGGAGGATCAACAATCCCCTCCATCTGGACCCCACTCTTCTGGCATCTGCCATGTCCTGAAGACCTTTGCATACACCCTAAAGACCAAATTATGGAATCACCTCGCATAGTCATTGATCCAAGAATGACTAAGGCCACCCACCATCCCATGCTATTGGTGCATCTAGGCAGTATGGTCTACACTGGCTGGCCGTTGTTTAGAGTAGGATCATTCTCATCTCTGCTCATGATAAATCAATTAGATTAAACTCTGTTACTGATTGATGAGTCTTGGAAGAACCATGACTTGGCCACCATTGCTGTTTGTTTGGATCATGCAAATTTGCTATTAGACTGAACTGAGTACAAATAGGGAAGGGAAGAAGGGATGGTTGAAATGGAATTGGAGAGGACTTGGGGTCCAGCCTTCCATTCCATTTCATCATCTTCTGGAGAGCTGGAAGAGAAGAAGGAAGAGAACACTGGAGGATAAACAATCCTCTTGTGTTGGCCACACTGCACTCTTCTGGCCCCTGCCACATCCTGAGGACCCCCACATATTGTAAAGAAAAATCCGTTTTGTTTCAGTTTATGCAATCCCCCATCAGAGTCCTTGACCTGAGAAAGACTTGCAGTTAAACGACTAAGGCCATTCGACACACCCCTGGTTCACCTAGGTTGTACTATCTACTCTGGCCGTGGCTGAGAGATGGATCATTCTTATCCCTGCTCATGATAGACAGAGATGCTAGTGATTCTATCAGCAATGTTAAAAATGCAAAGCTCCTGCTCTATTACTGATTTATGAGTTCTGGGATCTGGCCACTACTGCTGCTTGTTTGGACCATGCAAATTTGCTATGAGACTGAGCTGAGCACAATAGGGAAGAAAGTGCTTAATGCACTTGCTGCACTGGACACTATGTAGCAGACATTTCACCAACTATTTTATTTCCTTTCTTTCTCTTAAGGAACACATTATGATCACTTTCCATAAGTCATTTAGTTAAAAGCAGCTGCTTCAGGCATCAGAGCCACATTCTTTAATTTAACATCCATCACTTCTCCAGTTGTAGTGAGGAGTTTGATTGGCACTGTCCCAACACCCTCTACATTAAGAGGTTCTCTATTTGCTTGGTAAACCTTGGGTTTATTTTCAGTATCAAATTTACAAAACAAATTCTGATATTTGCAAATGTATGTACAGGATTGAGAGTCTACTAAAATACTCTCTTATTTTCATTACAGATTCTAAAAGCATAACCACTATTTCCACTCCTCTGAGCATTTCTGTTAACATTCTTGGCTGCATTGGTGGAATTTTTCTTTGTTTGAGGTCTAAAACCTCTGTAGTTGCTATGATTTCCTCTTCCACCAGGTGGCACTCTTTCAGTGCAACCATGTGGGCCAGTAGGCCTTTGTTTCCCATCACTTTTTAATTCACAGTTCCTGGCATAATGATTTTCACTGCATTTAAAACATTCAGATTTCCTTTCCCTTTTATATTTCCCTTTTATGTTCTTTTCAAACTCAAAACAAGCATCTCATTAGACAGAACATCCTGACTAGTTCTGGAGTCATAGCTTTCTTTAAAATCATCAACAAATCATCAAGTGGTAGATTCTTTTGGTGTCTTAAAGTCATTGCTAGCCCCCTTTAACTTGTAGGGAGCCCGTTTAGTATGGCTGCAATCATGTCTAGCTGATCAGGAGTTTTCCCAAGTTCTTTCAACTGATTGTAAGTCCCCATCAGTTTCTTCAGTTGAGCAGGTAAAGAGTCATTTTCCTTTAAAGTAAAAATCTGAGCCTTCAAGTAATAAATCTTACTGGTTGTCTCTCCTCCATACCTCTCTTTCAGGTGTTCAATCATTAATTTGGAAGTTTCTAGGGTATGCAGGCTGGGGATACCATGGCAATTAACTGAATTCATAATTAAGGACTTGGCAAAGCCATCTAGTCTTCTGAAGGCACTTTAGTCTGGCTCAGTTGTGGGACAGCCTATGTTAAAATATCTTCAGCCCCATACATTTGCAATCTATTCTTTAGGGAGCTCAGCCACCAATTAAAATTCTGCTGAGTCAACTTGAGTGGACCTAACCCCCTGGAGTTGAGATCTCTAGCTTGGAACATATATCTGTTGACATACAAGTTGAACCTGTATTACTCATCTTGATTTGCAGGCTTTAACAGGCATTCACGGGGTTAATCCTCTCTTCATAGCAGGAATGCAAGAAGCAATCAGCTTCTAGTGTTTCCTCATTGGCTGGGATTCCAAACACGCAGAAAAACTTTAAAAGGAATAGTGCTCAGCTGCTCAGTAGGTTGGCATAGGTGAGATCCTCAAATCAAACATGAATCTGAGTTGTCACCTTTCACAGCTACAGTATGCATGGCAGGGAGAGCAAAAAAAAAACTTGCAGAGAAAAAAAACAGGTCATTTTAAAAATAAAGCCTTCTAGCTTAGCCTCTCTCTCGATCCAGTGAGCATTCAAAAGGTTACTTTACTTTAGCATACCAGGCAAGACCAGGCAACCATCCTCTGCTACCAGAATATTTTGGAAAATTTGGTAAAAATAGTTAGATATTCAGAGTTTGCAATGGATTTTTGTTCACTGGAGAGGAGACATTTTCTTTCTATTTAGAAATCTTTATTTCTAAAGGGAAGGTACATGGGAAATCTACGAAACAACAAACACTTAAGACTACATCCTTACTGTTATAACAACAGAAAGACTGACCACACAGTTGGTAATGGAGATTCTTTTTTCTTCTTGACCCTGGAAGGAAATCACCAGAATACATTAACCAATGATTGTTAGTAAATAGGTTCCAGTTTCCCGGGCTTTCTCCCCACTGGCTTTGTGCCAGGTTCCCTTCCAGGTCAATCTAAACAATAGCACAAAATGTAAACACATTAACCCTATAATGATTGAATTTAGACCTTGCAACACACATATTTCCAACATAATCTACCTTGAGTATTGGTAAGAAAGGCAGACAATAAATAGAGTTACACCATTCTAAGTCTATTAATGCCAATGGGCTTAGAAAGATGTAATTCTCAGTGCTGTCCTATAGCACTGTAAAGCTGCACATCTGAACTCACTGACTAAGGAGTAAGTCCCATTGATCTCAGTGGGGCTTGCCCCTGCAACTTTGCTCCAGTCTCTTAGGTTGCAAGTAGAACAAGGCTGTGGCTCAGTGGTATAGCATGTACTGTGCATGCCAAAGGTCTCAGTTTTCATTCTCCACTGAGGTGATCAGAGGTGACATGAAATCCCTCTGCCTGAGACCCTGGAGAAACATTTCTAGTCAGATTAGACAATACTGACCTTGAAAGAGCAATGATCTCACCTAATGTAAGATGTCCTCTTCCTCAAAGAGCCATGGGCTTACTGACAGAGCATCGCTTTGCATACAGAACATCCCACGTATAATTTTGGCATCTCCAGTTAAAATGATCAGGTAGTAGGGGATGTGAAAGACTTCCACCAGAGTCTGTGGAGAACTGCTTTGGGCCTAAGATGGCAGTACTGACTTTGCTAGTCCAATAGTCTGGTGCAATATAAGGCAGCTTTATGGCTTGATGTGTTCAAAATAAATTATGATCATCCCTAACTGTAACCAGACTTAAAGAACAAAGTCTGAGTCCAGTGGCACCTTTAAGACCAACAAAGTTTAATTCAAGGCATAAGCTTTCATGTGCAAGCACTATCTGAACAAGTCTGTGTGCCCACAAAAGCTTATATCTTGAATTAAACTTTGTTGGTCATAAAGGGGCCACTGGGCTCAAACTTTGTTCTGCTGCTTCAGACCAACACAGCTGCCCACCTGAATCAGACTTAAAGAAGAGTAACTGCAGTGATTCGTACTCATCATTTGTTCTGGTCCCTTTCTTCTCTCCTTCTGTACTTTCCCAGAATTTCAGTTTTATTTGATTTATGATCAGTACAAATCAGAAGATCAAAAGATTTACCATAAAATGAATAGAATACAAAAGGTCAATCCTGCTAACACAACAGCTGGAATTTACGAAAATTTAAAGTCTGTGCATAGAATTTCCCGACAAATTTTATAAGCCACTGAAATTTTTTTTTTGCACAACTAATAGTGGCCTGTTAACACCCAATGTCAGCATTCAGTCCCACGTTCCTTGCAAACAAGAACCAGCTTATTTGATTGGTGCTCCATGGACATTGATGGCACCATATTAAGTAGAAACAACCATCACAATAACATTAATATATATATATATATATATATATATATATATATATATATATATGGCTATTTTGGGGCAGGAATGCACAGGAAGGAGTTCCGGCTGGCTCCTGGGTTGGCCACGCCCAGCAGGAACTCATTAGCATAATAGGCCACACCCAACAGCAGAAACTCATCAGGCTTGGCTACATTAGGGGTGTGTGGCCTAACATGCAAAGGAGTTCCTGCTATCAAAAAAGCCCTGGGTGTTGACAACAAACAAGGTAAACAAAATAAGAAGCAAAAGGTGGGTGTGGCTGGATGGCCACACTTCTGGTAACATGGGGGTGTGGCCTAATATGCTAATGAGTTCCTGCTGAGCTTTTTCTACAAAAATAGCCAAGTGTATGTGTGTGTGTGTGTCTTTGTGTATATATATATATATATATATATATATATATACACATACATACATAGTATACTATATACATGCCAGATAATCATTTATGTATCTGCCCAAAGACTATTTGTTCTCCACAAGAGCAATGGCCCTCTAAACACCTTGCTCTAGTATTCTCTGAACTCGGAACTCTGTGCTTCCACATTGCTTCATCGAATCCCTTTAAGGACACCCTATTATTGTCAATTATTTTTTTCCTTCCTCGAGGCAGAAGCAAGAGCATGCTGAAGGACGCAAGACATCACATGCCACAGGAATGTCAGACTTCCTGAAGGCAAATAACTGGGTAAACATCAAACATTCAAACACAAGTTCAGAGTCTTCCTGTTCTCTACTAACCTTGGAGGTAATCCAGCCAAAAACTGAAGCACTTCCCTGTTCTATTGATTAAGCGACGTGTACTTCCTTGCCAAAGTCCATGAGATTTAAGAGCACTTAATTTTGGCTGTATTGACTGTAGGCTAGCACAAACTCATTCTTCTTAGATGGGAAACAATCCCCCCCCCCAAATATGCTGCCAGATGCTCAAGCTTGAATGGCTGGACATCTGGTGGCCTCTCTCAGGGAGGGACTAGTTACCCAGAACGAGACAAGGCAACCACGGGGGTGGGGGGAAGGGGGAGGATTTGGAAGAATTTTCTGGCCGCAGGCTAATAGCAGTGGAGTTGTATCTGGGCAAACTCAACTGCTGTTAGCCTGCTGCCCCAACATATCTTCCTCACTTCTCTAGCACTTTCCTTCCCAGCTCTTGGCAACCTGTTCCTCTCCCTCCAGGTAACTGTGAAATTATGAAGAAAAATTCAGGTGGGTAGCCATGAGGGTCTGAAGCAGGAGAACAAAGTTTGAGTCCAGGGGCACCTTTAAGACCCACAAAGCTTAATTCAACGTTTAAGCTTCCGTGTCTGAAGAAGGGTGCTTTGCACAGAAAAGCTTACACTAAAGGTGCCAATGGGCGCAGACTTTGTTATGAAATTATGAGTGTGTCCAGAGGCATGAGCCCTCAGGCATGAGCTGAAGGGCTCTGAGCCCATGGGGAAACCATCTGATAAAACTCCGCATAACATAAGAACATAACATAAGAGAAGCCAATGTTGAATCAGGTCAATGGCCCATCTAGTCCAACACTCTGTCACACAGCGGCCAAAAATACCAGGTGCCATCAGGAGGTCCAGCAGTGGGGCCAGGGCACTAGAAGCCCTCCCACTGCTGCCCCCCCAGCACGAAGAATAGAGTGCATCACCTGCCCCAGACTGAGAGTTCCTATCTATACTTAGTGGCTAATAGCCACTGATGGACTTCTGCTCCATATGTTTATCTAATTCCCTCTTGAAACTGTCCAGGCTTGTAGCTGCCACCACCTCCTGTGGCAGTGAATCCCATGTGTTAATCACTCTTTGGGTGAAGAAGTACTTCCTTCTGTTTTGTCTGTGTCTTTGACTTATTTATAAATTGTATTTTTCTTTTTGTTGTTGTTAGTTGCTTTGGGTCCCTTAAGGGAGAAAAACAGGATGTACATCATCTCAATAAATTAATGCGTTTTAGCGGGACAATCGTAAGAGGTCCTTAAACAGATTCCATAAAGCTCTTAGAACCAGAGTGTCATATGACATCCCTGCTGGAGGTGGAACTGACTTTAATTCCTTCTTTAGACCAACAGTCAGGGTGACACAGGGACCTGGTGTTGCCAGGCCTTCCAACGTGGAGTCTGACAGTGACAGGCAAATATAAAGAGGGACAGTGAGAGAGAGAGAGAGAGCTTGAAGCAGTAGGATCCACTATCCTGCCGTCTGAAACAACCACATCATTCTGCTGCTGCAGCTTGCTGAAGTCACAGGGCCCCTTTTGAGTATCTCTAAGTGTTGTGAGAACTGAATGGAACACTAGAGGGTGCAGTGTCTCTGTGATATATAGCTGATCCTTGTAACAAGGCTTGTCTGTTGAGGATCTCAGCAACAAAAAAGATTTTCTCTGAAAGGGGAGGAGGGAGTAGAGAACGTGTCAAATAAGGGCATGGTAAAGGGGTTTTTGTCGTATATTGGAAGGAATGTAGCATTATCATTGGAATGGATGGCAAATGGAGTTTGGTGTAAATAAACCCCCTCACTAATCTAGCAACCGTATAAACCTTTCCCTTAAATCCCGCACATTTTCAAAGGTACCTGGAACATGTTACAAGCCTTTTATTCTGCCAAAAAGACAGTGTTGTATAGTGGTTAGAGCGTAGAACCAGGAAATGGGAGACATGAGTTTGAATCTCCCACTTTGATATTGAAACCCGCTGGGTGATCCCAAGCCAGTCGAACACTCTCATAGTAACCTACCTCACAGGGTTGCTGTGAGGATGAAATGGAGGAAAAGAATGATATAAGCCAACTTGGATTCCCATTGGGGAGAAAGGCAGGGTGTAAATGAATTCAATAACTAACTAAAGTAAACTTGTGAGTTAAGAAGATGTGAATGTTAAACTTGTCCTCTCTCCTTAATAAATTATAGATTGAATGCTCCCCTCACTGAAAACACAGTAATGATAATATTGGATTGGATGCGACCAACTTTTCTGCTGTTGAAAAAGGAAGAAAGGTTTACCTTTGACGCCAGCAAAGGCAATACTGGGAATCATGGGACCTAAATGGGCAAAACCAATGTGGGACAAAGGCTGTAGTAAGGAGGGAATGGAATTGGGTGAAATTGAGAGAGAAAATGACCCTAAGTACAGCCAACTTCTAATTTAGATTAAATCAATTTTGCTGATGCCTTTCCTACGACAAGCTGCTCCAGAAATGATACTATCTTAACCAACCAAGTGCTTCTGTGTTTGGAGACCAATATAGCAATCATGACCTAACAATCTCTGGGTCCTTCAAAAAGCAAGAAAGGCAAACTGTCAAATAAGTAAATAAATTAAATAATCTTCATCATCTACAGGTAGTGTGAGAGAAAATTAGGGAATAGTTCATACTGGGAAATAGAATGAGGTAGACCCCTCAGATGGCAGGATTTTGGATACCATCCAAGGGCAACAAAATCTACTTTCTTTAATTTGTTAAACAATTTTAAAATGTGGGAGGGGTGGGATCAGGATTTTCCACCTCAGGCAAAAACATTTCTGGGCCTTGGCCCTGAATATTCAGCTCCTCAAGAGAAAACAAATGACTCCAAGAACCGGCACATAGACAATAGATTCCAGGTGGTTGTCCTTTCCTTAGCAAAATAAAATGAACTCATAGGGGTTGTAGAGATTTAAATAAGAAACTTTACTTGTTCAATTGACATGAGTTTGAAATTGAATGTGATTTTTGAGTGCAGATATAGAAACCGTAAGGAAAATCAGATTTCCCTGTGGTGAGTTGTCTTGCTGCAGTATTTTGTTGAGTGGTAAAGAGAACTGTACCATACATGGCAGTACATGCCTATGTATTATGATCTATCTGGATTGTTGTGCTTCACCTTCTTTATGACAGTTGTTTCACAATGGTGCTATCATGTCTCTAGCAGAAGACAAGGACTAGGACACACAGAACAGTGCAACACCATCTACAGCTTCAAGAGGCTTTGCACATGTCTCTTAAGCACCAGGCCACTTCTGTTGTTTTGGGGACTTTCAAAAGCAGGATGGGACAGGATTTCTGCTGCACTATGTCCCAGTCTTTGGCTGAGTTCGGACTGGCAATTTGCCCCGCTATAGCCCCATTTCAGCGATGTTTTAAAAGCGGATTAAAGGGGGCGTTCACACAGGCACATCTGCCTGGCGTTCCCCACCCGTAGGCAACCCGTGCTGTTCTGCTTCGATCCTGCGTTTAATAGATACCTCATAAAAGTAGTAGCAAATCCCTGAAAAGTGCCTTTATGCCGCGCTTGTCCGCTTCCTGGCAGTGTGAACGCTACATAGAAAAGCTGGGAGCAACCTGCATTGCACATAAGGGAGCAGCAATATGATTGGCTGTGCTCCGCTCTACCACCCAATGCGGTGCCGGCACAGCGGGATCCTCCCCAAATCGGCTGGATGCCTATGTGTGTATGGGCACATGAGTGCTCATGCGCTCATGCACACATAGGCATCCAGCTGATTTACCAGGAAAAAGCCGTTTACAACCGTACCTCCAGGCCAGCAGTCTGAATGCTCCCACGTGCCTCCTCCTGGTATGCTCCCGCATCAGTCTGAGCTGTGTGACCGGGAAAACCCAGAACAGTTTATTCTGGGGCTTTTTTGCCATGACTGGCTCCCGCTGCAAATTGCCAGTCTGTCCTCAGCCATTGTGTGAACTATGTAAAACAGAATTATTCAGGACAGCATTTTTATACAGGGAAAAGGGCTATAGAGCCAGTGTGGTATAGTGGTTAAGACAGGCAGACTCTAGTCTGGAGAACTGGGTTTGATTCCCCACGCCTCCACATGAGGCCTGCTCGGTCACCTTGGGTCGGTCACAGTTCCCTCAGAACTCAGGCCCCCCTACCTCACAAGGTGCCTGTTGTAGGGAGAGGAAGGGAAGGAGATTGTAAGCTGTTCTGAGACTCCTTCAGGTAGTGAAAAGTGGGGTATAAAAACCAACTCCTCTTCATCCTCCTCCTCCTCCTCTTCTTCTTCTTCTTCTTCTTCCAGAATAGTTCAGGAAGGTGCCTTTGAGAAGGGAACAGGACTGCACACTATGTCACTGTTCATGGTACGTATCATGTTGCTTCTGCCCTCCATATTGTTTGAGGTATTGGGTCTGATACTTTTTTGCACTATTTATAATTTCTATAATCCTAGTCCTATTGCACTGTTTATTAGATACCTCTTTCTATCATACTATTTAATTGCATTGTTTAATTTGCCTTGAGTCTCAGTGAGGAAGGTAGGCAATAAATAAATAAATAAAGTAAGAAAGTAAGTAAGTAAATTCTGTGTCTGAGGACCCTCCTCTTGTGCTTGCTCCTCCATTGGCTTCAAAAACCTGCTCATTTTGCCAGCATTCTCCCTCTCAAAGTCTGTCTTGAGGCTTCATCCCTGTACTAAGAAATGCTTCCAATCTGCTCAGCGCACATTAACATGGCACCGAGCAAGCCATGAATGCTTGTACATTTGTGCATGGAAGCAAAAAAGATTGTGTACTTCATTAGTTTTTGGGTTTTTTTATATTAAAGACAGTTTTTACTCTCCAGAGAGCAATCCTATGAAAAGCTATTTAAAAAGCATATGCACCCTATTTAAAGGTCAACTGGCACAATGTGCAAGCAATTTGTAGGAGGACCACCCCAGCTTAGGAACTCCCTTTTTGTTCTCAGGACTGTCCCATTATTTTAATCTGCTTATATAAGTGATTTCCCCCATCAACAATGGCACCCTAATGGCAACAACATAGTACAAGGAAGAGGAAATTCCCTCTGTATTGTAATTACATTTTATCCAGTAGCATGAAGAGACTCATGGGTAGCAGTTAGGAATTCTAAAGGGATTTTGGTATGAGCATTTTTGAGGAGTCGTAAAATCTCTGCAGGGACATGATTTGTTCTTTTGTACAGCTGTTCATGTGGGAACATATAAGCATGCTAGCTAGTAATGCCTTGAAATGGTATTTTGATTTTTCTTTTTCTTTTTTTGTCTTTTGTAAAAAAATATATTTTATCATTTTTTAAAAGTGCCAATTCCCATTAAGAAGAATGTGCCCTGCCCTGGATAGGAAGCTAAGCAGGGTCAACGCTGGCAAGTACTTGGATGGGAGACCTCCTTTGAAACACCAGCAGTGGGGGGCTTTACTCAGCCACCTCTCTGAATATCCTCCAGCCCCCCAGTAGGGGTCAGTCACCAGAGACTGGTTTTTTCCCTCACCAGGCGAAAACCCAAAGTTTTCTCCTTCTTACCCCGCGTTTTTGGAATCCCCAGTTTTAGCTGAGTTCTGAAAACGCAGGGTAAGAAGGAGAAAACTTTGGGGTTTGCGCCTGGTGAGGAAAAATCTACTGTGGGAAAATTTCACATAATGCACAGTTTTAAAAACGTCAATGCGGGGAATTTCAATAAAGTGGGAAAGATCTGTATTGCATCTCTCATTTTGTAATCCACCTTGAGCCTCAGTGAACAAGGCGGGCTGTAAATGAAGTTAATAGACACAGGAATCACTTTGCCTCTGGGGCAGATCTTGAGATACCTTTCATTCAAGCTCGGGTTACAGTCCTTCCCTTTTCAGCCCCCTGCCCTGGACCTCTACTAGTTAAATCTCCCCACGAGGAAAGCTGCTCCTTGACCCTGGTGCACATGAACACCGGAGATGCCAATGTGGTGTTTCTTTTCCACTGCCACCTCATAAACCCTGTCCACTCAGAAAGTATCATTGAATGTGTGTTTGTGTAGAAACGACTCTACAAAAAGAGCCAGTCTGCTGTGAAGTGAAGCATTCTGTTAAACGGTCTTATTTAACCAAAGCGTCCAGTTTACTAACACACCCAGTGCAACTTAGGGTGTTCAGAGTAAGTGAAATACAGAAGAGAAAATCCTCCAGAAAATGTGCAAAATGGGCAATGTGGGCGGCGGGGAAGGGGGAATGCCCAGGCAGTGATCCTTACTATGAGAACAGAGGTGTTAAAAAGTACACAAGAATGTTCCTGTTTTCATCTGTGAAATGTTGGAGGCTATGCTGAATGTACTTTTTCCGAAAGGGAGGGAGGGTAGAATGTCAAAATGAAGTTCCAGATTTGGCACAGTTCAGCCTTTTGTTGCAAATAACCCAAGCAGCCTCAGAAGTCAATGTGTCTGCTAATCTGGAATACATTTAATGGCTATCAGATAACACAGTCACACTGATTTTTTTTTTTTAGTAGCTTTTGTCACAAGTACAGATGGCCGGGTGGCAGAACACAGCAGCCTTCCAGACAGTTCCAGAGCTGACTCATACAAAACAAAAGCAACTTCATAGACCCAAAAGAGAACTTTGTTCAGACAGAGAGAGGGGAGAGAAGGGGGAAGGTGCCACATGAAAAAATGCTGGAGAAAACGAGAAAGGAAAGAGATGGGGGAGCTTCATGCCAGTGCCGAGTAGAGGTGTTTTTACTGCATCTGGTACCAGCTTGATATTTAGACTCACCTGTCCTTTTCTGCTTTCCTCTGAAGGAAACGTATTGATTGGCTGCTTTCTTTTGGGACTTGTGATGGGCAGCAGTACAAAGAACGCGGCTTTGCGTGGGGAGGGGATGGGCCACATCTGAAGCAGGCATCTGCCTCCTTGAAAGCAGCCGGCACTAGAAACTTGCACCAAATCTTGGCATCAGGAAAACTCATCTTTTGATGTGACTTCAGGGATTGCCCAGGGCTTGTTCACAACATGGGGAAAGTATGGTCTCTGTGCCAAGATTTTACAACTCTTATGTAAAGCCTAAAAGAAAGGAAAACAAATTGGCTCTTTAACAATATCCCAGGAGGCACTAAAACAGGTGTCCGGCCATGAAGTGCTGAAATTCAGGCAGGCAATGAGGCTTCAGATCACATTCTGTGATTTTTAAAAAATCAAACAGAATCTATGAGCTTAAAAGACCACACATTTTTAGGGTTGCAAAGCTGATATTTCTTTTGGTTGTTGTTTTGGTTATTGTGGTTATTGTGCTACTCAAAGGTGGACCATTTCCCAGCTAATCAGAGACACATCTTGAAACCAATTGCGGTGAAAACTTAACCGCCATAACCATGTCATAGTGAATTGGGAGGGACATGATGCACACTGGCTCATAGAAAGTGGATATAATGCTCATTAACTTCCTTATAGATTTTTACATTTGGTTCTTACTATGTTCTGCTAGCATAATATGCTACAATATCTGAGTTGAGCTTTTGTCTTCCCTTCCTGTTTCAAAGTATAGAGGTAGGGTGTGGCCAGAGGCACGAGCCCTTGGGTGCAAGCAAAGGGCAAGAGCTGGAGGACTCTTGGTCCTCGGACCATGTCTTGGACCCTGCGGACTTGAATGAATTGGCCTGTGGGATCCCAAGGTATAGCTGGCAGTTTGTTTTATTTAAATTGTTCCCCCCCATTGTCATAAGCTACATTGGGTCCTTTTGGGGAGAAAAAACAGGGAATAAATATTTAAGTATTTAAATAAGTAAGTAAAAGGTGCTGGAGAGTAAGAAAACGCCAACTCTGCAACCTGGAGTACCATTGTATGCACAATAATGATAGATTTCACTGAACTCAGGGCCAAACTTGATGTACTGCCATCCCTAGGTTTGCCCTGAGGACTCACTTCCATTTTGGAGTACCCTGGGATACCTTTTGTAGAATACTGGAACACTTCCCCTGTAGGGGAGTGGTGGTTCCTGCCTCCCCTTACCCTGCTCTTTCCCTGACCCAAAATAGTGCCAGCATACCCCCGGGTGCCATTTCAGGTTGGGGGAAAAGTGTAGGGGGAGACTAAAGCATCTCACCACCACCACCACCAGGTATTCTTAACATGCATTCCAGGACCTACAAAATGGCAGCACGACCCTGGTGTGAATCCTCTCATCTAGTTTGGCCCTCAGTGTGAGACTGTTAGAAAGTGAATTCCTGCTTAGATTAGGAACAGCCATGGCTCATTGGTAGATCACATGCAAAGGATAAGAGATACAGGGCAGAGAAAGGTCTCTGGAGACTATGGGCGGCTCTGCCATCCACAGGGCAGTTCAAGGTATATTTATCCTTATGCCAGGTGTATGCATTCCCTTCTGAACCTGCACTGTTGGTTTGGTTGAGCTGTAGTGCAGGAAAAAGGGCTGTGGCCCAGAAGCAGAGCATCTGCTTTGCATGTGGAAGAGTCCACGTTCAGTCTCCAGGATCTTCAGTTAAAAGCACTCGAGCGCTAGGTGAGATCCTGGAGACCCTCCGACAGAGCAGACAATACTGAGCTGGATAGACCAGTGATCTGGCGTAGTAGAAAGTAGCTTCCATGTGTTCAGGAGAGGATACCACCAGCGTTGCCAACTGTGGGTAGGGAATTCCTAGGGATCTGGGGTTGGAGCCTAGGGGGTGGAACTTGGGGAGAGGACGTCAAACTCTGGCCTCATTTGCCATGGGTTTCTCAACTGTCAGTCTGACTTTGGCTCTGAATGCTTATCGTCCTGTTTGATTCTGGCTGGGAGGGGGGGAGCATGTGAGTTGTGTGTGTGTGGAACTCCTTTGCTGGGAGTAGCGCTCGCTTGTAACTGCATCTATGACGGGGCCTCCCTTCCATGGGAAGAATGTGTGCTTGTCCTTTTGTACCAGACACTGCTAGATAATGGAACCCTGTGCTTGCAGGTGTTGGAGGAGGGCTAACGGTGCATAGCAGATTTTGGTGGGCTGGATGTATTGGTGTCATTGGATTGGTCATCGGGGGGCTGTTTGAATTATGTTGGTTTTTCTTTTCAAATTCAGATTTATTACGGTCAAGACCAGCAAGGTTAAAATACAACTTTAACAACTAATAGATAAAATTTAAAATCGCAGTATGAATAAAATTCATACTTCAGCCTTTAGCATTTTCTTAGACAAACGGTTCCGCTTTCTAAGAGCCAGTACACAAAACCTTGCCGCCTCATAAGACACAGGTGTTTGACTGTCTTCTAAGAGGTATATCTGAAGAATTTCAGGGTTAAAATCAACATAATGTTGTAATGGCTTAAATTTAGAAAGTAAAGGAATAAGTATCTGGAGTCTTTCTTGTTGGTAATATTCACAATGTGAATGTGTAATTGATTCAACCGCATTACTCGAACAAGAACAACATTGTTGCTGCACAGGCTGTTGAGAAAATCTACCCTGTAGAACTGCAGATGGGAATGCATCGTCTCTTCCTCATTGTTTACTGTCCAGAAGAAGAATCTGTCCCTGACTTTGTCAACAGAGCTGCCCATGAACATTTTATAAAACAACATTCTGAGCCAAATTCTGCAACAAGAAACATTGAGTTCTTTGGATTGTATAAATTCTGAATGTTACGCAAATTGGCTTTTATTTTGTATAAACTAGCATGCAGAACACACACATCCATTTGCTTCTAGCTTGTGTTTCTTCTTTAAAAAAGAAAAGAAAAATAAAATCTGGCATTCTCAGGACGCTGAGTCAACTTGAACTCAACTCCGCATTCTGTAGTTTTTCTGTGTACCAGTGGAAGCCCAGTGACGGAACTCTACTTGAAGGGTCTATGTTTGCAATTATGGGTGGATTGTGGTATTATGCAACCCCCTTCCTCAATCCTCAATCCAGGAAGCCTGAGCAACGCTATCCCAACTAGGATCATAGTCTTGTCATTCCTGAGTCCTGCTTCAGCCTTATAGGAGAGCTGGCCACCCTTAAACGAAAGCAGTGAGCTGCTAGGCAGGGCTCTTTTTGTAGCAGGAACTCCTTTGCATATTAGGCCACACACCCCTGATATAGCCAGTCCCCCAAGAGCTGACAGTAGCCCCTGTGAGAAGAGCTCTGTAAGCTCTTGGAGGATTGGCTACATTAGGGGTGTGTCGCGTAATATGCAAAGGAGTTCCTGCTACAAAAAGAGACCTGCTGCTAGGCAATATGAAGGTTTAGGTGTCCCCAGGTGTCAATATTATTCTTTCAGCATTAAGTGTGAAGTGCTGAACAAATAACTTTGGTTGTGAGGCCCTGGGAGAAGAGTGTGCCAAACACTGGTTGTTTCTGCCTAGTGACCCCTGCCCCCACTGTACCTTCTTTGGGCTGCTCAACATTTCTGTAAGAAATCTCTTCCCAACAGTTGGAATATTTTTAAAAATGGGTCTCTTAGAATCAGATCTTTGCCAAATGAAAATCTGGTATTTCTGTGATCCAAAAGCAGAGATTTAAAAGGATTATTTTCTAATTAGGCATTTTTAAGCAAATAACTATGTCTTGATCAAAGGGAAGATTTTTAAAAGTTGAATTGGAACAAAGAAGGAACTGCATGCTATGTTTGTTGAATAACAACAGCCAGAAAGGAATTGGTGGGAGTGTCAAAACTATTGCGGTATGGAATTTTCTGACATTTTGCAAGGGAACTCTGTGGAAGAAAGAAGACATTTAAGATCAATCATGCCTGCCACCTGGCTCATCTTCAAATTCCAGAGATTAACAAGAGGTTCATCAAGAATGTCAGCCATGTCGCCCACTCTTGTTCCAAGGGGTGGAGAAAAGCCAGGATTGGTTCTTTACTTTGAGGTAAGAGGTCCTTTGGGAAAAACCAAGTAGGCTCATCTTCAAATTCCAGAGATTAACTAGGAGTTCATCAAGTATGTCTGCCATGATGGTCACTCTTGTTCCAGGGAGTGGAGAAAACCCAGAATTGTTTCTTTGCTTTGAGTTAAGAGATGCTTTGGGAGAAACCAAGTGTGCACCAGAAGAAGTATCGGGAAGCTGCTCTGAGCCCGTTCATGGGGTAGGGCAGAATAAAAATAAATAAATAAATCCCATGGCAGCCTTGAATACCACGTTTTGAATCACTGGTGTCCCTTCTCCCCCTTCCCTAATTTCCTCTCTATCCACCCTATAATTAAAGATTTTACATACCCATGATTAAAACATTAAAGAAATAGTTACTTAGGTAGAAAAGGGAAAAGTAAGAATGTGAAGAATAAACAGTAAATTAATCAAGTGCATCAATTAAAGAAACAATAAATCAAAAGATAATTGCCATAAAGCAAAGAGTTGCTGAAATCTTACTCGTGCTGAGATGATGAGGATGCCCATTCTTTTATTAGTGAACTTAGCTCTCCAAGTAATTGCCCCACATATTTTGAAATACATCTTTGATTGCTTTGTTCTGAGGTTCCTAACATTTAAGAAGGCTTATAAGTGTTCAGTCTGTGTGTGTGGATCTTCAGAAACACGCCAGTAGGGATTTCTGTCTGGCACAGGTCCCAAAGCCCTGACCTGGAGAGCCCAGATCTTGGCATGTTGAGAGCCAGCATGGTGTAGTGGTTAAGAGTGGCAGACTCTAATCTGGAGAACCAGGTTTGATTCCCCTGTCCTCCTTCACATGAAGCCGGCTGGGTGACCTCGGGTCACTCACAGCTCTTTCAGAACTCTCTCAGCCCCACCTAACTCACAAAGGGCCTGTTGTGGGGAGAGGAAAGGCAAGGCGATTGTACACCCCTTTGAGACACATGAGGCCTGCTGGGTGACCTTGGGCCAGTCCCAGCCCTCTCTGAATTCTCTCAGCCCCACCTGCCTCACAAGGTGCCTGTTGTGGGGAGAGGAAGGGAAGGAGATTGTAAGTTGCTTTGAGAATCCTGAGGGGAAGAAAAAAGCGTGGTATAAAAAAACTAACTCTTCTTCTGGTTAGTACTTGGATGGGAAACCATCAAGGAAATTCATAGAATCATAGGGTTGGAAGGGATCTCTGGGGTCATCTAGTCCAACCCCCTGCACAATGCAGGAAATTCACAAATACCTCCCCTTCCACACCCCCAGGGACTGCTGTTCCACATCCAGAAGGGTTGAGGGCTGCCATGCTGCAGCAGGCAATTGCAAAACATCTCTGAATGTCTATTGTCATGATAAAAAAGAAACTCCCCAAATGATCAGTATTATACAAATATAGGTGGTGTTCAGAATAATTTTCATTTTGTTCTCTAATGGATAGTACCAAAGGAGATGGGAAGCACTTGTCATGTTGCTGTAGAACTGAAGCAGCAGAATTCGTCTGGCATCTACAAGGCTCTGATCATTATTTTCTGCTGATTAAGAGAGAAAGATTTTGGGTCAAGAGAAAAACATATACAAAAAGGTATATAATAACATCTTATTAGGGCCCACCGGAATATTTAGGGTTACAACAGAATCCAGAAATATTTTAGCGGCTCCAATGTTCCAAGCACATCCAAGTAAAATATCTACTTTTTAAGTTGCATGTACTGCCACAGGGAAGATCAAATTCAGTTTGCAGCAAATCAGAGGATTTTAAAAGACAAAGCTGCCTTATCCAATGGTCTAAACATCGGATCAGCTATGTTAAATCATTTGAGAATGGGGGAATGGAAGGAGGCGGAGCGATGGAGTAGCGAAGTGGTTGGGAATCCAGTCTCTCTGGATCTCACCAACCATTAGAGCTTTTTAGGGGACTTTCTTGACATTTCTGGACTCCTCCGGATTTGACAATGGTCCATCAGTTTCTTTGGGAGTAAGAACTGGTTGCAGAAGACTCTTTACTGAGCTCCCCGCTCGAGGCAACAGCGGGTGAAGATTTCAGTTCATCTTGACGCAGAAGCTCTGAAGGACCGGCTGCAGGAGTCTGTCAACTGGGAAGTTATTTTTCAAGCTCAAGATAAGACACTTTTATACTTTGCTGAAGTCATCTTGGAAAAAATCTCGTAAGCACTCTTATCTTTTATTTTAATTGCTAAGTTTGGAACACATACTTAATGGCCTTTATAAATATATCCCAGTGGTAATATGAGGGGATAAAGTCCCGTAACAAACAGCCATATAAAGACTTTGGAATGCTTATTACACCAAACACACAGGGGAAAAAATGCTTTGAAATGTTCTACCTGCTATTTGGAAAATACTGATACAGAGGCTTATTGTATTCTTAAAGAACTTTGCTGGATTTAGACAAAGGGAAGCAGGCTAAAATGGCACCGAGCACATTCTTGTAGTGAACGTTGTGTCTGCTGAGGGGAGAGATGGCGTGTGCAGATTCAATTGAAGCGAAGGAGTACAGGACAAGTGAAAATACACAACTTCTGTTAGATGATGAATGGATTTATTTCAAAAGCCAATTGGCAGAAAAAATTGCAAAGGTTGTAGTGGATGCTCTGGAACTCTGCTGGGTCTGCTATGAAGAAGCAATCACAGAGAGACAGATGACGTCAGATTCCACACAAGATGAGAAACAACAGGAACTTCTTCAATACTCGACACCCAGGATGAGAGCTCTCTCTAAGTTCTGTTTTGAGGAACTGAGGGGAAATAATATAAATGATGGGCCGATTGGAGATAACATAAATGATGCCTACTGTCTGCCTTTGCATACAAATAGACTAAAGAATGGGACTTTTAAAAATCAACAGCATAAAAGAAGAACAATCTTGATGAAATATCTCCAAAGGAAGCAAGAGAAATTTAAGCTCTATAAACTAATGGACTCAGCATCTTTGGACAGATAACATGGTCGTTATTAGTTGAACAGACAAAGATTATTAAAAATGGATCTTCTAAGCGGAGGAGATTTATTTATTTACTGTTTGCTTGGTATTTGACTATATGATTACTTGATATCTGACTGATTTATGAATATAAGCTAAAGTGAAGCATGTTATAAAATGAAATATAGCGGATAGGATTTAGATGAATTAGTTTCATTATGATTTATGATCATAAGCTAAATCAAAGTATGTTGATCTATATATTATTTTGACTGTTTAATAAAAGCTAAGGGAAACTATAGTGTTTAGGCTTGACTTGAGGGGATTTTGAAATCTAACAGTATTGGGAACGTGAAAGATTATATAAAGGGATTAGATTGTTAAATTAGTAGAAATATAAGCGCCTATTAGCATAGTTATATTGTGAAGTGATAAGAACATAAGAACATAAGAGAAGCCGTTGTTGGATCAGGCCAATGGCCCATCTAGTCCAACACTCTGTCACACAGCGGCCAAAATATACCAGGTGCTATCAGGAGGTCCAGCAGTGGGGCCAGGGCACCAGAAGCCCTCCCACTGCTGCCCCCTCCAGCACCAAGAATAGAGTGCATCACCTGCCCCAGACTGAGAGTTCCCATCTATACCCTGTGGCTAATAGCCACTGGTGGACTTCTGCTCCATATGTTTATCTAATTTCCTCTTGAAACTGTCCATGCTTGCAGCTGCCATGACCTCCTGTGGCAGTGAATTCCATATGTTAATCACTCTTTGGGTGAAGAAGTATTTCCTTTTATCTGTTCTAACCCGACTGCTCAGCAATTTCATGGAGTGCCCACGAGTTCTTGTATTGTGAGAAAGGGAGAAAAGTACTTCTTTCTCAACCTGCTCAATCCCATTCATAATCTTATAAACCTCGATCATGTCACCTCTCAGCCGTCGTTTCTCCAAGCTAAAGAGCCCCAAGCATTTTAACCTTTCTTCATAGGGAAGGTGTTCCAATCCTTTTATCATTCTAGTTGCCCTTCTCTGCACTTTTTCCAATGCTATAATATCCTTTTTGAGATGTGGTGACCAGAACTGTACACAGTATTCCAAATGAGGTCGCACCAATGATTTATACAGGGGCATGATGATACTGGCTGATTTGTTATCAATTCCCTTCCTAATAATCCCCAGCATAGCGTTGGCCTTCTTTATTGCAGCTACACATTGTGTAGACATTTTCAGCGAGTTATCCACTACGACTCCAAGATCTCTCTCTTGGTCTGTCTCTGCCAGATCAGACCCCATCAACGTGTATTTATATTTAGGATTTTTGGCTCCAATGTGCATCACTTTGCACTTGGCCACATTGAACCCCATTTGCCACGTTGACGCCCACTCACCCATCCTCAACAGATCCCTTTGGAGTGCCTCACAATACTCCCTGGTTTTCACCACCCTGAACAACTTTGTGTCCTCTGCAAATTTAGCCACATCACTGCTTACTCCCAATTCCAAATCGTTAATAAACAAGTTAAAAAGCATCGGACCGAGTACTGATCCCTGTGGTACCCCACTGCTTACCACCCTCCACTGAGAAAGTTTCCCATTTATACTCACTCTCTGTTTCCTATTTATAAGCCAGTTTTTGATCCACAAGAGGACTTGTCCTTTTATCCCATGATTATTGAGCTTACTTAGGAGCCTTTGATGAGGAACTGTATCAAAAGCTTTCCAGAAGTCAAGGTAAATAATATCTATTGGGTCCCCCTTGTCCACATGTTTGTTCACTCCCTCAAAAAACACTAACAGGTTAGTGAGACAAGATCTTCCCTTACAGAACCCATGCTGAGTCTGCCTCAATAGTTTTTGTTCATCAATGTGCCTACTAATTCTTTCCTTAATAACAGTTTCCACCAACTTACCCGGTATCGATGTCAGACTGACTGGCCTGTAATTTCCCGGATCTCCCCTGGAGCCCTTTTTAAAGATGGGAGTGACATTAGCTACCTTCCAGTCCTCAGGAATGGAGGCAGATTTTAAAGAAAGATTACATATTTTTGTCAGGAGATCCACAAGTTCACATTTGAGTTCTTTCAGAACTCTCGGATGAATGCCATCCGGGCCTGGTGATTTATTAGTTTTTAAATTGTCCATCAGTCGGAGGACTTCCTCTCTTGTTACCGCAATCTGATTCAGGTCTTTCAAAACCCCTCCCGAAATCGGTGCTTCTGGAGTGGGCAAACACTTCTCCTCTTCCACAGTGAAGACAGAGGCAAAAAATGCATTCAGCTTCTCAGCCATTTCCCTAAGTGATGCCTGTGTTTTTTATTTTCTAACTTCATAGATATAAAATATAGTAAGAATAACAGAATACAGATAAAATGAAATATAGCAGATGGAATTTAGATGAATTAGTTCCACAATAGGAAGAGACTGTTGTTTAATGCAAATTTAAAGAAGGGGGGGATATGGGAATGTATGTATAAATGTGATGATGTGAGCAAGATATTTGGCTAGATTTTGTAAAATATATGGCTCTTTTTTTTGTTTTGTGTTACTTTTTAAAAATAATAAACTTTGCCCAACTGGGCAAGCTAATAAAAAAAGAGAATGTGGGAATGGATGATGGTAAGCCTCTCAAAACCAGTCTGAGGACAATGTCCATTTTTTTATAATATTAATTATTGCCCTATAAACTCATTTTGATTCCCACCTGTTTAGTTAGGTTGAGTCTAGCTGTGTAAGCAGATTGCCCAGATTAACAGTGCAATCCTATGGAAAGTTACTCTATAGGGTCACACATTAATTTTTACAGCTTGGATGACTTTTCTTGGAACTGCAATCCTAAGAAGACTTACACCCTTCTGAGTGCCTTGACAACCTTTAGACAGTATCTTTCGCTGGAATCCTATCAGTCTTTAAATGTATATCATATCATCTTTAAGAAATAGGTTTCAATGCTGACTTTGCAAAAATTCTTATTTGATACTGTTTAATTGACAATCTGTGTTGGCTATCTTGCATTTTTTACTAAAAATTCTTTTTGTCTTACTGTTTGTATATCTATTCTAATTTGTATGATGTTAATATTATACCATTTCTTGTTATTTCTTCATATTTTTCAATAAAATTTTAATTAAAAAAAGGACTGCATTGTTGGAGCACTAGTTAACAGACGATGAGAGAGGTCAGAGGTTTTGGCCTCTACAGTAAAAATAAACAAATGTGCAATAAAGTAGGGTAAACAACAAGTGGATGCTTCATTGAAACTGGAAGGCCTTGGACTTTAGACTATTTCATGTTATCCAAGAAGTGGTTGCTCTGTAGACTATTTTAACCCTTTGTGTTAAGTCCAGGAAACGGTGTTTCCTCAAGTCAAGAAGTCCCCATTAGCACAATCAAAGGCCTTATCTGCATCCAAAAAGAGGTCCAAAGCTAAAGAAGATATTTGGTTCACAAATGTCAAGATAGTGGGAAAAGAGCTAAAGTGGGCTTCCCCCTCTTAAATGGATACCAGGCTGGGCAAAGAACTGGGCAATCAGCTAGCCGTTGCAGTTAGGAACTATGTTTTATGAGTGAGATTGATCTTTTCTAGTTAATTAGCACATATCTAAGGGTCCCAACCTGGCTCTGGCAGTGGCTTCATACACTGTCTAGTGCAACTTTCAAAAAATGTCACTGGCCAGATGTTTCATAAGGGGTGAAACGATGTTTGTCATTGCTGTCTACTACTCTATCCTGTAAGTCGTCTGGGCCTGCAGCCTTTCCAGATTTCAACTGTTTTATTGTTTGTTCTGTTTCAGAATTTGAAATGGGAGACAGGAGAGAGTCCTGCCGCTCTGCTAAGAGCTGTGGCATTTCAGCTCCCCCCCCCAAACCTATCAATCATTTCATTTGGGGGATTAGTATAGCTTTTATACACCTTTGAATACAAGTCTAAAAATGTTTGTTGATGGATTTCGTGTGTCTGAATTTTTCCCCATGCATGTCTTCAATACTGGAAATATGAGTTCTACTTCTAATTTGTTTCAACCTACAGGCAGTTCCAACCTCCCAGTAGGATTAGTACATGCACGTAGATAAGAATTCTGCAAGTTAGACACTAATTATGTTTACTTTGTATTAGGTTTTGATTAATTCATTGCAGTTTTTTTTAATCTGATGGACTAGAACAGCATGAAGCTAAACCTCTTCATGGTTTCCTTTCAAAACTTTAACCATTTTTTACTGTCTTTGATATGTGGTGTAAGAATTTATATGACTTTATACAAACATCTTCATTGTACCAGTTTGCTAAGGTCCTGGGTTAGGAAATAAATTTGTGCTGTGTTTTATTTCTTTGTGTATCTAAAATTGGGGCCAGACTTCAGGAAACTATCAGTTTGGTAGTTTTGAATGTGGCCAGCAAAGCAGAAAGAAGATTTTGAAAGTGCAACTGGCTGGTCTTCGGGGGCCCAAAGATATAATGTGATACAGGGCTGAATTCCCTTTCTCTACTAGGATACCAACTCTGAGCACAATATGGCACTTTGGGTTAATCATTCAGAAACAGTGGAGATTCTCAAAGGTGCTAAGGATGTGTCTAGGTTTACAGAGGCTTAGTAAACAGGGGAAATATTCCATGGTTGAATCATAATTCCAAAAACATGCAATTAAAGATGTTCTGTTTCTACAAGAAAATCCTTTAGTCCAGTATTAGCTCCCCAGCTCCCCAAATGATCTTGAGGATTGATAGCTTGTAGAACAGATGGCTGAAGTTGAATGCTAAGGCAACAGAAATATTCACCATGTGGCATAAAACACAAACATTACAGTACAACCAAATTGGTCCCACATAATGAGGTAAAGACCAGACTTTGACATAACTGTCAGATTAGATCAGATGAGTGGTTTTCAAATTGCATACTGGAGGACCTTGGATTCACTGGAAACTTCTCAGGGGTAGGGGTGCAAAAGTATTTAGGTTCTGCTTGACTTGAATCTTGACTTGTTGGTTTATAACATGGTTTAGAAAAGGCAGAGTGACATATACTTTGTCCATGAGTACTATTATCACTTGAGGTTAGTTTAAAAAAAAAAAAATCCCAAAGGTATCCTAAGTAGATCTTGGGAAATATTAATACAGTGCGTTATCTGATATGATCAAACACTAGATGTAGGGATTACTCAGGTTATGGATGTATAGATTTAAATAATAGAACAGATATCAATTTAAGGAAGTATACTAATTAAGGGAAAATAGCATAAGAAAAAAAACATTGCCAACTCTAACTTTAACTACCATCTTTTCTTCAAATTCCCATTTGCCCAATTGTATCTTACTGCCTAGAACACTTTTGACTTCCTGTCAATCATCTGTGTTACACCTCCAATTTATCATGGCAAGCCTCTAAACGACAAACTTCCTTCTTCTATGCTTACACCCTCCATTGATGTTTTTTCCTCTTTCTTTTAACATACAAAGTATAAGCCTCATTTTGCATAAAAAGAACTAAACTTTTTTGATTGCTTGTTAAAACTGAAATGGAAACATGTTGCTATTGTCCTTCTGTCCTCTGGGTATTCTGTTGTTTGGTTCCCTCCTTTTTGCTGTTGTTGTGTGTTCATTCTTTCGTGACATGGATTCTCATTAAGGTCTCTTGTTGGATGTGTTCCCTCAGAAGCTGAAGCCAAGTGCCCCATCATGGGCTGTAATAGCATTGCTCTCAATGTTGGCGGCCCATTCCTTTATTCAGTACAGAATTGTTGGCTGATATTTTTTTCAATGGGCGCTGATTATTTATTTGTTTATTTATTTTCCGTATTTATATCCCACCCACCCCGCAAACGAGCTCAGGGCGGGTCACATCACATTTAAATAAATACAATAAATTTAAAAACACAATATAAACATTTAAAATCAATGGTAACAGCTTACTGTTGAAAATTCCAGCCCATTAATACAGATGGATATGGCCAGTTACCGATGGATGGATGACCAATGGGTGGGTGTTCACAGATTCCAGCAGAAGGTAGTCACAGATAACCCACTGCTGGTTCTGTTGAGTACCCATGGAGGTTTGTAGGAGATTATTTCTCCCTTCTGAATGGAGGGGGAAGCTGTATGGCTCTCTGTTTGTGAAGAAAACACAACATCAAAACAGAATCAGATTATGTTGATCAATTTAAGAGGTGTGGTGCCTTTTTAAAAAGAGATTGATTTTTTTTAAAAGAAAAAGAGAAGAATGGTATTGAAACATTCATTCTTGCTCAGAAGAGGAGATTTACTTTGCAACAGTATCCCCTGGCACCAAGATTAGAGGACACTTTCACCACCCTTGATCCAGTTCTTTGTCTTTGTTATTTTATTTTCTGCACTGATTAATTTATTATCATATGGCATGATGTGTATTGTAGTCAGGAGATCTGAAGACTGTCTGGCAGCCTTAAGTTCTAACTCTTTTAGGCGACAAGCTAGACTTTTTGGGGGGAGCTGACAGAGTTCTGAGAGCTGTGACTGACCCCAGATAACCCAGCTGGCTTCATGTGGAGGAGGATGGAATCAAACCCAGTTCTCCAGATTAGAGTCTGCTGCTCTTAACCACTATACTACACTGGCTCTCTTACATCTTTTGTACAACTTTGGCAATAACAAGTCACTCAGGCTTGTGATGATCCACCTTACCACCCATACCCTCTTATTTAGGGAAGCACAAAACACATTGGAGATAGTGTTACTCCACCACCTTGTAAATGGCACCCCATCCCTCAAATGTCATGCCCCAATTGGTAAAGTGCTATGAGATTTTGTGGCAGTGATGAGGATGCAGGCCTGTAGCTACAGTGGGGCATTTCGGGGCCCGGCCCCCTGACTTCCTGCTAAGGCCCCCTGACTTCCATGCCACCTCCGGGCCACCTGGAGGACTCCCTGCCACAGCCCATTCCCCAAGCACAGCTTGCTTCCCCACGTAGGAAAGCAGACTGTGAACCCTGCAGAAGTGAGTTTTCAAAAATGTATTTTTATTTTATTTTTTATTTTGTGACATCAATGCCCCCTGACTTATTTAAAGGCCCCCTGAATTACAAAATCCTGGCTACGGCCCTGTGAGGATGTAATATTTAGCCATGACTGTGTTGGACCCTGCAGACTTGTTCTGTCAGTAAAAGCACTTTAGTGGAAAGAGCCTTTCCCTGATGCAAAAAAAAAAATCCACTGTCTAAACTATCCTAATGCCGTGAAGGGGGGGAGGGGCCAAGCCAAGAAGATTCCCTGGATTCACTAGGCTGAAATGCTCCGAATAGAGGCTGGCAAGGCAAGGTGAGCCAGAACAAAGACTATTGCTTGAAGTAGGAGCTTGTTTAATTTTGCTCTGAAGACTTTGGCAGGTAGCAAATTAAGAAGAAGAAGAAGAAGAAGATGTTGGATTTATACCCCTACCCTTCACTACCTGAAGGAGTCTCAGAGCGGCTTACAAACTCCTTTCCCTTCCCCTCCCCACAACAGACACCCTGTGAGGTAGGCAGGGCTGAGAGAGCTCTGACAGAAACTGCTCTTTTTCAAGAACAGCTGTGCCAGAACTTGTGACTGACCCAAGTTCACATCAGCAGGTGCAAGTGGAGGAGTGGGGAATCAAACCCGGTTCTCCCAGATTAGAGTCCGCGCACTTAACCACCACACCAAACTGCACCCAAGAATTTCCTGCACGAGACTGTAATATTTTTCCTTATAAATATTACAGTGGAAGTATTTTCTTGCTTGATACAGTCAATGAAAATTCACAGGCAGGTTTTTTTTAAATCCAGTGTGTTCATTGGTCTTTGCCCACCCTATTATTTCATCTTTCTCCTCTCTTATCTTCTTCCAGCATAATGTGTTTCATCCACTCAGCTAAAGAATATGAACTCTCTAAAGGGGAAATCTAGATCTTGCAATGGCACAAAAGGCATCAACTACGGCACCATACCCATAAAATGTACAGACCCACATAAGTATGCACATGCACGTGTGCATGCGTGCGAACACACACACATGCATGTACACAAAAGCTCCTGTGAACAGAAATCTACATGCTTAATTTTGATAGTGGAGTATACACCAGAGGGAAGGAAGAGCGGGAGAAGCATAAAGAACTGGAGTGGTTATTCAGAAATGTGGCTAGATGTATTCAAAATGAATGTTGCTTGAACCAAAAGCTACCCAGAAGGGATGAGTTTGGAGGGGGATTTCATTTGGGTTTGGGGGTTGCATGGGAAAGGAAGTCCATTGCATAAAAGTGGCTTGGGACAGATCAGTTGTGTAACTGGTAGGGCTACTTAGAATAAGCTTTCTTATGAGGCAAAATTGCACATGCTAACAGGCTTCCCCACACCTTCCCAGTCAACGCTCCCTCTAAGCTGTGGAGTCTTGTGAGCAAAAATTCTACTTTGTGAGCTGCTGGCATTAAAGTTGTGAGTGAGTGATTTGGCTGCTGCATAAATTAGTTTACTCTGGAGCCGTCCTTCCTCAGCTAAGACAAAAATGTGTGAGTCGGAGGTTAAAAAACTGAGCTAGCTCACACTAACTCAGCTTGGAGGGCACACACTCCTTTCCACTGGAACGGCTGGTGCCACTGGTGAAAACCCACTGATAACGAATGGGTCCAGTATGGGAATGGTTGTAATGCTGTCATCATCAAGAAAGGAAAAAAATATAGCACCAAAGGGTTCAATAAGCTCTCTAACACATGTTTAACATACCCACATGGCTAAGCAACACTTTGGAACAGACTGTAAAAGGAAACCACATCCAGCTAGATTGGGACCAGGGAGGATTTACTGGTCCCGTGTTGAAATTCAGATTTATCTTTTTGAAAAAAAGAACAACCCAAAGTATAGAAGAAACATCTTTGGAGCATGGAATCCTTTTGGTATTGAGTGTTGTTTATTCCTCCTTTCAAAAAACCTGCCAAAGGATTACAGTCAAACATTTCTTGTATACATGTTTGGTACACACAGCTGAAACATTTTTTTCCTCCCCACAGTAAAGTAAATTTCAGGGCCTTTCCCTGACGCAGGGCCTTTCCCCGATCAGATCTTCCTAGAAATTTTGAAAAAGAAATAGCAGTTGTCATGGGAACCCAAATCAGATCAAAGCCATCAGGGGAGAGGGGTCCTTTCCGCATTTGCCTGCCACTCTGGATTTTCTCAGTGTTCGAATCGAGGCAATTTAAGTCCACAGCAAAACAGTGGGCGTTTCTGCATCTGGCATTCACTTCCACTTTTTCTCAACACTGCCGAAAAGGTGCAGCTCAAAACCACATTCAAATACCCTGGGGCAATGCCGTACTGACTGCAATGTCACCCCCGAATGGCCATAAATCTATGCAGAAGGTACCATAAAACCCAATGATCAAAGAAAGCGAAAGCGGCATGCAGTGTAGAGTGCCTGGGTGGGGAGGGCAGGGTAAAAGTTGAAGTAATAAAATGACGTAATAAATAAATAGAGTGTACCATAAAATCCAATGATCAAAGAAAGTGAAAGCAGCGTGCAATGCAGAGGGGAATTTCTGTTCCAACGTAGGTTTGTTAAAACAATGGAGGGTGCAGCCCATCACTGTGTGATCAGACGCATCTGCGGTTGAATCGGGGATTTTTTTGGCTGTTTGTTTTCCAAGCTCAAAAATGAGGAAATGCACCTCTGCACAGAGGGCCCCCTATGGAGTATGCAATGATGCACATACTGCAAAGAGGAGGGGAAATGCTACTGAGCCGGGATGGCATGATCAGAGCATCCCAACGACACGAGAGCATGCTCGCATGATCAGACAAGGAAAAGTCCATCCGTGACCCATTGGAACCCGTCAGACCTGGACTTTCCCTGGTGTCTTTTAACTCCGCTTCTGCGGCAGAGCAGCACGGGTTGCTGACGACTGTGGGATGCTTCCCAGATGTTGCTGTCTGATCGCTCCCTTTAGATCCGTCAGGCATTCGCACCTATGTCGAATCTAAAGGCGTGTGTAATTGCAGCCTAATTTTATGTGTCATGTTGCAATTTCAGCTTTTGGAAACAGCAAAAGGGGGTGGGGTGGGAACCCAGCCTGAGAATCAAGTCAGGAACCTAGAAGGCTGAGCAGCTAAAACATCTAACAAAATATACCTATTTATTACAAAGTGCACAAAAACTACAGATTAAAAACAACATACATAGAATGCCGATAAAAAGCCAGAGCTAGTGGGCATCACATTACATCCACCGAGACATAGTATGCAACAACAAATGTAGGTTGCACATACATTAACTACTGGATCAAAATAATAACAACACATACTTAAAAATATAAATATAAAATATCTGTTCTATGATTAAGCTGCTCAACCTTCTAGGTTCCTATTATGATTTCAGCCCTTGCCAGTTTTTGTTAAATGTTACCCATCACAGAGTGCTCTAGCAGGAAGGCAGGGAGGTGTGACTGCCCTCCTGATGCTGCATGGGCTCCTTCTCTGGCTCCATCCCATTTGTGCTCCCTCCAGCCTCAGCTGTCCTCAGAAAGGCAGGAGTCTCCTAGGATATACTTTCTGGGTCACCTTGCTGCCTGCAGGTGTCTTCAACCTCCTGCCAACTGAGCTCCTTCCTTCTCATTCTCCTCCTCAGCCAGCTTCACAGGCTCTCCTTTTATCCTCCTCTCAAATCCAAGCTCCTCCCCTTCCTGTTTGTCCCCACCCATGCTCTGCCTGCAGGCAAGCTCCCTGAGTGTGAGGATGCCTCTGCTCCAGAGTCGAAGACCCTGGCTATTACTGGACAGAAGGTCTGGGAAGCCATCCTGGAATTTTGCAGAACATCTCTTCCTGCTCCTCATCTCTTCAAATTTATTTCATTTATTATGCAAAACATTTATTAGCTGCCCATTGAGCTTCCACACAGTGAGCTTCCACAGCAGAATGGGGATCTGAACCTAGGTCTCCCAGATCTTAGTATGAAATGCTAACCACTATGTCACTACACCACACTGGCTTTCATGGGGTGGCTGCTGTTGAACAGTAGTGAGCAGCCATGCCTAAGTGAGTCATGCAAGTTGGGTGGTAACAAATTGCCTGGTAGTCACTGCCAGTCCTGGGGCCCTTACAGGTAAAACAGCCATGAAAAGGTCCCTGGCTCCTCCCCTTGCCCTTTACAGACAGAAACCAAGGCTTGAAAGCTGGCAATACTGTTGTGTTCACCTAGCAATAGCCACTGAAGGCATTCGTTTCTTAAAGCTACAGGTGCTGCTTTCATCATTGGGCAGGGAGTTAACTTACAGTGCAATTTCATTTTAGTTTTCAATTTTTTTTCTGCAAACCTGAGGTGTTTTTCAGGTTCGTAGAAAGATCTGTCTTGTTCATTCATGGCTGCAGTCTCCAGTTTTAAGCATCAATAGAAAGGACCACTCTAAAATTAGATACAAATTATGTGTAAATTAAATCCCAAAGATTCCAACAGCCAATCAATTTATATTATTGGATCATTGCTAACATGGTTAAAATTTTGATTCCTATTCTCATTAATGAATTTGCCAGTCTTGTAGAGAGCTGAACAATAAAATTTAACTTAAAAGAATTCAAACCAACCTCACTAAATTAAGACCAGACTTCTATTCCTCCAAGAATCACATCTTAAGTTCGGCTCTAGCCAGATTTTTTTTTTTTTTTTGAAATAACTCTCCTAAAAAGGAGAGAATTTTATTTTTTATAAGAAAAGGGTAGGGTAGATAGATGGGAAAAGAAAAAAGAGCGGAGTGAGTTTTTTTCTGTTAGTAAAGGTTAATTTTAGATAAAATTTCTTCCAGTTGTCGGCATCCATCACGGTTGAAGGATCTTCTTTTCAGCTTTACAAAGTCCAAATCAATTCTGTTAGTAAAGTTAATAAAGTCCACTGGGGTTAGATATTAATCAAATCTTTTCAGATGTTGCACGAACAAATTCCTTTTTAAGTCTCTCCAATTATCATTAAGTCATTTGAACTTTAGTGCCTCCCGTTCCGTCACTTCCCCTCCCCGGGCCGCCGTCTTCTTCAAAAATCCAAATTTTGAGTGCTGCTTCCTCCTCTATGCTGGCATGTCTCTTCAGAAATTTTTTAATCCATCTTCTTTCGCTTCTTTTTTTCTTGTTGTTTCTGGCAGTCAATTCTCGCTGGCTCCATTAACACTCAAGATGAAATTAGATCTCCATTACTTGCTAAGCTCAACACCCTTTTCCACTGGCAGAGTATATCCTTTTTTTTAAAGGCGGAGTAGGCTTTGAAAGCCTTATCCGCCTCTTCTTTTTATTTATTCGCTCCACTGCCAGATAGAGGTGTCAAGACCTTCGTCAAAATAAATCTGAGATCTTCTTTCCCTTCTTCATCCATAGCTTGGAACTTTAACATCGAATTAATATCCATACATTTTCTGCCATCAACCTTGTTAATTCCAACATTTGTTTTTATAGTCTGATGAGAACAATTTCCATTTTAAAAACATTTCATTGATATTCCACATTTACTCCAGCAGGTGGCGCAGTATCTCAGTCTCTTGTGATTGACAGCTAGCTCTGGGGGGGGTTGATTGGAACGGAAGTCCCTCCTCTCTTCTCTTCCGTTCTGAACAAGAATTTCCCCAGCATCGACATTTTATTTTTTATTTACTTTTTCAAAGTTCGTGTCACATCCCCCAGAAAGCAACTAAAGCCGCAATCTTCTGTACAACCCCAACGGTACTTTCACCAACATTTTTTTCTTGTTACCCCCCTTCGCGTTTCTTTTAAAAATTCGCTTCTTCGGAGAGGGTGGAAGCTCCTCCCTCCTCCCATACGCTTATCCGCTTGCGGGGGGGTTTTAATTTTCGCTTCAATATAGATCTTCAACTCACGATTAGATGCCATTTCTTCTTTTCATGGTAATTCATCCGCTTTTCCTCACTCCTGGAAGTCGGTAGGGCTGCTAAGTCCCATTCGGGACGCACTACGCGGCGGGGCCGATTGGGGCGGGGAGAAAGCCTCAATTTCCCGGCAGTTTGCCGGCAAAGAGGCTACTCCCCTATGCGCCCCCGGTTCGGAGCCTTTGACTAAGGCTCACTAGGGTCTTTCGCAAACGCGAAGACCCCCCATTCCGCGCGTGGGCTGACCGCCTCCGGGAGCGTCCCGAGAAGCGGCCGCCATTCGCAGCACCGAAACCGAAAACCGGCTCTAGCCAGATTTTTAAGGCTTCATGGTTTTCCCAGCAATTTCAGTTGGTGAGTTCCACTAAACCGTGTGGGGGCGGCAATACTACGTTCCAAAAATGGTAGATCCTCTCTTAAAGAAACTGAATTAGACTACGAACCTCTTTCTTATGGGTTCTTTGGAGGAAAAGACTAATTACTCTTGCATCAATTTATGCCCCAAACTGTAATCAAATTTCCTTTTGAATGAGACCTCTAAATTGATCTCTTTCAATATGGGCAATTTCTTAATACGGGGAGACTTTAAGCTCATAGCTGATAACACAATAGATAGGTCCAGGCCAAGAGCAAATTGAATGAAAACTGTTACGGGCCCTTCTGAATTAAAATCGTTGAGAACTTTGGATTGGAAGATATATGGTGAGTTCAACATCCTTATGAGCGGGACTATACTTACTATTCTGCATGCTATGATATTAAAAAAAATAAAATTAAAAAACATATATTGATTCTTCTGAAGCAAAAGGATTTGTATTATTTTCCCTTGGACACCTGTCTTTATATTTTCAGTCCTATATTGCATCTAACCAGTGAATTGACCAGAAGGCACCTCCTAGGCAATAGCCACAGGTGGTCTGTAATTTGCTTCATAAGACTCGGAATACCAGTGTCTGCTTTGGCTGCCAATGGAGGTTGCTACAGGCAGAGAAGGAAAGTTTCTACGTGGAGTGCCCCATCAACAGTGTGATCCTAAGCAGAGTTAGGATCCCACTGACCTCAAGGCACTTAGGACAGCGTAACTCTGCTTAGGATGACACTGTGAGAGCCTAATGTATAAGCTGGCGAGTGTTATGGGTAAAACTACAAATGTTTCAGGGATCCCTTTCCAAGTAAATTACTAACACCTTTATTTTTACATTTAAATGGTTCTCCAGTGCTGAATAAAAATGGGATCCTAAGGGTAATGAACAAGGTCTAAATCAATATCTATGATGCATGTCACAGAAATGAATTCTTGATGATGGAATAGGAGCCGAAATGCCCCAAAGTGGGGTGGGTTCCCTTCCCCCTGCTGAATAGAACCTTTGGTGTCCATTAACAGTGGACTGACTAATGCTGAGTTGTAATAAAATGTCCGCACAATCAATACTGCATTAATGGCTTCAAACCGTATGTTAATTAGAGCTGCAAGCCAAAAGACTGGAAGGGGTTCCAACTGAAAGCCAGCCACAAGCTCCATTTTTAACAAACACTTCCATTATCACCCACTCAGTGGTGAGTCAACTTTGCTTGCGTTGGAGGCCACTCCGGGATTTCCTTTAGAAAGTTTATTAGCTATGACTGATACGCCCTTATGGAAAAAAAATCTCTCACAATGACTGATGTTTCCCCGTCTTCGTCTGGCACATTTCTTTATCATTTGTTTGTCTTATTGGGAGGGACTACGGCTCTGTGGCAGAGCATCTGCTCTACATACAGAAGGTTATCAGGATCAATCCCTGGCAGGTGTTGGAATGGACCCTCTGCACTGGAACCTGGAGAACCACTGCCAGATGTTACTGAGCTAGAAGGACAAATGGCCTAACTTGTAGACATGAAGTGGTGTTGTACTGAGTCAGACCCCTGATCTATCAAACATCAGAGAACTCTACTCTGACTGGCAGCATCTCTCAGGGGTCTCAGGCAGAGCTCTTTCACATTGCCTACTACCTCATCTAGCTTAAATGGATATGCACCTTGGATCTTCTGCATGCAAAGCAGATGTCTACCACTGAGCTATGGCTTAGACAATTGTCTACTCTGGTTGGTCTTTCACCTAAATTACTACCTGACCCTTTTTAACTGGAGTTGCTGGGAATTGAATGGGTAACACTATTTTCCCCAGCTCATTCAGAACAACAGAGAAGGAGGAGGAGGAGGAGTCTCAAAGTGGCTTACAATTGCCTTCCTCTCCCAACAGGTATCTTGTGAGGTAGGTGGGGCTGAGAGAGCTCTGAGAGAATTGTGACTGATCCAAGGTCACCCAGCTGGGTTTATGTGGAGGAGTGGGGAATCAAATCCAGTTCTCCAGATTAGAATCTGCCACTCTTAATCACTACACTACGCTGAGTAAATGAGAAGTTAAACAGAATTCGGTTAAGGCAGGAAACAGAATGTAAGACTGATTGGAGATGCAACAAAGAGTAGAATGTCAACGCTGTATAGGGTTAAGTTACATTTGTATAATCTTCAGTTTAGCAGATCTTCTCAGTCAGTAATCTTGGAAGTGAATAGGTGGACCTTGGCCTGGACCCAAAAAACTGTCTAATGTCCCTCATACCCAGTGGAGTTTGGACTTGTGTTTCTCAAACAGGAGGTATCTGCCCTTCCCATCCCACATGACAAAACACATCTGAAACTGTCTAACTGAGTAGTGTCTCATTACCTGAGCTTTGAGTGTGTTTGTGAGGAGAAGAAGAGTTGCTTTTTATACTCCGTTTTTCCTCTATTTTAAGGAATCTCAAAGCAGCTTACAATCACCTTCTTTTTCCTCTCCCCACAGTAGGCACCTTGTGAGGGAGGTGGGGCTGAGAGAGTTCTGAGAGAACTGTGACTGGCCCAAGGTTGTCCAGCAGGCTTCATGTGGAGAAGTGGGGAATCAAACCCAGTGCTCTAGATTAGAGACTATGACCGATTTCCCACAAGCCGCTGCTCCGCCCTGGCTCTTCCTTTCCCCCTGATTGTATGTGTCAATTTCCCAATACTTGCCGTGTGGTCGCATTTTGACCCACAGCTTCACTCAATTTCCCCCGTGTCTTCTCGATCCTCTTTTTTGAGGATCGAAAAGATGCAGGGGAAATCGGGTGAAGCTGCAGGTCAAAATGCAGCCACACAGCAAATAGTGGGAAATTGACACATAAAGTTGGGCGGGGGGGGGGAGCTGAGGCTTGTGGGAAATTGGTTTCTCTTAACCACGGCACCACGCTGGCAGAGAGATGGGGCTTCTGTTCAAAGTGAAAATGTAGAATAAATTTCATACTGATTTATTTCAGGTCTTCTCAAAATGGTGTTCCTGTCACCACGGAGGCACAAAAACATGCATACGCACACTCCTCTACAAGTCTCTCAGATCTTTGGAGAGGAGGTAGACTCCTTCTCTGCACAGGAGTCCATGATGGAACCACAGCTCCTGAATGAGCGGCAGCATACCTAGGATCTAATTCTGTGTCCATTGCCCGGCTCCAGGCACAGGGGGTTCAAAATGGGAAGATGATTTTCTACTGCCTTTGCTGTGAAACATGATTCCACTCTGGGTTTTTGGCATTTGGCTCTCTACCAACAAAACTGGCAGTTCCCTCCACTCCTTCTAATTCAAGGTGGTGCGGGGACACCACAGCTACATCAGTGGGCAATCAAGCCTGAAAACCATGCATTTCATACTAGAAATTCTGAAACTTTGGTACGCTTGGAGAGAGAGGAAGATGAGTTTTGAAGTGGAGGGCACATCTCCCTCCATGTCAACAAAGAGTTGTACCATCTGCTGGCAGAAGACCATGGAAGATTCTGCACTCATCTTTCCTGCTGCTGTATCTCCAAGCCCATGTCGGAACAGAAATTTCACTCTGCATTGCACGCTGCTCCCGGCTTCCTTGTGCGTCAGTTCACTTTTGAGCTTCTGCATCGTTTTATTACTGTCTAGTGGTGACTCCGTGCTCACCATGGCATCTCCCCAGGTTATTTGGATGTGATTTTGTGCTGGACCGTTTGCTCCTCCCTGCCACCAATTCGCTGTGAACGATATGCAGACTACTTGACACGGATCCCTTTGATATTTCCTCCTTCACCCCACCTCTGTTTTTCTCACCGCTCATGAATTTGCTTAGATACCCAGCAGGTGGCAGTCCTCTGTCCTTTTGTTGTCTCATTTTATCTTTTTTAAACAGCAGCTGTTGATTAGATGCAGAATGCAATCATATATCCCAAGCCCAAATGGAACCGCTTCCACAGCAGAGAGAGAGTGGATTATAAACCAGTTGCAGAATCACCCCATTATCTCCATTTAACAAAGAAGGCAAAGAAATCAACAGCAGTCTTGGGGGCTCAGGTTCACCTGGACGGGAGGACAGCACACTGAGCCATGCTCACATGAGGACGTTGGTCCAAGCCTGTTGCTATATGTAGAAGATGCAGAGCAATGTGAGCATTCAAATGCCAAAGGAGAATCATGACTGTGAGTCTCTCTTTCCATCCATTGCAGTCAGCTAGTTTGGAAAGCCAGGCATGTGTCTTCAATTAGCTACACCCTCTGTTGTAGGAGGTGGTAGGGAGGCCAAGTTAGAGAAAAGTCAGAGGGGAGAAGCAACTTCTCCAAATGCATCAGGATCTGTTCCTCCAGAATAGGGGTGAACATCGAGGGCCTTTGTGCCTATCAATCATTGGAGGAAGGAACCTTTCCTCTGTCTTTGCTGAAGTCTGATTCTATGCACACTTATTCAGAAGGAAGCCCCGCAATTTTTGGTGGGACTTGCTCCTAGATCAGCATGCAATTTATTGAATTCACTTTGCAGGCGGGATACCTGCTAGGCAATTTGGGAGGCTAAATGTATATTCAGATTTCTCCTCGCCACCCCAAGGTATCACCCCTAGACTTGTTTGTTCTCTTCTAGGTTTGCCAACCCCCATATGGGGCATGGAGTTTTCCCAGAATTGCAATTGATCTCCAGACTCCAGAGATCAGATCCCCTAGATAAAATGGCAGCTTTGGCAGGTTAGACTCTATGGCATCACATCCCTGCTGGTCTCCCTCCCCACCCGAAATCCTGTTGGAAGTACCAGATGCGATGCCCCCTGTCTCAGCCTCCAGAAGCAAGTGCTCACAGAGTTGCAGGCAGATAGGCAGACAATTGTCAGGCTCCTTAGTCAGGCCACACAACGCAGGGTTTCTTCAGAAGACAATGTTTAATGGTGAATCAGAACTAAAGACACGTGTACAGCTTGTGTCAGTAATGGCCACGTACAATACTGACACATACAATTCTATGATATACTAGATTCAAGCACCCCTCCATGTAGCTGAAGCGAATGAATACATTTCGTGTGCGGGCAAAGCAAAGCAGGCAAAGCTAAGCACAACATCTAGAAACTGTTGGTTCCCAGCATAAGACTCCAGCAGCTGGAGAATACAAGGTCAGAGACCTGATAACAGACAGTAGGAGAAAGTACAAAGGAGGGGAGACTGAAAGTACTCCCTCTGCATACCATACACATGACAGGGCTACCTGACAACACTAAGCATCTTCCTGTTTACTCTACTGTCACTGAGAATCCCTTTGAAGTGCAGATCTAACACTCTTCAGGGAAAAGCAACTTCCTTCTGTCTTCTCTTTTCTCTCTCTTCCATGCACGCAAGATAGAGATGCAGGATGCCTCCCAGCATCCGTATCCATCTCCTAGTTAGATAGCATAGGAACTGTCCCTATTTCTCTACACCACACTATCAAGCATGCATTTCTAGAATACAGTTGTTTTTATTTCGTTTCAAACTAAAACATGGCCCTGTGTAACTTTGCAGTCTTGCAAGTACATGGTGGGTTCAGGACAAGCACTGCTGCCTTAAAGCCAAGTGTACTCTGTTAAAGAAGGATCTGGATCACCAAAACCAGTACCCTTCCAACAAATTCTACCCTCCCTAGGGTAGACTCTTATCTGGAGAGCCAGGTTTGATTCCCTTACTCACTTCACCTTAATTAATGGGCTATTCATATAGTAGGAGCTGCCGTGGCTCAAGTGGTTAAGATGCTGAACTGCAGGCTGTGGAAGGTCAGTAGTTCAGCTGTTCGAGACCCAAGAGTGCTGCATGACAGAGTGAACTCCCGTCTCTAGTTCCAGCTCCTGCCAACCTAGCAGTTCAAAAGCAAGAAATTGCAAGTAGATAAATAGATACCACTTCGGTGGGAAGGTAACAGCGTTCCGTGCGCCTTGGTGTTTAGTCATGCCGGCCACATGACCACGGAAACGTCTTCGGACAGTGCTGGCTCTTCGGCTTTGAAACGGAGATGAGCACCGCAACCCTAGAGTCGGATTCGACTGGCTTTCGAGCAAGGGAACCTTTACCTTTTATTCATATAGTCTGATAGCCTCTCCCATCCCGTATGCTGGGGTCATCAGTATCACCTTTAATTTACATTCAGCAATTTCATCAGAATATGTTAACACTTTCACTCTACACTTAACAATCTTATCAAGTGCCATTAGTCACACTCACGCAAACTGTCATGAGTTTCCCACGTCTTTGTCCATCTCATGGGAGACACGTTAAGTTATTGTGTTGGGGCAATCACGTCACTCTGCCTCAGGGAGAATTTTTGCTGTAACTGGACTCCCCAGAGCCCCAGTTGTGTGTGTGTGTGTGTGCTCCTGGATCCAGACCTCATGCCCGAAATGCAGGCCATTTTGTCTTTGCTCTTCCATGGACTTCATCTTCTATATAGCTAAATATCACCCATCCCCAATCTGTATCCCCACTACTCTCTTTTACTTTGTTAGCCTTGTATGTATGTTTCCCCATGTGCTCTTGTGTAAGTTTTGCTCGTTTATTCCTTTTAAATAAAATCCTTTTTATTTAATTTGGACTAGTTTGAGAGTTCTCAAGGGAAAAACCTCCATAAACGCTGGTGGAGATCTTGCTTGTTACTCCCTCTTGCAAGCTCTGTCTCCAATTATTCTAATTTCCACCAATAAATTTGGAGACACCCCAATCTGAGTAACATCTGCTGCCCTGGCCCCTGCACTTGCCAGTTTGGTGTACTAGTAAGTGTGCGGACTCTAATCTGGGAGAACCGGGTTTGATTCCCCACTCCTCCACTTGCACCTGCTGGATGACCTTGGGCAAGCCATAGTTCTGTCAGAGCTGTTCTCCCAAGGGCATTTCTCGAGAGAGCTCTCTCAGCCCCACCTACCTCATAGGGTGGCTGTTGTGGGGAGGGGAAAAGGAAAGGAGTTTGTAAGCCGCTCTGAGACTCTGAGTGAAGAGTGGGGTATAAATCCAATCTCTTCTTCTTCTTGCTCGATGGAGCAGTGGAAGCAGAACAGGTGGAAGGGAACAGTAGTGAGTAATGCTCTAAGTAAATCTCTATTTTTTCCCCCATTGAGTTTTCAGAATATCTAGAGAGTTACACAATGACATTTCCCCCACTCACTGCCCTGAGATGCTCCCACTCCCCTCGCCTCCTTCACTGACTGTATGAGGCCCAAATTATACACGCTGGTGCCAGTCACACATTTCAGGCACTGGGGAGCAGTAGAATGCTCCTCTAGGATCAGAGCTCAGCAATCTTATGCATCAGTGTTTTGGGGGATGGGGGATTTCACAATCTTTTATCTCTGCTCAGGCCCCCAACTTCTGATTTCCAGCCACTACAATTCCTAGCTGGCGAGACTTCAGGAATTTAAACAAACATTTGCAGATGCCAAATAAGCCTCTTTTATGTTCAGAGGAAAAGCCCCACAAAAGAATTATATCTTCAATTGACAGAAAATCCAAGGATAATAAGGAGCTGGATAGTCTCCCAGTCTCTGGTGTTCCTTTCTTTCAGAAAGCACCTCTTGCTAGGTCAGCGCTGAAGGATGAGCAGGTGGTCAGTTACTGTAATGTATCCACAGGAGAACATGGGCTCTGGACAGCCATGTGCTTGGACTGGTTCTAACCGGTCCACCATGTGGCCAGGCGAAGGGCCTGAGCTTCGCCCCGAAGGACAATGGACTAGTGGATCCTGACTCCCCTCCAATGGAGGAGCAGGAGTTAATCCAATCAATGTAAATAGCGAATCACCGGGTGTGTGTGTGTTTGGGGTGTGGGTCACTTGGGAATAAAAGCCGGCCTGCGAGCCAGCTCAGTTGTCTTGTTCTTCATCTAATAAAGTATGTGAGAGCTGAAATCACTTGTCAGTCTCAGTACTTTTCACTGGCGACGAGGATGGGATTGCCAACTCCCTCCATGAACAACGACCACGAGACGAGCACCGCTGACCGCCCCAACGCCGAAAGCACCGAACGCCGTCGCCGAGCTTCGTGTCCGCCTCTTCGGTTCCTGGGCACCGCACCGCTCCCTAGCACCGCTGACCCCGAGAGCAGCCTCGCTTTCAACGCCGCCAACTCTACGCCTGAACCGTGACCTCCACGGGTGAGCACCATGGCCGCTAGCAACGAGAGCTTCCCCGCCTTCGACATCTCTCGTCCCGCACACTGGGAGACCTGGATCGAGACGCTGGAGCGTCACTTCGAGATCCATGGCATCACAGATGTGGGTACCAAGAAGGCCTATCTCCTGCGCTACTGCGGCATCGAGGCACACCTCCTCCTGAAGGACCCTGGTAAACCCCCTCCTGCCGAAAGACGCGGCCGCCGCCTACGACATGCTGGTCAAGGCGTTTACTGACCACTTGGCACCAAAGCCCACCAAGTTCGCGGAACGAATGGAGTTCTTCGCGAGAATGCAGGGCCCCGATGAAACATCTCCGGAATTCCTGGCCGGACTACGCCACGCAGCCACAAGGTGTGCCTTCCCCAACCTCGCAGATACCCTCCTAAACCAGTTCTTGGTGGGGCTGAAGAGAGGCGAAGCTGCGCCGCAGGCTCGTCAGCCGGGACGACCTCACTCTGGAGGCCGCCATCCAAGAAGTGGCCGCCTACGAGAAGTCCCACGCAGATCGCCGGCCGAAGACGGTCCATCGCCTCCAGGACTCCGGCCCCTCGGATGACTCGAACGATGAGGAGGTCCTACAGGTGAACCGCCGATCACAGCCATGCACCCAACGCAACAGGGGATCCCCCGCACCACCAAACCAGCCCCACGCATCTGCCTGTGCCAGCTGTGGCGACGCTCACGAGCGCCGGACCTGCCGTTTCCGGGACGCCGTCTGCAGGACCTGCAACAAGGCCGGACACCTCGCCCGAGTCTGCCGCTCCAAGGGCAAGCGCCTGGGATCCACCGCCCAGCTGGACGCCGCAAGCCTGCACACCGTGACGACACAGCGCCGGCAGACGGTATGTAACTTGCCCCCTGAAAGCCCGGACAAGGTGCATGTGACTGTCCAAATAGAGGGGTCCCCCTGCCAAATGGAAATAGACTCAGGGTCCTCATTCTCTATAATTTCCGCGGAGACCCTTAAACGCTATGCCCCAAGGGGGGACCCCAACTGCACAAGCCACGGGGGTTGAAACTGACGGACTTTAACAAAAACCCAGTGGCAGTCCGTGGCTGGGGCAAGTTTCAAGTCCGATTTAAAGGGTTCTCGGGCTTGCTGGACCTGTTGGTTGTGGAGGGGCGCCTCTCAAGCCCTCCTGGGACTGTCGTGGTTTGGGCCTTTGGGACTCCAAATAGCAGGAGTAAACCACCTCGGGACCGCTGACTGGGAGGCAGTTTGCCGGGAGTTCCCCAAGTATTCGATGGGACCCTGGGGAGGTACAATGGGACCCCGATTTCGCTAGATCTGGACCCTAACGTACGACCCATCTGCATAAAGGCACGGCCCCCTCCCCTAGCCATGCGGGAAAAAATAGAGGCCGAGCTCAACCGCCTGGTCGCCCAAGGCGTGCTGGAACCGGTCGCGTCAGCGCGCTGGGAAACCCCCATTGTAACGCAAATTAAACCGAATGGGGCTATACGCATTTGTGCAGATTACAAATGCACCATAAATAAGGCTCTGCAGGACCACGCCTATCCGGTCCCAGTAGTGAGCCATGTCCTGGCCTCCCTGACGGGGGCCAAAGTTTTCGGCAAATTGGACCTGGCGCAGGCTTACCAGCAGCTGCCAGTGGACACGGCCGCTGCGGAACGCAAACCATCACCACCCACAAGGGGGCTTTCCGGGTCAATAGACTGCAGTTTGGGGTTTCAGTGGCGCCAGGGATTTTTCAATCTTTCATGGATTCCCTCCTGAAAGGAATTCCAGGGGTCCAGCCCTTTTTAGATGATGTCATCATCGCGGCACCGGACTCCACCGCCTTCACCGAACGGCTGCGTCAGGTCCTGCAGAGGTTCAACGAGGCTGGCCTCCAAGGTGAAGAAGGAGAAATGCCTCCTGGGTGTGCCCCGCATCGAATTCCTGGGGTTCGCAGTCGATGCACAAGGCATCCACCCCACAGACGAGAAAATTAAAGCGATCACACAAGCCCCGGTCCCCACGTCCAAGCCGGAACTCCAGGCCTTCCTAGGCCTCTTGAATTTTTACCACGCGTTTCTGCCCCAAAAGGCAACGGTGGCTGAACCCCTCCACCGGCTGCTGGACAAGGAGGCGCCGTGGGCCTGGAAGCCGGAGCATGCGGCAGCTTTCCAGGCGGTAAAGGACTTGTTGGTCTCCAACGGGGTGCTGCACCACTTCTGCGAGGCTTTACCTGTGGTTCTGGCGTGTGATGCGTCGCCCTACGGGGTGGGGGCGGTGTTGGGGCATCGGTTGCCGGATGGCCGGGAGGTTCCGGTCGCCTACTATTCTCGGACCCTGTCTTCTGCGGAGCGTAATTACGCGCAGATAGACAAGGAGGCACTAGCGATAGTGGCGGGGGTTAAAAATTCCACCATTATCTCTATGGCCGCCCGTTCGAGATCCTTACAGACCACAAGCCTCTCCTGGGCCTCCTTGCACCCAATCGACAGACGCCGCAGATGGTCTCGCCCAGGGTTCTCCGCTGGTCCATATTCCTGGCGGGGTACTCTTACACCCTCACCCACCGCCCGGGAAAGGCCATGGGTCACGCGGACGCGCTCAGCCGCCTCCCACTGCCCACAACGGACCCAGACCCGGCCCCCGCCCACGTCATCGCACTCCTAGAATCGCTGCCCGATCGCCCAGTACATGTCAAGGAGGTGGCCCGCCTCACGGGCCGCGACAGGGTCCTCTGTCGGGTTTTGAACTGGGTGGGGAGGGGAACCAAATATCCTAGACAGATAAATGTGCTGTTTACTAGCATTAGGACAGCAGGGTCTGGAACAGGAAGGATTTGACATTTAAAAGTTTAGTGCATGACTGAAGAAAAAGGAACTTTCAGGTACATTGTCATGTTTGAAATTCACGTGGGAGCAACATCTCCAAGAGAGTTAGATTTTATCTTTAGGAGTGGCTCACTTTCTAAAGCCAGTGTAGAGCAGTGGCTAATGTGGTCCAGAATTTGAGAGACCTGAGTTCAAATCCTTTTTTGGAAGAGAGACAGAAGCTTCTCTATTACAGTGATCATTAGTGACAGATAAAGCTGCAGTCCCATTTAAAGATTTAAGAAACATTCTGTCATACTGGATTCAGTAACATCACAGTAAAGCCAAAAGAGTGCTTTTATCATCTTTGTCACAGAACAGCTCCACTGACCTGCAAGTGCCATTCTACTCTAGGTCCTCCAAGAGGTTGCGACATTCAATGGCTATCCCAGGACAGCTCTGAGAAAACTATGGCTTGTCCAAGGTCATCCAGCCAGGTGCAAGTGGAGGAGTAGGGAATCAAACCCGGTTCTCCCAGATTAGAGTCCGTGCACTTAACCACTACACCAAGCTGGAGATTTGTAATGCAAATGAACATTTCGGCCATGGCAGTTTTCAAATTTGCATCGCAAAGACACAGAACAAGAGCTGCTTCCATATCTAGGAATGGACACATTTGAAAAATTGTCTCGGCGATTTGAGGACCGCACTCAATGCTGACCTTCTGCGGTACCCAGATAGCAACTATGTTGAAAATGTTCTTCATTTACTAAAACCTCACAGATTTATCAATGTTTAAATATCTTTCCCCGAGGAAAAAGAAAGATAAATGAAAGCTAGCCCATAGCCCAGAGCTGTAGCTTCTGGGCTATAATAGTTTGGGCAGTGTTTTCAATGTACTGTTCAGCTGAGGCTTCCGAAGGGGTAGTTGCTTCTCTTGCCAGCAGGAAGTAAAAACCAGGCAGCCATATGAACATCACATGTAGGTAGAGGGACTCTACAGATGTGTTGGCAATTTGAGCTCAAGGAAGAACAGATTTTAACAATTGCATTGGTATGCTCTTAATATTTTTTTTTAAAGTTAAGACGCAGCCTATAAAAATAAGATGCAGCCTATATTTGTGCCTGAATGGCACATTTTTTTGAAGTATTAACCTGAGGAGAGGTTTCATTAGATGACAACATGATGGAATGAAACCTGCCCCCCCCAGTTCATAAATTCATAACAAGAATAAGCTGTAGAGAGCTAACGTTTATTATTTAGAGGGCTAACATTTAACAAATATGACCTTTCAGCAGGTAGCACTAAACATTTATTTTATATTTAATATTTACAACATTTATTTATTATTTTATTATTTTAAATATTTATAATGCACTTCCCCCGCCAATGGAGACCCAATCATCACTCTCCCCTCTCTATTTTACCTTCACAACAACTCTGTGAAGTAGGTAAGTCTGAGAGAGAGAGAGAGAGAGAGAAGAAGAGAGAGAGAGAGAGAGAGAGAGAGAGAGAGAGAGAGAGAGAGAGAGGGAGAGAGAGTGTGTTACCGCCCCAAGTGAGCTCCCATGGCATGCAAAGGCCTGGGTGGGGGGTGTGGAATGGGAAAATTCTGCCGGAAAAGAGAGAGAACTTTCCCACCATTTTTTCCAATAGATAAATTAGAAATTGGGGGGGGGGGACTGAAAACAACTCCCATAAAATGCTTTCTCTTTTAGGATGAGTGAAATGCTTTTTACATTGCGGTTTTACACATTCAAACTGTGGATATGAAGTTTTTTTAAAAAAAAAAAAATCATTGAAAGCACTGAACTATTCAATTATGTATCCTCATCAAACACAGTATAATATCTTATTTGTGGACAAAATTGGTCACTATACATCCTTGAAAATACTGCATATGTCTATGACATCAAATGGATAGTCATTACCCGGTCTGAAGACCAATATGGTGTGTGGCAGAGCAGTCCTGCAGGCCCCATTCCAAAGTGTCTGGAACCCAGTGGCTGCTCAAGGTCTCTCTCTGGCATGTACCACCCACCTGTCTTTCCCAACATGTGCATAATTGAGGACTCGCACCTCTGCAGTGAGAGTTCCCTATGGAGTATGCAGTTAGACACATACTGCTAATTGATTATGGAGTTGGTGATATGAAAGACCTTGACCTGAGATCCTGGAGAGCAATTGCCAGTTCGAGTAGACAGTACTGACCTTGACTGACCGGGGTCTGGCTTAATATAAGGCAGCTTGTTGTGGGTTCAAAGAAGAACTCCTGAGCTATCAGAAGTGGAGTGAGCGTGTGGTGTGAGAAAGGGTGCTGGAATGGAGCTCCATGACTGTTAACTCCTGCTAACAGCAAGAGACTTTGGACCATGTAGAAGCTCTTTTTACATCTCCTGCATGAACAAGTCTTTAGGCTGCAGAGGAGAGGAGGGCTGTAACAAGGGTTACATTCCACAGCAATGGTCCCATGGGTACCATGTTGAGTCCCATGGGCACCACATTGAGTCCCACGGGCACTCATTCTTTTTGGCAGCATTCAGATAGAGATACTGGAGGGATCCTGACTCAGAGCATGGGTTGTGAGGGTCAGCAGGCTAAAACAGTGAATGTTTTCAGATAGGATTTGTGCCTTCAGAGGAGGAGGCATGATGAAATCCTTTTTAAGATAAAGCTTGCTAATATCACTTAAAAGACTATGCTGTCTCAGAATCTAGGTTTCCGAGGCAGCAGGCTAAGTTATGGGAATTTCCAGTTCACACTTATACTGTGAGATTCCTAAGGCCGGAGGAAAGGTCAAAGATTCACCTCAGGAATCAGATCTTGGCCGATAGCTGCTCTCTGCACTCCTGTGTAGTTATCTGGAAAATGAACACTTGGGAGAGCCCAGGAAAACCTGTGTGTTATATATAATTTCAAGTCTTTTTACTGAACAGCCTTATTCATCCAAGAAACTTAAAGTTATAGTTTCCCCACCACCACCGGTTTACCTCTAGTTTTATCTGGAAATACCACTTTCAGAAGCCGCTTTGGGCCTGTATCAGGTGGAGGATGGCATAGAGACCATACTGGTCCAAGTACAGAATATGCTATATTTTGGCCGCGGTCAGACATGCCTTTAGCTCCAACTCAGCTGTGAATGCCTGATGGATCTAAAGGGCACAATCAGACAGCAACATCTGGAAACGGTCCTGAAGCCGTCAGCACCCCACAGAAATGGCGTTAAAAGACACCAAGGAAAGTCCAGTCCTTGCCAACGGGCCATGGATGGACTTCCCCTGTCTGATTGCTTAAGCATGCACTTAAGCCATCGGGATGGTCTGATCATTCCATCCCAACTCGGTGCTGTTCCCCCCCCACTTGCTCGAATGTGCTGTCTGATTGGGTAGTGATGGACTAAGCCCCCAGCTATAAAGGATGTGTGATCACACAATGCTGTGTCAGTTTCCACTGGGGGAAATAGACTCGCTTCCCCTCCGCACCAAATGACATGTCTGACTATGGCCTTTAAATGATTTTTAAAAACCTAGCCTTGGGCCAGTTACTTCCTTGGGCCAGTCACTTCCTCTCAGCCTAAATTACCTCACAGAGCTGCTGAGAGGATAAAACAGAGGAAGTTACCTCACAGGGTAGTTGTGAGAATAAAACATGCATACTAATCTGAGATGGTTGAAGGCATAGCAGTATTAAAAATATAGTGAATAAATAACTCTAGGGTGGCCATTGATGTAACTCAAGAATATCAGGACACACTTAACAAGTTATTTATTTGTTTATTTAGGCTTATATTCCGCTCTCCCTACGAGCGGGCTTAGAGCACATGACAACTGGAGTTAAAACATTACACAATAAGAATTAAAACATTTCATAATAAATTTTCCATAATAAATAGTTAAAACAGATTAAAACAAAGCTATAAACAAGATAGATGGCACAGCAGTTTGATATGGTAGTCACAAAAACTGGAGCCGCTAAGCCATTTGGGGTATATACTGGTCACTGTACTGTATCTGTTGTACTCCTGTATGGTTTTCTAGGGATTTTGCTGTGAAAGGCTGCCTCTGCTTTATAGCTCATTTCAGAAGGGAACAAAGTGTCCCCAGCTTGGAAATTTCCAAGTGAATAGAGGAATCTGGCCCATCCTGAACACAGCCTGACAGGGTTTTCCAATAAAAATTCAAATAAAAGACCACACAAAAAAACTACATCATTCTCCGTCACTTTTTTGTTTTTACTTTGTCTAAAGTTGTTCCTGGTATAAATGTAGTAGAATTTAATGAGCTCTTTCATTAGCATTGATGACTGTTTTCCAGTTATTATTAACATTCTACTATTTTTATTAGTCTTTTAATTTGTTATTACAAATTTTGAATACAGCAACTAATAGAGAGCAGTGACAATGAAAGTAGCCCTGTGGGAGTACCGGGAGAAGAAAATTGTTGCTTTCTCCTTTGTATATTGCCAACCGTTCCCACAATTGTGTGTGAGGGAGGCCTGGTTAACATGGAAACTGTAATGTATTCTGTAAAAGTGTAATGCACCCATTAAGAACCTATGTTAAGCTTCATTCCGAGACAAGGATTGAAATCCTGCACTTCTGATTGGTTGTCTAGGAATCGCTGTCCAATCCAGATGAACCACAGACTCTTGGGGGGAACGAACCTTATTGGTTGTAATCCGAGTAATCGCATTGGTTACTTTCTGTAAATAGGCGTGGCTAATTAGCCCAGGAATGTTTAAAAGGAGCAAAGCAATGCAGCAGAGATGAGCCAAGCACCCTGGCTTCAAACAGCACACAGAAGCCAGTAAAAGTATGCTGTAGAGAAATGCCATGCCATGCAAGGGAAACCTGACCATCTCTACAAAGACTCCATGAACAGAAACATCTGTCAGCATGCAGGCACATCTCCTCCCCCCATTCGCCAGATACTGCACGTATGCTGACCAGTATAACAAAAGAACTGCTTGCATAAAGGAGTTAGCTGACTGACACATACCTCCCAAGCCCATCACGCATAGCGATCAACACTAGTGACCCTGGCTGCTTCTGCTATTGTCTTCCAAATGTTTAAAATGTTTAAAATGGTTTTAAATGTGTATATGAGTCTTGGCACCCTGCACCAAGCAATGTGAGCCATCCTGAGGCCACTTTAGGGGAGGGCAGGGTATAAATGCAACAAACAAACAAACAAACAAACAAACAAACAAATAAATAAATAAATAAAGGTGCCACTGTTAGTAGAATGGAATCAATATTGCCCAACCATTAAGTCCCCATCTTCTTGAAACCAGTTTTTGCTTAAGCAACTTCCTGGGGACGTGATGAAGGGAAGTGGCCAGTGAAGCTCACCCCCAAGTCCAAATAATGTATAAAAAGAGCAGGATTTGCCATGCTCTCTCTCTCTTACTTCCTCTATACCTGACCCCATCTTATCTTGCTGACTCTCGGTGTAAGCGCTGCCCAGAGTCTCTCCACATGTTCTGCTGGTTCAGAATACGACCCTTTCCCCCTTATAGTCTCCCCTATTTTTCCACTGTAAGGATTGCTTCATCACGTCAAGACAGGTCAGTATTGCCCAATCAATGAACTCAAGCTAATGTGAATGTCTCTGTACCCTTTCAGTCTATTTTTCTTAGTACTGTATTGATTGAGTGTATGATTGTGTTTATTTGTATATGTGCAAATCCTCCAGTAAAGAAACCATTTTACTAAGATCTGGTTTCTGCAACTATTTCTGGGATTACTGGAATAAGTGGTACTCCTGTATACAAAGGTTATTGCTCCCTGTTTGCCTATTATCATTTAATATATTCAAATTCCCCATGTTTATTAATGTCAAGGCAATTTGGCTAACAGATGTGGTGGATTTGTTTTTAGTTGTGTTGGATGACACAGGACTTGGACTAATGGATATAAACAATCAACTGTATGCAGTATACAGATTGAATTTGCATTCATTGTTACTTGTGAGCTGGGTTTGTATAAAATAGACATGACTCAACTGAGCATGTGCTTTTTTTTTTTTTTTTTTTTTTAAGTATGTCCCTCAACAGTGGGCCACTTTGCATGTGAAGTTGTCCTGCAGTACTGTAGAGCTGCCCAGGGATTATTTGGACAAAGAACCAGTGACTCACTTCCCTCCTATTTGGTTTCCCAGAGCCCAATCACTTTTACTGTTGGTTAGTGGCATCCCCTCATTTTAAGATAACCATGTACTTTCCCAGTAGTTTCCTGGGAAGAATCTTTTCTTGCTATTCATTTCTAGGTAGAAATACCAGCTTTGACATCCACTGACTAATTTCCTAGCACTTTTGTCTAAAATTTATCTGTTTTTGTATGAAAGAGAAAATCTGAATTTCCCTCCAGAGTCTTTACTGCTAGACCAACAGCTTTATTAATGGACTGACTGGTTGAAAATATTTCTATTCTGTCATTCCACACAATGTCCATAGTGGTATACCATAAAAGAATAAAACAATTCAAGGAGAGGCAGTATATACAAAGTAAATAAATACATTTAGAAATAAATTTAAATTACACATAAATATAAACACAAAGGAATAGGATAAAAGAAATAAACTCAGTTTTGCCAGTAGATAGCAAAACCAAGCATAAGTACTGAAAAAGAATTAGAGTATTCCAAGGCAAAGAGCAGTAACAAAATATGAACAAGTTCATTATTTAACTAAAAGCTAACTGAATTATAATTGTCTCCTTGATATCTGAAGGACAATAAGAACAGAGGCAGTGGAATCTTTGGAAGGAGGATTTTCCACAATTATGACACTACCACAAAGAAGTCCCTTTCCCTGTTAACTCCCTCCCCAGTTCTGCTGGCAGGGAGATAGCAGGACCTCAAGAACTCAGATTAGACCCTTCTTCAGCTTCTCTGATTTCCAAAAGTATCATTTGGTTAGGGCAAATCAGGCAAAAAGGCCCAGGACTAGGGATGGGCATGAACCTTGCCACAAACCTAATTTTGTGATGAACATCTCCAGTTTGTGGTTCATGAACTGGAGGTTTATGCCCATCCCTATCCACGGCCCTCTCATAACCTTCCACGTGGTTTCAGGGGTTCATGGGGTTCATAGTGGGAAGCAGGGGGAGAGAGAGGGATTGCTGAAATGGCTTGCATCACTTCCACTTGGACTTCACTTACATGCACTACCCGTTTGCGAAAGCCATTCCCTTTAAATGTTCCCTTTAAATGGCTTTTGCAAGATACCCACCCATTCTGCTAGCCTTGGGGAGCTGTCACCAGCAGAAAGGAGGAAGGGAAGATCTCCCAAGAAGGGAGATATTCCCCCCTTCTATTCTGCTTGCCTCAGGGAGACGCCCACAGCAGAAAGGAGGGAGGGAAGATCTCAGATCTTCCCCTGAACTTCACGAACTGAACCAGTTCAGCAAACAGGGGGGTTCACAGCTAATGGGACCTCATGAACCATGAACCAGGACAAACCTCCATTTTCCTGGTTCATGCCCATCCCTATGACCAAGACCCATGGTTCCTTGAAAAAGCCACTAATAAACTGTGTTGTGTCTTGCCCAGGTGATCGGCTGTAATGTGTGGCTCATTTCAGAGAGTAGCCATGTGTGTCTGCAGTAGAATAGTTAGATTTGAGTCCAGTAGCACCTTAGAAACCGTTTTGTGGTGTAAGTTTTTGAGAGTCAGAACTCCCTTTGTTACATCCTGAAATCTAACTGTAACTTAGGGATTGAAGGCCCCTAGCAGTCAACCACACACTGCTTTATGTTCTGTGCAAGGCCTGTCACCTAGGTGACCAATGGTGGTGACTATCCTTGAGTGGCCTGCCATATGTATTTTCAGTTCCAACCTGCAGCTGATCACCTGGGCAGAGGGGGGGGGGGTTAGTGTTCAGTCTACCACTCAGGTGATCAGCAGTGGTTTGGGAATGGGCGTCTCCTGAGACCTGACAACAAGGATAGGGTGGAGGTGGCTTATCCTGGTCCCAAACAAGTAAATTATTAAAGATCAAGAATAGCACTTTAAATTGTACTCTGAAACATATTGGAAGCCAATTAAATTAATTTGGAACAGGAATTATATACTCAGTGTGGTATGTTTGTGGTCAAAATCCTGGCTGCAGCATTTTGGATCATATCCAATTTCCAAGTGGTTTTCATGGCAGGCCTATGAAGAATGTGTTACGATAATAGTCTAATTATTATGTAATGAGAGCATGGATAATTGCAGTGAAACCATGTCTTTCTATGGAAAAGCACAATGGGTGCACCAGCCATGGATAACATTTGCCCATCCAAAAATCAGGACAGTTGCTAAAACACCACCAAAAATTGAGATTGACCCTTTCATGGGAGGGCTGCCCTATCCAGCACATGAAAATCAAAAGGGGAAAACATTGCAATAAGATGCTAACTATTTGGTAAATTTTCTAATTAATTACAACAATACATTTTGCAATATTTTGACACAGATATATCATGTGTACAATAAAGTAATACAAACTAATACAAAGAATAAGGTGAATCCAAAAGTGCACGGACTTAAACAGAAATCATCAATTGGTACAAGTGCTCTTATTCATAGAGGAATCATCAACATCAGTCATCAATCAAGATGAGTCATCGATTCAACATCAGTCATCAAAGTCATCGAATCAACATGAGTCATCACAAGAGGATCCCTGGTATAAGTCCACTCATTTTGATAAACTTCTTCAGTGAGACAAACAGTTATCTTACAATAATGTAAAAGGTATTCTCCAAGTTGTATACCATCAAAGGTGACATTCAATCCACTGAACGGCTATATTGTAGAATTTCTATATGGGCACCATCAACATTTCAATAAAGAATTAAATCAGAACTTTCTGCCATTGGTATAGCTTCCTGTCTAGCCTATGAACACATGAAATTGCCTTATACTGAATCAGACCCTTGGTGCATACTCAGACTGGCAGCGGGTGGCTGTCCAGGACCTCAGGCAGAGGTCTTTCACATCATGTACATCCAGACGCTTTTAACTGGAGATGCCGGGGACTGACCCTGGGACCTTCTGCATGCCAAGCAGATGCTCTACCACTGAGCCACGCCCCCTCCTGAACAGGTAACAGGCCATAAAGTGGTATCCAGGTTCAAAGAGCACCTAAGAGCTCTTCCATTTTCTTCAAATTCCAGACTATTGCCACCGCCAGGGGCCAGCTCAGCACATCCACATTTGACATTTACACATGAAGCTACCTTATACTGAATCAGACCACTGTTCCATCAAGGTCTGTATTGTCTACACAGACTGGCAGCAGCTCTCAAGGGTTTTAGGCAAAGGTTTTTTTACATTGCTTCCTTTCTGGTCCTTTCAACTGGAGATGCTGAAGATTGAACCTGGGACTTTCTGCACACCAAGCAGATGTTCTACCACTGAGTCATGGCCTCTCTCAAGGATTGGTTGCTCACTCAAGAAATAAAAAGGAATGTTGCTGTTACTTACTGGTGCCCTCCCTGTAACCTCTAGTTTGCCAGTGAAGCAGAAGAAATGAAACCAATCAAACATAATTGAGGAAGAGAAAACTTAATCTTCCAAGTAGAGAGAAACAGTGACTAGTCAACTCCGAGACTGTAGCCAGAAAGAACTCCTTTAGGATCTTGTCCTGGAATGTTGTGGCTGGCTAAGGAAATTAGTTGATAGGAGCTTTACTATCTCCAAAAGATTCAGATAATATCCCTTCATAAAACTTGGCTTCATGATGAGAATAAAATTGCATTGCAAGAATGCAGTGTTTTTGCAGATCTAGTATTTAAAGCTTCTGGGAAGAGCTGTCAGACTAGCCAATTGTTTTGAAGCTTAGTGATCCAAATTTCCAAATCCTCTTTCTGAATTGGTCAAATGGAAGGCAATTCTCAATTATAAATGTGTGAGTAAATTCCACCGCAAGGAGCCAAGGACTTCTACCCAGGCAAAATTGGGACACATAATCTTTCTGAGCCTTGAATAAGGATGGATTATGACATTTTAGGCTCCAAAAGGGTCAGATCGCTTATATTGCTATCCAGGAAAAGATGATAGAAGGCATGAAAGCTCCAAATATGTCCAAAGAAAAGGGTTGCTTTCTTTTCAGGCAGACTTTGTTCAACGATAGACACAGTGGGTTGGATCCAAACAGCTTTTTTGCAGGAAAAAAACAAAAGGGGAAGTCTTCTTTGACCACCAAGAAATGCTATGCTGGTATTCATGAAACCTAAATGGGCTAAAGCCATATGGTATGAGGGCTATATTAAGCAGGAGAATCAGACATGATTGACTGAAAAAGCCAGCTGGATCCAATTGTCAGTGCACTGGAATATCTCCTTGAAAGTTGAAATCCTTTGCTCATTAATTTTATAATAGGAAAGCTAAGTGTAGGATGCATGAAATGGGGGCATGTAATAAAATAAAGCAGAATCCAAAGCACAGTGGCCTACAGTATCCATGACAGATATTTATTAGCCCTACCTTATCTGATATGTATGTTAATAATATTTATTATTTTATGTTAATAATATTACAGAACAACTGAGATGTCATCCAGATTTTTTCTTGTCTGCAACGGCTAATGAGCTAAGTTTCCAGACTTAATGTACATGGATGATCATTGACTCTTTGTTGGTAACTCAGATAGGATTATGCTTGCTTCATGACTCCAGAACTATTTGTAAGAGAAAATGGTGAACTCTAAGAAAACAGGTGACATAGTCCTGTTTAGTAAGAGATCCAGTAGCATGTTTTTAATCTTTAGGAATTCTCTCCCATGAAACTTTTTTTCCTGGAAGAAACATCTAGATGTGTGTGTGTGTGTGTGTGTGTAAAGTGCTGAAAAGTCACAGCTAACTTATGGTGACCCCATAGGTAAGTGGTTAAACAGGAGTGATTTGCCATTGCCTTCCTCTGCAAAGCCTTCCTTGGTGGTCTAGTGCTGTTTAATGTCCAGTTTGGTCCAGTTTGGTGTAGTGGTTAAGTGTGCAGACTCTAATCTGGGAGAACCGGGTTTGATTCCCCACTCCTCCACTTGCACCTGGCTGGATGATCTTGGGCATGCCATAGTTCTGATTAGAGCTGTCCTTGAAAAAGAGCAGTTTCTGTCAGAGCTCTCTCAGCCCCACCTACCTCACAGGGTGTCTGTTGTGGGGAGGGGAAGGGAAAGGAGTTTGTAAGCCACTCTGAGACTCCTTTGGGTAGTGAAAGGTGGGGTATAAATCCAATCTCTTCTCTTCTTCTTCTTCTTCAATCTACCCTGTTTAGGTTCCATAATGTAACGAGATCAGGGCTTTACTATACTATTCCACATCCCAACATCTAGATGCCCCTACAATAATATCCTCAAAACTGTTCACTGTATTAATTTTTTTCAGGGTATGTGGGAATCTGGTTTGTTCAGCCATCAAAGCCCAAATTACTTACAGTCAGTGTTCCCTCTAAGCTCTGGAGTCTTGTGAGTAAAACTTTTACTTTGTGAGCTACTGGCATTAAAGTTGTGAGTGAGCAATTTGGCTACTGCTTACCTTAGTTTGCTCTGGAGCCTAGGGTTACGAGTACTTACCATAATTCAGCAGGGGACACACAGTCCCCAGCCGGAACATTCCTCCTTGGAACACCCACACCACACAATGCCATCTCCAGGAAGTGATGCCAGGCGATGCCATCGAGTTTCCAGCCCCATTGCCAGAGCATCACCCGGCATCACTTGCTGGCGATGGCATTGTGTGCCGCATCTCTCCCCCCCCCAGGAATGGTCCTGCCACGAAGTATGCATCCCTCGCCGAATTACGGTAAATTCTTGGGAAGCCTGCTGGAGCCATCCTTCCTGAGGTAAGACAAAAATCTGTGAGCTGGAGGCTACAAAACTGTGAGCTAGCTCACACCAACTCAGCTTAGAGGGAACACTGGTCACTATTAGTCAACCATTACTGAAATTGCCCAACGATTAATCCCATTCTCATGACCCATTAGCATCTAGATTTTTCTACTACTTCCTGGGGACTACATGACTAGTGACGCATCAGCTTACAGTCATTTTAGGGTATAAAAGGAGAGCATCACCCCATTGCTTGCTCTCTTGCTTCTATCCTCCTAACCCCACCCTATCTTGCTGGTTCCATTACTTGTGTGGTTTGGAGCCTTTCCAGGTGTGTTGCTGGCCAACTCTTGATTCCTCTCCCTAGTCACTGTCAGACTCCTGCAGCAATCAGTACCCAACAACTTTCATGCAAAGAAGTAAAATTTTATTGAAACATTGAGAGTATGCAAATATCTTAACTATTCCATGTTAGAACTGGGAAAAGCATGCAAAGCAAGCAGATATACATTATTCAAGGGAGTCCCCTGATGGCGCCTAGCTGTAAATAGAACAGCTTGGGTTTCCTGAAGGAAATTTAAGAGAATTTTCATGTTGGATGATCTCCAGATCATTCAGTGGTGTGTGCCCTCCCCCCCTTTGCAATTCAGTACTGTAAGCAATGTTCCCTCTAAGCTGTGGAGTCTTGTGAGCAAAAATTCTGCTTTGTGAGCTACCGGCATTAAAGTTATGAGTGAGAGATTTGGCTACTGCATAGATTAGTCTGTTCTGGAGCCGTCCTTCCTGATCCGAGACAAAAATGTGTGAGCCGGAGGCTAAAAAACTGTGAGCTAGCTCACCCTAACTCAGCTTAGAGGGAACACTGGTCACAAAGTGAAGATCCTGGTGGTGTGGTAGCAGGTGCTGTGTTAGCAGCTGCTGCCAAGGTAAAAAAAAATAAATCTGCACACCCAGTCAAATCTTCAGTGGCCAGTCAGAAGCCCTGCTGGGCAAAAGCCCCATCCCCTTTATGAAAACATTTTGGTACCAAGAAAGCGTTAGCGGGTGCTGAAGTGCCCACAGACACCTCAATGAAGACCCCTGGCATAAAGGCTGTTTTAAAGGATTGTGACTGATTAAAAGTAACTTTTAATTCTTTTATTTTCAGCTGCCTCTTTGCCAAATTACACTGGAACGTATTTGATCACAAACATACTGAGAATGCTCCTTGACTTGTTCTCTAGAAATAATGTGTTTTTATTCAAAGTCCGCCACAGCTGCCACTAATGATCATCTAGTGGAATATATAAAAGCAACAGCAATAACAAAGACAAATAGAGGGGAAATGAGAAAATGTATCTAACCCATTGCAAATCATGCCAGCAGAAGCGAAATATTAATTAGCCATTTCTCTTCAAGCACACCCACTGTTAAAAGATGCCTTTGAACCCTGAAGTCACCCAGCTGCAAACATTTATTTATTCATTCATTACATTTGTGTCATATTCTCTTTCACGAAGCTCAGGGCATTGTACCGAGGCTACTTTTTGTAAGTCTCCATAGGATGCGCATGCTTTTGCCCCAGTAGAAATTGATCCCCAAACTGTTATTCACTATAGGAGGCAAAAACAGACAGGTACCTATACTGAAGGGGTTCAGTTTCCTTTCCTTTAATGGTCAACTCATTTGATCTAAGGTCTCAGTCCACACTAAATTATTTATTTTTATTATTACTAGGAATAAGACCCGTTGTGGAAATAAATACAACGAGCTCTAGAGAGACACTGTGGGCAGGTGCACTGGCCTTGGACACTCAACATCATATAATGACACAGAGTCCCCTGTTTTCTCCCAGAGAACTGATCTCTGCCATCTGAAGAGTAACTATAATTCTGAGTGATCTCCAGCCCTCAGCTGGAGATTGGCAACAATGGTTCCCCAGGAGGAAATGGCTGGTTTGGAGGGTGAAGCCTATGGCATTGTACCTGCCTGAGGGCCATCCTTCCTCACCCTCTCCAGGTTCCACCCCTCAAATCTCCAGGAATTTCCCAACATGGATTTGGCAACCCTATCGCCTTCCTAGCCAATCATCAACCTACCTTTATATGCCCCTCTGACTTCAGCTTTCCATCTCCCCATGTCACCTGCAGCCTCTAACCTGCTCTGAAGCCCTAACTGCTACATCACACTGGCTGTCATGGGGGGCCATCTCAGCAGGGTATTAAGGACACCAAGTCTACCATTTTCTCTAGGGGAACTGATCTCTGCCATCTGGAGCGCAGTTGTAATTTTGAGTGATCTCCAGCCCTCACCTGGTTTCTGAGGAGGAAAAGTACAGTCTTTCTCTGCAATGGGGACCAAAGCAGCTTATATCATTCTCCTCTCTCCCTTTTGATCTGCCCAACAACCCTGAGAGGTAGGTTAGGCTGAAAGTCTGTGAGTGGTCCGAAATCACCCACTCAGCTTCCACAGCAAATACCTGGGTTTGGCAGACCCTGCTTTGCTACATCACACTGGCTGAACTACATCACAACTGAACTTCAGACAACAGATCTCTCTCTCCCCCTGGAGAAAATAACTGCTTTGGAGGATGAACTCTATGGCATTCTGTTCAGTTGAGGCCTCTCCCCTCCCCAAACCCAATCACAAACTCTCCAGGAATTTCCCAGCCTGGAGCTGGCCCCAATGGACTGGCCCCAATGAGTTCCCCACAAAGGCCTGGAAATGGCCTCCTGGCTTTGTCTTTTTACAGACAGAACCAAGTTTGGTTGCCTACCAACAGCCACTGAGGGAAAAGTTAGTTCCACAGGAGCCAAGCAGGAGAAGAGTCTTTGTCAGGAGAGACAGCCATTTTGGCAGGTATTCTGACAGGGAACAGTGGCTGAGACAGCAGTGTGCAGGGAAGAGGAGTGGACCTAGCCCCCAGTCAATGGCATGCAATTACCCTTGAGTGGCAGTTGATGGGCCAATGGCTGATGGAGCGCATAGCACAGCCAATGGGAGAGCTGGAAATGACCAACACATTAGGAGAATTTTATATATATATATGATTACTATTAGTAGTAGTAGTAGTAGTAGTAGTAGTATATTTCTATATATTTTAATTTCTACTTTTTTCTGTATTTGATTTTTATCTTTACCCCATCATTTAAAAAAATCATATTGCTCCTTCCATGTAATCACCACCAAGAATTTTGCCATGGCTAAATTAATCCTGACTTGGGGCAATGATACAGAAGGAAGGGGTTGAATCCACCTTGCCCATGAGCCATAGCCTTGTCCCATACTGTCCCTGCCCAGGTACTTTTCAATGTTGAATCAAACATTGCAAAAATGTAATTATGGACCTTGAGAAAGATTGACCACCACACTAAATGTTCAGTGAGGCAAGAATTCCTCTAGTCATTTGTTCAGTGGCATCAAATGTGCAGTTAAGTTGATCAGATTGTAAATATATGCTGATTTTATGTAAGCCACCCTGAGCTGGCCTTGGCTGGGAGGGTGGGGTATAAATTTGAGAAATAAATAAATAAAATAAATAATAAATAGATGTGCCAGGCAAATATCTGAAAGTATGAAGTTCTGGCACAGCCCAAAGAAGTAAGTTAATACTGTGTTAATCTTGGATGTAGGTAAGCATTGCAAGCCATCCCATATTAGCCAATCTACCAATGTCATGCTCCTGTTGACCTCGTTGGATGTTTAAATGGTCAGGTTGGATGCAGCCTCAAAACCACTTACTACAGAAAACTCTGCTGGGGCGGGGGGTTTTCTTCATTTTAGGAAATGTATTTTGCAGAGCCAGTTGAAAGTATTCAATCATTTCAAATGAAGTACAGCAATCCAAGTGTCATCCCATCCTTGGCTGATGCTACAGCAGGTCCAATGATGACACTAGTTGCTTTCCTTGCTGCAGATGGCTGGGAGCAGTGTTCCCTCTAAGCTGAGTTAGTGTTAGCTAGCTCACAGTTTTTTAGCCTCCGGCTCACACATTTTTGTCTTAGCTCAGGAAGGAGGGCTCCAGAGCAAACTAATCTATGCAGCAGCCAAATCGCTCGCTCACACCTTTAATGCCAGTCGCTCACAAAGGAGAATTTTTGCTCACAAGACTCCTCAGCTTAGAGGGAGCATTGGCTGGGAGCAGGCAAGCCTGGGCCAGCCAATCCCTGCGAGGACCCCCCTCCCCAAGTGATCGGGAGTGAAGATGCAAAATCCCACATGGGGCAAGGATTCATTTCAGGGCTGCTTGGTAGTGAGTCGCATGCAGGGCTTGAATCCGAAAATGGAAATCTGGCCTCATTGGTTCAATGGGGAAATGAGGCTGAGGGAACACTGCACCGCTCAGGCAGTGGACACACACGAGAAAAACTGTACAGGTGGGAACCCCAGGAGAGGGGCAGAATTGGACGTGCCTTTGGCATTTGCCAGCCAACTCCACAGCGGCTGGCTTCTAGTTGTTCTTGTAAAATAATCTGACAGGCCCACGATCATGACCTCATCCTGATTCATCCATTCATAGGACCTCCTGGAGCTCTCGAACAAGCTCGTGCCGCACAAGAAACCATTTTATTGTTACGTGTAAATACCGAGTAATGCAACACTGGCAGTTCGAGTGGGAAACCTGTGATTATGCCATGCCAAGCAATTTATTTTTTAAAAATGACATGGTGAGGTACACATGTTTTACATGCAGCAACGTACAATTACAGCTGATCCCACTTAAATAATTGCAAACAATAAAAAAAAACACAGGACAGTTAATAAGCGAGGGTGGTGTCATGTGGTAACCTGTCCAATGTTAATATCCCATCGGGTGGAAAAAATTAGACAATGTGGTTCTTTTCCCTGGAACCACCGTGAAGAAGGGAATGCTACTGTCTGTACATCCCTTTGAAAGATACACAGTCAAAGCAAATGGCAAAGGAAGAAGATCAATAACTGGTCCATTCTTAAAATTCTGATTCAAGTATTTAATGTGACAGCCTTAATAGTTTATGGAATGATCAAATTCAGTCTTAATGGAGGAATAGCAGTTGCTCCAAGTCCTTTCTCAGAACGCGTCTTTCCTGCAAATCCCTTGATTAATCTAGTTCTCTCTGTTCCCTAACCACTCATGAGAAGTGAATTCCACCCCCCACACACACACACACCCAACAGTGCAATCCTATGTAGAGTCATCTGTGCCCATGGGCATAATTCTGGAAAGGACTATGCTGCCAGTCAGTAACTAACAAAAGTGAGCAGAAAAGGGCAAGAGTCCAGTAGCACTTTAAAGAGTACAAAATCTGTGGCAGGTTTTGAGCTTTCGTGAGTCACTGCTCAGTCCTTCAGTTAATCTTCTTTATTTTGAAACAAAGGATCAAAGGCTGGGTAAACAAACGTGAATTCTGTTATATGGATACACTTGGTTTACAATTTATGAACATCAAAATTTATTTTATTTCCTTTTTTATATATATCATCTTTCCCACCAGTGGGGACCCACAAAGCAGCATAGAGTGTTTTTCCTTTCCTCTGTTTTATCCTCACAACAGCTCTGTGAGAGAGGTTAGGCTGAAAGTGTGTGACTGGCTCACAGTCACCCAGCCAGCTTCCGTGGCAGAGTGGGGATTCGAACCTGGGTTTCCCAGATCCTAGTCTGGCACTCTAACCACTACACCACATTGTCTGTAGCTGTTAACTAAATATTCAAAAAGCTAATCTCTCACCCAGTTAGACACTTAACTGCTTCCCCACCCTCACTGTACCCTCAGGGTTCAGCTGGGATTTTTCCTGTGTTTTGTTTAAATGGCTATGTTTCCTTTACACATTTAGCTGTCAAGATTGCTTTATTGGGAGAACGTGTTCCCCTCTCTTCCCAGTACATTTGTTTTGAAATAAGGCAGGGGTCTTTTCGTAGAATAACAGCTGCAGGAGCTCATTAGCATATGGTATGCTAATGAGCTATTAGACTATTAGCATATGCCACGCCCCCTGACATCACCGGAAGTGATGTCAGAAGGGGAAGCAAAAGGGGGGGAAGCATCTTCAAAAGCCTCCCCTTCCCCAGCTGGTCTGGGTGGGGGAGCTAAGAGAGAAGGGGTTTAAAGTTTAAACTCCTTCTCATGAGAGTTGGGCCACAGAAGGAGGAAAGAGGGAAGGAAAGAGAGAGAGTAGAGAGAAGGAAAGAAGGAAGGAAAGAGGGAAAGAAAGAGAGGGAAGAAGGAGGGAAACAGGGAAAGGAGGAAAAAAGAGAAGAGAAGAAGGTGGAGAAAGAAAGAAAGAAAGAAAGAAAGAAAGAAAAGAAAGAAAGAAAGAAAGAAAGAAAGAAAGAAAGAAAGAAAGAAAGAAAGAAAGAAAGAAAGAAAGAAAGAAAGAAAGAAAGAAAGAAAGAAAGAAAGAAAGAAGGAAAGAAAGAAAGAAGGAAAGAAAGAAGGAAAGGAGGGAATGAAAGAAATTCAGTGGCAATTCAGCCCCATTATACCCTATGGGCCATTGAAGTCAATGGTGAAAACATAGGGTATATTCTGGGGCTGGAGGAGGAGGGTTTGAGGGAGAGGCTCCAAGATCACAGGATAACTGATGGAGCCTCTCCCCAAGATACCCACCAAGTTTCAAGAACATTGGACCAGGGGTCCAATTCTATGGGCCCCCAAGCAGGTTGCCCCATTTCTTCCATTGTTCTCTATAGTGGGAAAAAAGTTATTTTTTTCCCACCATAGAGAACAATGGAGGGAATAGGGGCAACCTGTTTAGGGGCCCATAGAATTGGACCCCTGGTCCAATGTTCTTGAAACTTGGTGGGTATCTTGGGGAGAGGCTCCATCAGCTATCCTGTGGGTTTCGAGCCTCTCTCTAACCACCTCCCTCCAGCCCCTAGAATATACCCTATGTTTTCACCATTGACTTCAATGGCTCATAGGATATAATGGAGCTGAAATTGACATTCGGCTGCCTGAAAGACTCTCCGGGACACCGGCTGGGGGCGGGGCTTGGGTCCTGAGCTCCCGGAGCTGCGCTCCGGTGCGCTCCCCCGAAAAGACCCCTGAAATAAGGTATACTCACACATTTGTTTGGGAATAAAGTATATTCACCCTCATCCAGCTAAGGACGTGGCACACACGCAAAAGGCAGCCTTGGACATGTGTATCCCTAACTGGACAGTGCAACTAAGGCTAGTTCAGGTAGAAATACTTGCAGCAAACATGTTTCCCCTCTCTAAGCCAGTAGCAGCAACCAACCAACCAACCCACCAAAATAAATAAATCCAAAAACTAAAATCTTGGCTACTGGGGAGCAAGGCTTCCTCCCCCCGCCCCCATTTCCCTTTACTAGCCAAAAACCTGATTGGTGGAAATTAATCTTTTAAATAAAAGGACTTGTTGTGAACAGCACTTACTAGAATCCATTGGTTTTAGGGTTGTTGATTTTTCCAACACTGCCGTTGATCTGTTCAAACTGTTGGAGTGAGTGACTCGGCACGCCCAGACCTTGGAGGATGCTACTTCACTCTGTGTATAGATGTTATCTCCTTGAATGGGATGCCTCTCTCTGTCTTAAATCTGGCAGCTGCCCTCTAACCCAGGGGTGTCAAACATGCGGCCCGGGGGGGCGGATAAGGTCCCTGAAGGGCTTCTATCAGGCCCGCAGTGGAACGGGCTGTCTTCTGCTTCTTCTGCTGCTACGTCATCGTAGGTTTGCAGCTTACAGATACACACCTGAACAGCATATTCAAGATTGCAACAGCACAGACATTTTGATGTAATAATTCAGAGCAAGAGGTGTCAGTTATCAGACACTGTTAAATAAACAAAATATTGCAAGAGTGCTGATGTTTTAAGCATGTTTTTATTTTAAGTTTTTTTAAAAAAAGCTTTGTGTTTGTGTCCTTTATAAAGTTTATATCTCCGCTACCTGGCATTACATTTTATGAGACACATGGCCTGACCCAACAAGGTCTCATTTATGTCATATCCGGACCTCATAACAAATGAGTCCAACATTCCTGCTCTAACCCCTTCTCTCTCTTTTTGTCCTCTCACTTTCACCTCACATGGCCTTCCATGGAGACCAGGGCTATTTTGGGGCAGGAATGCACAGGAACAGAGTTCCGGCTGGCTCCCGAGTTGGCCACGCCCAGCAGGAACTCATTAGCATAATAGGCCACACCCAACAGCAGAAACTCATTAGGACTGGCTACATGAAGGGTGTGTGGCCTAACATGCAAAGGAGTTCCTGCTACCATAAAAATCCCTGGGTTTTGATAACAAACAAGGTAAACAGAATAAGAAGCAAAAGGTAGGTGTGGCTGGACGACCACACTTCTAGTAACATGGGGGTGTGGCCCAATATGCTAATGAGCTGTGCTGTCAGGGGTGTGGCCTAATATGCTAATGAGTTCCTGCTGTTGGGTGTGGCCTAGTATGCTAATGAGTTCCTGCTGGGCTTTTTCTACAAAAAAAGCCCTGCTGGAGACACATGTCCCTGCAGGTCTTTCCTGCAGATGCAATATCCTCAGACCCCACATACATGATACTGGATAAGCTGGTCATTTGCGATAGGGAAAGTACTCTTTAGATTAGGCTTCTCTATCTTCTTTTGACTGCAACCTGAATATGAACTGGATCTACTTGAATAAAGATAAGTTTACCTTTTTTGCAATATACTTCTTGGGAGAATGATTTACTGCACTCAGAATCACGCTTCCATGACTGGGCAAACTCTGCTAGATTTGTTGGAATATACAAGGTCTATAGGGCACCTACCTGAAGATGATCAGAAGAACAGTCTATAAGGGACAGCCAAAGGACTGCTAGTTAGCATAGCTAGATTAGGGACTTCCCACAATTTCAAATTATGTCCTTCTTGACTCCTGATTGGCTCTTTGGAGGCTTCCTGCTCCAACTGAGCACTCCCCATTCATTCCTGTCTCTCACAACAGTTAGTTAGTTAAGCTTCTCTGTCTCTCCTCTGTTCTATCAGAGTTTATTTCTTCTTTAATAAACTGAGTTATTTTCTTTGAACAGCTGGTGCTCCGTTCCTCTGCATGTTTAAACTCTGCCAACAATATTAGCCAAATATCCCAATGCAAACACATCCAAGGGTAAACAGAGAAGTACATTCAACAGTGAGCCTGTTACAGAAGCAAATTCGCCATCATTGCAACGCCCCTAAAGTCTTCTTCTAAGGATTGGCCACAGGAGAAACATGTTCTTCTAGTTTTAGGGCAGAACCTGGATCAACATATTGCTGATCGGTTGGTCCTTCTGTCAAATGTGAAACCCCCTTCCCACCTCTATGGAAGCCTATTTCATTCTTTTATATAAACAGTGGGGTGAAAGAAAGACAATAAAGCATCAGACAAATGTTAATAGTAGATAAATTTGATAGGCATTTGGAGGGAAAGATTAAAAAAATAAAACATTCTTCTCATCCAAAGCAGGGAGGAGGGCGTGAGCAGAGTTTACCTTGTAGCCGGAAAATCCACACCCATTTTCCTTTGAAGGTATGTCTGTCTTCACCCTAAGTTATAATAATAGTATGTTGTACCCAAGGAACATACCTAAAACTTTGCTAACACTCAGATTTGGGCTCAGTGTTTAATCTCCTTAATCTGCTCAGGTTCATGAAATGCTATTCTGATGGTGTGTCTCAGTATCAGAATTCATCCCATTCAAATCTGATTCATATTACACATTTAATGCTCTCCTGCTCTTCCCAAAAATCACCCCAAGGAAAGCAATGAAAGATGGATGTACATCAGTTGTGCTATACATCTTACAATCGGTTTGTTTAAAAAAAATGTTGTCATGTTACCCAATTATTATTGAGTGACCTACACTGTTTTCTGGGTTTCATTACGAATCTTTGTCTATAATTCTAGGGATAAAACCAAAATGCAAGTTTAAAACTACAAACCAAGTATCATTGCGGTGGGTTTCTTTTAATAGCTCTTCTTCCATGTCAGCGTTGGATGGATTCTCAGTTAAGTTAGAGGTTCATTTTCAGCATTGAAGAACAGCCAAAAATATTATATATTTACATAAAGAAGTAGGACTTTGGTGTTGTGTCACATACATAGACCTTTACATCTTGTCAACCACCTTGCCTAAAAGGCTCTATACTGCCCCTATTTGCAGTCCCAGATAGGCAACAAATATGGGTTTATAGCCTCATATATGGCTGATGAGCTGAATTGGACCAGAAGCTGTGCAGATCAGACCTTCACATCTTGCTAGACCCAGAAGCTACACTCCTCCAAGTTAATACACTACCATCACACTTAAATGTACCAAGGTTTTCTTAGCCATTGAAACCTATGTTCAAGTTTATCTTCAATACCCTGAGTGAGCACTGTTGGTACATTAGCTTCAAGGAGTGCAGCTCCAAGCCTAGGAACTGGAATTGAAATTGGCCCAGGCTTTCTTAGCCATGGAAGTGTGCAACATTGGGATATAAAGCAAAGCAAAACAAAGAAAAGCAAAAAATGATGGATAGATCCAGGATATGGAGAACAAGGGGAGAGGAAAAGGGGGAGAAGGAAATTTCAGTTGTAAGTGCATATAAAATATGGAAATATCAGTTGTGCTGATTGCAATTTTGTGACATTCTCAATATTCCTGGCATCATTGGGCCTGGTTCTGCCTGGATTTGACAAGGCTCAGTGACAGCAACTTCTACCTTACTGATAAGTTGCCTGGGCCTGGTGGGGAATTCCCTGTTCCCTTTGTGCAATCTCCTGCCCTTGAGAAATTGAGGAGAAGGATGGGGAAAATGTCCTCCATAGTGATGCACCACAAATTTCCCTAGTCTTTATGGTATTTACCATAGAGATTAAGGGAAATTCCTAGAGGGTCACCCAGAATAGATGTCACAACCTTCCCTAACTACACCCTCTCCAGGCACCCCCCCCCAAATCTCCCAGCATTTGTGTAGGCAGTGTTGGCAACCTATAGCAGAATAATGTAAAGGGTTTTGTGAACCCTTCCTGGGTGGCTCCATATTGTATTCTAATGTTCTTCTTGTAATGTGCTCTCCAGTACCTGAGATCAGATCCTGATTCTGAATAGGTTGCAGTGGTGGAATGGAGGTGTGAGGCAACAGGCCTGCAAGCCCCATTTCCTTGGGATCTGGGGGCATAGAGATTTCTGCAGCCCTGCCATTTAACTGCCCAGCAATATACTGCCTTTTCTTCTTCCTTTACTTCCAGAGGGTTTTGCCAACTTATCTCTGGGTTCAACCCACTGCCACCAACTAATCAGGAAGAGTATCTCTTTTAGTACTTCTAGCACTTTTTACCAATTTGCCACATCTAGGCTCTGCCAGTTAACTGTGTCTCTCATTTCCCTCCTACTAGCCAATGCAGGGACAATCTACTGAACTTTCACAACTTTGCCCTTTGGGAACAATACACTCACCTATAGCACCTTCTTTTACCACTCTTTGGAAAGCATGATTGAACCAGATGTGGTTTTAAGAGGCTTTTCACTTTTGAGGAATCCTTGAGCTCACTAAGAGAGACTTTTTGCAGCGTTCATTGGTGAAATTTGGATAAATATCTTGGTATTTGGCAACCTTGTGCTTGGAAATATCTGTTGAACTCCCTGAGGAAGACACTGAAACAGGAGGATATCTGGACCTCTGTTGGAGGAAGAATGAGCACTAATTCAAAATAGACTTAAAGGAGTCCTCCCTCTTAAAACTTTTGTACAATTAAAGGGGACTGGTATTAATAAAGGGGTTGTGCAATATCTTTTGTGATATATAAAGAGACGATAGATGTTTGGATATATGATTCTTTCCATGTGTTAATGTTTATATGATAATTAATATAGTGGTGAATAATTTATAAGAAATATAGAATAAATAATATAAAAATGAAAAATTATATTGTCCGTATTTGTAATCATCCGTAGCACGGTATTTGTTGATTTTTGGTATTTCCTAATTGCCGTGGGCCCTATTTTGGTTTTATTCATAAGGGTGACTTTGTACTGAAATTTACTACATTATGGCATCACAGATCCATTCATTTGGTAAATGCAGGCCTAGTGTCTCTGAGCCAGAGTACCAAACAGTCGCTGTGTACTCAATTTCTGAGCAATGTAGAGAGCAGTCTTCTTCTCACTTCAAACTCATATCCTACAAGTACGTACAAGTACAAATCCCAGAGTACTGAAGCTGTCATTCCACTTTGCAACCTGTCATTCCAGTCCCAGAGCACCGAGCCTATTCCCAGGGGCTGTCCTGTCATTCCACTCTGTGACCTGTCATTCTAGTCCCACAGCACTGATTCTATTGCTAGGCTCATCATTCCACTCTGGGGACTGTTGTTGCAGTACCAGAGCACAGAGTCTCTTCCTAGGGACCGTAATTCCACTCTGGGGGCTGTCAGTCTAGTCCCAGAGCACAGATTCTATTCCTAGGGACTGCCTTTCCACTCTGGGGGCTGTCATTCCAGTTCCAGAGTAGCCTATCTCTCTCTGGCATGCTCTCTTTAGCACCCCCCCAATAAAAAGCATTCCACATTTTCTTTGCAACTTTTTTTGTGCAATGTATTTCAGTGGAGTCCATGCAAGTCAATTGGCTTTCCTGGCTCCCATTATCTTCAGTGGGCTGTCAAGCCTCTCCCATTGTTTCCAATGGGCAATCCTGTCCTTCCTTTTATACATCCCAGTTAGTTGTCCCTTTGAAACTGTACCACACCATTTTAAGTAATAGCAAAATGAAGAGCATGGACATGTACAGAGTGCACATTTCTTGCCAATGTTCTTTCTGGGCTGCACACAGGGCAAAAGGAAATTTTAAAAGGCCTCTGATCTGCATGTTCCCCCCAATCTTGTTCATGCAGATGGGCTTACCATTTAAAGATGAAATGGAAATTGAAAGAAGAGCTTAGGAGTGGTTGAAGCAGCCCCCCACATGAAGAAAAAAAATCCTCAATTGTTCTCAATCAAGGATATATGGATCCAAGTAAAATAAAACAGAGACACACTTTCCCCCAAAATGTAAATTGGAGCCCAGCAAGTATGTTGGGCCCAACAGAGACTTTGCAATCTGACTGCTGCTACATTGAAGGTGGGTGGAGACAGCCAGGGTTAAGGACTATACTTTCTTTTCTGACAGACACCAAGCATATTCAAGGACCGATATGATTTCAGATGCTGAATGGAAATAGCCAGCTTGATCAGATTGGGTGTGATATGCAGAGGGGTAGTAGGAGTAGAGATATCAGCACTGGTAATGAGACAGGAAACCTAGGTCTCAGTTTGGTACAAGATGACTCAGTCAAGGAGGATGCAAAGAATAAATGGAAATAAGTCTGCAGAAGTGAGCAGTGACTCACAAAAGCATACACCCTGCCACAATTTTGTTAGTCTTTAAAGGTGCTACTGGACTCTTACTTTTTCTACTGCTATTACAAACCAGAACTTTCAAAAACCAGTAGGGGGCATTTTAACCTTCCAGGACATTCAGTTGCTGACCCAAGAGTAGCAGTTCTCTAACAAAGGAATTTCAAAGAGAGATTAGAGATTGGAGGATTGCAAAGGATAATGAAGCTCAAGACAATGCAAACTCCTGGACTGAACTGAGACCTGGGTTGCTTCTCTCATTAACAATTCCTGCTGTTGTCATTTGGCATCTGAAATCACTTCACTCTGCAAGAAATAAGGACAGATGGACTCCCATTCTAGCTGTATCTGAGGAAGTGAGCAGTGACTCATGAAAGCTCCTACCCTGACAGAAACTTTGTTAGTCTTTAAGGTGCTGCTGGACTCTTGCTCCCTTTCGCTAATAAGGAATGCAGGCTGTACTGTTAGGTTTCTCCCCCCCCCATCTGTTAGAAATGGAAAAGGAACTCCATCTCTATCTCTCTGGCATGCTCTCTTTAGCACCCCCCCAAAAAAAAGTCTGCAGGCAAAAATAGCTGGAAGAAAACATTGCTGGCACTGACTTTCACCCCCTCCCTCTCTCTGGCAGGCTCTCTTTAGCTCCCCCCACCCCAAGAAGTCTGCAAACAAACAAAAGCTTACCTGGAAGAAGTTGCTAGTTCCTAAAAGAGCTACTGGTTCCATTCCCCCCTGGCTTTTTTCCTCCCCCTCCCCAGAGGGGGGAGGAGCCCTCAGCCAATCAAAGGAAGGCTTTCTTTCTCTCCTCTCCCAAGCAGGAAATAGGAGACACTGGAGACGAAGCTGCAATGCTAGAGGCAAGGAGGCGGAACACAGAGCAAGCTGCTCTCCAATTGCAGGAAAGTTTTGGCTGGCACTAGTTGCCCCAGGTGAGGACCAGTCCCCCCTGGAAAATTTCGGGGGTGAGCCCCCGGTAGTCTATGTCTATGGGTGGATCTGGGAGAGAGGCAGGGTTTGGGGAGGGGTGTGGCCTCAATATGGTACAATGCCATAGAGTCCACCCTTCAAAGCAGCCATTTCCTCCAGGGGAGCTGATCTCTGTCAGCTGGAAATTAGTTGTAAAAGCAGGAGATCTCCAGGCCCCTAGCAGCAGCAGTTGCAGAGGCATAGTGGCAACTATGGAGGCATTGGGTGAGAGTGGCCACCCTATTCGGTTCTGGCCCTAGGCAGCCTCTTTTAAGCCCACTACTTGCCATTTGGACATTTGGGCTTTCATGTGTACAATGGTCGACTCTGTAATTTTAGATGGGCCCCTACTGGGATCTATTACTTTATAGGATTGGCAGGGCTTTGCGGGGAGGGCGGGGTACAAATTAACTAACTAAATAAATAAATAAATTATGTGTTTGTATGTTGGAAGTATCTGTGGGACAGGGTGTTCCTTCGTTCAACTGCAAGCAGAGGGAGATACGGTGATGGGAGAAAATGGGTCAGGTGAGAAGAAGGAAGATCACAGGGTCATTGATCTGACATTGTGCTTTCTGGGGGTTTTGTCAGAGACTCAAATTGAATTTATATACCTGGCATTGGAGCAAGCCCCCTAATCCTGTGTCAAAGAGCATAAAGGACAATTCTTTGAGCAATGCTGATGATGTCACATCATTCTTCCTCCAATTTTTCTCAGCTGTTCCATCAAGAGAGCATGGAGACAGCTCACTGAGGGTATCAAATTAGAATTTCTTTTGGTTGTAGTGCCCACTATGATACATGACAGTCTCCCTTCCTAAACCAGTAGAGATGAAGAAGAACTGGTTTTTATACCCTGCTTTTCTCTACCTTTAGGAGTCTCAAAGCAGCTTACAATTGCCTTCCATTCCTCTCCTCACAACAGGCACCTGTGAGGTAGGTGGGGCTGAGAGAGTTCTGAGAGAACTGGGACCTGCCCAAGGTCACCCAGCAGGCTTCATGTGGAGGAGGAGGGGCTGCAGTTCTTCTCAGTTGGATCCTGAATCCCACTTCACCTTTGTTTTAAAAGATCTCTAATACTTGCACAGATTACCAACATTTACTTGCAGTATTCCAAAGCAGGCCTTGAAACAACAAGATCTGTACAGGCCTTTCCCCACCCTTATGGTGCTGTTGCTTCTTCCTGGGCCAGGATGCTGGGAACAACCAGCCCACTTTAGGGGAAGCTACAACACTGAGCATGCTCCATTCTAAGGTCAGCATTAAGAACTTCAACGCACTGGCTTATGATTCTGTCACTAAAATAGCCTTATTTTAATAACAAACACTTTAAGAACTCCATTAATTTTTGTTGAAAAATTCACTCATTAAAAAAAAGTTTCTTCAGGGGTCCCCTGGAATTGGGGGCCCTGAAGCTTAAACTTCTTTACTTTCACACAGTAGATCTGCCTCTGCATGTGTAAGGTGCATGCGGCTGGGATCATGGGTGGTTGGAGGGCTCACAAGGGAGTGAGTGGGTGGGAAAGGACACAGAGGTAGGGAGAGTGGGAGGGGCATGTGTGCAGCTGTGTGGGAAGAGGGGCACATGGAATGGGTGTGGCAGTGGCCAGGGAAGGGCCCCCCAGGTACTCTCTGCCTAGAGCTCCCCCCTAAAACCTGCAACCAGCTCTTGTTTTCAGGGACAGACTGCTGAGAATTTCAGCCAGTTGGCTTCAATGATCTGAAGGCAAAGTGAGCATAGAGAAATGGTTGTTTTCGTGAAACATTTTGCATAAAAATTGGCCTTTGTGTTTATTCGGACAATAAGCAGTTGCTTCCCTTATGTGCAGAAACATCTATTTTGTAGAATACCTCCAGCACAATGTCTAGCTTTCATCTGCTAAATACTGGCGTGTGCCAGCATTGCATGCATCATTTCTGTCAATTTAAGTTTTGAACTTTGGAGGGAGAAGATGTGGTTGTTGTTTGCCCTCAGCACACTAAGGAAGAATTTCAGACAGACGATATAATCCGGAAGAGGAACGGTTCCCAAATGGTTTCTGGTCTGTCATTTCAGACAGAACCGTTTTAGAACCGGTTGCCTACCAGAATATATTTGTAATTTCACACACAAACGCTTCTGTCCCATTTAGGAAACAGGGCTGAAGCGTTTTACCTGTCAACCACTTCCAAGTAGTCTTCAGTTTCCTCTCCTGGTTCCGATGTGCCTTTTCCTGCCGTTTTTTGCCCACACGGGCAATCTCAGGCTTTTTTAAAAAACGTTCGCTTTATAGCATTATAGCATTATAGCATTATAGCACTATAATGAAACAGCATTAGCAACCCCATTGGAATGCCTGGAGTATTGTGTTATAGAACTATAGCGCTATAGTGCTCTAAAGCGAATGTAAAAAAAAAAAGCCGAGATTGCCCACATGGGCGAAAAACGGCGGGAAAAAGCGGTGCAGTCTGAAATGGCAAACCGCTTCAGATCCAGCTCTTTACCGGAAGGGGAAAGCCATGTTTGAAATGGCAGCCCTATGCCGGTTTACTCTACAACGGATCAAAAACGGCTTCAAACCGGCTTCAAATGTGAAATTCCTCTAAGGCCTTGCTGTTCAGGGTCTCTGTCAGTTCTGTTGGTGCTAGTCATAATGATATAGGTAAACGATACAAACTGGGGAAGCTTTTCTAAATTCCAGAAGCAAGAGGCCCACAGCAGGCAGAAGCTTGCAAGCACTGGAGAGCCCATTTATTTAGACGTGTAAGTATATGTCAGCCACATAAAACAATTCTCTACAATTTAATGGCTAAATGCCTACATTCTTAAACACTTAAGGATATATTATTACTTATTTTCCCTCCTCCTCCTGGCTCAATGTGTAATTATATTTAGCATTCAACAGCGGCACACACCGTTTTCATTTTTTTACTTTAATCGTGCTCATAAATTTAGGAGCACACCTTCCATTTGTCAGAGGAGGATTCTGTAATTTCCAAAGCATGCTCATTAATAATAAGGGCCAGCTGAACGCAAGCGAGAAACAAGGGAGCTTGGGGAGACACTTTATTTAATAAACTCGCTGACCCACTTAAAGAATAATAAATTAAGATCTGCACGTATGTCCCGTTACCGCTTGTAGACACTTAGAATTTTTAAATAAGGGATAGTAATGACCTTCACATGATTACCCCAAATCTGTGAGGAGCTTCTGGGTAGCCAGGTAGCTTCCACAGAGCTGAGTGAGAAAGTCTGTGTATAAACAGGTGCTAGACAGACATCTTCTTTCCCAATAGAGCTGCTGAAGCACATGCAGTAAGGCCAACTCTCCCAACCTTAGAGGTCTCCCACCTCCTGCCTGCTCTCCCCACTGCCACTCAGCTGAGGTAAAAATTCTGAAGGGAATGGGAAGGGTGATCTGTGTCACTGACAAGGCCATGATGTCACTTCTGGCATGACCTAGAAGTGACATCATCATGTCATGTGATGCTCTAGCATTAGGCCAACTCTATAAAATATAGAGTTCTGGGCAAATGCTAGAGCATTGCCCGTATGCAATGATGTCACTTCTGGGTCATGCTGGAAGTGACTTCGCAACGTCATGTTGCCCTCTGGAGGCCCCCAAAATGCTGGTCTCCCATTGGTTGCCACTGCCAACCTCACACATTACCTACTTGAAAACTGGTGATAGTGGATATGAGCTGTGAGGGGAAAGGGAATACAGAAGTGGATTTGCTCCTTCCTCCTCACCAAAAAACTGATCACCATTAAAAAAAAACACAACTCCCTGAACCTCCAGCTTGAAGATAAATTCTGTAAATCAAAATCTCACTGAATTGTGAACCAATAATAAATAATAAACATATGTCAGTTGATACTGTGGTTTTTGTTATACTGGATTATTCCTAATTTTGCTGAGCTTCAAAAAGTAGCTTTCCACCATAATGCTGCTTGTGTTACTTTTGAATATTTAAAAACTCTGTGGAAGAAAGGAAGCTCAAGGAGCTATTACTGGGAAGGGCTACGGCTTAGTGGTATAGTTCTAAATTTGCATGCAGAAGTTCCCCGGTTCAGTCTCCCATTCTCCAGTTAAGAGAAGAGGGTAAAAATTTCTTCATTTCACCTGGCATTCACTCTGTGATCCTTTTTTCCTGCCCTGTGTTTTAATTGCTGTTTCCATGTTTTTCAAGGTGTATTTTAGTTTTAGTCTTCATCATTTTAAAGATGAGTTGTCGGGGAGTTAAGGCATGTTTTTATTATGTATCTTTAAAATCTGTTGGCCGCTGAAGGCTGAGTTCAGACTGGCAGTTTGAAGCGGGAGGGAGTCATGGCAAAAAAGCCCTGGAACAAACTGTTCCAGGTTTTCCCGGTCACACTGCACCGACTGATGTGGGAGCATACTGGGAGGAGGCATGAAGGAGCATTCACATTGTTGGCCTGAAGGCGTGGCTTTCTTTTTTGCTAACCTGGAGATATGCATTTATGCACATGAGCACATACGTGCATGAGCACATATGCGCATAAGTGCACAATCAAAATAGCGGAGTTTAGCATTCACAGTGTGTTGGTGTGGGATATATTCAGGATAGACACACTTTCCAGGGTTTGATACCACTTTCACCAGGTATCTTTTAAACTCGGGAGGGAAGCGTTACAAGACGGGTTGAGTACGGCTGGGGAACGCTGGACAGATGTGCCTGTGTGAACCGGCCCTTTAATCCAGTTATGAAACATTGCTGAAATGTGCCTATCTTGGGACAAACTGCCTGTCTGAACTCAGCCTTAGTGTCCTTGAGGAGGGCAGAAAGGTAGGCTACAAATCTTGTAAATAAAATAAAATAAATAGTAAGTGATATCGAAGACCTCGACCTGAGACCTTGGAAAGCTGCTGCTGCTGCTGCTGTAGAAGAAGATTGGATTCACACCCTGCCCTTCACTCAGAGTCTCAGAGAGGCTTACAAACTCCTTTCCCTACCCTTTCCCACAACAAACAAACCTGTGAGGTAGGTGGGGCTGAAAGAGCTCTTTCCAGAACTGTCCTTGAGAGAACAGCTCTGACAGAACTATGGCTTGCCCCAAGGTCATCCAGCAGCTGCTAGTGGAGGAGTGGGGAATCAAACCCGGTTCTCCCAGATTAGAGTCCGTGCACTTTACCACTACACCAAACTGGCTCTGATCAGAGTGGACAAGACTGACCTTGATAGATAGGGTTGCCAGCCCTGGATCCAGAAATTCCTGGTTGTTTGGGAGTAGAGCCTAGGGAGGACAACGTTTGGGGACCTCAGGAGGTTATAATTCCATAAAGTCTACCTCCAAAGTTGCCATTTTCTCCAGGGGAACTGATCTCTGCAGTCTGGAGATAAGTTGTAATTCCAGGAGACTCCCAGCCCCCTCCCCCTGCTGGTTGGCAACCCTATATCAAGAGTCTGTCTCAGTATAAGGAAGCTTAAATAGGACCAGGGCTCCATGGCCAGGCATTTGGTTTTCTGCAGAACGATTTGAACTCAGTGTGACTAGCTGGATAAGTAGCAACACCAATTGCTTGATAACCTGGGAAAAGAAGACTGTAGCGGACAGGGCTGTTCCATTTATGAGTGCTATGAACATGTGATCACAAAGGCTGTCAGCTATCAACACAATGATAGTCTGTGTTAAGTATGACACTTAACTTGATTTCAGCAAAGTGATTCAGCTTTATGCAGCAACAGCTCAAAGTCAACCAGAACAGAAAAACCGCAGATCAACAGATGACAAAGAAACAGTGGAGCTTTGCTCCCTTTTAAATGTTCCCGGCTAATATAGCCACGCCTATTTACATACAAGTAACCAATAAGATTACAGAGATAAGAACCAATAAGGTTCGTTCCCCCCAAGAGTTTGAGGTTCATCCTGATAGGACGGCGCTTCTTAGACAACCAATCAGATGTTGAGGATTAGGATCCTTGTCTAGGCACGAAGCTTAACATGAGTTTCTAATGGAGACATTTCACTTCATTGCATACATTACAGTCTGGCCTCCAAGTTATTTATCTACCTATGAATCTCGAAAGCACTTAACTAATCTGATAGTCCATCAGTCTCCAAATAAGCTTATTTATTTAAAATGAGATGTATTCAGAAACGTCTCCAGTCTACGAACTGTTGTTTGCAGTAGTGTTTGTAATTAAATCGAGCATTAATTCCTAGGGGTTTCATAGGCTCAGGTACTTTACCTTGCATTCTTCCTTCCAATCAGGAAGCAAATCAGAACTTTTTTTAAACAGTTGCATCATAATCTTGGGAAAAATTTATACCCCCAATACTTTGTGGAGCACAGCATTCCCCCCCCGTTCATTTTAACTGGGATATGATCCCAGCGGCATTTTAGAAAAGGCCTCCATTTAAAACGCATTCTGAGAGGCTGAAACACCACAGACCTATTAATTGTGATATTGCAAGCAAATATACCAAGGATAAAGTAGCACAAGTTAGAAAGAAAAGTCTGGGGTGAATAGGGAAAGGTATAGAAGCCAGCCAAATAGTTGGGGAAATTATGTAAAGAGCCTTCTGTTGAGGAGTGCAGATGGATTTGTTCCTGCTGTTCAAAGAAAAATAAGTCAGGGCTTGCATTGGAGAACCAGCAGAAGTGCAGGTTAAAGGAGGAGTTATAAATAACAAATGAGAAATATTTTTTATGAGAACAGATCTTTTGGCTGACCTAGTAGGTAATCTGTATTCTCGCTCATCATTTAATTAATTGCCTGGTTCACCGCCTTCTCTGTACCTTTCCCATCAAGTGTCATGGTTGTGTATTTTGTCCTTGGGTTCTTTTGCTCATTCCATTCTATTCTATTCTATTCTATTCTATTCTATTCTATTCTATTCTATTCTATTCTATTCTATTCTATTCTATTCTATTCTATGGCTTTATTGGCCATAGCCTTAAGTCTAACCACACTAATATATATATTTTTAAAAAACTCCCTTTTCCCTTCTAAGTCCACCCTAATTATAAAAGTTTTAATTTTTTTAATTTGATGCTGGATTACTAAAAGATAAGAAGCCAAGGATTCAGTAACATTCTGATCCTTATCCTGCAGAAGAAAGGAAGAACTTTGGTCATTGCTCGTAAACTCATCCTTCTCTAACAATGGGGTTATCCATCTCTGTCTTTGCTAAATAAAGGACTTAGTGAGCCAAAGTACCTATCTTCCCAGTATTACAAAAGCACCAACATTCTGAAGAAGGGACTCCAGAAAATAAGATCATTTTTTCCTTTTATTCCTTTGGAAGTTCATCGATTTACAAACCCTGAGCAGCTATAAATTCTTATTCATATTTTTTTTTAATGCAAGGGATAAAAGGACTGAAACAAATTTTGCTACTGCCAAAGTAATCTTATGATCATTATCTGTAAGCAACTGAAACACAGTTCCAAGGTAAAGGGAAATAACTGGAAAAAATATGGAACACTTCATGAATTTGCACGAACTTACCTATTCTACAAAAATTCCAAGGAAGAATAGAAAAATCTTACCTTACTGTCCTCCTAGCAGATAAGTACCATCAGATTACGGAGAAGGTAGCCAAACTTTGCTCAATAGCAAAATCTATCCATGCATCATTGGAGAAGCAGTTATGTTCTATTTTATTAAACTATGTTAAATTTATACAGAGAGAGTTTTTAGTATTTGAACTTGTATTTGTATTTTCCCTATTTCATTTTATTGATTTTTATGGAATCATGATTGATTGTATAACAGAAATATGTTAATTGTTTGTTGTTTAACTACACTGGTCTCTGACTGTAACAATGAATAAAGGTATAGGGGGATAACTGGAAAAAATATGGAACACTTCATGAATTTGCACATCATCATTCAAGACGAGAATATCTGCCAGTTTTGTCCAAGGGCTCACTCTAAAAATGATCGCTTCGTTAGGATGTCACAGTAACTCACCCTTTATATGCATTCATCATGAGATGACTAATTCTGTAATACTGCAAAAATGCATTTTAAAGAAAGCCTGTTATGTACTTTCCTAATTAGAAGGGAGGAGAATGGTTGGTACAACTTTAAAACTAATAGAAACCTCATGAAAGCTGGTCATATAAAAATATGCTCCCATTCTTGAACAGATTTATTTTACTTGGATTTTAATTTTAAAGAGACATTTTAATTGTTGTGAGATGTAAAAGCCATGCATGTGACAGTTATTGGGAGGAGAAATGTTTTACTTGGGCTTTTATGCATCCTTACTGATGTACTTCCCATTTAAATGGGTTTTACTGCGCATAGAGTTTTGCTGCCAAGATACCACCATTTTGTGTTATGCTCCTTCTAGTCTACCATCTTGTTGTTGTCATCAGTCGTCCCCCCCCCATTTGTTATTAAACCAGTAAACATTTTCTGGTCATTACAGAGACAAAAGACAGTCAGAAGAGGAGACAGGACCACACCTAATCCCATTAAACTGACTGGCATAGAAATCTAAGCCAGCAGCTCCTAGGAATGAGACAGTATCTTCCTTATGCTCACGCTATTACAGTGTGGATTTAGGTTTCAACAGAAAGTAGGTTACCTGCACATTGACCCTTGTCTAGTGTACATGTGACGTCTGACCACAAATGGTAACAGTTTGATCTCTCCCTTTGTGTACGTGTTATGCTTTGACCAATAAAACTACAGTCCAATTCGTGCCAATGCATGGATTACATAAATATACAAAAATGGTTCACATATACTTCTGATCAGCTGCCAAATGTCAACTCACAGAATTGCTGACTCTACATTTGTCTAAATTAGCAAGTTTGGAGATGGCAAATCTGAGGGAAATAGAAAGACTCCCAATTAGACAAAACAGAATTTCCTTGGGAGGGGGGACTCTCTATATGATTATATTACTGGAAAATTTACCTTTAATCACAATTTGATTTGAATTTGGAAACTGCTGCTTAGACAAAACTCTAGATGCATTTCAAAGGTAACCCAAACTATTTCCATACAATTTACAAGATTTGTTAAAGTGTGGAGTTTATACCTCTCTACTGTGGCATGCAGTATCTCAGTCTACATCAGTTTTATAGTCTACATCAATTCCTCAGGCTTCTGTTCTCAGCTGCCGTTTGTTTATCCTCTGTACCATAACTCCAGTATGAGATGTTTTCACCTGAAAGATCTGTTGCATCAAGTTGATTGCATAATATCTATATTGGCTTGCATTAGGGTTTGTTTGTTATAAAGATTCCAGAAATGTTAAATAAATTTAAAAAGTTTACACTAAAGAGAATCCTCCCGGGGCAAAAGATCCGTCACTCTTATTGAGACGAAGGATGGCATTGCAGAAGTCTTTAAGATAACCGCCTGCATATTATACTGCATCATTTTCAGACTGCACAATGAATTGATCTAAACGCCGATATTTTGAGATTAAATTTAGCATACAAAAGAAGTCCTGAGTGGTCCTAATGGAACTCCATTATGACCATGAAGCCATTTCAGATTTATTAGCAGAATGTCATCACCTTTCACCAGGCCCGCTTTGTTCAATGGCCTCCATCATTTCTGATTAAAGTGACTTTTTGTGTTACTAACTGCTGCTTTAAGTAAGGCTGAGTAAGACCAATCCAACAGGTCTAGTTGTGGCTTGCTGAAATGGAACGCTGTAGAATTTTTATCAATGACATTGTATTAGTGGTAGGTAACCCTCAGCGTTTGTGCAGAGCAGCAGCATGGCTAGACCATTTTTCTTAGTATATAGGACTGGTTTGCCCACCTAAGGGACCAAGATGAGCACCCAAGGCACTGGCAGCACTGCTGGAACTCAGCTTTCAACCAGGTGCCATCTTATTGATTCTGGAGCCCTGGATGGAACTCCGGGACAGGGCCCAGGATCATTGCCACTCTGTTATGTCCTAGGACCAGGAGCCTGAGCAGGCGAAATGCAGCCGAGCTCCGTTCCTGAGAACAAGAGGGACTAGGCTCCTGAGCTCGCCAAAAGGGAACCAATGGCAGCATTGGCGGGAGATTCAAACCCACCAATGGGAACGTGGGGCATCCCCCCCTTACTGTATATAGTTGGCCTCCGGCCGTTACTGTTTGTCTTTTGTTGTGAAGTACAAATAAACGCGTCTTCTCTTATGCCGTCGTCCGAGTCATGAGGCACGAAACCCAGTACTTTACACACTCTACCACCAACCCCCTACTAGTGCCAAACAAGAGCTTGCCCTTGGCCAGTGCATGGTGACTGGGAGCTGCTACTTCCACCACAAACCATCTGCCCAAGTCCCAGACAGGGTGGGCTCAAGAGACAGCCATTACAAGCCTGCTACCTAAGCCCCAGATGGGGCAGGCATGAATACTGGCAGTAGCCTGCTATTCTTCTTCAGGTCAGGGTGGTCAGGGACCCGTCCTGGTGTGCTTGAGTACAGCTGCCCCTCTTGCCCATGGACTAAGACCACCCCTGTTGCATAGTATCTGCCTTGCCAAGGTAAAACCTTCATCACCCATGCAAACATGCTTGTTTGCTGGCATGCTGAGATCTTCACAGGTACATATTGCATGTGTGCTTTTGTGTGTCCATTTGTGTGGCATGCTCAAAAAAGGTCACCTACCCCTGGATTATACCAGTTCATACCAGCAGTGAATACAAGACAGCGTTTTCACCTCAGGAACTTGTTTTTCCTCCAAAGCAGATCTTTGCACGCTTGTTGCTGTTCAGAAGCCTGTTCAGTTTTCCTGAATGTTAATCTGGATAATGAGGTAGGGCAGAGAACCTCGGTGATGTCTAAAGAAAGAAAAATAAATTACACCTTAACGTGGTGCATTAAAGACTGCAAAAGCCCTCAGCAGGCCTCAGAAGTCACAAAAAATAATGTAGTTTTCATAACTATTCATAATTACCCTCTAACACTTATCTTACGTATCACTTTTCATCTGAGGAAGTAAAGTCATTTTTATGAGCAGTACGAATTAATGGAGGAATTTTTCACCCCAGGCAAAACTAGGGCAGGGGAAAAATAAAAGAACAAGCCGGAATCTCTGTTTTCGTCCTCTTGCTTCCTGCTACTTCATTGAATATACAGAATTAGCAGTTTTGTTTGGATATGTGATATAATCAAATCAAAATGATGCTGCAGAACTGGACAAATCTAGACTCCTATGACTCTGTTGCATCAGAACCAAGTGCAACACACCAAGTGGCATATCTGCCCTGAAATTTATTGCTGGCAGCCAAGTCAGAAGGTGCGAACGGCAGTACCTTCTTCTAAGAAATGACACATGTTGTGATTTTCCTTTTAAAGCCACAGTGCAGCAAAACGGTTTCTAGGACACACTATACCGCAAACTGAGAGTCCCCAGTGGCAACTCCATGAGAAGCACCAAAGAGACCAGATTTGGAGCAGGACCATGGCGCAGGGAGTTAAAGGGCTCCTGCTTTCCTACTGTGCCATTTTCTCATGCTGAAACAGCCCCAGAGGAACAACCCCTTTTGTCGGAGGGGACTACATATGCTGAAAATGAGATAAAGGCAGGGTATAAATGGAGTAAACAAATAAATAGTTAACCTGTAATGGAAAGAAGTGTGTGTGTGTGTGGAGAGAGAGAGTGTGTGTGAAATGGCACCAAGCCACAGCTGACTTACACGGACCCCATATGGTTTCCAAGGCAAGTGATTAAGCAGAGCTGGTTTGCCATTGCCTCCTCTGCGAAGTCTTCCTTGGTGGTCTCCCATCCAAGTACTGACTCTGCTTCGTTTCCAAAATCTGACGAGATCGGGCTATACTATAACATTCCACATTTTCTTTCTTTATCCCGCCCTCCCCGCAAGCGGGCTCAGGGTGGGTCACAAGTCACACAGAGAACAATGTAATTGAGATAATTAAAATCATATCACTATTAAAGCAATACGAACAGCCATCAGAGTGGATTCGCCTCGACAGTGATGTTCAATTTGGGCTGGTCAGAGGTCAGCATGGGGAGGCCGAAGCAGGGCCGGCCCCAGGTGTCTGGGTGCCCTAGGCAGGACAGCTTGGGGCGCCCATCCGACCAGGGATGCCAACTTCCCAGTGGGGCCTGGAGACCGGGGCGGCAGCGGAGTGCCGGCTTTCCTGGGCGCTCTGCAGCTGCGGGGCGCCCAGGAAAACCAGGGAAGGGGTGGAGGTTTAAACCCCCTTCCCTTCCCTTTGAGCCGAGCACTGGCTTGCCTTTGAGCACCCGCTGGGGCGCTCTTCGCTAGTGGCACTGGCTGCCACCCCGCCTTCTCTCCCCCCCAGGGGGGAGGGCGGGCAAGCTCTGCCACCTCCTCCTGAGCCCCGCTGGGGCGCTCCTCACTGGCGGCAGTGGCAGGGAGGTGGCAGTGGTGGTGGGCTTTTCATGGGGGGCATGGGGCAGTTTGGTGCCCCTGCAGGCCCGGCACCCTAGGCGAGTGCCTAGCTCGCCTAGTAGGCAAGCCGGCCCTGGGCCGGAGATGGATTTGGATGTCTGCTGTCTCATCCAAAGACCCAGCGGAACAACTCCACCCAAAGGAAGAATCTAGCTCCCTGCTTATTATGATTTTTAAAAAACATATATCTCACTTTTCTCTCTGATCAGGACCCAAAGCAGCTTTTCACATAGTTCACTTCCGCCTTATCCTTGCAACAACAGCCCTGTGAGGTAACTTCCTGACAGGCAGATTGTGATGAGTCCAGGATATACCAGTAAGCTTCCATGCTGGTGTGGGCATTTGAACCTGGTCATCCCAGGTCTTAGTCCAACATGAACTGCTAGGCTGCACCAGCCCTGTTTCCTTCACCTGGATTACTGAACTTACACAGGTGCTTAACTCTCTTAAAAAAGGTTTTCCTTGCTCGAAAGCCAGTCGAATATGACTCTAGGGTTGCGGTGCTTATCTCCGTTTCCAAGCTGAAGAGCCAGTGCTGTCTGACAATGTTTCCGTGGTCATGTGGCCAGCATGACTAAATGCCAAGGCGCACGGAACGCTGTTACCTTCCCACCGAAGCGGTACCTATTTATCTACTTGCAATTTCTTGCTTTCGAACTGCTAGGTTGGCAGGAGTTGGGACCAGAGATGGGAGCTCACTCCACCATGTGGCACTCGGGTCTCGAACTGCTGAACTACTGACCTTCCAGCCTGCAGTTCAGTGTCCCTTACTTCCCTTTTCCCATCACCATATGTTGTGCTGTACTTTGAAATTGTGTTGTATGGGTTCTGAAACAATGCCTTTATCCCTTCGTAACCAAAAACTCTCCCTGTGTCATTTTAAATTTGAAAAACCAGGCTTCCATATATTAAAATATAGATCTGAGTGCATTTCCTTTTCTGATACTGTATCTATCACCAAACCATTTTTATTGTTACAGCATCAGTCAGCTTACTCTAGACATAGATCTAGTATATTTTTATTGCAGGATAAAAGCTATGATACAGGAAATTGCTACTTCAATCAGCAAATTTACTGGTAACCATGATATATTAGAAATTAATCCTCCTGTTTTATGGGCTATTCCCAAATCAGAAAGAATAAAAATGGGGAAAAAGCCCCAAATGCAATGCAACTAATTAAAAAAAAAAGTTGGAAAGCAATTCTTATTAAACTGGGTCACATTTCAAAGACTCCTTATAATACGATTCAATTGAACCATATTTTTTTCCCCAAACTGTTTTTGTAATTAATTAAGAAGTAATTTCAAACTGTTATAAACAATAAGAACTGTGTTGTTGGGCTTTTGGGGTAGTGAACACAAAAGTGGTATGCTTTCAAATCTATTCCTGTGCGTGACTACTCAAAAGGAGAACTCGCTGAATTCAATGGGGCTTCCCCTCAAGCAGGTGGCAAGGAGCACTGTTCTATCAAACAATGCAAAAATAACACAATTCCCATTGCTTTGGTCTGAACTGTATCTAGTTGCTGGGTGTCCACTTATGGGCCGTACACCCATAAGAGCAGGCAAATGTGAGTTTGTAGTTCATATCTTGATCTGGGAATGCACATGGGTAGTCCCACTGCTCTGCTGTATGGGAATGGGAAGGTAATGGATTCAGCCCACCTTATTCTCCTCCTCCTAGCAGCTGATGGGATTTCAGTAGCATTGTTATTGGGAGGGAGATTTCTTTTCTTCCAAAATTCACTTCTTTAGATAACAGTCATTGATTACTCTTGCTCTCTTTTTCTATCTAGGAATTTCTAGGAATTTCTCTTTCAATTCTCTTTCGTTTGTCTTTAATTTCTGTTTGAATAGAAATCAATGCAGACTTTTGAAACTTCACCCCTGGCAGTTGTCTTGTGTTACACACCATATGGTATTGCACACCACACAGGAGGTTAGGAAGGTCTGGGGAGATGTTGCCTGCGTCTGAGCAAATACAGAGTGCAATTCTGAAATTTTGCAGAACCTCCCTTCCCGCTCCTTCCCCCGTTGAACTAACACCAAATTCCTAAAAAGAAGGAAAATAAATGGATTGTTGGATTTCAGGGAGATTTAGTGAACATACAGGTTTAGTTGTCATTGTTTATATTCCCCCTTACTCCTGTTTTTTAAAAAGTATTATTATGATTATGAACATGATTGGCTGGATTGGGAAACTTATGTTTATGAACTCCAAGTTAGATATCCCAGCGCATATATAATATTAGCAGGTGACTTTAAAGCTCATATTGGGCATTGGTAGTGTAGAAGGCAGGGATGATTACACTGACCACATTTATATTGGTATCAGGAATACAAAAGGAGAGTCAGTTTGGTGCAGTGGTTAGGAGCATGGACTCTAATCTGGGAGAATCGGATTTGATTCCTCAACTCCTCCACATGCAGCTGTCGGACTGACCTTGGGTCAGTCATCAGTTCTTTCAGAGCTGTTCTCTCAAGGGCATTTCTCAAAAGAGCTCCCTCAGCCCCACCTACCTCACAAGGTGTCTGTTGTGGGGAGGGGAAGGGAAAGGGATTGTAAGCCGCTCTGAGACTCCTTTGGGTAGTGAAGTGTGGGGTATAAATCCAATCTCTTCTTCCTCCTTCTCCTCTTCCTCCTCCTCCTCCTGATCTCCAGTAAAACGGGTAGCATTTTGGCAATGGATTGATACGTTTGATGTATTTTATTTTCACGTTTGGAGTAAATGACACAGTTGCTTCCAATGTCACCATCTGCTTATCTCCCACTGGTTAATGCCTAGACTGTTCCAGGGACAACTTCATATGAGTGGAACACATAAAGAAACATCTTAGTGCATTTGTGTGCACAGGCTATCAAAGCAATCTTGGAACCGGCCTGCTGTCTTGCTGATCATCATAAACAAGTAGAAAATGTTTCATGTGAACTTGTCCCATAATGCACTTTGCATCGGGGACACTTGCCAGGAAGATAACCAGAAAGTATAATAAATTATGCTCCTTTCTTCTCTCCCTCTTGCTCTTTGTGCCTAAATGGATCATTCCAACATTTAATTAAATTCTGGCTGTGATGGACTACTTGCTTCAGGTTCATGTGAAAGTCTTATATTGGCCAGAACACAGAATCATAAAACTTGACTTCAGCTACACAAGGGGACAGTTCAGAAGTCTACCAAAGTAGTAGTCCCTTTCACGGAATTCGCAACTGGGAATGAAAATGCTGCCTGCCTTCAGGGCATATCCATGGGTACCCCTCCTAGAAAGGGAAAGAATCAGGTGTGGCCAGTTCCAGAAGATGCCAAGGTAGGTCCATAGCCAAGATTTTGTGGCTTGTGGGGCAAATTCTTTTCTGGTGGGCCTGAAGTTCTCAGTGCAGAAAGAAAAGCTATTTAGCCAATAGAAAGCTGTTACCAGGATAGAGTTGTAAATTGCAAGCTGTCAACCACTGACAACCACTGTCAGCCAATGACAGTTTTCAGCTCCTGCAAGATAATCACTTCTACCAGCCTAAGCAACAATTCTGATAACAAGCCAGCAAGTGTGGGTGATGACTTCTATATTCTAGAAAACTAACTCTTAGACAGAAAAACTCTCTTAAAGGAGACCAGTTCCTTGACACAGAGTTAGAAGGGATCCTAGAGGTCAGCTACTCCAACTCCTTTGCTCAGTGTACAGAATTAGTCAGTGACATCACCCCACTGTGCTTAAAGGAGCACACACCTTTAAAAATGTTTTAAAACGACTGAGCAAAGCATTTACAGGAGAAATTCTTGTGAGGCTGTGCCTTTAAAAGGGGGGGGGGCAGAGCCCCCCAAAGCCCCATTGTAGCTATGGGCCTGTGCCAAGGACTATGGAAGAAGATTTCCTGGCTCTGGCCCTCCATTTCTCCTGCATTTCTCTCAGGGCTTCATTCCACTCCTCCTTAGATTTTGTTTATGGTGAACTTCTAAAGTTAATTCTCGGACTAGATCACAAGCAGTCCACCATGTTTCTCAGCTTCCTTAGTCTATCTTTTGCTCTTTCTGCATTATTGATACACACATATTTTTTTAAAAATGCCACAAGACACGCTACAAGGCCAGGCAGTTTCTCTGCCCCCACCCCAGACTGCTGAGTTGCACTGGGTGGTCAGATCCATTACATATCTGCAGTATTTATAGTGCAGGTCTTGCCAAACTTCTGACAGTTTTAGGCATGCAATTTCCCTGAATTAGATTTGAAAGTATGGTCTCCTCTTAAAAGGCTGGAAAGAGCCATAGAGACAGAACAGGGGTGCTCCTTTAAGAGCAGGTGATTCCTGCAGATTCCTGAAGACACACAACTGTGGAAGAGACTATTACAGAGGAATTAATTCGATTTCCCTTCCGGCTCTTTCAAGATTTGCTTCCTCATTTGTCCCCGCATCACAATAATAGGGATTTAAGTTTTTGAATGGGCTGGGAGCCAGAGATGTAAATGGAGAGTACAAAATATATTGCTTCCTGAAAGATGACTTCAGAGGCTTGAAGGGCTGGGATATGGGAGCTCTCAAACTCCTGGCTAATTGAACACCTAGAGAAGAAGATGGATTCTCCCCTGGGGGCAATTAGCAAAGTAAGCAGAAGTGCAGCTGAGGGAAATTCATCAAGGAGACCTTCCTGAGAATGGAAAAGCATAAAACAGAGAGGCCGGAAGAGCTGGGCAGAGCGTTCCCGGTTGCCATGGGGAAGGGAAGGAGATATACAAAGTCTGCGCTAGCTTAGCTAGAGGAAGGGTTCGATCATCCGTCCTCTGGGCCCTGGGCAAATTTTGCAATGTGTCCCCCCCAACAGAATTCCAGCCTATGTATACAATCTCATGAGTCTAGAAAGAAATGAGTCTGTTTTATTCTTGAAAAGACATATGTTGGTCTGATTGTGATAAAAGGATTGTAAGCTGAGTGGGGCCAGCCCAGACACCACCTGCACACACTTCCAAAGTATACTCATTCTCCCCCACCCCCCACACACAGACTTGTACCCTGCCTAGTGCCACACGCTTGATATTTGGGACACTTGGGACTTTTCCTTGAAATAAAAATTGTGCACCTCTCCAAAGGAGATATTACATATTTAATTGGATGTGTATCACTTTTAGAGGAGGGGAGGCAGCATGTTATATAACCTGATCTCGTCAGATCTGGGAAGCTATGATCGGTACTTAGATGGGAGACCACCAAGGAAGACTCTGCAGGGGAAGGCAATGGTGAACCACCGCCGCTTCTCACTTGCCTTGAAAGCCCCTTGCTGGGATCGCCATAAGTCAGCTATGACTTCATGGCACTTTGCAAACACATATCGTTTGCAAGTTAAGACTCCCTCTCCCAAGAGATTGAAGTATTGCCTCTCCTTTCTGTCATCTGTCAGGGCTCAAGAACGGGGCTACTTTTTTGGCTAATGGTGATTCATCTCATCTATCTCCCCCCCCACTGCCAAGCCTTTCCTTTGTTCAAGGTGGTTTAACACTCAGCTATAACTAATACAGTCATCAAAACAATAAACCCCAACAACTAGCAATATAAATACAATGCAACCACAATGCACTATAAAACAGGGCAATATTGTTTCAGCAAAGTGTTTTGCTAAAAGTGAGTTGAAACGCGGCTTCTGCAAATGCTCAGCGATAAGTTGGCTTTCCTTTCCTCTTCTGGAAGCCGGTTCCAGATGTGAAAGAGAAAGTTGCTTGATGAACAGAGAGGATTACTGAGAGCCTGAACTTTAAGTGGTGTGTGGGCTCATATGGAGAGGGGCCACCCTTCTGGTATGTGGGTCCCAGGTCAGGAAGGCCATTACAGAATAACATTAGCCTCTTGGAAGCAAACTTGTGGTCTCTATGGCTGTTGCCAAGGCAGTTGGATATGCTGACACCATCTCATCCCAGATAGAAAGCCGGTCACTGCGTTCTCTCACAGCTGAAGCTTCTATGTGCATTAAAATAGTCAAGCCTGAAAATTACTGAAGCATGGATCGGTGCGGCAGGGTCAGATCATCATCATTTCCATCTTATGAATCACCCACCCTGCTAGCAGGCTCTGGGCGATTTACAACCTTAAACAGGGGGTTTTTTTGTAGAAAAAGCCCAGCAGGAACTCATTAGCATATTAGGCCACACCCCTGACAGCACAGCTCAGTAGCATATTAGGCCACACCCCTGTGTTACCAGAAGCGTGGTCATCCAGCCACACCCACCTTTTGCTTCTTATTCTGTTTACCTTGTTTGTTGTCAAAACGCAGAGCTTTTTTGTTGCAGGAACTCCTTTGCATGTTAGGCCACACACCCCTAATGTAGCCAATCCTAATGAGTTTCTGCTGTGGGTGTGACCTATTATGCTAATGAGTTCCTGCTGGGCATGGCCAACCTGGGAGCCAGCTGGATCTCCATTCCTGTGCATTCCTGCCCCAAAATAGCCCTGACTTTGAAAGCAATCAAAAATATAATCAACATAAAATGATCACAGTAAGCCAATAAATTAACCAAGCCAAGATGGCGATATGATCCCTTTTGCCAGCTACACTACTATCTGTGCAGCAGGGCAGGGAAGGCCACGTGGGGGTCATAAGAAGAAAGAGAGGGTGCCAGTCTTAATTGTTTTTGCCCTCAACTAAAAGCCTGGCGGAACATCTCTGCCTTACAGGCCCTGCAGAATTGCATCAGATCCCCCAGGACCCTGTTGTTATTTGGCAGAGAGTTCCACCAAGTTGGGGCCAGGACCGAGAAGGCCCTGGCCCTAGTCGAGGACAGCTGGACCTCCCTAGGTCTGGGGATCACCAGCAAGTTGTTATTGGCTGATCTCAGCATTCTTCTAGGAACATATTGGAGGAGGCGGTCCTGAAGGAACGTGGGTCCTTGACCATTCAAGGCCTTGAAAGGAGGAGTAGATCAGGGCCCAGCGGGACCTCATACAGTTTCGCAGGGCCTGCAAGATGAAGCTCTTCCACCAGGCTTTCAAGTAGGAGCCACCCACCACTACCACCAACCATTACCATCATTAACATCTGTGGTAGTGGAATGGCCCTGAACTGTGATTGAGCCACACCGTCGTGGGAGACCGGTATACTGCTGAGTTGGGGTTGCAAGATTATATCTAATAGTACGCCATCTTAATCCATTGGAGAATGTCTACTGCGAGCACTTTAATTGTATATAAGATTTTAACTTGCTTTTAAATGTTTTATGTTGACCGGGCACATTGTGTCAGTAAATGTGAGTCGCCCTGAGCCTGTCAAGGGGAAGGCAGGATATAAATATAATAAAATAAATAAATAAACACTAACAACTTGAACCTGACTCAGTATTCCACCAGTAACCAGTGTAGCTGGCGCAGCACAGGTTGTATATGTGCTGTCTGTGGCATTCCCACAAGGACTTGCGCTGCCACATTCTGGACTAGTTGGAACCTCTGGGTCGGTCTCAAGGGCAGCCCAGTGTAGATCTGAGCAGAAGAATGTCTCCGAACTGGCCAGTAAAGGGAACAGGGTTTTAAAGCTAGGGGGTCAGAGGTATGTCAGTCTTTAATAAGACATCCACTTTTAATGTCTGGCAGCCAACCTCTTGAACTTCTATTTTAAGCTGCAGAGCACAGTCCCGTGTATGTTTAACAAAAAGTAAGATCAGCAAAGAATTCCGACATTATCAGAATGTCAGACTTGCAGACTTGCTCTGCTTGTAAATTCTAAAGAGGTAATTAATTGGCAAAGGACCATTTGTAAGCATCATTACACATAAAATGCTGGGGTAATCTTTCCCCTTGCTGACTTGTGTTTGGCTGTGGATGATGTGCAGACATTAGCCCTACTGACGGCCTCTCCTCTTCCACGTATCCATCTTTCAGCTGTGTCCTGCCCCTCCACCAGTGTTCCCTCTAGGCTGAGTTAGTGTGAGCTAGCTCATGGTTTTTTAGCCTCTGGCTCACACACTTTTGTCTTAGCTCAGGAAGGATGGCTCCATAGCTAACTAATTTATGCAGTAGCCAAATCACTTGCTCACAACTTTAATGCCAGTAGCTCACAAAGTAGAATTTTTGCTCACAAGACTCCACAGCTTAGAGGGAGCATTGCCCTCCACCCTCATCTACTACCTGCCCCTGCTAGTGTCTGCCAGTGTCAGCTAACGCTGCCATGGTCTGGAATGTGTGGGTAGCCTCTTCTCTCTCCTTCCTCCCCCTCCCTTCCTGGGAGGCCACCGTGTGTTATCTGTAAAATGTCCTTGAAGCTCTACTCTGCTCTACTCCTAGATTCCTGCTGAGAATGTAACCGTTACTTTTGCCTGCACCTTCAGGTGCCTGCTTATTGGCCTGAATATATCAGGGGGTCACGTGTGAAAGGGGTATATCTGTTGTTCCTGTATCTTAGCCCATCATTCCTGACACAAGAGTTCATGGAGTTCTTAGTACTAGCTCTCAATAAACTGAAACTTCTAAAAGGAACATTGTTGAGTGTTTTGACTTGGGAAGCCTGACAGCCAGTCTCTCTAGCCCAGAGGTGTCAAACTCATTTGTTACAAGGGCCAGATCTGACATAAATGTTGTTTTGTCAAGCCGGGCCATGTGTGCCATAAAGCGTAATGCCAAGTAGTGGAGATAGAAACTGTACAAAGGACAGCAGCTGGTAAACTCCGAGTTGGTGTGTCCTCACTGCAAGGCCCCCTGGGGTGGGAGGGGGATGCAGAGGAAAACCCACAGAGGCAGACTGGAGAGGCAGCAGTGCAGCACTGGGCAGATGCTGCAAACAAGGTTGTTCTTTTGTGCTGAAGCCATGTTGGAGTGGCTGCGCCCACCCACCCCAGCACTCCCTCCCTTGCATCAGTTGCTTGTGGACCGTGTAAGACCCCTGGATGGGCCGGTTCTGGTCCCTGGGCTTTATGTTTGACACCCCTGCTCAAGCCCAAATTGAAGCACATAGTCCAAAGGATTTTCTTTTTTTGAGCACAGAGGGCACTGGTAGTAGGAAACAAATGCTTTAAACAAAAATAAAAAAATGGTTTATACATTTCTATCAGCTGTTACTCCACAGTCCTGGCCTAGCCATTCTCCTGGAAACCATCATGCTGTTATTAAAACTGTGACATGTTCATCCAGAAAGTGTTTCCATATTTTTCCCTTCTGTGCTCTGATCAAGACATGATATCGCTGCTACGGAACATCTTTCCCTCTGAGAGGCTGTGGTCTCACAAGTAGTTTGTGCCAATATTGTTGCAGTACCTTTGTGGATTTAAAGAGCACTATCAGACAGCAACTTCTGCCTTCTGTGCCCCAGTTGTTGTCACCCCGTTCTGCCCTGCTTTGGAAGCGGAGTAATCAGGCACTGGGGAAAGTCCAATGTTTATGGATATCAGCGCTTTCACCTCGCATTCTGGTTGTCTGAATTCCCCTGGTGCGAGTTCAACCTGGTAGGGAAGTCTGATTGCTCTGTTCCATTTTTGCTCCTTGGATTTTTTAAAAAGTCAGCGGTGTGTGCATAACCGCTGCTTCCACTAGCAAGCTTCCAACTGTCCTCTGAGGTGAGAAAAGAGGGGGAGGGAAGGGCAGGCTGAGAAGCCTCCTTTGTCTCTTTTCATGCCGGTTCCTCTGCCTACAACTTTGCAGCACACAAGATGGGGAAGGGGTTAATTGAAAAAATGAGTTTTTCAGAAGGGGAGGCAGCCTTCTCCAACTGTCAAAATGGAGTGGTGCTTTGAGTAACTGGTTATGCACATATGCAAAAGACAATTTTTAAAAAAGAAGCCACTCAACCACCCACTTCTTACTTACCCTGCACCAATGATCTGAACGGTCGATCATGGGGCGAGCGCACAGTGAGGCTGCTTCAGGGTGTGCTGTCTGGTCACTCCATTCTGCGATGATTTAAACCGCCACAAATAGAGGCGCCTCCAGATCACACCAATCCTTCAATATGACCGCAGCCAGAATATCATAGTCCAAGCAGAGTGGGGAGAAGACTGTCTTTTGGGCACAGAACCTGGTTTTTCCCCTCCAGACTAACTTGTAGTCTGGAATGAGGAGACATAATTTTCTGCAGCATCATTTGCGATGAGGTTGTTTGATGACCCACATCTCCTTAAAATGCCTGCATATATTTGAAATGTTTCCTAGATCCTTAAATATTTAGTGAACTAGGCCTTCCCCCTGGTGACTGCATCCATTGAGAGCCACTCCTGGGACCCTGCCTCTGTTTCCTTCATCTAGCAGATTAATTCTGAGCTGGGTTCTGCTTCTTTGGTCACACTGTAGTACAATGGACTCTTGGGAATGGATTGTTTTAAGATATATGTGCTGTTATTGAAAATCCATCCTGTAAATCCCTCCAAAAAGTCAAAATAAGGGCTGCGAGCTTTGAAATCCTATAAAGAATCAGATTGTCCAGGGCTGGGGCAGCCCTGATTTCCTGGTTCAAGTGCTTGGTAAATAATTACGGTCCCTATCTTGATTTGGGGGCAGGGAGTTTAGGAATGCCAGTTTGGTGTAGTGGTTAGGAGAGTGGACTCTAATCTGGGAGAACTGGGTTTGATTCCCCACTGGTGCTGGTGTGACCTTGGGTCAGTTGCAAGTTCTTTCAGAGCAGTTTTCAAAAGAGATCTCTCAGCCCCACCTACCTCACAGGGTGTCTGTTGTGGGAAGGGAAAGAAGATGGTAAGCCACTCTGAGACTCCCTTGGGTAGTGAAGGGTGGGGTATAAATACAATCTCTTCTTCTTCTGTAAAATCATTGGTGGAAAAAGCGGCAAGGGTTTTTGTACTTCCTATTTCCATCTGCTTCTAGAGCCCCTAGTTAAACCCCAGAACTGGGGATAGAGGCCTCTGGGGCAGACTGGGCTGTTAAAGCACTGCCAGAGTAAGCTGGGCCAAGCAGCTTCTGTGGGGCTGGTAAGATTGCTACTCACCATGGCCCAGATCTTGCCAGCACCACATGATAGAATTGCCAGGATCACGCCAGTGGGTGGATTGGGAGGGCATTCCAGGAGTGGGCAGGGACGTCACGCAATGTGCATACATCACCCGGAAGTGACGTAGGCACTCCAGTGATGTCAGGGGTGACGCTCTGGTTTTGGGGCAAAACTCTATGGTAGAATCACCCTTGAACTATTGAGTTTTGCCCCAAAACCAGAGCGCCACTCCTCCCCAATGTCACCAATGCGCCTACGTCACTTCTGGGTGATGTCAGCATGTCATGCACGATGCCGCTGTTTGGGAGGGTGGGGGGAATTTCCTCCTGTAGGCCAGCTGGCTGCCAGCAGGCGGGAGTTCGCAAAAGTGGGGGATCCTCTGCCCCCACCTGGGGATCGGTAGCCCTACTACAGGGGACACTTGGCTCACCTTAGAGAAGAAGAAGAGATTGGATTTATACCCCGCCCTTCACTACCCAAGGGAGTCTCAGGGCGGCTTACAATCTCCTTTCCCTTCCCCTCCCCACAACAGACACCCTGTGAGGTAGGTGGGGCTGAGAGAGCTCTGACAGAAACTTCTTTTTCAAGAACAGCTGTGCCAGAACTATGGCTTGCCCAAGGTCATCCAGCAGGTGCAAGTGGAGGAGTGGGGAATCAAACCCGGTTCTCCCAGATTAGAGTCCGCGGACTTAACCACTACACCAAACTGGCTCTCGAGGGTTGCCTACTCCAGGACTGGAAATGCCTGGAGCTTTGGCAGTGGAAGGCAAAAGTTTAAAGAAGGGAGGGAGTTCAACGGGGATATGGCACCCTAGAGTGCACCCTCCAAAGCAGCATTTTCTCTGGGGAATTGATCTCTATAGGCTGGATATCAGTGGTAAGTGTAGGAGAACTCCAGGTTACACCTGGAGTTGGCAACCCAACCTGATTACCAGTGGGCCTCTGGGGTGGCTTGCCAGGAACTTTCTTGATGAGTCCAAGTCCAGTTTTCCCCTGGAGGCAAATGTATTTTGATTCGGTATAGCATGTGTCATGCCTAGGGATGCCAGCCTCCAGGTGAGACCTGGGGATCCCCCGGAGCCATAGCTTATCTCCAGACTACAGAGATCAGTTCCCCCAGAAAAATTGGTTGCTTTGGAGGGTGGACTTTATGGCTTTGTACCCCGCTGAGGTCCTTGTCCTCCCCAGGCTCCGTCCCCATATCTCCAGGAGCTTCCCAGCCTGGATCTGACAACTCTACCCCCCAGGGCCCACTGGTGGCCAGGAGGGACCTGGAAACCCTAGATGCCCAGTCAACCCTTTCACACAACAGAGTGGGTGCAGTTCACTTTGAACTGCTAGTTGCACTATTGCCAGCAATGGGTAAGGTTATCGTGGGCCAGCCAAGCCCAGCAGAGCAAAGAGATGCAGAGGACTCTTCTGAGGAAGAGGCAGCCAGTGGACCTGACCCAAACCCACAGCCAGTGGCAGAGGCACAGCAGGAGGAGTCGGTTTCTGAGGGGCCAGACATAGATCCTCAACGAAGAACCAAGCACATTGGCCCCTCTGCTTCCCAGCCCTGGGCTGGCAACAGAGAGCCAGTTACTGGCCAGTTCACCTCCCTCATCACCAGAGCCTCAGGAACGCCATTCGAGGAAGATAAGGAGAGACCTTCAAGTCAGGAGATGCAGTGCCTGTCTAGCAGCACAGCACTGGCCCAGCATCAACTGCAATGATGACTGTTTGCAGGAGCAGGACTGAGGCAGCTGGCAGGTGCATGATGCAATACAGGTGGTTTAACAGCATGGGGCTTAAAAGAAACAGGGAAAGGAGCAGCTGTGTGGAAGCAACATGTTTGCTGACCTTGCTGTAAGGTTGCCAGGTCCTTACTGTACTCTGGTGGGGGGCTTCTGTCTTCTTCTTGGAGTCTTCTGGAAGTGACATCATTGCACAAAGTACGACATCCAGGGGACACTCTAGTATTTAGGGAAAACTCTATGGTTACCATAGCTTTCCCCCCAAATGCTAGCGTGTCCCCTGTGTAATGATGAAGATTTATTTAATATATATTCCGCCCTATCCCATGAGTGTCACCTCCGGGTGCTGTCATCACATTGGGCACATCGAGTGCGGACAGGGCTGCTCAGGGGTGGGGCTCCCCCCACCGGCCAACTGGGTGGTGGCAGCTCGGGGCCCCTGAAAGCGGGAGAAACCCTGCCCCGTTGGGTGGTGGTGGCAACCCTACCTCGCTGCTTGTGTTTCGAACTGATTTCTTTGTCTCTGACCTTGGCCTGCACCTTAGAAACTTGCTTCTTGGATACCCCCTCAGACTTGAAGCTGTGAGTGTTGCGTAACCTGTGCCTGAACCTTGGAACTGTACTTTGACAATCTTGGGCACCTAGAAACTACCTCTGTATGCCTGCTGTGTGTCAGTAACCAGGACAAAAGTTTTTTGCTGATATGAAGATTCGTTTAACTAAGCAAACTGAGAGAGAAGAAGTTGTTTTTGCTTGAAAGGCACAATATCGCTCTCTTGACGGGCAAGAAGAGTTTTCAGCAATGTGTTGTGTGAGAGTGGAGTGATCCTCAAAAGAAGACTGTTAACGACTGACCAAAGAGGGCCCCCGTTTCATTTTTGGAAATCTTGTATGCAATAGAGGGAATTCAGATCCTTTTAGCAGACATTCCCACTGAAACAGATAGCCGAAATGCTTGCCCCGATTTCCAAACAAGAGGGATTTGACCTTTTGCTTGCAGCAAGTTGCTGCAATTATGACTACGTCTCTATGATAGCATCACTCACCAAAGAACACTTGGCTTTATGGAAAAGGGCCAGAAGGCCCTGGTGACAGCGTGTGCTCAAGAGTCTGGAAATTACATGGGGAGAGGGTTTTTTTTAAAGGATATCACATAATATGGGGACACATCTTTTCCCTTTTCCTTATGCATTTCTGTCCTGCTAAAATTACAGTGTCAGACTTGGGAGGAATTCTGGAAAGAGGCTGCTCTCCTGTTATTGCAATTACCGTGCAGTTGACTGTGGTATTTCCAAGCTGCAGTGTCAGTTTCTGAAGAAGTCCTTCTGTGCCAAAATCTCCCCAGCGGAAAGAATGTCCTGTGTTAAAAGCACATCACCCCTTTGCATGGGCTCTTTCTTGCTCTTTCTCTGACAAGGATATCCATCTTAACTTTCCATTTTGGCTCCTGTTTCTCAGCGTCATGGGAAAGTGCTGAGGCTCTTTTTTTTTCAAAAAAAGAGGAAAGCATTCATAGTAGGTCTGTGATGAATTCCTTTCATGGAATTTGCAAGCAATTTCAGCGGTGTATTCCATCTTTTTCTTAATTTCTACAGATTATGATCACTCATTGTCATTTTAACCATTTCCGTTCTTCATTTTCACATTTTGTCCTCCTCTCCAGAATTTACATACTCTCCATATTCATGGAATGTTTGTATTCCAGAGTACCATTGCCAGTGCAGTGCAGGCAACCAGTGGGATCTTTTTAGGGGACGGGGACATATTAATCAGTGTTGCTTCAATGCCATAGTGTCATTTTCTGTGCAAACCCAGAAGTGTAACCCTAGGATTTCTGGAAACTTTATAGAGTTAAGTGATTTAGCATAGATTTTCGGTGGGATCCTGGAGAGTCACCCCAACATGATTATGTCACTTCCTGGATTGTGCTGGAAATGGTGTTGCAGTGCCAGATCAATGCTGCACTTCCCACCCGCCAACTCATTTCCCCCCCACTGCCCTACTGAGGGGTGCGCTGGGGAACAAAGTCTGCAGGTGAGAGGTTTTCTGCTTGAGCGGGAGATCTGGCCTCCTGAATCCAGAGAATCTGTAATGTAAGATTCTCTATTAACTATCTGTTTTCATGGTTAAAGGCAGGAAAGTTTTAGGGTATTCACTGTGGCCATAGAGATAGCAAATTACAAAGTATGCAGATCTGCAGGCGAACCGTGGTTTACCAGTTTATACATTAGCATACACACCATCACATAAATTTGGCAAAAATACCAGTGGTAAATTGAGGTAAACCTCTGTAGCTATTGGCTTGAAGTCTTCTGATTTCAGCATATTGGAATGGAACCATCATAGTCATTGACTTAACTACTGTGGTGTTATAGAACGTTTATTAACATTACATGTGCTTAGAACTTTGTAAATATCACCAACAGACTAGGGGCAGGTAGGTCAGTAAGCTGCTGATGGAAAGGTATCGCACATAAAAAATAAAACATACAAATGCATGTGGCTTTCCACTTGCTGCCTAGTCCCTGTCACAAAGATATTGTTTCCTCCTTACAAAGCTGCCCGTACCATAGCTTGTCGGTGAATAAACAGCACATGGCACAGCCCTCAGAATGCAGGAAGGGGAATTGCCTGTGCAGTTCCTAGATGGAAGAGCAGATGCTCAGAGCAGGTTATAAACTCAACAAATGTGATAAACAAACAAACAAACATGCATGCAATATATGCAGCCTGGATGTCCAGTTATCTATCTGCACTTACCTATCTGCGGTTTCATCTCCATGTGTTTGCTAGGGCATTTCAAGGTCCAGTATTTACAGGTCCAGTTGTCTGGGTCCTTCCTGGTGGTGGTTGGTCTTTATATATCATGGTGGCTTTGTGGAATGAAGCCACAAGAAACAACCCCTAAGGCACTATTGCAACATGCGAAGGATGCCAAAGTCTCGCTCAAATCAAAGGGACTTCCTTTTTCATAATGGCCACCATCCAGTGTTCAAATTAAGTACACTGATTTCAGTGAGCATACTTCATGCTGCATTATCATGTGGCCAGTCCCCAAATCCAGCTAAGCGGCACGCAGCATAATTTGACCAAGGGACTGTGCCTGTAAACGGATACATTATCTTACCTTCTGGGGCTTCGTATTGTCAGGAGTTAGCTGTGACACTAATAAGTGACTGGCCATGTTGGTACCCCCCCATCCCCAAACAGCTGATTGGCGCTATCACTATTCAACTAAACTGAGCTACCCTCCTGCTCACTTCAGGCCAAGATGTTTTTATGATGAGATGGAAAACTGGAGGGAAATATTTTGCTTCTATTGGTGATCATCGCTTCCATTGTATATCTCCAAAAAAAAGAAGAAGGAAGACTTGCAGTACAAAACTAAAGAGAGTTAAACCACACAAAGCCTATTGACTCAAGTTGTCTGCAAAGGGCATAATTCCTCTTAGTACAAAACTAAAGAGAGTTAAACCACACAAAGCCTATTGACTCAAGTTGTCTGCAAAGGGCATAATTCCTCTTAGGGCTGCACTGTCAAAGGCCAAGCAAAGTTCTGGGCTGCATTTTGGAACCAGAGCCAAGAAAGCATTATAACTTCCCGGCAGGTTAAAATTAAAAACATTTGGCCCAGTGAAGGGAGGGGGGGATTAAGGCTCAAGGCCGCGTTGTCAAGACGTGGTATCTACATGAACACACAATAAAACATTGGACCAGTAAGGTTAAACAGGCAACAAACGGGGCTTATCTTCTCCCCTAGAGCATTGACACCTGTAAAGCCACATATGGGCATCTGAAGCTGGAGATGACGGGCCAGCCAGCGGTGTTTATAGATCAGATATCTTTATAGGCTTGATCTGTTCTTCTTCAGCTCAGACCTATTTTTGCAACCTAAAGAAATGCAGAACAAAACCCTGAGCCCAGTTAATCTCCTCCAATCCCACTGAAGTCCATGAGAGTCGGGGTGCCGAAATGTGCGGTAGGAGGAAGGCAGCCCATGTGTGGTTTTTGAAAAAATTATTTATTTATTTGTTTATTGAATTTCTAGCCCGCCCGCCCTGGCATAGCAAGGCTCAGGGCAGGTTACAACGGTGTAATAAATTACAATAAAATAATCAAACATAATATTGACGATTGTTAAAATCCAATTGTAACATAATTTATGGCACCTATTAATACAACTGCTCCTGAGTCCACTCCACATTGGTGCATAGCAGATGGTAACTGGTATTACGGGAGGTGGACAGATGAGTAAAAACTATATAAGATGGAAGTGCAGCAGCAGAGGCCAATACTGATGGAACTTCACCACCTCAACCATAATCCTGGCAGAACATCTCTGTTTTACAGGCTCTTTGAATTTGTAGTAAGACTGGCAGGGCCTGGATCTCTCTTGGGAGAGTGTTTCACCGGGCCAGTGCCAGAGCCAAAGAGGCTCTGGCTCTGGTTGAAGCTAAGTTGACCTCCTTCAAGCTGGGGACCACCACCAGATGTTGATCCATTGAGCATAACACCATCGATGTTGATCCATTGAGCCAGTTTGGTGTAGTGGTTAAGACCAGCAGACTCTAATCTGGAGAACCAGGTTTGATTCCCCACTCCTCCACATGAAACCAGCTGGGTGACCTTGGGTCAGTCACAGTTCTCTCAGAGCTGTTCTCTCAAGAGCAGTTCTCTCAGAGCTCTCTCAGCCCTCAAAGGCAGTGTTCCCTCTAAGCTGAGTTAGTGTGAGCTGGCTCACATTTTTTTAGCCTCTAGCTCACACATATTCATCTTAGTTCAGGATGGTTCCAGAGCAAACTAACTTATGCAGTAGCCAAATTGCTCGCTCACAACTTAAATGCCAGTAGCTCACAAAGTAGAATTTTTGCTCACAAGACTCCACAGTTAGAGGGAGCATTGCTCACAGGGTGTTTGTTGTGAGGAGAGAAAGGGAAATAAAGTTACCTTGAGATGCTGAATAAAGGGTGGGGTATAAATCCAAATCTTCTTCTTCAAGGGACATACCGAAAGAGACGGTCCTGAATGTACGTTGGTCCCAAACCACAGAGGGCTTTAAAGGTTAAAACCAAAAGTTTGAATTTGTTCTGGTATTCAACTGGGAGCCAGTGCTGCTGGTAGAGCACTGGTTGTTGTAGGGGCTATTCATGCAAGGTGTGGTTTCTGTAGTGTAGAATGGATAGGGTTGCCAGGCATAGATAGACTGGCAACTGGCAAGAGATGGGGGATGGTGGGTACTAACTGTGGGGGGTTGGTTGGTTGTCAGTATCACATGATGGGCATCATTTGTGTGGTGTAACCTGAAAGTATCAGCACTACATCAGGGTGACACTCTAGCACTCACCCAAAAACTTTGTGGAAATCATAGAGTTTTGGGGTAAGTACTAGAGCATCTCCCCAGTGCAATGCTGGCACTTTAAGGTCATGCCAGACGTGATGTCACTCCATAGCAATGATGATCACTCCTCACCCCCCAATCTGGGTGGCCTGTTTACACCTGCCAACCAGCAGTGTAAAGTACTGGGTTCGCCACATGGAGACTTGGACTACGACATGCATTCAGACATGTTTATTGTACTTCACATACAAGACTGGAAAACCGGCCCCGCAAGGGCCAACTATATACACCCCACCCAGTACACCCACGGTCCCATTGGAGGGTTTGAATTTCCCACTAGATGGCCTATTGGTGGATACCAGATGGTCTTGGATCCAAGGTCCCCAAGGTCCTTACTTTAACCGCGGACTCTTGGTGGCAGTCCACGTACATAACACCCCTCCCCCCATAGTTCTGACCCAGCCTATGTGACATAGTCCTGCAAACAGGCTGGTGATCTGAGCTCTCGCAGGGAACGCCGGGACGTGGGTACAGGGTCGCTGCGTCGGGTTGGCTGGCTGGTTCAGGTTGCTGTGGGGGCGGTGTCTATTCCACTGGTTCCGGTGTCACCAAGGAGTGGCTTATGGTCCATAACAATCATGAAGGGGCGCCCATACACAAAGTCATGGAATTTCTTAACCCCAGCCACAATCGCCAAGCCCTCATGGTCGATCTGGGCATAATTCCTCTCGGCAGCCGACAAGGTCCGGGAATAGTAGGCTACTGGGACCTCCTGGCCGTCAGGGAGAACATGGCCCAAGACGGTGTCCATGCCATAAGCGGAACATTAGTGGGCAGCAGCAAAAACTGCCCAAGGTTTACCTGTCAGCAGTAGGCACCTGGCAAGCCTAAAAATGAATGCTCTTCCCCCCCTCCAAAGATATTTCATGTTCTGCAGTTTACAGCTATGAAGAAACTAGGGTTGCCATCCTTCTGGAGCTGGAGGGTAAGCTCCTCCATCCAAGGATCCGAGCCCCACAGGGCCTCTCCGCTTCAGTGGGAGCAAGGAGCAGGGATGGGAAGCAATGCCATGTGATGACGTGTGATATCACTTCCTGCTTGTACTTGGAAATGATGTCACGATGCTCTAGAAATCGCACCTCTATGAAGTCTAGTTCTCGCATATGCTGAAGACGGGTTATTGCAAAGGACGGATAAGTTGAGCTTTCTGAATCCCAATGCACAATTTCCATGATACCCCCCCCCCAACTTGCTGTCCTATCATATGACAAACTCGTGTATAAAAAGAAAATACAAGTAATTGTTTACAGGGTGGGTGTGATGGTGAAAAAAAGATAAGGAAATGGAGTGAAGGGCTTTGCCAATGGTATATTATATAATTTCAAACTACAGAGGACATAAAAACTGTAGATCCTTTGTTTATGCACCATTGTAAATTATAGTCTCAACACAGACATTAAACTGTTATTGGAAATAAGCCAGTTCAAATAGCCATGACACGGGATTCCTCATTATCTCTGTACAGCAAATACACATGCTAAAAATAAAGAGCTGGATCCTACCAATTTTTCCATTGGTGCAAGTGGGATGAGAGTCTCCCGTTGAGCTACAAAAAGGCTAGGCCAGGGATCTTAGCACCTTCACAGCAAAGAAGAGAAGAGACGGACAAATTTGCCCTTCCTTCCTCTTTCATCAGTAGAAACACTAACAAGATCCAACCCCCAAAATCAGGAATTGAAGCACTTGTTGAACCTGAATCCCAAAGTTCAATTTTAAAAACACAAAACAGACTACAGTTAAGAGAAATTCTCTTAATTCTTTTTAACCCAATTTCTCCCTGAAATCCAACAATCAATTTCTTTTCCTCTTTTTAGGAATTTGGAGTCCATTTTGATTAAAAAGAAATTCCAAGAGAGGAGAGGCAAGAAGAGAGAGGTTCTGTAAAATTTCAGAATTTCACCCTTTAGGTGCTCAGAGGCAGGCAAAGTCTTCCCACACCGGCCACATAGAAAGTACAACCTGCTTATACATGACCGCTGCAAGAATATTATATGCCAAATATTGGAGGGAAAATGAGGTACCTTCAAACGAAGAAATTATAAATAAAATACTTGAAACTGCAGAGATGGACAAATTAACTTTAATTCTGAGAGGACAAAACGAAGAAAACTTTGAGAACATATGGTCAAGGTTTTACAAATGGATGGAAGAGTATAGCAAATAAACCATATGGACATACAACCAGGGCCGGCTCCAGGTGTCTGGGCGCCCTAGGCAGGACAGCCTGGGGCGCCCCCACTGGGGATGCCAACCTCCCGGTGGGGCCTAGAGACCGGGGCGGCGGCGGGGCGCTGGCTTTCCTGGAGGCTCCGCAGCTGCGGGACCCCCAGGAAAGCCAGGGAAGGAGGCGGGGGTCCAGCCTCCACCCCCTCCCTCCTGGCGCCGGCTCTTCTGGGGGCTCCGCGGCTGCAGGACCCACAGAAAAGCCGGGAAGGAGGCGGGGGGTCCAGCCTCCGCCCCCTCCCTCCTGGCGCCGGCTTTTCTGGGGGCTCCGCGGCTGCGGGACCCACAGAAAAGCCGGAAGGGACGGGGGGGTCTAGCCTCCGCCCTCCCTCCCGGCGCCAGCTTTCTGGGGGCCCGCGGCTGCGGACCCCAGAAAAGCCAGGAAGCGGGCGGGGGGATCTAGCCTCCGCCCCCTCCCTCCCAGCGCCGGCTTTTCTGGGGGCTCCGCAGCTGCGGGACCGCCAGAAAAGCCGGGAAGCGGGCGGGGGGGGTCTAGCCTCCGCCCCCTCCCTCCCGGCGCCGGCTTTTCTGGGGGCTCCGCGGCTGCTGGGAAGGGGGCGGGGGTCTGGAGGCGCCGGTGGGCGCTGGGTTAGGGCGGCGGTGGGGGGGCACTTTTCGGGGGGGGAGTGGGGTGCCATTTGGCGCCCCTCGAGGCTGGGGCGCCCTAGGCGGGCGCCTAGTTCACCCTATGGGCGATCTGGCCCTGCATACAACCGAAGCAGAAGAAAATATGAACTATATATATATAATATATATATATATATATATATATATATATATATATATATAAAGTTACGAGCAAAGATTTAGTCAAAAATACAAGGTGGAAAAAATAACAAAAATATAACTGGTCAACGTATGAGGTAACTTAATAGACAAAACAATGTTGTAAATGGAACCCCCTCTCCCCAATTCTGTATGTGCGTTTGTTTAATTTTTTCTTTGTTTTTTATAAAAAAATATAATTGTTTATTAAAAAAGAAAGAAAGAAAGTACAACCTCCTGGGTAAGAGTGGTCATTAGGGGTTGGGTGGGTGCTCTGAGCCCTCTAGAGGAGACCCATACCAGAACGGTGGCAGCCTGTGGAAAGCCTCCCAGTCACTGCCTGCAACAAAAGGCTTTCAATATAGAAGAAGAGATTGGATTTATACCCCACCCTTCACTACCCAAAGGTGTCTCAGAGCAGCTTACAAACTCCCTTCCCTTCCCCTCCCCACAACAGACACACTAGGTGGGGCTGAGAGAGCTCCTGACAGAACTGTTTTTCAAGAACAGCTCATATCAGAACTATGGCTTGCCCAAAGTCATCCAGCCAGCTGCAAGTGGAGGAGTGGGGAATCAAACCCAGTTCTCCCAGATTAGAATCCGTGCACTTAACCACTGCACCAAACTGGCAGCTTTGTATAGCTGCGTTGGCTCACGTGGTTAAGATGCTGAACTGCTCCAGAAGGTCTGTAGTTCAGCAGTTCGAGACCCAAGTGCCGCAACACAGAGTGAGCTCCCGTCTCTGGTCCCAGCTCCTGCCAACCTAGCAGTTCGAAAGCAAGAAATTGCAGGTAGATAAATAGGTACCGCTTCGGTGGGAAGGTAACAGCATTCTGTGTGCCTTGGCATGTAGTCATGCCAGTCACATAACCATGGAAACATCTCTGGACAGTGCTGGCTGTTCACCTTGGAAACAGAGATGAACACTGCATTCCTACAGTCAGATTCGACTGGCTTTTGAGCATGGGAAACCTTTACCTTTGCCTATAGTTTTTAATGCTGTTTGGGTCCAATGGCTTTTTGTTTAATATTGTTACATTATTTTAACTATAAGCCAAATTGAGCAGGATGCTGAAGTGTTGGCCTAGAAATATTCTAAATAAACTAAGGCCCCGGTCACATGAGCGGGATAATCTGCAGGGGAAGTGGGGCTTTTAGAGCTGGAGCAAAATGAAGCGCAGTAGCGCGATCTGATGTTCCCCCAAGACTCCGTGCTCAGGCCCTTGGCAGCCGATCACACAAAGTGAGGCAACACAGCAGTACCACATTTGTGCGCATGCGTGGGATGCCAACGGGTGCTGGCTGCGACAGGCTACTAGCACTTCCCAATCAGACGCCCACACACGCCACGCGTTTTCTGGAAGATACTGCCTGGTTCCTAGTATGTTTTAACTCCGTGTCTTTGGGCCGAAGCTATGGGTTGGAGATGGGCGCGCCACACTTCCCAGATGTTGCGGTATGATCGCGCCCATTTAATCTGCCGGCAAGCCATCCCTCTCGCGGGGCAAATCCTCTGTGAGACCGGGGCCTAAGCAGGCCTGTAGCCAGGATCTTTGAATCTGGGGGGCCTTTACATAAGTCAGGGGGCACCCTGCACACACACCACAAGGGAGCGCCACAAATAAAATGAAAAATTTGAAGTCAGGGGGTCTGGGCTGGATGCAAAGTCAGGGGGCCTTGGCAGTAAGTTGGGGGGCCAGGCCCCAAGATGCCCCACTGTAGCTACAGGGCTGGGCCTAAGAGATGTTATTTGTGAACGTGCAGCATGGTGTTGTGAATCCTAGCAACAAACTAGAGTGCGAAAGATGGCTGTGTACAAAGAAAATAATTACATCTATCTATGCCCATTCCCTTTCTTTCTGAAGTGAAAGATCAGAAGTAAATAAAATAATATTTCTGGAAGTGAATCCTCTGATATGTACAGAGCACATTTGCATCATCACTACATTAATAGCACTTTTCAGGACTTACTTTTCTCAAGATAGTCATCTCCTGCCACAGTCTGAATTTTTCCACCACCTCAGGTTCCGCCCAGTTAGACATGACACTCCAGCATTTTGCCAGTATACACTAAGCAACATTGCTGGGTTTAAATGTCCCATATATGGGAAGGCGTGGAGATCCTTAAGACACTGGAAGAAACTAAGAGTTATCTACTTTCTCAAGGTGGGCCAGGAGTTCTTCTGGGATTATATCTGATCTCCAGACTACAGTTTGCCGGGAGGAAATGACACCTTCAGCGGGCACACTAGGGGTGTGCATTCAACATAACTGAGCCAAAAAAAATACCCAGAAAATACTTTATCAGTATTTTTCAGGTATATCTAAGCCAATTTTAAATTGGGGCTGCTTTTTAGCTATCTGAAATGGCCAAACTCCGAAAATCCTGAAAATATTTGGGATTTTTGGGACCGCCAAATAGCCAAACTTAAAGGGCATTTAACGGGATTGCAGTCCCTTTAAATGTCTTTTGGGTGAATTTACCACTTGAAGTTCACCACTTTGGGTGAACTTTAAATGCCTTCCCCCTCCATTGGAAACAGTGGAGGACGGGACACCTTTTTCTGGGTCCATGGAATTGATCCCCCTGGTCCAATCTTTTTGAGACTCAGGGTTTTGTTTTTTGTTTTTTGAGGAAAGGCACCAGCAGCTATGCTGCAAATTTGGTGCCTCTACCTCAAAAAAAAGTTCCCTTGAGTCCCAGATACCACCAGATCAAATTTTTACCGAATCTGACTACTATACCAGTATTGGGATTTGGGAATGTTGAGAAATAATGATATTTTGGGGGTTCAATATACCCGAACCCAAAAAATATGGTTGTTGTTTTTTTGCATACCTTGGGACATACTCTATGATATTTCTCTATTTAGAATAAATATGATGTACCATAGGAGAAACAAACTAGCAGAAAGTCATCCTAGAGTGACATCACACCCCCTCCTGAGCTCCCCCCAAAACTCCACCTTTCCCGGGCACATCCCCAAATCTCCAGGAATTTCCCAAGCTGGACTTGGCAAGCCTGTTCTTGACTAGAAAGGGGGCTGTAGTTTGTGCAGGGGAAGCTAATGCATAGGCTGAAACCTTCAAGAGGTGATTACCAGGCCACACATCAGTTTCAGTTTCCAGCCCACATGACAAGAGCAGCAGGCTAATTTGCTTCCAGACTCAACCCTGTAAGTGAAAGAGGCAAAATTAATTCAAGCAGCAGTCAATGAACAGGCCTCCTGCCAAGTCGAGGGAACTGCATTCTTTCCTTCACGGTTCATTCAAGAGCAATGAAGAGTAGAATGGTAAAAGGATCACTTCCCATCATTTAAGCTCCGTTGATTAAGTTTTTCATAACAGAAACACTTGTTCCCTGACAATCGGGGCACAAATTTTATTAAATCAGAACCTCGGTATTAAGAACATCTCAGGCAATAGCAGGCTTAATATCTCTCGTCATTCTCGCAAAAGTCTTTGAAACAACTGTTTATTTTTGCTGTATAATGCCTATATTACTGGCTGGCCGAAGGTACTTCCTTTCCAAATTGTTTTGGTAAGCGTGAAAGATTATTGGTGCTGAATTGCCTCAGATGAGAACTGAAGTGAATATTTGCAAATATTCTTAATATTGCCCATGTTCCAACTTCACGTCTTGCATTTTGAATGCAAAAATCTGAATTCAGAATTTGAATGCACCTTTCAAATGTGAAATTGTACCTTGGAATATGGCGTATGAGTCCTTTGAGCCCTCTTGGCATCTCTTGGTCATTCTGGCAACCACCAGAGATGAAATTTCATACTCTGACAACTCTCAGAATTCTTTTGCAAGCAAGGTAGACTACAAAGGGAATCAGTCAATCAGCTACCACTGAACCCTCTTCAGACAATATCTACATGTTGAAATCAATATTTGTAGAGGGGGAAGTGAGGAATGAGCAGGCCCCACCTCTGAAGAAGACAAGGAGGAGGAGGAGGATTTATATCCCACTCTTCACTACCCAAAGGAGTATCAGAGCAGTTTACAATTCCTTCCCTTCCCCAAAAAAGACACCTTGTGAAGTAGGTGGGGCTGAGAGAGCTCTTTTGAGAACTGCCCTTGAGAGAGCAGCTCTGAAAGAACTTATGACTGACCCAAGGTCATGCCAGCAGCTGCATGTGGAGGAGTGGGGAATCAAACTTGGTTCTCCCAGATTAGAGTCTGCGTTCTTAACCACTACACCATACTGGCTCTCACACATGAATGCAGGAATGCAAGCACAGTGTGTACACGCATGGCAAATGTGCATACATAGGCTATGTCCCTTTAATTGAGAAAAGTACAAAAGTAGCATTCCCACAGACATGGGACCTATGTGCATGTAGTTAGCACCCACATAGACATCACGATAGCACTCGAGTGAACGAACTTTGACAGGGAGTGAAAGCAGTGAGCTCATTCCGGCCCCCCTTCTCCCTTGATTTCAGTGCACAGATGTTCCACCAACAGAGGAGACAGGAAAGATGGTTTCACCCCTTCCCCCCTTCTCACTGCAGCCCACCTGCGTGGCTGTTAGCTCCTGTGGATCCTATGAGCTAGTGAATCAATTTCCTTCTGTTCAGAAGGGACTGGTGGAGGGAATGGAAGGAAGGGAAGATGTTAACTGTCAGCATGTTCCATAGACAAATGACAGGATCCCACCCAATTTCTAGTATGTCTTCAACAGATCCAGATCATTTGTCTTATCTGGCCAAATCACTTTTTAAAAAATTATGTAGCAGCCAGTTCACAGCAGTTTAAGAGAAAAAGTTCTTGCAGGTTGCTGATTTTTGGGTGTTAGGAACCTTTTAGGGCACTTGCAGAGAACATGTACTTGTTATTGTTGCCAGTACTGAAATTGGATCGACCATTTTAGATGTATTTCACAGATTGTGCCCTTCTATCTGGTGAAACCAGCCGAGCATTGTGGGAGTTTGTTGGTCTCCACTGTCGTTTTAAAATCAGGAAAGGACCATGGCAAGGCCCACAGTCTGCATTTGAGCCAAGAAGGCAGAGTGGTAGCAGCGGCAGTGAAAGGCCCAATGAAAATGGCAGAAGTTTATTAGGAGCGAGTACTAGGGAAAGCTGCTCCTAGAGAACTTCAGCCTGAAGATTCACCATGATCGGTTGCTTTGGTCAAACATACCGTCCATCAGGCATTTGTGACATTTATGATGCATGAATGGAATAAGTGTTGGGAAAGCTGTACTTGCTGAACTTCCCCTGGGGCTCAATGCCTAAAGATAAGAGCGACAAGGGCCTAATCTGCAAATAAGCGTAGTGTCTAGGAAATCACAGCGTGGAAGCTGTGAGCATGGTGCAGAAACTGGCGTGCTCCACTAAGAAATGCCACATGGTTTTGTGCATGGATGAATCTGAAAGGGCTTGAGCTCTCCTCTTAAACTGAAGGGTTTTTTTGTTTTTTGATCGAATTAATCTCTATGCTTCATCATCTTCGTGATTCTTTTTCTTAGGTTCCCCCCCCAAGGGCAACGAGGGACTTGCTTCCCAAGCACTTTTTTTTTTTGGCCTCTGGGCAGTCCAAAAGCAACAGCAGGGAAAACTCTCAAATGAACAGTGGCTGCCTCCCATGGTGTGTGTGGGGGGGTCACATTCTTCACATCTTCAGAGACTTGACTGAGTCCTCCCACTGCTACTGTTTCACTGATCTCTCTCCTGCCCCCAACAGAAAACTGGCCTTGCCTGTTTCACGCATGACATCAGGAGACACAGGGGAACTGCCGGGGAATTATCCTATTTGTCTCCCTGCAGAAAATGGAACGGGGAGGGGGGGATCAGGAAGTTGGAACACAATGCAGTTCTTTAGCTGTGTCTAATCCTTGGATCTCTTCTAATGGGATTATGATTTGATTTCTGCTGTTGAATTCCAAATGGACCTTGGAATGGTGCAAACTGAAAACCGTCTTGGAAATGCTGCTTCTGTTTTGGGGGGAAATGCAGGAGCTCTCTTTGCTATTCCCAAACCAAGGGTCAGTGGCCACTGACTGATGGCTGAATTGGAAAAAAAAAACCACACACACACCACCTAGCTGATTCTGCATCCTAAACAAATTGACACCCAGTGTTTCAGAATGAACTGCATAGTGAAAACAGAAAGAGACATTTCTTTCAAGGGGCTGTGTTATGCCCCAGATGCCTTTGCTATGTGTTGTAACTTCGTATGAAAACCATGTGTGGTAACTTTGGGGACTGTTTACTAATGTGCAAGTAACAATGTCTTGGAAGGGCAACGTTGCTGATCTATGTCTTTCTGTGCTGTGCCAAAAGAAACTGCAACTGGGCCGTCATTTCCCTCCTCGCTTTTTAAACATTTATCCCATCTGCGACCTCTTCCATCCCTCCAAAGAACTCAGTGCAGTGTAAAGTGAGTTTAAGGCCAGGGTCTCACTCATTAAGGAATGCTGCCCTGTCTGTTTATCTTACGGATGTTATCTATTGAGCTGCTCCTAAAATGAAACATTTGAAAGAGATTGCTTGTCTGCTGCAAACACTATATTTAGATTGTATCTAAGAATCCTAAATTTCTTTTAGATCCTGTTGAAGTACGCAGCTCCAGCAGGGAGATGGGCACCATTTAAATTTAACACAATTTATATATATTTATACCTCACTTTGACCGATTTCACACAAGAACTGCGCTGCCGTCATGCCTCCCTTTGCCCCGTTTCTATTGGTCAATTTCCCCCTCGAAGCCGCGTGGCCATATTCTGACCCGTGGCTTCACCCGATTTTCCCTGCGGTTCCATGATCCTCAAAAAACAGGATCATGAAACTGCAGGGGAAATTGGGTGAAGCTGTGGGGGTCAAAATGCAGCCGCGCGGCTCAAGTGGGAAATTAACCAATAGAAACGGGGCAAAGGGAGGCGTGATGGCAGCACAGCTCCTGTGTGAAATTAGTCTTTGTCTCCCAGAGGAGACTCAAAGCAGTTTGCAAAATCTTTACCCTCATACGAAAATCATGTTTGGTAGGTTAGGCTGAAAGAAACTGAGAGAGAGGGGGGGGGTGTGACTGGCTGGAGCTCACCCTGCACATGTCCATGGAAGATCCTAGTCCAATGCTCTAAGCACTACATCACTCTCTCTCAGTTTTGGTAGGGAGTCAAATCAAACAGATTGCAGAGGAATTTAAACATTCTGCAGAATTCAAAAGGTTGTTTTCCACACCTTTTCCAAGAAATGCCTGAATAGAGATGGGCACAAACTGGGAAAATGGGATTCAGTTCATGGTTCGTGGTGTGCCCGATTTGTAAAGTCATGAACTTGTAGCGGCCTGTTCAGTTACACTCAGCTCCCAGTCCAGTTACATTCAACCACTCTCTCTTGGCAGTTTATGGAAGTGTATGCAAGATCCAGTAAGTCACTTTGTTAGAACTGAATACTTTTGGCGGGTACAGGCTTAATATAGATAATTCAAAGAAAAGCCCCTTCCATCCCCCAAGCATATGTCACATTCACACCATGCCTAAGGTTGCCATCCCAACCAAGTGAAAGATATATGTCTTGGTTATCTACGGTCCAAGCTGGTACAGAGAGCCTCTCAGGGACACCTCCCCTGATAGAAAGGAGGGAAAGGAGGCTGACTTGTGAAGTTCTGTCTCCTAGAAGCAAAAGGTCTCAATCACACACTCACTCACTCCACCCCCTCCCCTTAGCAATTCTTTCCCCCCACAGTCATGGCAACCAACGCAAGCGAAGTGTGGCATGGTTTGACACCTCCAAATGAACTAGTTCAGTTCATGAGGCAGTAGAAAAGCCCCTCACCATGTCGGACTCTTGCACAAACTCACTCCCAACAAAACTGTTCTCTCAAAGATCTGTTTACTGAGATATGTAGGTGTGTCAAGTAGAGACTTTCTGTGTAGAACTGACTTACATGATTCAAGCAACCCCCCGTGACCTGCCCAAACAACCCATTCATGCATCCTGCCTAAACTAGTGTGTCCTCTGTTTCCCCCATGCACCTGTGAACCTAACAGCGGCTAGCTATCAGAGACGGTCAAGGACATTCACATTCTTCCCATACAGGAGGCCCCCTTAAGCAAACAGTTACACAGTGCTAAACAAAGCAGGTTCACACACATACATCCACACACTCCCCCCACTGCCCTCCCAATAGCCCAGATACAGAATGGTTATAGGAGAATGAAGACAGAGCATAAGATCCCATGGCAAACCAGGCCCCAAGTTTGACACACCAGCGTGCTAGAGACACCAAGATATAACAAATGGTCCAGGGGTAGGTGTGTTTCCAACCCCCAACACAATTGTAGAAAAATGTGCCATCGCTGCTTTTAAACACAGATGACTGGATATTCAGCTAACTAGTGTGACAATCTGTGTATCTCCTTAGAAAAGACGGGGGGTGGGAGGAGAATTCGGCTCCAGTTGTCTGCTTATCACTCACAGTGGTAATAACATGGTGGGACACTGTAGTGACCTCGGAGTCACCACTAAATGGCAATAAAATGATGCAGACAGCTGATACTGAGATGAAATGGTAGGAGAGCAGAAGCGGCATGAAATGCAGACAAATTTGTGAGCCGATATGAGACCATTGGCACAGTGGCGGGAAAGACCAATGCCAATAGGGCCATTATCTCCTGTTCTCATTGATACACTGGAATGTCTCGTTGATACACTTCTGTCTCCAAAATAATGCAAACTGCCTAAATTGCAAGGGTCATTTTGGAGCTGAGTTAGCACACTATCTAAATATCCAAGAAACTGATATTAACCCTGTAAATCCAAGATATGGATATTAAACCAGTAAGCAGCAAGCTAGCCCAATCTTGTCAGGTCTAGGAAGCTAAGCAGGGTTTGCCCTGGTTAGTATTTGGATGGGAGACCACCAAGGAAGTCCAGGGCTGCTACACAGAGGCAGGCAATAACAAAACACCTGAGAATGTCTCTTGCCTTGAAACCCCTATGGGGTTGGCACCAGTGTTCCTTCTGAGTTACTGTGAGTTAACTCATGGTTTTTTAGCTTCCAGCTCACACGTTTTTGTCTTAGCCCAGGAAGGGATGGCTCCAGAGCAAACTAGTTTATGCCATAGCCAAATGGCTCGCTCACAGCTTTAATGCCAGTAGCTCACAAAGTAGAATTTTTGCTCACAAGACTCCACAGCTTAGAGGGTGCATTGGTTGGCATAAATCGGCTGCGACTTGACGGCAAAAACCAAACGAAAGGAAAGCTGCTGCCTCAAGGCAGAGGACTTCAGCATTTGCTTCCAAAGCCATTGATTGTACTTGTGTGTATGCCATGCTTTTGTGTGTTAAATTAAGCCTCGAACAGCTTCCAGCCCCAGGCACTAAACGATCACACATTTCTGCCCAAACTGCCATATTTGGAGGAGGATTTATAAACACACACCATCCCATGCGCTCTGCTGAAACAAACAAGCCACATCATCCCTTCCAGATGCTTTATTTAGTAAGATGATTCCTGCCTACATGTAGTCGTGCAAATTCACGAGGGTCAAGCTAACAAAATAAGTTATTATAAAAATACAAATATTTATTATGGTGTACACATTAGTAAAAGATAAAATAGGTTTTAAAAAATGATCCAAATATCAGACTCTTAAAACTTTTTACCCACAGAGCCAAGAGTTTTACATATACAACGGATATACTTATGACCAGTAGACCATACGCGTTTCGGCCCCTTAGGTCCTTCCTCCGTGGTCAATATTACTATTGCAAAACAACACACATCCAGAAATAAATATATGAAAAAAGATTTTCTTTAGAGCCAGGTGTTGCTTTCTCATGTGATGTGCAATTGCTAAAAGTTTACACAGTAGGCCATGGATAATCTCTCATGGTAACTGCGCATACCGTCCAAATTGTTCTGGTAACAAATATCCAATGTGTATGGATGTGTGTCTCAGAAGTTTGGCTCAAAGACTAGCTAGCAGTTCTGGCTTGATGACATCTCTGTCAGAAACATACTTAAAAGAAAATCACTCTCTCTCTCTCCTCACTGTCCATCCTGCATCCTTGGGAAATGAAGGTCAGATCAGAAGATTTCCAACCAGTCCTGAATGTCAGTAGTAATCCTGTTTGAGCTTGGAACTTTTATGTTTACAGATTATGTGGTCTGGGTCAGATCTTCATAAAGTTCTGATGGCACATCCCTATCTTGGCAACAGTTTACAATTACAATAGATTGGAAGTAGGATATGGTGTAAGAAGAGCAGAATTTGAATTTACATCTCCAAATAATGTTGTTAACACCTGTGACTACTTTGCTACAAGATATTTCAGAATCAAGAAGGAAAAGCCATACTATTTTCTGTTGACAGGAAAAGGAAAATCTGCAACTAACTGTTTTGGAAAAATGTGTTCAATCATACATCTGTGTAATAACATCTTGGGACCAACACTACTTTCTGCTGTCTTGTGCCACAACTGTGTATGAGTCATGTGCTGGGCTCTGACATATGCGAGCAATGCAAGATCGTCTTGTGCTTGTTGCATTAAATACCTTGTGGCACTGTGCAAATCTCATAATCCTTTCCCTCCTTCATAGAATACTAACTTCAGTTGCTATTTTAGTCTCCATTCGGCTGGACAACAAATGATTGGCCAACAGGCACGAGGTGCAGGACACACTCAAAACATGAGAACAGAAGAAGGCTTTCTGGGGGCCCTGATGAGGGGGAAAAAACTGAATTAATGACGTGGAATAATTTGTACTACATAGACACAATTGACCGATCTGTAATAGATGAGATGTGGAGAACAGAAGGACTGGCCGACTTTTTCTTCTCATTGATGTTCCTGTCCTTACTATGTGCTTCAGCTGTGAGCCAATCTAAACATTACTCTGAACCGTACAATAGACAAAGGATGCCAGGATAGATCAGAACCACATGGAACTTTTGAATGCAGAAGGTCCCAGGTTCAGTCCCCGGCATCTCCCGCTAAAAGGACTAGTTAGTAGGTGATGTGAAAGACATCAAGCTGACATCTTGGAGACCTGCTGCTAGCCAAAAGTAGGCAATACTGACCTAGACAGAGCAAGGATTTCACTCAGTAGAAGGCAGCTTCACATGTATTCATGACCAAAGGCACTAAGGCTGCATCTGCACAGCACTGGATAGTGTGTAGGTATTTCTAGTGTCTCATTCTTTTTGTTGGGATGGTTGGAATTTAGTGGCAGATTCTAGATGTATTCATGTCCAAAGGCACTAAGGCTGCATCTGCACATCACTGAATAGTGTGTAGGTATTTCTAATGCCTAGTTTCATTCTTTTTGTTGGCATGGTTGGAATCTAGTGGCAGATTCTATAGTACTTTGTTGCAATCAACAATGCAGGTTTCTTGTGGAAATCTGAATTGGAAAAATTTCTGGGAAGTTTTCCAGAAAATTCTCTCATCCATATTTAAATAACCAGTTTACATATTTAAATAATGTTAGCACAATTTAAATAATGCTGTCAACAGAAGGCAAATACATCATTGTACAAGCCTGGACCATGTGCAAGTGCTGGGGTTTGTACGTTTTTCATATTCCACATTTTGCCCTCCCAACATGATTTGGAACAGAACAGCCCTCAGTATTATTGATGAGCAGACTATAGTTACATATGATTACTGGAAATTTTTCCACAGGAAGAAAAAGCATTAGAAAATCTTCTGTTTGGGGAAGTTTTCCACCCACATTACTGATTGCAATAATTATAGACATTGTAAACAGACTGTTGTCTCACAAACTGGGAAGCATTGTTTTGTTCAGGTGAGGATGCACAGAGCAGAAACGCATTTGTGGATCTTAAGACACAGAGAGCAAAACATACGGAAGGAGCTGCCTACAGCTGCATTCACATGTCACGACAAACTAATTAAGCAGAAGTGTCTCCATGTTGCTATAAATTGTCATGACGTCCAAATGCAGGAACCTTGGCCAGCTGGAATTGGTTGGACCATCATCAAAGCAGGAAGTGTTCAAACAAGCCCTGAGGAGGAGGGAGGAGCTAGAAGAGCTAGAAGGGAGGAGCTAGAAGAGCAGGTGAACACAGCAAACCAGGTGAACACAGCAAACCAGCTATGATTGTGCCTGACGCTGACAAATGGTTTAGAGTTTGAATTTGTCATGAGATCTGAATGCAGATTCAGAGAGGAGCAGATAAGGGAACCAAAGAAACCCTGGAGCATGTCAAGCCAAATGGCCCCTCTGATGGTACTGACCATGAAAGGTACATGTTCACCTGCCTCTGTCCACCATCACCAGCTGCGTCCAAGTCAAGTAGCTGTTCTGGCATGGCCAGCACTTCTCTGTCATAGCTTGGCTTTCTCCTGGCTGTCTGTAGCAGCCCACCTTGGAACCTTCCCAGTAAATTAAAGGGACAGTCTACTCTCACTAAGCCGAATGCATTAACACTGTATCATTTCTAGTGTCAGGCCTGAATGCTGAAAGATATTCAGTTGGATGCAAGTGCTCTTGGGCAGGAACAAAGCACAGTTCCAAAGAGCCTCCACTCCTGGGATTAGTGGGAAGAGTTCCCAGATCAGTGGATAGCACTTCTAGACCCTGGCCCCTCTGGGTCTAGAAATGAAGCCTTGAGTCAGTATACAGTTTGGTGAGAGCCAGTTTGGTGTAGTGGCTAGGAGCACGGACTCTAATCTGGGAGAACAGGTTTGATTCCCCACTCCTCCACATGCAGCTGCTGGTGTGACCTTGGGTCAGTCACAAGTTCTCTCAGAGCTGTTCTCTCAAGAGCAGTCCTTGAAAGAGCTCTCTGAGCCCCACCTACCTCACAGGGTTTCTGTTGTGGAGAAGAGAAGGGAAAGGGAATTGTAAGCTGCTCTGAGACTCCAAGTGAAGGGTGGGGTATAAATACAATCTCCTCCTCCTCCTCCAGAAAGTATTGCTGAGGCTCCATCTATGAATCAGGTCCGATCTTGCTCTTGATCATTTCCCCTTCCCTTTTAATGGAAACCAATGCTCCTCCAAACTCATTCACAAAGGGCATCATTTTTCACATGTTGAGTTTTTGGGGAACGGTAGAAGCTTCTGACAGTTATTGTTTCTTTGCAAAACAAAACAAAAGCCCAGTGGCACCTTGAAGACTAACAGTATTTGTTTCTTTGACCGGCTTCCAGGGGCACCCTTCAAAAACCAAAGGCGGTGATGGAGAAGAAAAGCAACCTCCCTGCCGGGCTGCATCCCCCCCCGCCTCCCAAAATGTAATCTGATTAGTCACAAATCATGACACAATTAATCCAGCATGGAGGGGAACAAAACCAACTCCTTGCTTTCTGCCCCATGTTCATCACTCTAAGCCGGCGCTTTAATGAAACGCCTCATTGCACATTTCCAGGGAGGCATTGCGTGCTGCGCCCATTGTCTGTGTGTGTTCCAGCCACCATGGAAACACAACAGACTTGCTGAATTTATACACACAACACCGCCACAATAACAACAACAACAACAACAGAGCTTTCCACAACAACCAGAATGTTCCCCACTTTTCTATTTCTATGCAATATTTCAACCACAAAGCGGTGCTATTGGGAAGGCTAAACGACATCTGAGATGAGAGAAAACCCCATTCTCTCCTTTTGTCAAAGCAGAAGACCAAACTGGCAAAGAGTCGGATTGCAGCCGGCTGTGAATTTATGCGCTCCCGTCACTCCAGGACACTGCCATACTTCAATATTATTTCCATAATGTAACAACCAGGTTAATTCCAAACATACCAAAGCGTTTCTCTTACACCCTTATTATCTGATCCCACAGTGGTTGAGAAGTTACAGAGATGGGCTGCACAGAGGCACCTTCAAGACCAACAAAGTTTTACTCAAGGTCAAGGCACACTTCTTCAACGTGTGCCCACAAAAGCTTATACCGACTCAAACTTGGTTCCGCTGCTTCAGACCAACATGGGCCACCCACCTGATTAGAGGTGCTGTGGAACTCTTTCATTAGGCCAAATAAGAGCACGATTCCCTGCTAACACCTCTTCCATCTATATACAAACCTTGCTCCCACAAATCTCCTCAGCTGCTGTTAGCAAGGTGGGGAAGGAATGGGGCTCAGAGGCAGGACATCTGCTTGGCATGCAGAAGGCCCCAGGCTCAGTCTCTGGGCAGCACCTCCAGTGCAAAGGACCAGGCAGAAGGTGATGTGAAAGACCTCTGCCTAAGACCCTGGAGAGCCGCTGCCAGCCGGAGTAGGCAATATCGGACTCAATGGACGAAGGATCTGAATCTGTATAAGGCAGCTTCATGTGTGTTATGCGTTCACGGTGGTGTTGCCAGGCAGAAATGGCTGGGTCTCACAATAGTATCTCCAAGTGCAGAGCTTTACTTTTCTCCACTACCATTAGGCAACCATGCCCCCACCCCTTAAAAAAAGTTCTCTTGAGATCACCACTAGGTTAAAACTCTCACTCAGTCCCTAGCAATCCCAGGCAAGAACCAAGGCTACTGCGCCCGTCTATTCAAATAGAAGTTTGGGTCCAAGGTATTTCTTTAGCACATCCAGCAGTAATTCACAATGCAGCCTTCAAAGTATGGGGAAGATCTGCTGCTGTTAGGAAGAGAAGGGTTTAGGAAAATCAACTCCTGGGGTGGGGGGGAGCCGGGTTTCTCATTAAAGGAGCAATCAGGCTTTTCATTCAAAACTGGGCAAAGCTGGACGCATTCTGCTCGTTTCCCTTTTGCAAAGTTGTAAAAACCGCCCATCTTTCTCTCTCTCCCCCCACACCGTGCACAGACATTTGGCAAGATTTGGTTGATGCGGCTCAGATTACAAGGTGTGTTGATTGCAGGCAGCCACAAGCTCCAGTGGGGAATGGCAGGGACCGCTCCAGTGGGGAACAATGCAAATGGCCAGAGGGAACCAGGCCCTGGCCTGCAAATGGACTGGGGAGCTTTCCCTTAGTCCCTTTGCTTGAAGGGCGGACTGAGCCGGCAATCCACAGTTTCCTGAGCAGGGAGCCCATGCCAAATGATTAACCCCTTGGCTGCTGCAGGAAGAGACTCCCGTTTCTCAGGGAAAGATCTGCTGCTAATTCTTGTGACTTCTCTGCAAGGGGTAGAGGGCTGGGAGCACTGCTTAACATATTGTTCCAAACTGAGACTTCTTTTCTTTTTTAAAAAAAAACTATATTGCATTCTGGATGGAGATGGCAAACCGCTGAAAGGATGAACTTCCTTGCGGATTGAAAGACAAGCAAAGTGCTACAGAAGAATATTTTTTTTTTATCTGAGGCGCCTGTGAAGAAAGAAATCCCCCGTCACTCAGATGTAAAATCCAACCCCAGGAACAGAAAATGTTGATGATGAGGCAGGTACAATGTCTATAATATAGAGGGTAATTTTTAACGCTTTAATGATTACATATGCTAGAGGTAGCCTTGATTAACATACTATGGGATATGCATGCAAGATATGAATTATCTGAATGTATGTGTGTGCATGAGTATGTGTATACATTGCAGTAAGTGTCAGAAATGTGGTGAACCTTGTCATTTACTGGAGATTCTTAAGATTTTAAGGGACCCAGATGGAAGTGCCAGAAAACTTGTGTGCCTTCGATTACTATCTAAATGAGATACACATTTTCACCAGTTCACTGCTAAAGATGTAAACCTTCATCATTTATAGCTAAACAAAATGTTCAGGTATCTCAAACCGGGCCCACCGAACTCTTACCAGCAAATGTCAATATTTATTGGTTTCTGACATTTACTGTTATTTTATTTATTTATTTATTTATTTGATTTATACCCCGCCAAAGCAGCCTCAGGGTGGCTTACAAAGGATAAAACATAAGAACAATTATAACATAAATAATACCATCTAAAACAGTCCAGTATAAATACACACATCTGGATATATGAGAAGGCAAAAGCAAGGGAGGAAACTTTACTTTCGGGATGTAAACATGACTGTATACCCATATAAATTTACTGTGTTTCAGTTACTACAGGGTTTGATCATATCTGCCACGGACTGATCGGGTGGCCATTAGGAAATAGTTCTCCTTCCTCCCACTTTCCCCAGGGATCAAACCAACCTCACAGGGTTGTTGTGGGTAACAATTTGAGCCAATTATTTTGAAGCGCTTTTTGATAAGTGCACCGAAATTATAAAAAGGGACAGGCCAGTCAGGGAAGAGCTGTCGATGGAGCTAGAAAGCAGCTTCTTTAGACAAGAGGTGATTATGTTAATTATGGTGCCATCCTGACAACATGATAAAGTCACCACAAGCCAAAAGCTAATCCTTGCCAGGAGTGAAGCTTCCCAACTAAACTGCAGGCAGGTCACCACAGCACGTTGAAAGACACCCCCCCCCCGACACACCATCCCGTGAAGATGCACACTAAATAACGTTTCTTTCCCTGCCATCAGCTTTCTGGGTGGGAGAGGTTGTATGGAACACACTGTCCTCCATGCCCTCAGGATTTTTGGTTCTGACTTGCTTGCTACATTCTGTTTGAATCAGGCGGTGGGTGGGTGGGGGGGATTGCTCACACGCGCGCGCACACACACACACACACACACAAGCAATGCATATAAATTTAGAGGGAGAATTAAGGAGGCATGCAGCTAAAATTATCGCCTGGCTTCTGGGTGAGCCAGCAAGATAAATTTTTTGGGGAAAAAGAAGGTTGAGAACTGGTTACTGCTGGCTGCTGTTGTGGAATTCGCTATAGGCTTGACACACACATCCCTTTTTTCTTAATGAAATCACCTATGAATCAAACCCTCATGCCCACTCTTAGAAACATGGTTGGTGGGTAAGGTTCTGATAGCAAAAGGGACCCCATCGCGCACCGCGAGGTTTAAAGCTGATTTTAAAAAAAGAAGAAGTAAAAAAGCAAAGTTATATCCTCCTGGCTCCTCCTTTGTTTTGAGTGCCTTTAAGTGTGTGAACAGAAATTAACCATTTGGCATCAGGGTGCGTGTAGATCTAAGAAGGGGAAGCTGTCCGGCTGCCGATTATATTTTATTTTCCTCTTCCGAGCTGGAAGTTAAGAAGGGATGGTAACAATTTATGGCTGCAATTCTAAGCAAGGCTCCTAGGGAGTAAGAATCCGGTTGGGGTGTACTTCTGAATCAACACTCTTTGGCTGAATCTGCTCTGCAACATCCCCTTGAACTCCACGGGGACTGGCGATTTTGCAGTAAACACCCGGAATCAGCGAGGAATTCCATCCGATTTTTATTTTGGGGCAGTTGCTGTTCTCAGTTACTTTAGTCTTGTTTTTTAAGTTGCACGGGGGAGGCTAAACCGGATGCATGTAAAACAGGCACACATAACTGGAGAGAGTGTGTGTTTGTGTAAAGAGGAAAGCCTCCAGATAAAAACAAAACAAAAACCGCCCAGGGCCCTCTCTAGCAGGGCTTGTCAATCTGCTTTTCCTCAGCCCCGGGTTTGATGGCGGCCAGGAACCGCAGCGCAGGGAGAGTGCGGCCAGCGCGGAAGGGGTTAACGCGGCGAGCCATTTGGCTGCTGGTTTGTTATAATCGAGCAGATTCATGTTCGCGGGACTCAGAGTTTTAAAGACTCCTCTCCCGGCCGCAGAGCCCAGCAAGTTTCTGCAGGAGACATCTGTGGACCTCTTCTTCTTCTTTCTTTGTTTTTGAATGACCAGATTATTTCCATCCACCTCTCTCTCTTCATGTCGACTTCCCTGCAAACGCTCACACGGATGCCATGGTCATTCCTACCACGGTAAGCAAAGGGAGAAGGACAAACAAATAATGGTGATGGTGATGATGATTTTGGAGGCGGCTTTTTCTCTCCCTCTCCTTGTGGCGGTTTTCTTTGGCAGCAGGGGGAAAGTCTCAGGACGGGGCTCTGCCGCGCGATCCTGAGCAGGTTTACTCAGGAGGAAGCCCCGTTGGGTTCAAGCGCTTCCTAAAGGATCGCAGCGTGGGGAGGAGCGGCGGCGGCGGTCTGGGGACTGGGAAGCATCCTGGTTCACTGGAGCCTCCGCTTAAGCCTCGCGGGCTGCTTTGGCGCTTGGGGGGCTTTCTGGATCCTTTATTCGCTCCGGTGCGCTTTAAGTCTCGGGAAGGAAACCGAGGCAAGAGGAGATCGGGCCGGGGCCACGGGCCGGGCGCTTCTTCGGTCGGATCCAGCAAATGGGGTCCTAGAAGAAAGTCTTGCCAAATAAGAGGGGGGGGGGCGGAAAAAACACCCCACACCAGCCCCGATCTACTTAACGACTCTAGTCCCCCGGGGCGTGTAGCGCTGCAGGCCACCCCACGTCCACGCGCTTCCGAAGAAAAGTTTGTAAGAACCGCCGCGACCTGCTCTCCTCTCCCAGTTGTTAATTGTCCGTCCCCCCCCATTCACCCATCGCGCGCGCGCCTCCACTGAAAAGCCCCCCCTTTCATAAATTCTGTCGCGCGATCGGGAGATCAAAGGCATTCTTTTGCACGTGGGACGAGACCTCGGAAGGCTTGCAAAGGTGGTTTGTTTGCACAGGCGGGCGTGGAAGCGGCGGCGCGGGAGGGGGGGGGAGACGTCTCTCCCATGTTGTGGGGCCAGCAGGGCTGCTTTGCTCCAGCCCGGCGAGGTCTTCCTCGCGCCTAAAAGCACGCCTCGGAAAGTCCCATTCGGGGACAGGGGGGAAATGTTAACCCCCCCCCTTCCCCCCCTAACTCTATGCACGGAAGAAGGGAAACGGGAGAGGGGGCGTCTGTCTACACTGCGATTCGGCGCTTCTTTTTGGAGACACCGAATTGCTCCTAGCGAAGGAGAGGGGGGCGCGCGCGCACGAGGAGGAGGAAGAATCTTGGGATGGTTCGGATACTTTTTCGCTCCCGTCCTTAATCCGCGGTGTAAATAAAACGGGGGGGGGGACACGGGGGTCCGCAGTGATCTCGCTCTGGAAATAGCCCGAGGTGCCCCCCCCCTCCCGCGCGCCCCGCCCCGGCATCTGGGTTCGAATGGAGCGCTTGCCGGGCCGCCCTCCTTGGGTGCCTGCTTTGTTTGTGGCGCAGTTATTTCGGGAGGCTTGCCGGAGAGAGAGAGAGAGAGCAGGCAGCGCGTGGAGCCCGTCGCGGGTGGGTGGGCGGGCGGGTTGCAGGAGGAGGAAGGCTCCGGACGTCGCTCTGCAGCGTGGGGAGGTTGGATCGGATCTCTGCACCCCCCCACCCACATACTGCCAGTTTGGGAAACTATCTCCGCGCGAGAAAATGGAGGGAGTTCTTTGCAAAAGGCAACCACACCTCCGTGGGCCAAGGCAAGGCCACGATCCCCGGCACCGCATTCCTTAGAGAGAGCGCCGGGTCAGACGACTAAAGTGGCAAACAATAGGGTTTCGCCCGGGACTTTACCAGTTCAGGCGGCAGGTGGGGGTGGGGGGAGTGCTCGCTTGAATACCCTTGCCTCGGGGAAACAGCTTTCTGCGCATAAGAAAACGGCACGTCGAGGCTAGGTGGACCTCCCATTCCCGGCCGGGGAATTTTTTTTAAATAGCAGGGATTTGTTTACCGCCTGGGAGAGCATTCAAAACAACCCCCTCCCTTTCAGACTGGAGTGGTTCAGTCCAAGGGAGCTTTACCACTTCTTTCGAAGGCCTGGCCAAACGGGGGTCTCCTTCCCGGTGTGTTCCGTGGAGCTGGCTTTGGACTCCGTGTGTTTGCCTTTCAGTGGCTTGTTTTGAAGCTCCAAAGCGGGTCACTGGGGGAAGATGGGAATGTCTCTGAAGCAGGCTGGCCGGACTTCAGGTAGACAGGTGTGGCCCAGAAACGGGTCCACTGTCAGAGGGGGTCTGGGAAGACGAGGGTAAAGCTTTCAAACACAGGCAGAGAGTTCCCAGTGCATCCCCCCCCCCCCAAGCGCTGTCAAGGGAAGCGGTGGGGGGGGGACACTGAAGAGAGGTGAAGGGACTTGGATCTGCTGGCAGCACAAAGGACGCCCTGTTGTTCAGTGTAATTGTGTGGGTCCAGCCAAGTAGCAGTTGCTCAGTAAGGAAGAACATGTACTCTGCACATACTCAGTGGCAATTCTGAGATGATTGCACACACGTGTCTTGGGAGAAGAGCCAGAGAGAGCCCCTTGCAAATCAAGTGTGGTTAAGGTGAGAGGGCTGCTAGACCTGAGAGACTGCGGGTTGAAGATAGGGGTGGAAGAGGGTTGAATCCATATTCTTGGCCCTTGAAAAAAAATACAGACCCGTGTGGGCATGCCTTGATTGTGCATTCACAGCACTTGTCGGACATGTCAGAGTGTATGCTTGCGCATGTTGGGAGTGCATGCTACAAGCCGGCCAGGCATAAGCTGAGCATGTTCCAGAACGTGTGGAGCACTGAGAAAGGAGAGCGCGTCTGTGAGCATGTGCAGACTGGGTTTTCTCTCTCCAGAGAGAGCCTTGTATATCTGGCGTTGAGGGCATTTGCAATACGCATTGCATCTTTGCATCCTGAGTTTCTTTTTACAACACGCCTCCTACCTTCTGCCTGGGATAGAAAGACTTGGGGAGCTCCATTCCGACTCATATCTGATGAAGGGAGCTTTGAATCTCGAAAACTCACACACCCCGGAAATCTTGTTGGTCTCAAAGGGGCTACTGGACTGGAATCTTAACTGTTCTGCTGCAGACCAGTGTGGCTGGCCTCTTTCAAGACGAGGAATCCAGCACTGCCAGTGGGAATTCAGGTTTTGATGGAGATGGGAGAGTATGGAGGCATGGCGCAGGGAGTGGATTTTCTCTTGCGTTAGGACTCTGTGGAAAGGAGCAGTGGATGGGATGGTGTGTGCGTGAAGCCAGAGGGGACCAAAACATTTGCTTGTGAAGAGCAGGTTAAAGGGACAGAGGGGAGCATTTGATGCTGGGGAAAGGTGGGTGTGGGCCAAGGGGAGGAAAGGGGAGAGGTCTTGTGCCAGGGTAGAGTGGAGGGACCTGGAAGGGGGAGGATGAGAAGTGTGGAATTTCCAGGAGGTTGCTTTGTGGGTGGAAAGGAAGATGAAGGCAGAGGGGAAGCCATATTTTTAAGAGAATCTATCATACAGTCCACACGAAGGGCATTTCTGTGCTTCCGAGCCTTAAGTGAGGATAAGGCTCATTCTGTTTGTCCACAGGGAACTACAGCTTTGTAGATGGGAGGAGAGTGCTAAGGATATATAACAACATTCTTTAGGACCTTCACCAATTGGCCAGTTTGGTGTAGTGGTTAAGTGCGCAGACTCTAATCTGAGAGAACCGGGTTTGATTCCCCACTCCTCCACTTGCACCTGCTGGATGACCTTGGGCAAGCCATAGTTCTGTCAGAACTGTCCTTGAAAAAGAGCCGTTTCTGTCAGAGCTCCCTCAGCCCCACTTACCTCACAGGGTGTCTGTTGTGGGGAGGGGAAGGGAAAGGAGTCTGTAAGCCGCTCTGAGACTCCCTTGGGTAGTGAATCCAATCTCCCCTCTTCTTATTATTGAGAGGAACTGTGATAGTTCAACCCCTATAAAAGGAGATTTGAGCTTGCAGTGAAAGTATGCAAACTGATCAGAAGAAGATTCTTCTTATCTCAAAAAGGATCTCTCTGGAAAAACTATAGGTTGAAATGACCCAAGAGATATGGATTTTGGGTGGACCAATATGGCTGTTTGCAACTTTGTTCTCCTTCTGAGAGCTGGAATACCTGCTTCACGAGTGCAAAAAGGGATTTTTTAAAAAAGTGATTAAGCCTGCTTATTGTAGAAAATGAAAATAAACATGTCTGTGGTCAGGTCTGTGAAGTGATTCTGGGCATATAAGAAAATATATTCATGAGGTTGGCATCTCATTTAAACTGAGCCATCTCGCTGATGTCGGATTAGCAGCATGGGCGGGACCTTGGACAGACAAACAACCAAAATAGCTTGCTCAGAGCTTTAGTGAGGACAACAGTCCTGCAGTGTTGTGCCATCCAGGTTATCACTTTGGTTCTTGACCATCATAAAGCAGGATTTACCCATTGCTGCTGGTGCACATGATAGTACAAGAGCAGTCTATCTGAACTGTGAACCCCTGGCATTTCAGCTTTAGCACCTTTAAGAGATCCACAGCTGATATTGACTTGGTGGTTTCTGGATGGGGGCTGTAGAGTTAGAAGTCTGACCTGGGCATAGGAGGGACTCAGTAGGATGGCTTGGCTGGTGAAGGGAGGGAAGTAGCAAGTAGGCACTGAAAGTGACAAAGGGATGGATCATAGAATCATAGAGTTGGAAGGGGCCACACAGACCATCTAGTCCAACCCCCTGCCCAATGCAGGACCAGCCGAAAGCATCTCTGACAAATATTCGTCCAGCCTCTTCTTGAAAGCTGCCAGTGAAGGGGAGCTGACCACCTCCCTAGGCAGCTGACTCCACCTTTGAACCACTCTGACCGTGAAAAAGTTTTTCCTAATATCCAGCCTGATACCTTTCTGCATGTAATTTAAACCTGTTGCTTCGGGTCTTATCCTCTGGTGCCAACTGGAACAGCTCCTTGCCCTCCTCCAAATGACAGCCTTTCAAATATTTAAAGAGAGCAATCATGTCCCCCTCAATCTCCTTTTCTCTAAACTAAATATTCCCGAGGCCCTTTGCCTTTCCTCGTAGGGCTCACTCTCCAGACCCCTGATCATCCTCGTCGCTCTCTTCTGCACCCTCTCGATTTTGCCCATATCCCTTTTGAAGTGAGGCCTCCAGAACTGCACACAGCACTCCAGGTGCGGCCTGACCAAGGCAGTATACAGAGGGGCTATGATCTCCTGCAATTTCGATGCTGTGGCCCTTTGAATACAACCCAAGACTGAATTTGCCTTTTTTGCTACCGCATCAAACTGACTGCTCGTACTTAGTTTACAATCCACTCTTTCCCCAAGATCTCTTTTTGCATACACTACTCCCTAGAAACATATCCCCCATCCAGTATTTGTGCTTGACATTTTTGTGGCCCAGATGTAATATTGTGCATTTATCTTTGTTGAATTGCATCCTGTTCACAACTGCCCACTTCAGACCAATGCTTCCTCTAAGCTGTGGAGTCTTGTGAGCAAAAACTGTGCTTTGTGAGCTACTGGCATTAAAGTTGCGAGTGAGCGATTTGGCTACTGCATAAACTAGTTTCCTCTGGAGCCATCTTTCCTGAGCTAAGACAAAAATGTGTGAGCAGGAGGCTAAAAAACTGTAAGCTAGCTCACACTAACTCAGCTTAGAGGGAACACTGGTTCAGACATGCATGTTCACCTCTTGAATACTTGTATGCAAGGCTATTTTTGTGCAGGAACGCACAGGAACGGAGTTCCGACTGGCTCCCGAGTTGGCCAGGAACTCATTAGCATAACAAGCCACACCCAACAGCAGAAATGCATTAGGATTGGCTACATTAGGGGTGTGTGGCCTAACATGCAAAAAAAGCCCTGGGTTTTGACAACAAACAAGGTAAACAAAATAAGAAGCAAAAGGTGAGTGTGGCTGGATGACCACACTTCTGGCAACATGAGGGTGTGGCCTAATATGCTAATGAGCTGTGCTTTCATGGGTGTGGCCTAATATGCTATTGAGTTCCTGCTGTTGGGTGTGGCCTGTTATGCTAATGAGTTCCTGCTGGGCTTTTTCTACAAAAAAAGCCCTGCTTGTATGTGTGTATGACTGTCACAGATCAGATACCACAGAGAGAACTTTCATATCAACCCACTTTAGTAGTGCTTTTCAAGAAAGACAAGATCACACAATCAGCAGCTATCGCCACATGCTGAAAAATTGGAGGATTACTTTATTTGAATTATATAGAAGATGGAGCAGATCTATTCACTCTTGCTCTGGATTGCAAGACTAGATCTAATGGGCGGAAATTACAAGGGAGTCATTACCGGCGAAATATCAGGAGAAACTTCCTAACTGTAAGAATGGTTGAGCAGTGGAACAGACTGCCTCGGGAGGCGGTGGATGCTCCTTCACTGGACGTTTTTAAGCAGAGGTTGGATGACCATCTTTTGGGTATGTTGTAGGGCTACCTTTTGGCTTCGCTCCTGCAGAATGCAGGGGGTTGGACTAGATGACCTGCAAGGTCCCTTCCAACTCTAACATTCTATGATTCTATGATATCAGCTTGTATATATAAATCTGTAAGGGATCAGGACTTGGTTCTGTCCACAGTTTGGAAGGAAGTGATGTATGATGTCTGGACCATGGTGATGAACTAAAAATTGCAAAGGGATTTTCTGAAGGGAATCCTGGTGTTTATATAAGAGATCTGATGTGAAAACAGTGTTCTGGCAGATTCCCAATTATTAAATTTGTGTGGGTGTGTGAGGGAAGGCACATCCAAAGCTGTGCTGAGATGACATTTTCACCATCGTATATTTCTCCATTTTTGTTTTTCAGGGAGAAAGTAGCAATTTCAATGGGGCATAGTGGTAAACAATACTTCAGGTGTGTGAATATTCACCTTCTTTCGCCTTCTGTTGGCTGCCATCATTTCTCTCACTCCTGTCTTTCGGACTTCCTTTTCTTGGCTAGTGTGGTTTTCTGGATTTGGGAACCAGGGATGAAGGGAGTTCTTTGCAACACTTAGTGACCTGTTCAGTTTGCTGCTGTGATGACATCACTAAGGGCAATTCAGGGCCAAGTCACCCGTTACACAGTCCTTGTGTTCCCCGCGTTGTGTCCTGTAGAGGTCCGCTGTGCATCCTTCTGACAAGTTATGGTCTAGGATTTCCGTGCTCATCTCTTAGTTCTTAAGTTCATGATGTCCCCGTTTGGATGAGGAGTGTGGTATTTGGGGAGAGGGCATAGTTGGCAGGGTTACCAACCTCCAGGTGGTAGCTGGGGATCTCCTGGGATTATGAGTTACCTTCAGGCAACAGAGATCAGTTCACTTGCAGAAAATGCCTGCTTTGGAAGGTGAACTCTATGGCATTATACCTCCCTTCCTTCCACAAACCCCACCCTCACCCGCAAAGTCTCCAGGTATTTCCCAACCTGGAGCCGTTAACACTAGTAGTTGGGTCAATAGAGAACATGTAAGGCAGGTGTGTCAAACATGTGGCCCGGGGGCCAGATCAGGCCCCTGGAAGGGTTCTATCAGGCCCCAGTGGAACTGGCTGTCTTCTGCTTCTTCTTCCAGTTCTGCTGCTGCTGCGCCATCATAGGTTTGCAGCTTACAGATACACACCTGAACAGCATATTCAAGATTGCAGCGGCACAGACATTTTGATGCGATAATTCAGAGCAAGAGTTGTCAGTCATCAGACACTGTTAAATAAACAAAATATTGCAAGAGAGCTAATGTTTTAAGCATGTTTCTATTTTAAGTAAAAAACAAAAACCCTTTGTGTCTGTGTCCTTTATAAAGTTTATATCTCCACTACCTGGCCTTACATTTTATGACACACGTGGCCCGTCCCAACAAGGTCTCACTTATGTCAGATCCGGCCCTCATAACAAATGAGTTCGACACCCCTGGTGTAAAGTTATGAATTTGGATTAGATCCGTGCAACATATGCAAGAGGACACAAATTGATGTAGTATAACAATAGTGTCCTGCCTCCCACGTTAATGGTCATGCTTTCCTTTAGCTTGTGTTTGAATTAAGTTCCTAGACTTCATTTTTGGAGCTTCTATAGACATAATAGCCTTTAGATATTAACTTGCATCTTAAATTCTTTGGTAACATAAAAGTGCGTGTGTGGAAAGAATCATACAAATACCTTATCTACAGAATGTCTTGTTTTGCTCTGACAATAAGGTGGTTTCACTAGTCCCCAAAGAATGCTAAGCTAAATCTTTGCATTCAGAGAAAGCCCTTTAGGGTGGGGGAAATCATGTGACTGAATCCTCCTCCATGTTAAAATTTTAAAAAAAACCCACTTTGCATCTAGAAAGCCTATGAAAAAGGCTTAACCCATAATACTTCTTCCTGACATACTACTAGCTTTCTAAGGGGAGGACATTTTGGCAGACGGGTTTATGATTAGACGGCCAGAAAGGACATAAAAGGGTCAATTTCTGTGCAAGAATTGCAGTGCTCTGGAGGATAAAGCCAGAAGGAGCAAGCTTTAAATCACAGCAAAGCAGATCACATTTCCTTTCCCCTAATCCTAATGTCAGGCTGCTTGATAGCCCAGACTAGCCTTATCTTGTCAGAGCTCGGAAGCTAAGCAGGTTCAGCCACGGCTACTGCATGGACAGGAGACCACCAAGGAAGAGGTGGGTTGCTATGCAGAAGAAGGCAATGGTAAGCCACCACTGTTCGTGTCTTGCCTTTAAAACCCCCATGGGCCTGGGGTTGTCATGCATTGGCTGCGACTTGGCAGTGCAGAATTATGATTGTTTATTAATCCAAATGTCTGGATTACTGTATCCACCTGAGAACCATGGATTCAGGTGGGTAGCCGTGTCGGTCTGAAGCAGCAGAACAAAGTTTGAGTTCAGTGACACCTTTAGGACACCCACAAAGTTCAGTTCTGGGTATGAGCTTTCGTGTGCACAAACACTTCAGATCGTGAAGAAGTGTCCATGCACACGCAAGCTTATACTCGGAATTAAACTTTGTTGGTCCTAAAGGTACCTCTGGACTTAAACTTTGTTCGTCTAAGAACCCGTGAGATGTTGTGCCTGGAGGGTCAGACCTGGATGGTGGAGATGGTGGTTCAAAGCCTTGCCCAGCTGTAAAGCTCACTGGATGACTTTTTTGCCTGTGGTTCATCCTCTTTGTTTAACATTGAGCCAGTTTGGTGTAGTGGTTAAGTGCGCGGACTCTTCTCTGGGCGAACCGGGTTTGATTCCCCAGTCCTCCACTTGCACCTGCTGATGTGACCTTGGGTCAGTCACAAGCTCTGGCACAGCTGTTCTTGAAAAAGAGCAGTTTCTGTCAGAAGTTCTCTCAGCCCCACCTACCTCACAGGGTGTCTGTTGTGGGGAGGGGAAGGGAAAGGAGTTTGTAAGCCGCTCTGAGACGCCTTTGGGCAGTGAAGGGCGGGGTATAAATCCAACCCCCCCCCCCCCCCCCCCCCCCCCCCCCCCCCCCCCCCCCCCCCCCCCCCCCCCCCCCCCCCCCCCCTCTCCCCCTCCTCCCTCCTCCTCCTCTCTCCCTCCTCCTCCTCCTTCTTCTTCCTCTCACATTCCCCATAGGGTTGTTGACGTCTGGATGGGAGAGATGGAATTATTATAATGTTTATTGTGTCCTAACTTAGTTTTTAATTCTTCTGGTTTTAGAAGTTTATACAGATGTTATTGTTATATTGTTCTGTCATTGTGACGGCCTATGGCTAAAGGCAATAAACTGAAACTTGAACCACAGGGTTGTTTAAATTCTTGGTGGGATGATGAGGTAAATGTGATAAATAGTGTGTTGAGGAACCCAAAGAGAGTGGTCCTAGGGGACTTCCATATCCACTCCAAGGCAACCTGTCAGTTTAAGTTCAGGACTCCTTGGCCACAGATACAACCATTAGACTGGCCCAGGTTACTAGAGGTCCCACTCACGAGAGGGATCATATTCTGCATCATCAGTCAAGTTTCTGGTTGTTTAGCAGAAGGAACTGAGTTGAAACCCTTGCCACGGACTGATGATTTCCTGCTAAAGGCTTAGCTGATCATGCCACACACACGCACAACCTGCAAGGGGAAGGAACTGATTTGGATGGTTTGCATATGGGAAAGGTCATTCTTAAGATCTGAAAGTCCTTGGTTGTGAAGGCCTTTGAAGGTTAAGGCCAGCACTTTCAGCGTGAACATGGAAGCCGATGTAAAGATTGAAGGATCAGGGTCATGTACTTGTAACACACCATGCTCCCATTAACAAGCACAGGGCCACATTTTGAACCAACTGTAGCTTCTGTGTTATCTTCAAGGGCTGCCTAATTTAGCACAAGTTACGATAATCTACTCAAGGATACGATGGTAGAGAATTTTAAAAGGGCCTTTGTTGTGTAGAGGTCAAAGGGGTTGGTTTTATGGCTTTTGTTACTGGCATGTTTTTATTAACTCGTGAGCCACCTCGAATCCTGTAAAGAAGGCAGTGAGGTATATAATTTCTAAAAATAAATAGAATTTGTACATTACATCAAGCAGCCCCTGCTTTCAAATTGCTCAGCCAGGAGAATTACCATTGGGTTGTGCATGCTGGGGGGGGGGGGGGATATACAGATTATAAATGGATTATAAATAGGCTTAGTGTTCCTTCAGCTCCTTATTTTCAATAATAGTTCCCCATTCCCTGACACACATCAGAGGCTCTTTTCTTACAATCCTACAACACGTTCCTTATTTTGGAGTTCTTCAGGTAGCAGCTCTTAACTGGAAAGAGCCATATGTGGTAGGATTACTCATGACACAAATATGAGAGGTTACTAAGAGGATATGGAGGCTGCTCATGTCTCTGTGGTTTTGAAGAAGGTGTAGCTGTACACAGACATGGTTTGTTCTGCCACATCTAGTTTGTTCTCCTGGGTCACAATTATGGGATGAGGGCTACAGTGGTCCCCAGTGGAATTGACCTAGACCTGGAGTTACCAAAGGATGGTAAATTTCTACAGAGCGTTTTTCTGTAGTGTTACACAAATGCTGGTAGAGGAGAAGGAACAGATGGTCAGATGGGAATATGAGCTGCTATTTGACATGAGAAAGATGTGAGATAAATTGGCTGTGATGTAAGTCTATTTTCCAGTTACTGTTTAAACGGGGAGACAAAATTATGATGTAAGGGCTAAGAATTGCCTTGGTAGATCAAACCAAGAGTTCGCTTCGGCAGATCCTTTTTGTTAGAGGAAACTTGTGTGTAATTATTTAAACAGTAGAGCGTATATCCTTGGAAATGCTACTATCTCAAAACTCTTTCCATAATCAGAATCAGTTTCTGAAAGACTTCTGATTCTGTACTTTCATCCAGGGTTTGCCCTTCACATGTTAGCTTGCTTCTTGATGGGATGTTTGTATTTCTAAGCATAGGCCAGGCTTCCGAATATGAAGGAAATAGAGGAATCGGGACTAGGTGAGATGGGGCTGCAAATTTCAACAACACACAGCAAGAATTGTAATTACTTCACAGTAGTTATTACAGTTATCAGAAGGCATTTTGAAGAAGGGCAGCTAAAACAATCATTCGAAACCGTATGAAAATATTCCATAAGACTTTTTTTCAGAGGTCCCCCCACCTCTAATTTTCAAATTTTCCTATAGAGGGGGGAAAACCCTGAAAAAATGCCCATCCCATTATTTAAACATGTCTATCCCCTCTCTCCTTATGGCTGAAGAAGGCTTTCGAGTCACAATGTGAAATATACAGAATAAAATAAAACCTTGAATAACCTCCCTCCCCCCAAAAGGTCGTTCTAGTCTATACCCCATTACAAGCCCTTGGTGGTCTAGTCTATACCCCATTACAAGCCCTTGCAGCGTATCCTAAAAACATCTAGAGAGTGATTAACAGATGGAATTCATTGCCACAGGAGGTGGCAGCGGCTACAGGCATGGACGGCTTCAAGAGGGAATTAGATAAACATATGGAGCAGAAGTCCATCAGTGGCTATTAGCCACAAGGTATAGATAGGAACTCTCAGTGTGGGGCAAGTGATGCTCTGTATTCTTGGTGCTTGGGGGGGGGCAACAGTGGTAGGGCTTCTAGTGTCCTGGCTCCACTGCTGGACCTCCTGATGGTACCTGGTATTTTTGGCCACTGTGTGACAAGAGTGTTAGACTAGATGGGCCATTGGCCTGATCCAACATTGGCTTCTCTTATGTTATAACAGTCCCCTCATCTCCTCAGGGAGCAACTTCCGCTGAGTGGGAACTACAGTAAAAAAGGTATGGGCTTTGGCTGATGCCAGGAAGCTTACAACTAGCTACAAGTAGCAGGTATCAACCTGAGTATCGCAGCTGGCACATGGGGACATATGAGAAGAGACGGACCTTCAGTTATGGGGGTCCTAGGCCATAAGGGTGTTAAAGGTCATAACTGAATCATGCTTGGAAACAAACTAGCAGCTGATGGAGCGGTTTCAAAATAGGCAAGATGTATTCCTGTCAGCTCATCCCTGACAATAATTGGGTTGCCATGTTTTGAACCAGCTGCAGTTTCTGGTTTGTCTTCAAGGGTACTGTTAAGTATGCAACTCAACAAAGGCAAAATGATTCAGCTTTATTTGTAAGGGCAACTAGACGATTCGGACAACAACAACAACAAGTGGAGCACAGCTCCCTTTTTAAATAATCCGGGCTGTCAAAGCCACGCCCATAGAGAAGTAAACAACCAATAGCATAACAGAGTTAAAGACCAATGAGGTCTGTTCCCTCCACAAACATATTTACAACAGTGAGTGGTTCCTTTAAACAGTCCCATAGGAATGACCAATAGGAATGTTACAGCTTACGATCCATTCCTTGCATCAAGCTTAGAATGGAAAAGAATAGGCTCAGTTCCATAGTTAGAACATAACAGGTACCCCAATGGAGAGTATTTCTAAGAGTGGCACATACGGTGGAGCGTGAGGAAGGATAGGGGACCCCACAATTAAATCTCTATAGGCAGGAGAACCCCTATGGTATGAAGATACTCAACCTGATCCAGGGTAGTACCAGGTACATATGTAGTATGGAATATAGGCGTGGTGTTTTACGTATGTGGTGAAAGTACTGCCAAGTCACCCCAAACTTATGGCAATCCCATAGGGTTTTCAATGCAAGAGATAAACAGAGCTGGTTTGCCATTCCCTGCCTCTCTACAGCAATCCTGGACTTCTTTGATGGTCTCCCTTCCAAATATTATCCAGGGATGGCCCTGCTTAGGTTCCAAGATCGGATGAGATCAGATTAACCTATGCCATCCAGGTCTGGTTTTTTAAAGTTGTATTTAGTTTTAAAATATGAATTATTACTATTATTCTGGTCTGTCTCTTCATTTCCCCCCATCTATAACCCAATGATTTTTCTCTCCATTTGCAAAGCAGCATTTTGATTTTGATTTAGATGAGAAGCTGCAAATTGGCACACAGTTTAGTGGGTCTATGACAAAACAGCACATAGGACTATAATCTTAACATTTCTACATGGGTTGAAAAGGCTAGGTTGTTTCTTAATCCGACAAAACAACCTTCGGAACGATTTCTGCAAGCCCCAGGACAGCTGTTGTTCCAAGAAAGGGGGGGGGTTAACATGTTTGTCTGTGGATAAACATCTGTGGCAACCAAACCCATTGTTTTATAAAGGGGTGTGTGTGTGTGTTGGGGGAAAAGAGCAGCTCCTGTTGTGGTGCTGAGCCTTGGAGCTGGCAGAAGCAGCGGTAGAGACACTCTGCTTTCACTTTCTTCTCCCAAGTTTCCTGGCACCTGCAGAGGGCAAGGGAGGAGTCAAGGACAACCACAAATTATGGTTTGGCTAGTAAGCTAACCTTGCTATTTGCTCAATTATTTCAACTATCCAGCTCATTCCGACCTGCCTTGGCCAAACACCTGCCTTGGCCATGAGTGAGGATTTTCCTCTTCTCTTTCCTTCTGCTACCCTTTCCTGGAACCCTTTCCTTTGCAGATAGAGTTGCCAGTCTCCAGGTGGCAGCTGGAGCTGATTGTCAGGCAATAGATATCAGTTCACCTGGAGAAAATGGCTACTTCGGAAGGTGGACTCTATGGCATTGAAGTTCCTCCCCTCCCCAAACCTTTCTCTCCCCAGGGCGCACCCCCCAAATCTCCAGTTATTTTCCCACCCTGAGCTGGCAACCTTATTTTCTTTTTTATTTCTTTTTTGGTATTTTTGCATTTGTGTGTGTGTGTGTATGCATGAGCCCATGCCTGGAAGTCTGGCGACTCCTACTGGGGCATGGAGCACTTTCAGGGAAGTGGCTTGATAGCCTGTCTCTGGCCTCCTGGCCCTGGTATCCTCTGGAGGTCTCCCATCCAAATACTTGCAGGGTCGGCCCTGCTTAGCTTCCGAGATCTGACTTGCCTGGGTTATCCAAGTCAGGACCTGGGAACTCTATTTTCAAAGGACTCTTCCTATAGGATGCCTTTGTCCTTCTCTCTCCCCCCTGCCCCACAACACACTTTCTTGTACCCTTTTGCTGCCTGCCTGGTAACCCCATCTCTCTGCTTTCTGGTTTCTGGCAGTAGTCGGGTGTGTCTGGGCGTTGACATTTAAGATTTCAGTATCGAGGCCAATCGTCATTGGGCATCTAATCCTTCATCAGTAATGGCTGATGAGGCAACTGCATTAAGGGAATCTGGGAAATTAGCAAGGCCTCACTACTGTTTAGAACTGGGGTTGACAATGCCTTGGGGATCCACTCTTGGGCTATTATCAGCCTTTGTTTTCTTAGACTGGGGATACCAAGATCTGAAGGTGGAATGAGTCACAACCCTCGCTCTTCTTGCTACTGGCAATGATCAAACAGGTTTGGCGGGTTTTGTTTAGAGCACTGGATAACTCCGAAACACTTTTGGCTAGAGACAGCAAATGGAATGATGCGAAGATGATGAGCCTGCCTTCGTACGTCGTGACTCTTCCTACAAAAGACATGTCATCCCTTTAACGAAGACCAAACGAAATAAAAATGATAACAGCGCCCACATTTTTGAGTCCTCCAGAACTACTTTTGTCAGGCTGGATGTTTAAAAAAGGGATTTTTTAAAAAAAGTTGTTTCAGTCCATGCTGTTACGGCTGCTTTATCAGCATCCTGTGCAGGTTGCTTGGGTGGCTTCACTGGGCACGGGGTGTGGCTAGTATCAGGGCGCACCTTTGGCGGACCAGACCGAGAAGCAGAAAATGGAGGCCATTCAGCTGAAAACAACCTGGCCCGTAGCCATGGTGGGCATGTGGGGTAGAGCCCCCACCCACAAGCCCTCCCCCACCACCTGAGGATGCCAGACACCCCTTCCCCCCCCCGGTGTGCCTAGCCCAGCAGCAGCAGCGAGACTAGGGAAAGAAATGGAAGGGCAGCTTTCCTATCCTTCCCCAGCCTCCTGGCTACTGCAGGGGACTGGGGATGGAAAGTATTAAATACTGGGTTCTAGACGCATGGCAGTGATCAACTCAGGTTTATGCAGTGATTTCAGGAAAACTACAAGACAAGACTCCAGAGCCTCAGCTCTGTTAAATAGCAGGCAGTTGCCACACCCGACTCCCAGTGATAGGCTATTCATATAACATTACTACTTGATTGGTTTATTCCAGAGTCCTGGTCAGCTATTGTTCTTGTGCTCCAAGCTCAGCCAGTCTCTGGGGTGATTCAATCAGGGATGATTCAATTCCAATACATAACAGAAAGGAAAGGTGCCCTGCCGCTTTTGGTCAATTTCACTCCCCTCAGATCAGCTGTTAGGTCTAACTATTGGTCAAGGAGTGAAACTGACCGGAAGCGGCAGGGCAGCTTTCCATTCCTTCTGGAGGCTCCAGGCAGCGGCCAGGGGGCTGGGGAAGGACAGGAAAGCTGCCCTGCCGCTTCTGGTGAATTTCACTACTTGACCAATAGCTGTTAGGTCTAACAGCTGAGGGGAGGGGAGTGAAATACAATTCAGGTTTGAAGAGCTGCAATTCATGTTTGTTTTATTTAATTTTTTTATTTGATGTTGGGTCTGTCCCACCAAAAAAAGAAAATATGCCCCACAAGCAAAATATCCTGGCTACGGGCCTGAAAAGGACCAACAATTGAACAGAGTTCTTTCCAGTGCCAAATGGACCACCCAGTCCCTTAAGAAGTCTAGAGCAATGGAAAAATATAGTAATCCTTATACTAGTGATGATGGAGATTGACTGTAATTGATGAAAGCGTCAAGGCAGCTGATCAGTGAGGCCAGCGGCAAAGATGGAAAAGCCAAATGTAGCCAAGATCCATTGGCCATGTGACAATTATTCTGGAAAAAAATAGGCTTATGCAAAATAGTTATTCAGAGGGGGGAAAGGTAGAATGGATCTTGTTACCTTATCAGAGCCCTGACCTGGATAGCCCAGGCTAGACCGATCTCATCAAATCTAGGAAGCTAAACAGGGTTGGCCTTGGCTAATATTTGGAAGGGCGACCTCCAAGGAATACCAAGGTCGTGACACAGAGGCAGGCAGTGGCAAACCACCTCTGACACGTCTCTTGCCTTAAAAACAAGTCTAGCTCACCACCTAGTGGTGCATAACGTTAAAACTTCTTGCTGCCAGACAGTCTTAGGATCTCCTGACTGTACTACACGCAATGCCATACAATGATAATAATAATAACCTTAACAGACTCAACAGGTGGTACTAGCCTCCATGGTAACTTGTACAATGAGAACAATATTGTAGAAAACGGCATTGAAAGCATTACCAACATCTCGCCTGGGTTCACTGTACCTGCTTAGACTTTTCCTATGGCCTTGGGCTCTGAGTTGTCAGCAGATTTCTCCTGAAGTGAAATACAGAGGTGAATCTGGAAATTTCTGCTGTTGAGAAATGAGGAATTTCGAGGGGACTTTTTAGAGCTGAAAGCAACAATGACATCATGAAACATGTTGTCTAAGTGCCTACTTCCATCAGTTGCCTTTCAAAGTAGGCGTTTTCTCTGGGTGAACTGGACTCTGTCCCATGGAGATCAGTCATAACACCAAGGATCTCCAGCCACCACCTGGAGATTGGCAACACTACTGATGGAAAATCGCAGGAACGTAGGGAAAGAAAACAGAGTTCAGTTGCAAGTTATGGGCATGGAGAGTGGACAATGTCAAAGCTTCTCATCTGGACCCAGGACAGGAGTTTCAGTGGCCCGGCAGCAAATAATCCAAAATTAATCCAGTGGGAAGAGCAGCAAAGATGTGGTGTTGGATGGGGTGCTCCATGGCTGCACGGCTGGCCAAAGTGGAGGAGGAAGGTGTTCTGGGGGTCCTGAGAAGATTTTAAACTCACCCACCCCCAAAGTAAAAGAAGGGAGGTCTTCAAGCAAGGAGAGGCGTCTCTGAGCCTTTTCGTGGGGAGGGTGGGGTATAAATGGAACAAATAAATAAATAAGTCCTGCTTTCCTCGTTCAACTGGGGTTATGGTGGGCAATTCAAACACTGGAAATTACATGACCGCCAATTACACTGACTTGGTTCTGAGAATTGTTAATGTGGCAGGATTCTTTTGTGGCTAATAACATGTTAATTGATCACTTGAGGAGTCTTGATTAACTGTCCAGTCGCCTGGTTCTGATTTTACTAGCCAGTTTGATGTAGTGGTTAAGAGTGGCAGGACTCTGATCTGGAGAACCGGGTTTATTCCTCGCTCCTCCATGTCCCCGTGCAGCCAGCTGGGTGACTTTGGGTCAGTCACAGGTCTCTCAGAGCTGTTCTTGCAGGAGCAGTTCTGTCAGAGCTCTCTCAGCCCCACCTACCTCACAGGGTGTCTGTTGTGGGGAAAAGAAGGGAAGGAGATTGTAAGCTGCGCTGAGTCTCCAGCTGAAGGGCGAGGTATAAAAACCAACTCCTCCTCTTCTTATTCCACAAGCTCTTGGTGTTTCAGAGTAGAAATGGCTAGAAAACTCTTTTACTTGACCTGCTAATATGACCAGAAAGAAGCTAGTGCCATGTCAAAATGGAGGGAGGAGAGAAATGTGAACCAACATGGAGGCCGGAAGGAAATCTCAAGGGTTCAAGTCCCCACTCAGCCATGAAGTTTACTGGGTGACCTTGGACCAATCACTCCTTTCAGCCTGATCTGTTTCACAGGGTTGTTGGTGGCGGTCACATGTGCAAGATAATGGGGGATGGGTGGAAGCGAGGCTATTCCCTCCAGAGGAATTTGACCCGCAGTTGTGTGATCACACAGTCCTTTGAAGCTGCGGGGGCAGCCTGCCACTGTGTGATCAGACACAACCGCAGGTGAGTCAGGTTTGGGGGGGTGTAGCCGTTTGTTCCTGATGCAATTAAAGGGGGAATCGATGAATCGCATCTCAGCACGAGGGCTCCCTATGGAGTTTGCGATGATGTGCATACTGAGGGGGAGGGAGGGGACAACGGCATGGAGTGGGATGGCCTGATCAGACCATCCCGATGCCATGAGAATGTGCTGGAGCGATCAGACAGGGGAAAGTCCGCCCGTGGCCCATAACAACCCCTTTGCTACTGGACTTTCCCTAGTGTCTTTTTACTCTGCTTCTGCAGCAGAGCAAAAAGGGTTGCCGACGGGTGCGGGGCACTTCCCAGATGTTCATGTCTGATCGTGCCCTTTAAATCCACCTGGCATTCGTGCCTATGGTGCAGCTAATTGTGCGTGTGGTCGCACTTGTAAGGATAAAATGAAGGAGGGAAGATCGTGTCCTGAGCTCCCTGGAAGAAGGGATAAGAAGATAAAAAGGTATTCAAGTAATCAAACACAGTCTGTGCTTGGAGTCTGTACCTTTGGGAGAAGTGTGCATACATGAGTTTTACTAAGTATGCTCCTTATTTTGGAATAGGAATTGTTTCCGCAATCAAAGAAGTTTTCAGTGGCGAGATCTTTCCATCTCTTGGAGAAAGAAATCCCATTTCGTTAACAGTTATGTTGGCTTTTTACTACCATTTTACTCTCGAAGCTTGCATACCATCCTTAGTATAGCATCAAGCGACTCCTTGTTTTGCTTTGGCATTTGTGGCTTCCTAAAAATTCTCCTTCATTCTCCATGTTTAGGCATTTTTTGGCCAAGCGATTCAGTACCCATGTAGTTTTTCCTTATAAGTCTTTCCTCTCACCCTTTTCATCCCCTCAGCTGCTTTTGCTAAGAAATGCTTCCCATTTGTCTAAATGTGTTAGGTTCGATATGTACGGACAACATTCAGAATTGCCCCTCTCCATTCTCTTCTCACCCGTTGTCTCATTAGGTGCAATCTACTAGAGAGGTCTGCTGAGGAACCTCCACTGAAATGAATGGGAGTAGCGTAAGAAGGCAATTTCTGCAGGATCTGCACAAGAGGGAATTCTCTTGTGGATGGTGCCCATTAAGGGACGAACTGTTAATGGACTTGAGAACCATTAGTGGACTGAGGACTTACGGAGGACTTATGATTTTTGGTCACTATGAGTCTTGGCTTCCTCTGCCCTAAATAACATGCAGTGGAATGTCACTAAGAGCTCTTATCACAGCCTTTGGGTTTTCCTTGCCCTGCTCTTTAACCCGTGCTGCTGGCACTTGAGTGTAGGTGGCGAAGTGATGTTAGAACATGGATAAGTTCTGTTCATGGTGGTTGAGGGGGAGGGCTTCGACAGAAAGGCTTGCACTTTGGCAGCGGCTGTGTAATTAATGCAATGTGTACTTTGGACCTCAGTGCCTTTATCCCGCCACTTCCACCTTGCAAATGTATTTCTACTATTCCTTTTCCAGAATCCTGCCCCAGCATACGCTCACCCCCCCGCCGAATCCCAGATTTCTCCTTATTTAATACTTGTGTTTCACATTAATTCCCCCCAGATGTATTTTCTTGGAATTTTCCAGCCTGAACCCATTCATTCAAACGCTGACCATATTTTTTTAACCTTCCTTGATCTTTCTGTCTTGTTGTTCTAATTATTAAGGCCCTGTTGTATGTAACCAGTCCTGGTTTAATGCCATCTATAAATTAAACTGTGTGCCGTTGAGTGTCTCCTTGCCCCCACCCCACCCCTCACCCAGAGAATTCCATGTATTGTTAAGACCGGGCCTGGTGCGACACCAAGGTTTGCGGCGTACCCCCCTCCCCAACCACTCTCCCTGCCTTGAAACATCATTGCTTTTTTATTGTTTCTTAATGTTTTATTGCTGCCCGTCCTCTGAACGTGGAGTGGGTGGGTGCCGTGCAGCAGGGGAGAAGTTGCGTCTGGTGTAGCGTTTGTCTAAAAGCTGCCTCTTATTACTCTAACAGCTTCCATGCACCCACATTGCCTCCCCTTCCGTCCAGACAAATGCTGTTGTAAACTGAGATCATTTTTCTTGCCTACGGCTATGGTCATGTCGCTCTCGCTCTTTGAATTCCTCCACCGGCTCCCTGTCCTCCTCCTCCTTCTCCGCTGCCTCAGATTTAAGCTTCATGCCATAGCTGGAAATAACTTAGCCTTCTTAGCTTTGGTATGGATGTCGACACTTTGGACCGTCTGTCTGTTAGCTTCTCAGACTAACATAGTTGTGTGCCCCCAATTACCCTGTCGCCCACGTCTCCATCGCCCACTTCTACAACGAGCATGTTTAAAGGACTGCCGCGTACAGTTCCTCTAAATGTATCCATAGTTTCCAACTATTTAGCTAGTTAGTTTTTAAAAATTCACATACTCTGCACCCCTTTTGACCCCATCAGATGTTTGAGGTGGCTTTTGGTGATAAAGAAGTTTAAAGAAATGAAGCAGAATTAGGACATGAGTCAAATATCCAGGTATCAAAGAGGCTGGATCTACCCATCGCTCGATATTGATGCCATCGTTGTACTGGCATAACCATTTATATCCTGGATTTTCCTGGATATCAACAGGAGATGAATGATTATGATAGCAGAGCTAGAACTCAGTATCCAGAGGGATGTGGACCCAGCCTAAGACTAAAATTGAAAAACAAAAGGCCAATGTTACCTATTCCTGGAGCAACACATATTTTTATCTATCTGTCTGTCTGTCTGTCTGTCTGTCTGTCTATCGTCTATCTTCTTGTCTGTCTTACCTCTCTCTCTCTCATCTGTCAATCTATTATCTCATCATCATCATCTTTCTATCTGTCTAGCTAGCTATCTAGATCGACACGTGCACAATGACATGGGGATCCAGATTTTAGTTTGAAAATTAAAAGCAGAAATGAGAAAGGTAAATGTCGTCATCTCCCAAATGGCTACTTTGGAGGGTGGAGCTGATGGCATTCTACACCACTGAAGTCCCTCCCCTCCCCAAACCCCACCCCTAAAACCTCCAGGGATTTCCCAACCCAGAGCTGGCAACCCTAATCTGTGATATTTGTTTCCTGATTTTCTCAAAGCAGCTGATGTCCATTAAGACCAATCAGTGTCTCAGTTCACAGAAGCACAGGTAAAAAGAAGCAGACCACAACTTCCACTCAAAGCACATTCGGAAAACTCCGCTTTACAAACCCTTCAAACTGTTGCACGGTTGAGACCTTTCTCACTTGGCTTCCTCAGGAAGCCTGTTTCAAAGCACAGGAATGGCCACCAGGAAAACTCGAGCATAAGCTGAATCACCAAATATTTATTGGTTGATATACTTCATTTATACCCACCTTTCTCTCCAGTGGGATCCCTAGGTGGTTTACATTATTCTCCTCCATTTTATTCCCACAACAGCCCTGCGAGACAGATAAGGCCGAGAGTGTGTGACAGACCCAAAGATCACCCACTGAGCTTTCATGGCAGAGTAGGTATTTGAACCTGAGTCCTAATGCTGTGACCACTGTACCATGCTGGCTGTATTGCACTACTATAATGTTATTGGATTTTCCTGTCCAGACATTACAATCTCCATCGACATGGGGATCCAGATTTTACAGTAAAAAAATAAATAAATGAAAGTAGCAGAAATGGTTTGGCTGATTTGAAATGGACAGTGGTCATACTTGGGAATAAGTGACTGTTTACTGTTAGGCTGAATTGTTTAAAGGTTTGGTTCCACTGATGATTTATGCAGTCCTGATGAAGACTAAGGAAACCCCTGCAACTCTGGAATAGGGCGTTGACCGCTTGGAATCTTCTTGGACATTGTTGTAAAGGATCTTCAGACCTTTTTGTACCAATTAGGGACTTTAGCATACTTGTGAAATAAGTCATAGGCTGATTTCCCACAAGCTGCTGCTCCACGCTCACTCTTCCCTTTGCTCCGATCGTATGTGTCAGTTTCACACCATGTGCTGCGCAGCCGCATTTTGCCCCTCAGCTTTGCCCAATTTTCCTGGCGTCTACTCAATCCTATTTTTTTGAGGATTGAGTAGACATGGGGGAAATCGGGTGAAGCAGCAGGGCAAAATGCGGCCGCGCAGCACATGGTGTGCAATTGACACGTATGATTGGGGCAAAGGGAAGAGCGAGCGCGGAGCAGCAGCTTGTGGGAAATCGGCCATACTGTACTGGGATAGTACTGTATTCAACTGCTGCAGTGTGTTGTCTTTATAGTGTGTTATGTACTGATTTAAAAAAATTGATGTTGTATTGAACTACTAGACAGTGTTTGTTCTACGGAACATCCAGTTGGGGGCAGAGATCTCTTGGATTACAACTGATCTTCAATAATGTCTGTTTTGGAGGGTGGCCTCTAAGGCGTTGTACCCCCACCCTCCCCAGGATCCTCCCCCAAATCTCCAGGAATTTCCAAAACTGGAGTTGGTAACTCAGACTGGGTGAGAACATGGAATTCTTTACTCCACACCTCGTAATAAGTGACATCATTAATTCAATCACTCAGATGTTGCAGTTTTTAATGGGCTATAAAATGTGCTGCGTAAAGTGAACTATCTCAGTCTGCCTAATGGTAGTCCCAGCCCAAGTCTGGCAAAGGGAAATCTGTGAGGTATATTGCTTCCGTTGACTTAATTCAGGATGTCCTGTCCTCCTGTACTGTATATGTCTGAGAATTAAGTAGGGAACACACTTGTGTGTTGACGCAGCATTTATTCACATGTATTTTTTGGCCTTGAGTAGTGAGGGCCATGTTGGGGTGTACTTGTGCATAAAAACCCTGTTTGTTTCCATCCAGAGTTGCCAATGTAAAGAACTAGCTTAGCTCAGTGACTGAAGTGTTAGACCGGAATCTGGAACCTCCAGGTGCCCATCCAACTCCACTATGAACTTTGCTGGTTGGCCTTGAGCTAGTCACCCACTTTTGACCTAATGTATCTCACAGGGCTGTTGCGAGCGTAAAATGGAGGAAGGGAGTCTGCCGTGAGTTCCTTGAAGGGATGGCAGGAGAAGAAAACAAATAAGCAAATAAATACAGTGTGATGAATTTTAAAATGTGGAAAAATTAAAAAAAAGAGAACCATAATAGTAGCATAACATTTTTATGGTGTTCTGAGCATTCTGAGCATGTCACGTGTCTCTCTGGGATTTGGGGGCCCCAGTGGGGTAGTCACTCTTGATCTGCATGAGGAGACTGAGAACTGTTCTGCGGTCCCCTGATCCTCTTGGGTACAAAATCGAGACTGGTAACATTACTAGGTTGTGGCGTGCCTTGGTCTGCCAACCTCTAGGTGGGACCTAGAGTTCTCCCAGATTTACAGGTGACCTCCAGACTACAGAAATACATTCCCCTGAAGAAAATGGCTGCTTTGGTGGTGGGGGGCCTGTATGGCATCACAGCCCTGCTGAGGTCCCTCCACAAACCCCGCCCTCCCCAGGCTCCCCCCACAGATATCCAGGAATTTCCCAAACCAAAGTTGGTAACTGTAGGTGGGTCCTTTGCCTATGTTGAAGCCCGACCCTTTGGATCCTGTCCTGTGCTCTCAAAGCAAATTCTATGAGATGTCAGTATCAGGAGTTCTGCATCTCCAGAAGGTGAGAAGGATCTGAGGTTGAGAGCTCGGGAGGGTTGGCCGCTGGGGGAGAGGAAAGTGCCACCCTGGTGGATGTGTGAGTTCACTGCAGGATCAAGATTTGATTTGGGGACTTCCTTTGCTCAAAGCTGAGTCTCTTGGTCATTCTGTCTCATGCGGATCTGTGCGCTAACTTATGGGAGATGCAGAGGCTGCTCTGTGGAGCTTGTCGAAATGGGGGAACTCCCGTGGCTCTGGATATATAAGAGTGTGAGTTGGGGAGGCAGGGGATCACTCAATTGTGTCAAAAATCGTAATGCGAATCACTCTTGGAACTTCAGGGACGGAGTGGATGCCATGGGAATGTGTGTCCAATTATTTTCGGTGAACTGCGCTGTGGTCTGGAATAAGGGCCCTTTCTTGTGATACAAAACATCTGGCATTCGTAGAACTCCTTCTTTCTTGTCGCACAGGGACATGCTTGCATGATTTTCAGCCCTATGGTACAAAATAAAAGGTTAGAGGTTTCTGTGGGGAACAATTTGTACGTGTGTGGAGGAGAGTTCTGTGGACAGGAGTAGTTATAATGGTTTTTCAGGAGCAGGGAAGGTGAGCTGGGTTTCAAACAGACTCGAGTAAGGTGACTGTGGATGAAGAGTGAAGTTGGGTAAGTACGATACCAGAGAGAGAGAGTAAGATGGTTGCAGAGATAGGAGACAATGCCAGAAAGTGGGCTGGCCTTATTTGTATCGTTGTTAGGGATGCCAGCCTCCAGGGGGGACCTGGGGTTCTCCTGGAATTACAACTCATCTCCAGAAGACAGAGATCAGTTCCCCTGGAGAAAATGGATGCTTTGGAGGGTGGACTCTATGGCATTGTATCCCACTAAAGTCCCTGTCCTCCCCAGCTTCACCCCCAAATCTCCTGCAGGGTTTTCCCAAAATTGATCTGCCAACCCTTCCCCACTCCCCCCGACCAGGGGCCTGGGGGAACCTGGTGACCCTAATCACTGCCCAAAGCCCCAATCCAGCTGATTCAGCTCCTGGGTTTTCTTGCCTGACTCACACATCCCTCAGATGCTCCTTGTTAGAAATGAGAGTAGATGAGGATGGCACTCCAAAAGTACTGTGCATTGTGCACACGCATCCTAAAGAGGCTGAGGCAGAGCCAGGCTTCCCAAGAACTTACCGTAATTCGGCGGGGGATGCATACTTCTTGGTAGGACCATTCCTGGGGGGGGAAGACGCGGCACACAATGTCGTCGCCAGGAAGGGACACCAGGCAATGCTCTGGCAATGGGGCTGGAAACTCGATGGTACCATCGTGCGGTGTGGGTGTTCCACGGAGGAATGTTCCGGCCAGGGACTGTGTGTCCCCTGTCGAATTACGGTAAGTACTTGGCAACCCTAGGCAGAGCACATGTCTGTATTTATTGACTTCCTCACTTCATCTATAGCCTGCCTTTTTCCCCAAAGGCTTGAACACATATTAAAAAAAAACAGATGTCCAGATAAGTGGGGATGGGGCTGTGGTGTCAATCAGGGAGTTCCAGATCTTTAATGATGTCCTGCTGTCCTTATACAGGGTCCATATGCTGGCCCCATCATCTGCAGGGGCAAGGCTGCACCTCTAGTGAGGGCTATGGTGGGTAAATCAGGTTCATGGGTTTGTGGGGTGGTGGTGCAGAATTTGGCTTCCAGAGAATCTCAGTCTTCATTTAAGAAAGAAAGCTTCTAGCCCTCATGACTGAAAGTTATGAGGAATATTTATAGAATCATAGAAACATAGAGTTGGAAGGGGCCATACAGACCATCAAGTCCAACCCCCCTGCCCAATGCAGAACCTGCCGAAATCTTCTCTGACAAATATTCATCCGGCCTCTTCGTGAAAGCTGTCAGTGATGGGGAGGGAGCTCACCGCCTCCCTAGGCAGCTGATTCCACCTTTGAACCACTCTGACCATGAAAAAGTCCAGCCAATACCTTTCTGCATGTAATTTAAACCCGTTGCTTCGGGTCCTATCCTCTGCTGCCAACTGGAACAGCTCCTTGCCCTCCTCCAAATGATAGCCTTTCAAATATTTAAAGAGAGCAATCATGTCCCCCCTCAATCTCCTCCAAACTAAACATTCCCAAGGCCCTTAGCCTTTCCTCGTAGGGATCAGTCTCCAGACCCCTGATCATCCTTGTCGCTCTCTTCTGCACCCTCTCGATTTTGTTCATGTCCTTTTTGAAGTGAGACCTCCGGAACTGCACATAGTACTCCTGGTGCGGCCTGACCAAGGCAGCAGACAGAGGGGCTATGACCTCCTGAAGCTCAGCAGACAAAGGAATTGTGGCATACGATTTGCAATTGTGGGACTTCTGCGGTCCACATGTAAAAAAAATAAAAGCAGTTTCACAAATGTCCATAATTTATAGAGATTGCAGCTCTTCTTCGTGCAGATTTCCCCCCCACCCCCCGAACACAGGATGAATGCTGCTGTGCCCACATTATTTGTTGCTTTCCACCATGTAAACACCCGGCGAGGAATTTATTTCTAATGCCACATATGGTAATACGTACTCTAGAGTTACAGGAGCTAATAATACTGGTGCTGAAATAATGGTGGTGGTGGGTAAGCCCTCTTGGCTGTGAGCATTTCCCATTCATGTCCCTTCACCACCTGTGGTGTGTGAAAATATTTGATCACAGAGTGGCCCTCCCATACACAACAGCAGCTGTTGCTAATAACTTTCTGTGGTTTTTTTCTTCTTGTAAACAGTCCCGATAGGAGCTAATAACACTTCTGTGTATCAGCTCCATTGGAGAATTACTTTAAAAAATTCAGGGCCGGGCCAGGCAGTATTAACTGGCAGACTGTTTTATCACACACCGTGATGCTGAGGTTCTTCCCCAGAGAGTATGAATGTGGGGCATACTTAGCGCAGATGCCCCGCCCGCCCTCCCAAGACATGCAGTTCAGTAACATGCAGGTCTGATTGCAAGTTAAGTCTCACTGAAGTCCAGGCTATACTCTTCAGATACCAGCTGAGGACTTCCATCACTCTGATGCTCTGTCAGAGAGAAAGCTAGGCTAAAATCCTTCTCCTTGACATCTGGGTTTCTACCTGCAGGGAATTCTTTTGTAGGGAGGAGCATACCATCAGGGGTTCCCCCCACCCTGAAGTGGTACATCCCTGGCACAGGTTTATGTCTTTAGCAGTAGCTAAGCCTGAGTTCAGCAGGGTTTGTTCCTAAGCAAGTGTGCACACAGCTGCAGACTTCAGTGCTTACATGACTGCTACAGTCATAATTGACTTCAACGGAATGCAGACTTCATTGATCCTCCCCCCCCCAAAAAAAAAAATTGTGCCCAGTGACTCTGGTTTTCAGACTTCCGAGAATACTTTCCACATCTGCTTGTCCACGCATCTGCCATCGGCACCCGGCACGTTGCAAGGGGGGTTCTGGGGAATGTTTTAGGGTGTATGTTCACGTCATGCAACTTGCTGTGCTGGCTTAAAGATCAGTTCATGTGAGCAGTTGGAGAATGTGGCCTCAGACCCACCCAATGCTCCCTTGAACCTGAAAACTGTAGGGGCAGATTGGCACCTGTCAGTAAGCGGCTGTCCTTGAAATCTCTTCCATTATTGCTGGGAACACTGAGGATCATCTGATAGGGTCCTGAGGAACCAACCCTAAGTTTATTTCAGGTCTCTGATGAGAGACAGACACTATATGTCTCAAGAAAGCACATTACTTGCAGTCCTAGGGGTGGGAGTGAGGCTTTAAAGAGATACAACAAAGCCAAACACATAACTGGAGAAAAAGAGTCCACAGCTTTTATTGGAAGGAATCAGAGGAGCATTGGTGCAGCATAGGACATCAGGTGACTTGCCTGTTGATCAATGGCACCAACCACTCACCCAGCCCACCTCTGCCAGATGGTAAGTCCTGAGGACCTGCATGGATTCAAGCCACTGTGTGGTTCCCTTGCCATCTGCGGTTGAGAGTTAGGTGACAGCCCCCACACTGGGCATATCGCTGAATGGCCATACTCACATGACCCCTTATGGGGTTCCCAGACCAGGGTTGGTAGGCATGCAGGGTCAGCCTCCCCCCAACACTGGATCCAGCCAAACATCCTACCTGCTTAAGGAGAGCTGTGACAAGAGCATGCACAGTCAAAATTTCTATAACACATACCACAAAGGGGTAAAACCAATAGAGAGTAGGTGGAGAAGCTGAAGCCAACTAACTAGAGGTTCCAGCTGTAGCCTCCTTAAGTATGGGGGGGGACGAGTGAAGACTCTGGCCTCCAGGTCTGCCTGAAAGCCCCACCCCCTGTGGCCAGGCCAGGTGTCCCAATTGGCTGACTATGGTGCTGCTGGGGCCAAGTACCAAGGTCTCTCACCATTACCATGAAGTCAAGGGGAATCTTTCCCCTTTTGCCCACTCCCAGCCCTCCAGCCACAAAAGTGGCCCCGAGTAAGTCCGGGTACTTTGAGAAAAGTAACAAAGGAACACAATGTTTTATTTCTTTTTCTTCCATACACTCCCAGTCATAACAAAACAGAGAGAGAGATGTGGGGAAACCTCGGTTAATCAACTCCATCTTCCCACTTGGTAATTAACAAATTAAGATGAGTGGCAAACCACTAATATGGAAAAATTAGATGACTAAGATTTGCTCCAGTAGTAAGAACAGGGATGGAGAATTTCAGCAGTGTGGAGTGTAACGTTCCTAACTGATAACTCATCTCCTGATCCCAGCCAGGATTTCACAGTAAGTGCAGGCTAGTCCAACCTGATTTGATTACTCTAACGTCAACCAGTGTGGTGTTTCTGATAGGCTTAAGAATTGCCTTGCTGGGCTGAACCAAAGAAATACCATGTCAGAGTTAGGGATGGGCACAAACTGAAGCATGAAGCAAAATTTGTTTGTGGTTTGTGAACTGAAGTTTGTGGCGAGTCTACCATCATGAACTTCCATGAACTTTTAAAGCAGTTCATGGCAGTTCATGGATAGAGCAGAAAGCGGGGGTTTAAAGGGACTCCGACTCCCTTTAAACCCCTGCTTTCTGTTCTCTGCCTTGTAGACTTTGATTGCTAGAAAGATGGCACAAAAAGTTTTCAGACAGAGAAGGTTGGAAATTGCCAGGTGAGGCCTGGAGTTCTTCTGGAACCCCAACTGACTACAGATATAAGTTCCCCTGGAGACAATGGCAGCTTTAGAGGCAGGACTCTATGGCATCATAGCCCTGCAGTGCTCCTTTCACTTACCAAACTTTGCCCTTCCTAGGCACCGCCCCAAATCTCCAGGTATTTCCCAAGCTGGCAACCCTAGGAAAGGATTGTTTTGTGTTGCACCTTGTCTCCTGTGTGCCAGGAGCAGGGAACTTCTGAGGCAAAAAGGAGTTCACACTCCTTCTTCACAACCTAGAGCTTTAAAAAAAAATTATGCCGACTTCCCTCGCCCATTAGTCCTTTCTGGTGAATTTGAAGTGTGTTCCAAATGTCAGACATTTAAAACTATGACGGTTTATTTTTCACACAAGGCAGGGCCAATGTTTGTTGTTATCACATCTCAGGGCAGTAAATTACAACTAATTTACCATATTGTTTTTTTAAAAAAGATAACTACACTGATAACTTGGTAGCTGTTAATGATGGGTATAATCCAGCAAAAGTGTTTGGCTCTACCATTGAAAGCAGTGGGGCAAAACCAACTTTGGCTAGATTATGCCTGAAGACATTTTGCTGAAAAGGAGTGGCAGCACTGTATGTTATTATTTCATTACAGAATCCAGAAGTGGCTGCTATTCAGATAGGATTCTTGGTATCCTATAATGCTTTTCTGTGGACTCTTAGGCTGGATTCTTATGTTCATTGCCGATGTTGTTATATCACCATGAGATCATCAACGTAGAGCTATTTTAACTGATTAGAAATCACCTAAGCTGGCTGATACCAAAAATCTACCAAGTACTGCTCATGCAGCTGTTGCCTTAAGCAGAAGTTAGAACCAATTTTTAAAAAGACCTTACTCTTATATTTGATTATTGCACCTATGAATTTTGCCACTGAGAGGCTGACACGATCATTTGTATCTGAGAGAAGCCATGAGCCCTAGGCTCTCACATTTAGCAATTCCATATCTTTAAGTAAAGAGGCGACTAAATTAGCCCTCAACTCATTGAATATAGGGCACACTATAGTCATATGTTTGATTATTTCGATTTTATCATATGAGCATCTGCATGTGCCATTAGAGTATGAAACTCTATTATAGCTGCCTTCCAAAACCGCCAAGGGAGGAGCGTTCATTCTCACCAAAGTAAAAGTTTATTTTGGGACTGTCAAATGACAAAAATATTTCAGCGGTTGCATCGGGGGTGAGCAATTCCCAAATAGAAGAAGAAGAAGGGGAGGAGGAGGAGATTGGATTTATACCCTGCCCTTCACTATCAGAAGGAGTCTCAGAGTGGCTTACAATCCCTTTCCCTCCCCACAACAGAAACCCATCTCAAGAACTGCCCTTGAGAGAACAGCTCTGAAAGAAGTTATGACTGATCCAAGGTCACACCAGCACCTGCATGTGGAATAGTGGGGAATCAAACCCTGTTCTCCCAGATTAGAGTCCACACTCCTAAACACTACATTGAACTGGCTCTGGAGTGTCAAACATACCCTGCGTGCCCTAATGAACCTACTTGTAACATCCAACTTCCTTAGACACTTTTAAAATTTGTCTTATAATGTCTTTAGTTTCCATATTCTTCATCATATCATTTGTTATTCCTAGGCATTTCATTTTCTTTCCCAGTAGTTGACCCCATTGGCTATAATGTTTATCTGCCTGGATAAGCCCAAGTAGAGTAGATCCTCCCTCAGATTTAAAAACCTTTACTTTGAAGAGAAGTGCTTTAATTCAAGCCCTGACTTCCATCGATAATTTGCCTAGTTCCGCTCTGAGTGCTATGCCTGAGACACATCTAGTACTCAATAAACGTCAGAAAAAGTCGTATTGGATGGAATCCATTTTTCCAGGAGCAGCCTGAATCCAAATGTCCACTCCATACAGGAATTGGTTTAGAACCTTAGCATTAAATCCCTCCCAATGGATAGAAGTATTTTACAATTATCCTCTCTGCTCTCAAGGCTGTGTTCCTTGCTAGATCCAAGTGTATTTTCCATGTAAGAGATGCTTCAAAGTGGATTCCCAGATATTTAAATTGATTGACCTATTCCATAGGTTGGCCTGCTATGTCCCATTTGAAGGTGTTTTCCCTTTTCCCTTTTGGTAAATACTATGATCTTGGATTTCACCATGTTGATGGACAAGCCCTCATGATAACAGTAAAGCTTGAAATTTTTTATCAGCTTGCAGAGGCCCACTATTGAGCTAGTCATTATCACTGCATCATAAGCCTATAGAAGGATTGGAACTTTGTGCTTAGATAAATGTGAAGGACGATCTGCTTCCTTCAGGAGACAGGGTCTGAGGTCATTTATATATAAACTGAATAACAGGGGCACAAATAAACATCCCTGCTTGACTCCTTTATCTAGGATAAATGGCTCCAATAGCTGTCCTAACTCCCCACATTTAACCCAGGTGAAGGGGTGGTTATAGAGCTGTAAATTAAGTAAAGGAGACATAGTTCAATGCCATATTTCTTCAGCCTTTCCCATAGCCGAGGTTGATACTAAAAATGCAGTTTTCTAGATAGATGATAAAGGTACTCCATCTTTCTGTGTTATACCTCTGAGGATGCCCATCACAGCTACTGGCGAAACGTCAGGTTCTACAGTGCCAAGACCACAGCCACACAGCCTGGAAAATCTACAGCAACTAGTTTCTAAAACTGCTTGCACTTTAGGCTAGGTGCCAGTAAGCAACAGCCCGAGGTCCTGTCTGCAGAGATTGGGGGGGGGGCGTGTTGTGTTTTTTTTTTCCAAAGAGGAACCCACATACAGTGCTTTCAGAAATATGGAAAGTGAATCTCCCCTATGATTGCTTTTAAAAAATCATTGTAAAGGACATAGAGCTTTTTATTTCTCGACATGTGCAACTAGTTATTTCTCGACATGTGCAATTGTTGATGTCGGGTCCTCCTTTTAAGACCTCTTAAAAATGCATCAAATACCAAATTTCCCTGGCCCAAAGAGTGTTCAGCTTTCCTCGACCAGAGTCAGGGCTTTTTTGGCCCTGGTTGTAGCCTGGTGGAACTCTCTACTGAGCGAGATCCGGGCCTTGTGGGATTTGATGCAGTTCTGCGGGGCATGTAAAACAGATATTCCACCAGGCCTATAATCGAAGACAGTGGTGATCTCTAGCTAGGCAGATGTCCTTCTTTTCTCCCCCCCCCCTGACTGCTATGAAATGAGGCACTTTTGTGCTCTCTTTATGTGCCATCTTATTGACTATTGATTATTGTACATTTTAGAGCTGTTGTAAATGTCCGTCGAAGGTTTTAACCTAATTTATTGTTGTTACCCACCCTGAGCCTTGCCATGTGGGGGAGGGCGGGTTATAAATCGAAGATCTAAATAAATAAATAAAAATTTCATTCTGATTTTATCTGCCTTGGCAACAAACCAGGGAGGTGAAATTCTGGCCAGGCCAGTAAAATTCTAGCTTATTTAATGAGAAGGAGGAAATGGTTTTGTGCATATAAGTGATTCGGTTGATGTGAAAGACTCAGATATGTCTACATGCGGGTTCGACTTCTCTGTGATGGAGAATCACAGCAGGGTGGGAAGAAGGTTCTTTTGCTGTTTGCCCAAAGTCCTAGAGAAATTTCTGTGCTAGGGACAAAGTCATGTGTGTTTGGTAATGTCCCAAACTGTGCTGGTACGCTTCAGTGTGCCTTGAGAAAATGGCTAGTATGCTGCAAAGAATAATAAATCCTGTCAGCCCAAAGCTTTCCATCTAAAGAAGAGGGTTGCCAGCGTGTCTCTGAATGAGTTGCTGTTCTTGTCTTGCCTCCCTCCTGTTGGCCTCCTCCTGGATGGGAAAACTCTGGAGCCTCTTTGGGTTGGGTGTGATTGAATAACTGATCTCTCCTGGTGCTGAGCACAATGCCCCTCCCTTGGATAAGGTTGTCCGTTAAGTAATTGCGTGCGTTACAGTTTTGGGGGTTTTCTGCTTTCCAACTGGGAGACATTCCCGGAACCATAAAACAGTGGGTGGGCTCTACTGTGAGTAAGAAGATCTTACCATTGGATGTGCTAAAAGGAAACCTTTTCAAGCATAAGAGTTAAGGGTAGCTCCAATTTTAATTTTTTAAGAAGAAGAAGAAGAGAAGTGATTGGATTTATACCCCGCCCTTCACTACCCAAAGATGTCTCAGAGCGGCTTACAAACTTCCTTCCCTTCCCCTCCCCGCAACAGACACCCTGTGAGGTAGGTGGGGCTGAGAGATCTCTTGACAGAAACTGCTCTTTTTGAAGAACAGCTCTTGTCAGAACTACGGCTTGTCCAAGGTCATCCAGCAGGTGCAAGTGGAGGAGTGGGGAATCAAACTTGGTTCTCCCAGATTAGAGTCCGCGCACTTAACCACTACACCAAACTGATGTTTCTCAAAGAGTTTGGGGAATGTTATCACATGGAAATACAACAGTGAAAAATATGTGAACATTATAGCTAGGGTTGCCATCCTCCAGGTGGGGCTTGGAGTGCCCCCAGAATTGCAACTGATTTTTTTATCCTGGAAGAAATGGCAGCTTTGGCATCACATTCCTTCCCTTCCTCAGACTCCCTCCTCCTCAGCCCCCCCCCCAACTTCGGGAATTTCCCAGACCAGACTTAACAACAAAAAAGGGTAAGCGTTCAGCTTTGGAGGGAGTACACTTTACTTGAAGGGGCGGAGATTTAATGGCACATTTTTTAAAGTTCCATTTTATCCTGCCACTATCATAAAAAAGAAAATATGAAAGGTGACCTTTTTTAAAAAACCAGTGCTAGCTACCAATAGTACGTTCTCACTTTATTAAATAATACAGTTTCTCTTGAATGCATGGAACTGCCTTATACTGAGTAATACTATTATGGAGGGGCATGAACCAGCTCACGGACGAAAGTTCATCATGGATTTTGGCCAGTTCGTAAACTGAAGAACTGCCACAAACTTCCGCAAATTTTGATGAAGTTTGTGGCGGTTGTGAAGAACAGAAAACAGGTTTAAATGGCTCCGAGCCAGCCAGTCAGTCAAAATTTTTGTTGGCATAGAGGCTCTGAGCCATTTAACCCCCTGCTTTGTGCTCTTTGTGAAAAACAGCTGGGCTGTGGGGAGCTGAAAGCATGGGTTTAAAGTTTAAATGGCTCACAAACTGATACGAACCAGTTCAGTTCATGAACCAGCCTATCAGTTTGTGGTTCGGTTCGTGGTTCAGCCATGAACCATGAACTGAACCACAAAAATCGGTTTATGCCCATCCCCATACCATTGGTCTATAAAGGTCAGCATGGCCTCCTCCGACTAGTAGCAGCTTTCTGGGGTCTCAGGTTGAGGTCTTTTATATCATCTCCTACTTGAGCCTTTTAACTTAGCGTTGCCAACATCCAGGTGGTAACTGGAGACCTCCTGAGATTACAATTGATTTCCAGGTGGCAGAGATCAGTTCACCTGGAGGAAATGGCCACTTTGGAAGGTGGACTCTATGCCATTATACCCCACTGAAGTCCCTCCCCTCTCCAAACCCTGCCCTTCTCAGGCTCCACCCCCAAAATCTCCTAATTCAGACCTGGCAACCCTCTTTTAACTAGAGACATGGGGACTGAACATGGGCCCTTCTGCATGCCAAACAGGTGCTCTGCCACTGAAGCTTGAACCCACCCACTTCCTACAAAAAGACACCTTTAAGAAGTTTTCAAATTTACTTCCATTCGAATCTAATTCATATGTACTTAATGAATTACTTGCAATAGGGCGTTAATTGGCTAAATTCTGCTTTGTCCTGGTGGAAGTCTCCTTGCAAAGACTTCTCTCCCAAACAGTCTTCTTGAGTCAAATTAGGGTCGCCAATGCCAGCTTGGGAAACTCTTGGGGATTTGGGGAGGGGGAGCCTGGCTAGGGCATGGGTTTTGGGGGGGGTCCTCAGTGGTGGGGTGATACCATAGTGTCCACCCTCCAAAGCTGCTATTTCCTCTACGGTAACTGATCTCTGTAGTCTGGAGGCCAGCTGGAATTCTGGGAGAGCTGGAGGTTGGTAACCTGAGAACATCTTGAATGCACTGCCTCGGACTCCTTGCAGGAACTGAAGAGTAAAAATGCAATTCCTGACAGATGTAGATAAAGAAGAATGACCGTCTTACTCAGATGTTTTATGCACTTTAAATTAGATAGGAAATTAGGAGGAATAATTCAGGCCAGAAGAAGCAATAAACGCTGGCTGTAAAAAAAAAAAATCATTCCTAAACTGACCTTTATAATGAGGATCCATTATTGCCGGGTTAATTGAAGTCAGAGGCAATCCCAGCTCTAGAGGAAGGGATGACTAAAAGTCAGGGAGATCTTGATTATGCCGAAGTTGTCCCAGCAGCTGAAACTTGTTAGGTGTCAAGGAAAACCTCAGGAATTTCTCCTGATTGGGTTTCCTTTTTATTTCCTTCACAGAAGGCAGCCATGAGAGGAGCAGACAAAACCAAGAAAGATGAAACATTTACAGAAAAATGTTTTAAGCAATGATCCAGTACACTGATTACCAGAAAAGTTTGGTTTTGTGGTTTTCATTACTTCACTTTAAAAACTCCCCCCCCACTACTATTTTTGTTTATTGGGAGATAGAATAGGAAAACTCTTTCATTCAGTGGAGCGCAGTGGCTTTCTCTGTAGGAGCATGGATAAGTAGGTAAAGAGGCCTTTAATTGAGGCAGGGCAGATAAAGGGTTGGATCCAGCCAACTCAGTTTCACTCATTTCCCCTCTTTACTACAGCCTCTGTCCCATGTGGCTTTTGTCCATGCAGGGTTTGTGATGCCCAGCATACAGGGCTGCTAGTTGGAAAACTCCTGAAGATTTGGGGATGAAGCCTGGGGAGGATGGAGCTAAGTGGAGTACAGTGCCCTAAAGTCTACCTCAGAAGCATTCATTTTCTCCAAAGGAAGTGATCTCAGCAGTCTGGGGATGAGTTGTAATTCTGGGGGATCCTCAGGTCCCACCTGGAGGCTGGCATCCCTAGCACCACCTCCTGCAGCAGCTATTCTGTGGCCATGCTTACGACACCGTGTCCGAATTCCAAAGGGGTACACAGGGGTCAAAAGGGCTGGGGGCCCCTGCACTAGTGACTTGCACCCCCCCCCCGGGCTTCCTGCTGGTTGCCAGTGCCGGGCTAGCAATCCTACCAGCATAATTTTTGGGGGTGACCAAAGGAATCCGCCTTTCCTTTTTGGCCATCAAAAAACTTGATTGTATCCAACCTCTGTGATTGCGTTTCTTAAGGACCTCCAACATTGTTAAAAGTACGTACATACGTAACTTTTAATAAGTATTAAATCTGAAGAGTCGTATTTTACATCTTTGAGTGCCATCTCGTTTGTTGACAGTTTCCTTCCTGATGTAAATTCCGGTCAGTCTTAATACCTTGTTTTGTTTTCCCTTCCCTTATATTGTTTACTTGTTCCCATTTCTTTCTCTCTGCATTTCTTAATTCCTTCTCATTTGTTCCCATATGTTTTGAATCAGTGCAGTTCCCCTCCCCCTCCCCCACGTTTCTTATTCTGTCTTTAATATTCTCTGTCTCTCTCTGACTGGGTTTATTATTTTGCTTTCCAAGGTTTCGAGGGCAGTCCTCAGATCACTTTGGTTATAATGCCACGGAAAGCTCCTTGAAGTGAAACAACATTTTTTAAAAAAATACAGGGTGCAGTTGGCAAAGCCTGTTTGTTGTGGCATGCAAAGGAACAGAATCTTAATTTGTGCAGAATGGTCAAGATTTTTTTTTTTTAAAGGTAGTTTCTTTCTCCAAAACCTTTTGGGCTCCAATGCTAATTGTTGCATTCTTGTAATTTGTTGCAGTTCTGTTACGTTACTCATTATACAGTGTTTGTAGGATAGTGGTTAAAATTGTGGTGGGCATAGATCACAGGAGAAATACTGAGAAATTTGATGAGTCTGCATTGGCTGCCAGGACCCAGGAAAAAAGACCTTGGGGTCATGGTGTCAACTCGGCATCAGTTCTGTGCAGTGGGAATGGGCAAGGCAAGTTCTGATTTAGGAATGTCTTGTTTTGAAAGTATAATATCCTGGCCTACCCAGAGGGCTCAGGATAAAACAGCATTTTATCATGCACCAATGAAAAGCCTGGTCTCATGGCTGTAAATCTTGCATGTGAAACTGGGGTGGGTGGATAACTTTGTTGTGGATCCTGCCTCTGTTTATTTATTTACTTCATTTATACCCCATCTTTCTCCTGAATGGGGAACCAATGCGGCTTACGTTGTTTCCCTATCCCTCATTTTATCTTTACAACAACCCTGTGAGGAAGGTTAGGCTGAGGGTGTGTGACTGGTCCAAGGTCCCCCATAGCAGTGTGGGGAGTCAAACCTGGGTCTCCCAGATCCTAACTTGACACTCTAACCACTGTACCACGCTGGATGTAGATGCATCTCTACCCCTGTCTGTCATGGAATCCCTGTCTGGGGAAGGGAAAGCAATGGTAGGTTTGGTGGCATCTGGTGCCATCCAAATTCCGTGTATTACAACCATTCACTTATATGGGAGGTGGGTGTGGGAAGTTCTTGGAGATATCACTTGGATGAAGGGGATTCAGCCTGTTCCTTTGTGTATAGCCTCTTCCCAGGTTGTGCTTCTCACAGCGCAGTTCTAGGAACAGTTAAACTGTTCGAATTGAAGTCCATGGGCTTAGAAGAATTAACTCTTCTTAAAACTGCAGCTAAAGACCTGTTCACAAGTTGTAGGGAACACACTTAAAATCCATGTAAACTTGATTTTTCTTTGTATGTGTGTTGAGTAATTTTCGTGTTATATTCAGGGCACGTACAGCTGATCGTGTGATTGAAACTTTACATATCCTGGTTCTCAGTTTCATTTGTAAAGCAAATACATGTTTACTCTTCCTTACAAACAGATGTACATACATACATATGTGCAGTACATTCATTTGCTGTAATGTGAATAGGGCATGGATTCTGTTGGAATGCTAAGAACGGGCTTTTAGATACTTAGGCCCATGTGTCTGACAAGGTTCATTAAAAAACAGACCACATACACATCTAGTAGGTTCTACATAGGATCGCCAGGCTCCCAGTGGAGGCAGGGGGTCCCCTCTGACAGACCCCACCTCCCTGTCACTGATCAGCTGGCTGGCAGGGGGGAACTTTCCCCGAAAAAGAGAGAGATCCATCCAATGTGCAGTGACATGTCTACGTCACTGCCCACGTGACCTGGAAGTGATATCATCACATCTGGGGCGTAGAGGATGACACTCTGGTATTTGGGCAAAAACTCAATGGTAGAAGCCAAATTTGGTATAGAGTTTGGGCAAAAACTCTATACTAGAGTGTTGCTCTGATGTCCCGGATGCGATGATGTCACTTCTGGGTCATGTGCACAGTGACATAGACACGTTGCTATACATTGGATGGACCGCCCTGCTGCTCCCAGTAAGTCCCACCCCTTCCCCACTGGTTGCCTGTGGCCTGGCAGCCCTAGTTCTACTGCCGTAATTCCTATTGGATTATTCATTCAATGTTCCATCCTGTTGATTGTCTTGATTCACTCTGTGTAATCCGCCTGGAGTCCAAGTGAGAAAGGTGAGAAAGGTGGACTATAAATAATATATAATACAATAAAATAAAAAACATAGATTCATCAGGAAGGAGGAGGCAAAAGAAGCGAACAGGAGAAAAAAACTAGCATGTTATAATGCTAACATGCCTCACCAAGCTTTTGGAGTCTGAGAATATCAGTAAGCCATATGATGCGTACATTTGATGTTAAATGGTTGGATTTCTGAAAAGTTGTTGGCAAAGTCCCTCGCCAAATGTTATGGACAGTGCCTTCTGGATTTGGTTCACTGTCGGAATGCAGTTTGTCTTTATCATGGATATAATAAAATGGAGCAGATATATTTTTTAAAAAAAGTGCTAGTTGGCAGCATTGCTCTGGGTGGCTTCTTTGTTTTTGCCCAGTGCAATTCTTTGGCCCAGAGAGGAGGCCTGTGGGATAGGCAGTGAACGCAGTGGAAGTTTGGAGTGCAAACTGATGGTTCCAGAATTAGCACTGGTTGAAGGAGATTTGCAAGCGTGACCTTGCGTACGGGTTTTGAGTAAAACACAGTTGAGGAAAACTGCACGTGTCTGGATGATTCACAAAGGTCACAATTTATCCATACTCAGAGTGGCCAGAACAAGTTTTGCTTCAGAAAATTTCATTTGTCTTTCTGTCTCTGCTTTGCTTTGTTGTCTGCTTTTTAAACACAGAGATGGTCCCCCCCCAGGGAAATTCCCAGATGCAGATGTTCCAGCTGTGCTAATTCCCTAGGAACTATCCCTGCTTAAACACTAGGGAAATAAGGCAACTGCCTATTAAAAGTTGCAAGTATTCACACATCTGCACAAAGGTTCTTCCAAGTTTTGGGCCCCATCCTGGCTCTCCAGAAGTTAACACAGCAATCCTATGCACGCTTACTAAGATGAGCCATTGGATGTGGTAACATTTGCAGGATTGCAAAGTGCATATTTTGGGAGTGGGAGGAGAAAGTCTAGACAAGCCTGAGTTCCTCTTCTGCAATATAACCTACCTTCCAGGGGTGTTGTAACATTAGCAAAAAGATAATATACGTTCTTTGAAAACTTGTACACGCTAAGCGTTACGATTTTTATGTGCAAAATGTTGGAAATGTTGATGAAAAGACTGTCTTTGAGATGGGTCAAGTGAAACAACGCCTTTGCTTTTTCGTGTCACCTTTTGGAATATTCCAGCTAAAACCGATCATTGCACTGGAGGCTGGTATTGAATGGTAGTTTGTTGTAAGAACTAAAAGCTGAAATCCATGTGTAAAAAATGGCTATATTCAAACTTGTCAAGTTGAATGGCACTGTTATGAAATCTGCAGAAACTTGAAATGAAATGCCTGAGCCTTGAAAACCATTTCTCTGTCACCAGAAATGTCCTGAGGGATCACATTGAAGGCATCTTCTGGTCCAGGACCCTGTTTCTAATAGGGGCCACCCGGCCATTTTTGTGATGCTCATGAGCAGAGCCTGAAGCTTGCCCTCATAACTTCTGTCTCTGTTTCTAATATCCAGACATCCAATCTACTGTCTGTCAGGACTAATAACTATCAGATCCATCCATGGTTATTGGTCATGATAGCTAAATGGAGATAGTAGACCTTTGTATAGTTAGAAATTATCATTTGTGAATTCATCCGTTTTTTAAGCCAATGGCTATCATCACATCTTATGGCAGTGACTTCAGAAAGGAAATTGTTCACTGTGTGAAAAAAATACCTTTAAAGCCCAGGGGGGAAAGCTAGACTTTCTTTCTTTCTTTCTTTCTTTCTTTCTTTCTTTCTTTCTTTCTTTCTTTCTTTCTTTCTTTCTTTCTTTCTTTCTTTCTTTCTTTCTTTCTTTCTTTCTTTCTTTCTTTCTTTCTTTCTTTCTTTCTTTCTTTCTCCATATCGTGGTGGTTTCCTGAGGACTTTTTTTTTTTTTTGGGGGGGGGGGAATAGGAAATTTTGGAAAGCACTGTGGGGGACATCTCCTGTGAAATATTCTGTTTTTTAAATTGAGTTAAATGTTTTTAGAAACAAGGTTTTGCACTGTAATCCTCAGTGAAGTTATACCTTTCATAATCTATTGAAGGCAGTGGACCTAGGAATATATAACTCTGTTTAGGACTGTACAGTTTGTCGCTCAGAATTTGTGCATGAATATTTTTATGCAGGACAGTCGAGCATTAGCAATGAAGCTGTTATAATTCCTATGCATACCACAGAGATTCAGCACTCTTGGCTAAGATGAGCCAAAGAGTATGCATGCTTCTTATGTATTTGCATAAAAAGAGCAGACAACATCTTCTTTGTTTCCGGCCTCTGGTTACTTTTAAAATTAAGACGCATGTGCTAAAGCAGCATAGGATGTCACAGTGTGCAGCTCCCTCGCTCACTCAGACTGGCTATGTTTGCAGTTTTGCTTCTGGGACACAAAGGCGTTTGTTCCTCCAGATTCCATAAATATGCGAAACAGTACAATTTTACATACTAGCTTGTAAATGATGCCTTTTATGTTGCTAACACAATTTAAGTACGTTTAGGTTTGATAAAAAGATAACAATTGCATACAGTTTCCCCAGAATTTTCATCCCCTTCATGGCTTCAAAATTCCCCATGACTTCAAAAATGTTACATTTCCACTTTTATCTTCCTCGTATCTACCGCCAGCCAGTTTAATTGGATGGCCCTGAATTCTTACCTTTATACAAAAGTCATGTTACTCATTCTCTACATTTGATAAATCTTTGTTATGTTCCCCATCTTTATTTTTTCTAAACAGAGAAACACCATGCCTTTCCACCTTTCCTTGCAGAGAGGAAGAAACATCCCTAAGTTGGGCTTTGCTCACTCATTTAAAACTTAATTCTTTTTCTCTTCCGGGGAGGGTGTGTGGCTGGGGGTTGGGGGGGACATGGAACTTAATGGGCTCACAGTCAAATGATGTATTACGCTAACGGAAGAAAAGGCAGCCGTGGAGCATTCACTTTGGGCTCTGTGTGTGTGTAACTGCATGCTGCCATGAGCCTGAGCCTTTGAAATTGCGAAACCGGTAGGTGGTCTCTCAAGGAGAGTAGGGAAGAGCGTTGTCAGTGGGAGACAGGAAACTGACAAGGACATTTGAAGAGGCTTGCTGTGTTATGTGTTGATAAGGCTTGACCCTCCCACCCCCTCCCCATGCTCTGGTGGTTCTGCCAAATTCACACGTTAAGAGGCACAGTGGGCCTAACAAAACAGTCTCGATTCGGCCCTCTTCAGATTTCAACAACAGGGTCGCAGGTTCAAAATCAGAATCCCCCATAACCAAATTGAAACGTAGGTCTTTGGAAGAGCTTGGCTGGGAGCCAAATGTGGAAGGGGTGAATTATCCAGTTACCAAAATCTCACAGGAGCAGCTGTCGTGGTGGAGAGCTTTCGGCTCAAGATGGTGGGAATCTTTGCTAAGGGGTGGTGGGGGAAGCTTTCAGCCATTATCAAAGGTAAAATATAAAACTGAAGGAAAGCAAACGCTGTGTAGGAAGCATGCGGAAGATTTAGAGGCTCTTGACAAGCAAAGGCTCTCAAGAATCCAAGTTGCTCTTCGGAGTCCGCAGAGTGGATGCAGATGAAAATATGGTTCTCGTGCAAATGCTTTGAAACCAGTTGCTGAGACGTACGAGAGAGGTCAGGCTACAGAGCTGCATGGAATGTCTCCCATGGACTTGCATGATCTCCTCCTTTCCTCTGACAGACCCCCCCACCACCACACCAGGTGTGACATTCCAACATGGACAAGCAAGCCAGGTGTGTGTATTGGGGGGGTCCCACCCTCAAAGTGTCAGACAGCTTTCCCAGGCCCTTGGCGCATTGGCTGTGCTCAAGAAAAACTGTGGAACCACAGATGGGAGTCTGGGGAAGAATGACAGGTTAAGTGTTTCTGAAGCACATGTGAAAGAACGGCACTTGACGTGGAGTATTAGACTCTGAACGCTTTTTTTGTTTTTGTCATGTATTACCTGAACCACCAATTTGCATGGAGCTTAAAAGAGTAGCGTAAGCATAAAAGACGCATCTCTGCCCCAAAGATCTTGCCGTCAACTTTGGGCTGTGGAACGTATAATCTGTGTTTCAACAGTGGAGGAGATAATCGATATATATTTGAAGGTGGAAGAGGAAATAGATCGGGCCCGGTTGCTTGAGATGTGTGATCTACTTTTAACTAAGTTGTACATCAGTCTCCTGTGGGGAACACATGGAGGGGGAGTAGCCATAACCCCGCATAAATCCATCTCCTTTTGTAGATTCCCACAGCAGACAACAGCTGGGTCTTGATAGGATGTCTCTTGTCCTGGGACCCAGGGACAGATTAGGATCTAGTTGGTGTCCCATTAGCCTAGCTCCCCAGTGGGCTCCTTGACTGTTCTGGTCTTGTGTTTTCTGCTTGATTTATAACACTTATAAGGACTTTTGGATCTCCATTCCTCCTTGTTTCTGACAAAGGCAGCTTTGACTGTCAAAAGCTTACACCCTGAAACTCCTTTTGGTCTCTAGGGTGCTAATGGACCCAAATCTAGCTCTTCTACTGTAGACCAACATGGCTACCCTCCCAAAACATCTTGTTTGGATTTTTGGCTCAGGATTTTTGGTTGCCAGGATGTTTGAGCTGTCTCGCATCGTGATTAGTCGCATATATGAACAAGTGTGTGCACTAGATTTAATTTTCTGTTATAACAAAGGCATTAGTGACCTGGTTTTGGGGGGGGACGGGACAGTGCTGTCAGTCATAGCAACATCACAGGGTTCTCAAGGCAAGAGACGAACAGAGGTGGTTTGCCATTGCCTGTCTCTGCATAGCAACCCTGGACTTCTTTGGTAGTCTCCCATCCAAGTACTAAGCAGGACCAGTGCTGCTTGGCTTCTGAGATCTGACAAGGTTGAGCTAGTCTGGGCCATCCATGTCAGGGCAGTGACCTGGTAGGGGCTACTTAAATTACAGCAGTGTCATGGACAGATCTTTATCTGTTGTAGACGTGTGTGGATGTCCCCATACAGGTGGGGAGCAGATAGGATGGTCTACTCTTAGTGTGGTTGCCAACCTGTAGGTTCGGGAGCTCTCCTTTTAATTTTAATTTATTTAATTTAACCTTCAATTTCCTATACTGCCCTAACCCTCTTGGGGGTCTCTAGGCGGTTTACATGGGGTGCTAAGCACATTTTCCACCTAACTTGGGCCACATTGTACTAGGGATGGGGCTGCCGGCACCCAGGTGGAGGCTGATGTTCTTTCAGCTCGGCTTTCTCCCTGGCAGTCTATTGGCTAGCTGTTCTTCCTGGTGTTCAGGGGGGGCGGCACACGATACATCCTCCTCTGGGCTCGGCTATGTCTCTGCAGTTACCGTTGATCTCCAGACTACCAAAATCAGTTCCCCTTGGAGGAAATGGAATATTTAGAGGGTGGACTTTGTGGCATTCCCCAAACCAGAGTTGAAGTTGGTAACCCTTACCCGTGCAGATTTATGAAGCTTCCAGTATTTTGGAATATTCTGTGGGATTGTGTGAAAACTTGCCACAAAAAGCCTAGGAATGCTGTTGTTAGGCCCTGACAGGATTGTTCTTCGGTGACCTATTTCCCATGTCATGGAGGCTGAGTGGAAGGAAAACTCACTGTGACATTACAGGACATACTACAGAGATGATTCATGAGTTAGCAGCATGGCGACAAATAAATATTTATTTTCTGCCACCACTTCAGTTCTGATTTATGTCCAACTGAATTTTTCCATGTGGTTCGTGGACTGTTAAAACTGAGGTCTGAGTCCACAGGAGGGGCACCTCCAGTGGCTTGGCGTGACCATTTTATGCATTCCTTTGCTCATAAAATCACTTGAATTCAGTCAAGCAAACTTCACTTAAAAGGCAGAGGATATTATCAGAGGCGTGTGAAGCATCCATTTGCCAGCTTTCTATGGATCATTGTGGATTAATTGCCGTGTCTATAGGAGACAAGGTACTGTGGGCCGCCACTTGCAAATTGGATCCTTGCCCATCATGGCTTGTAAAAATGAGACAACGGGAATTAGGAGGATGGTTGGTTAAAACAATTAATGCCTCATCATCTGAGGATGGATTATCCTAGGCTTTAAAAGAGGCAGTGATCCACACTCTATTGAAAAAAACCAACTTTGGATAATTGGGAAATGGCCAACTTTAAACTTCTTTTAAGTTTCCCTTTGGAAAACAAGATAACTGAGCCAATTATAGCGGAACAAATCCAGGATTATCTGAATTAAATCTCTTCCCTTGACCTTTGTCAGCTGGGCTTCAGACTTGTTCTGGATCACAGAAGGAATACCCCCATACCCAGTTCTACATCTTTTTAAAGAAAGCCACCAGGAACTGCTGTCTCTGTCTTTCAGCAGTTCCCAGAAGCTGTGGTCCTGTGCAATGCTCCCTCTAAGCTGTGGAGTCTTGTGAGCAAACATTCTACTTTGTGAGCTACTGGAATTAAACTTGTGAGCAAGCGATTTGGCTACTGCATCCATTAGTTTGCTCTGGAGCCGTCCTTCCTGAGTGAAGACAAAAATGTATGAGCCGGAGGCTAAAAAACTGTGAGCTAGCTCACACTAACTCAATTTAGAGGGAACACTGGTCCTGTGGATGTGGGCAAAGAAGCTGAAGCTAAATCCAGAGATGTTTTTGAGCATGAGTCCCCAGCCTTTTTGAACTTGTGGGCACCTTTGCAATTCTGATACAGGGAGATGGGTGCAACCAAACATTGGCTGCCACAGGAGGCAGAGTCAGCCATAAAATGCCGAGGAGTGAGGTTATGCATAATCCTAATGCTAAATCTTAAACATTTCAAACAGAAGCTCTGTTTAATGAGATGCCTTTAAAAATTCTTTTGCATACACACAGTGTACCTTCAGTAAAGCAGTGAAGAGCCATGTACTGTTGTGGCAGCTGCTGCCAAAGCAAAATAGCTGGTCCGATCTCCAGTGGCCAATCAGAAGCCCTGCCGGACAAAAGCCCCACCTGGCACCACCCACCTTCTATAAACACTCTGCAAGTACCAGGAAAGGTGGCAGGAGGGACCCTGTTGTAGGGAAAAATCGTTGGACGGTCAGCCATGGGGGAAGATTTTCTTGGTGCTGATGTGCCTTTGCCAGCTTAGGTGAAGAATTTAGGAGGCTTGATAGGGTTTGATGAAACAGATTCCTACCATGGCCAGAAGTACCTTTTTTATTTCCATTTTTGTTCATCTTCTCGAAAGAGCTGACTGTGTCACATTGCTCCATATGCTACTAACCTCTGTGACTAGTGCAATGTGATTGTATGTACAGCTGCCCTTGAAGAGAATTAGGAAGCTTCAGCTACTGCAAATGTGGCTACTTGGAGAATATATGTGTGGTTACAGTGGCGCTGGCTTTTGATTTGTTACCAACTTGAATTCAGGGTGCTGCTCTGGGTCTATAAATAATAATATATAATAATACCTTTCTATTTATTTAATCGCCCAATCCGGCAGAGCTGCTGGCCCTGAGTGATAATTACAGTTACTCATGTAGACAGTGGACTAACAATAATTCATAGGGGATGAGGGAGGACACAACATATAAATCTTTTTTTTTTCAAGGCCAGGGATCCCCATAGTTGAAGGACCACCTCTCTCTTTGTAGGAGTCCACCTACCTGTTAAGATCAAATGAGCAACCCGTTCTACTTAGTGCCACCCTGCTACCAGGATTAGGGTTGCCAGGTCCCTCCTGGCCACCAGCAGGGGATGGAAGGGTATAATTAGCAGATCCAGGTTGGGAAGCTCCTGGAGATTTTGGGGGTGGAGCATGGAGAAGACAGGGACCTCAGTGGGGTACAATGCCCATAGATTCCACCCTTCAAAGCATCCATTTTCTCCAGGGGAACTGATCTCTGCAAGCTGGAGATGAGCTATAATTCCAGGGGATCCCCAGGTCCCACCTGGAGGCTGGCATCCCTAGGTTAGGTCCAGGATGTCCTAAGCTGCAGTTCATGCCCCTTGGAATTTGTTCCTTCTGGAGATAAGAAGGGTCATCTCTTACCTAGTTCCCATAAGAATGTAAGGTATCCCTTTTGATCCATAGGAAGCTGATCAGACTTGGAATTCCCACGCTCTGACACCAAGCCCTAATCCAGGAACTCTTGTAGGTAGTTCCTTATTCTGTTGTATTGTATTTATTAGTTTTCTTGTTTTTAGTAGATCCATAGCTGTTTCCTACCATTTCGCTGGACTGTTGTTATATTGGCAATTGCCTTTAGTCTTAAAGAAGGGGGGATATTCATTGTCTAAATCAATAAATAGCTCAGATAAATTTGTTTCATATTTGTTATTTATTCTATCTTATCAAATGGATATACCCTCCACCAATAAATATAGAACTGCTCTGTGGACAAAGTGTGTTAGTTGACTATGGCTCTAGCAGGGACGCTAACTAATACGTCTTTCCAGGGCTATTTTTGGGCAGGAACGCACAGGAACAGAGTTCTGGCTGGCTTCCGAGTTGGCCACGCCCAGCAGGAACTCATTAGCATAATAGGCCACACTCAGCAGCAGAAACTCGTTAGGATTGGCTACATTAGGGCCCTGTGGCCTAACTTGCAAAGGAGTTCCTGCTACACAAAAAGCCCTGGGTTTTAACAACAAACAAGGTAAACAGAATAAGAAGCAAAAGGTGGGTGTGGCTGGATGACCACACTTCTGGCTACATGGGGTGTGGCCTGATATGCTAATCAGCTGTGCTGTCATGAGTGTCGCCTAATATGCTAATGAGTTTCTGCTGTTGGGTGTGGCCTGTTATGCTAATGAGTTCCTGCTGGGCTTTTTCTACAAAAAAAGCCCTGTGTCTTTCTAACCCCTGTGTGAAAATCTGTATGAGCGATATTTTTTTTTCTTCTTCCAGGGGAGGAGGGATCAAGTTCTTCCTGGGATTAGGTTCTTCCTGATACGGTTTGATGCTTGCCCAAATCTAAGAGTCTCGATCACCAATTACAGCAGGATAGAAGAAACATGCGTATCGGGTGAGAATAGTAAGGGGTTATCATACCTCTTCCATCAATCAGAAAAAGTTATAGCTGTACACTTCCTTCAGATAAGTTTCTTTTTTTAAAAAAAAAGGTGACACATGTACGCACAAAGAGTTCCAGAAGGTTTGTCCTTGTATGCTTTCTCCATCACTACAAAGTAATTCAGCATACCCAGGAACGCCAGCAGATACGGGGGGGGGGGGAGCGGAGTGTGGCTTTGCTGCTTTTAGCACAGTCTTTGTGGAGGAAACATTTCTTTGCTTTTGAGTTATTCCATTGCTGTCGACCATTCGCTTAGTTCCAGTTGTTTTTCCTAGCTTTAGCACATAAAATCTTGGAAACGTGCCTAGCTGGGAAATTGCATTTCCATTTCCACACCTGCTGTGCACTAGAGTTTTATAAGAGGGATAAAAAGCCTCCCTCCCTGAACATTTCCCATTAAAGGGTAGCTACCTGAGACCCACAGCGCAATCCTAAACAAAGCTCTATGCTGCTGCATCCCTTGAAGTGAATGGATTTAGAGAAGTGTGTAACTTTGTTTAGGATTACGCTGTAAATCACAGCCATGCCATCTCAGGCAACTTCTGCCCTTTCTTTTTCAGAATGACGCTCTGAACAGATCTGTGCAATTGCTGTGCAGACACATTCTGAGTCTACTGAGCGGCATCGTCTTGCTCTGTGTGAAGGAAAGGTGATGGAGGCTCCTTGTTGTACCAGGCGCCTAGGAATGTAGCCTTGCAAAAGCAGACCAAAAATGTTACTAAGCCCTGATCTTTCTGCCTTTATGCCTCTCCAACAGTCAGTTGGGTGGCCTGTGTGTTATGCACCATCAAGTAGTTTCTGATTTAGGGTGAGCCTATGAATTAATGTCCTCCAAAACATTCTGTGGTTAACAACCTTGTTCCAGTCTTGCAAGCCGAAGGCCACGTCTTCTAGGGTTGCCAGACCCCCTGGTGGAGGTGAGGTTCCCCCACTGCCAGGCCCTGCCCCCCAGCCATCCATCAGCTGGCTGGTGGGGGGACTTACCAGTAGAAAGAGAAAGGCCCAGGCCGTGTTGCCAGCATCGCACAGGTAATAACGTCATCACACCAGAGACCTCCAGGTGACACTCTGGTATTTGGGCAAAAACTCTATGACTGAGCCAGCTTTACCATAGAGTTTTTGCCTAAATACCAGAGCATCATCTGAAGTCACTGACATGATGATGTCACTTCCTATGCAATGCTGGCAATGTGGACTGGCCTTTCTCTTTCTCCTGCTAATTCCCCCTATCCTTTATGGGGTTAATCCCATAGTATTGGGTCTTCCTCTTTTCCTGCTGCCTTCCACTTTTCCTACCATGATTATCTTTCCCAGTGAGTCCTGTCTTCTCATGATGTGACCAAAGTATGATAGTCTCCGATTCTAGGGAGAACCTGCTTACTTGCCTTTTTGGTAGTCCATGGTATCCATAGCACCACATTTCAAATGAATCTATTTTCTTCCTGTCGGCTTTCCTCATTGTCCAACTTTCATATCCATATGTAGTAACAGGGAATATCATAGCGTGAATTATCCAATTGGGGGGCCTAAAGGAGTGAAAAGCACCAGCTTTTGTGAAGACTTCCGACCTGGTCACCTGGCGTCAACAGGCAACTGACAATTGACGACTCTGCAGTAATGTGGCAAGTTACTCCACGATCATCAAAGACCTTCCATGGAGACAGGCCGTTTCCCTGCTCCATGTCAGCTATGCTTGTCAGCATCAGGAATAAGCGCCACTCATGGTGGTGGCCAGGGCCACTTGCCGTGCAGCTGGGTACCCGACAAAAATGGGTGGGGAAAGGGACGATGGGAGCATTCTCCTCCTCCTCCCCCCTCTTTGCAATTCAGGGCAGAGTTGTCTGTCTCTGCACGATGAATGAGTGAAGGGGTAGGGCTACCAACCTCCAGATGGTGTTTGGAGTCCTCTTGATCTCCAGACTACACAGTTCAGTTTCCCTGGAGGAAAAGGCGGATTTTGTAAAGTGCCCTGTATGGCATCAAATGGATTCACATCCCTGCCGAGCTCCCTCTCAGTCTCCTGGAATTTCCCAAGCTGGAACTGACAACCCTAGGTGGGCAGGAGAAGGTTGTGTCTGTGTACATGTTACTCTCTCTGCTCCTTGTTCATCCTGGGAATAACTGACTGCTTGCTGTTCCCATGTTTTTTCTGTCCTCTTTCCTCCCTCCCACTCAGAGAGCTGCCTTCAAAAGCCGGAGGAAGAGTGAGCTTATGGATGGAGGGCCCCTGGTCTACATGTACGGCCTGGGCCTGATGGAGCGTGGCCAGCATAGCAGAGATACAGGAGACAGACAGGTTAGAAAGGATCTCTGTGGGCGCTGCTAGGTGCATGCACAGAGAGCAGGATTAGGCCTTGAAAGCTAGTGCTGGTTGTCTGCTTTTAACTTAATAGATTATGGACCCAAAGGCTAGGTGGTGGTGGGAGGTTTCCTGGGTCCTTCCTGGAATATTCTTCCATGTGCATGATGACGTCACTGGGAAGTGACATCTTTGCGTCACTGACATGGGTGGAACTGACGCTCTAGTTTTTGGTGTTTTGCCTTCAAAAGCATAGAATTTGCCCAAAAACTAGAGTATCGCCCCACTGATGTTGGCGATGTGATGATGTCACTTCTGGGTGATGTCATTGCGTCGGGGGCATTATCCGGTGACATCCCTGTTTGGGGGTAAGGCTTCCCTCACCAGCCAGCTGACCAGCAGCAGATCAAAACCCTGAAAAGTGGGGGGACCCCCTCTGGGACCTGGGGGTTGTGTTTTCAGTCACCATAATAAGTTTTTCCTAAAATAGTTTTCTTAGAACAAGTTTTCTGAAAAACTTATTGTAGGCAGAACTCCTGGAACATGAAGAATTCACTGCCAACTATAAAAAGGTATCATGGCAGCTCTTGCTAGGGATGTCGTCTCTCTGGCCCAGGTGGGACATCCCAGTCTTATCACCTGTTGCAGAATCTGAAAAGGATGAAGCCTGTGTTGGTGTAAGGCAGTTCTGTCCCAGGACTGGACGCTGATGGCAAACTTCAGAGAGGTACTGTTCTGGCAAGGTTTTTGCAAGCCTCCCACACTGATAATATTGGTTTTTTGTTTTTTAAAAATAATTTTTAATTACATTTTACACTACAACCTACAAGTTAAGGGGAAAGGGATACAACCTAAAATATAGAGTAGCAAGGATCATTGTTATGTTATACTGCAAATTGTTGATGTTTCCCTATTATCGAAATAGTAAAAGATGAGAACTAGCTATATATAAGTAAAACAAACAATCACAATCATACTTAACTATAGGGAGTGCATTTTAGTGTTAAGGTTATTAATTTTAAAAGCAAAACGTCAGACTTTCAACTTTGCAGCTTTCTTTCCTCTAAGCTTCTTTTTGTCAAAAGTCTAATTTGACTTTTAGAGGTCTAGGAGCATCAGCTCCTAATTCTGATTCTGAGTCAGACAATTCTTCTGAGGAACTGCTCAAGGTGTTGTCAACGCTTCCCATGCCTTTATCCTCGTTGTCTTCTGTAACCTTCCTGTCCTCGGCTTTCTCAGATCCATTCGTAGCTTTCTGTTGCTGCTCCAAAAATAATTTTGCTTTAGTAACAGAGTCAATCTTTTCTTTTTTCCCGTTGAAGTTGAAGATAAGACCTTCAGTAGGGAGTGGTATTTTTCTGTAGAAATAGTATCAAATCTCTGTATTGTTTCCTCCTCTTTCTAATCTCAAATGGAACATCTTTCAAAACTTTAGTTTCTTCTCTTTTGATTTTTAGGGTTATTCCTTTTGTCGCTTTCAATACTATGTCCCTTGTTGATCTTTTAGAGAATTTTACAAAAACTTCACCGGGGAGCTTCTTTTTTAAAAAATAAATTCTGGATAGGTGCAGTAGACCAAATCCATATCGCTTTGCAAATTTTCTGCTGTACAGCCCACCACGGGAGCTATTCCTTCGCTTAAGATCTCTTTCAGGTTCTCTCCTTTCTGCTCTGGAATACCTTGGAATCTCAGGACGTAAGCTGATTTTTCCGTCTGAAGAAGTAACAATTGTTTCTCGGAGTTCTTTTCTTTCTCCACTGCCTCCAGTCTTTGTTCTAACAAATTTGACTTAGCATCAACTTTTTTGAGCTTCTTAGCTGTTTTCTCTGTTCCTGCCGAGGTTTCTTTCAGTTCCTTTTGCAGCATATCAAAGTTATTATTAAGATTGGTCATCTGGCCCAGCAGGGGGCGCAGTACTGCAGCAATCATTTTGGGAAAGTCTGTGGTTACTTCTGGTTTAGTAACCCGAGTTGATGAGCTGGAAGTTCCTGAAAAGAATTTCCCCTTAACTGCCATTTTCTCTACCTGATGTATCATTGTTTACATTAAAGGAAAAGTTTTTTAAAAAAAAGTCTCTGAAAGTCCATGGATTGCAATCTTCTTTCTAGTCCGCACCGCACTCAGCCAAGTTATCGATCTCTCTTCAAGGCGGCTCTACTGCCCCTTGCTTTTCTCTTATGAGAGTCTTTCCAGGATTGGGTGAGTTCCTCTTCCCCTTCCACTTTTTTGGGGGGTTTTGGCGTGGCTTTTCAGATTTGCGAGTGGGCGATTGTTTGTAGAAGCTGACATCAACTCACGATTTACTTCACACTTCAGTTCAGAGTGTAGGGGGAATAATTTTTCTGCCAGATTGCTTGCGCACTCTCCCCAGTGTGCGCCTCTGTGTACCATGGCTGGTCTCGCGCTGCGGGGACTTTTTGCAGCAAAAAGGAGCCTCAATCAGGCCCGTAGCTAACAAGTTTTTGCTCAGGGGGCCCATGTTTTTTTCAGGGGGCCCACCAGCAATGTTCCCTCTAAGCTGCAAAGACTGGGGGGATGGGGGGGGAGAAAAAGCCTTTGCAGGGGCCCGTGCTTCGGCGCGGCCCTGCAAAGACTGGACGGGGGGAGGGAGAAGAAGCCTTTGCAGGGGCCCGCGCTTCGGCGCGGCCCTGCAAAGACTGGACGGGGGGGGAGGGAGAAGAAGCCTTTGCAGGGGCCCGCGCTCGGCGCGGCCCTGCAAAGACTGGACGGGGGGAGGGAGAAGAAGCCTTTGCAGGGGCCCGCCCTTTGGCGCGGCCCTGCAAAGACTGGACGGGGGGGGAGGGAGAAGAAGCCTTTGCAGGGGCCCGCGCTCGGCGCGGCCCTGCAAAGACTGGACGGGGGGAGGGAGAAGAAGCCTTTGCAGGGGCCCGCCCTTTGGCGCGGCCCTGCAAAGACTGGACGGGGGGGAGAAGAAGCCTTTGCAGGGGCCCGCGCCGGCGCGGCCCTGCAAAGACTGGACGGGGGGGAGGGAGAAGAAGCCTTTCCAGGGGCCCGCGCCGAAGCGCAGCCCTGCAAAGACTGGACGGGAGGGGGAGGGAGAAGAAGCCTTTGCAGGGGCCCGCGCTCGGCGCGGCCCTGCAAAGACTGGATGGGGGGAGGGAGAAGAAGCCTTTGCAGGGGCCTGCGCTTCGGCACGGCCCTGCAAAGACTGGACGGGGGGAGGGAGAAGAAGCCTTTGCAGGGGCCCGCCCTTTGGCGCGGCCCTGCAAAGACTGGACGGGGGGGAGAAGAAGCCTTTGCAGGGGCCCGCACTTCGGCGCGGCCCTGCAAAGACTGGACGGGGGGGGAGGGAGAAGAAGCCTTTGCAGGGGCCCGCGCCGGGCGCGGCCCTGCAAAGACTGGACGGGAGGGGGAGGGAGAAGAAGCCTTTGCAGGGGCCCGCGCTTCGGTGCGGCCCTGCAAAGACTGGACGGGGGGGGAGAAGAAGCCTTTGCAGGGGCTCGCGCTTTGGCGCGGCCCTGCAAAGACTGGACGGGGGTGGGTGGGCAGTCAGCAGCCACTTACCTTGTGGGTTCCAAGGGCTGCTGCAGCGTGATAGCTCACGTGCAGCGCAGTACAGTTCTTTAGGTGGGAAGGGTCCGTGGGGCTGGGCAGGTCAGGAGGCGGGAGCAGACGAGGCTCGGATTTCTCACCCCGCCTTATGCTGGGAGGGGTAGAGGGAGGGGCGGAGCAGCAGAGGCAGAGCGGAGGTCTAACCTCCCTTATGAGACTGCTCCGGAGGAGGGGGAGGGGGCCGGGGAAAGGAGGGGGGAGCGGAGGATGGGGGAGGGGCCCCGCAAAACCCATGGGGGGGCCGGGCCCCCAGGGCCCCATGCAGGCTACGGGCCTGGCCTCGATCCTTCAGCTTGCACCTTGGGAGAGGCATCTCTTGTGTCCCCGGCTACAAGCCCCTTCAAGGGCTCAAGTGGGTCCAAGATCAACTTGGACCCCTTCCCATCGGCGCGATTTGTGGGGCGCTCACATCAGAGCTGTGATGGAGCGCACCCACCAGCAAGTCGCCAAAACCCAGAACCTCCCCACACTGATAATATTGTATCATTATATCTATGAGAGCGCTTTGTGTGGATTGTCAAGGTCCTTGAAGGATTGGGGAAGTTACACAACTGTGTAATCTGCTGCATGAGACGAGCTCGCATCCCGGGTTACCAGCTCCAGCTTGGGAAATTCCTGGACCACTTGGGCGTGATGTCTGGGGAGGGAGGAGTTTGGGGAGCACAGGGAGATCAGGGGAGATGTGATATCTCTCTAGAACTTCTCTTATCTATTGTATACCATAGAGTCCCTTTTCTCTGGAGTGTAGCAATATGGGGGAAAACCTGAGTATATTTTCGTTACAGGGAGAAACCAGGAACAGGCAAGTATAACACCCATTTTTTGTTTCTCCTCAGTTGGGGCCTGAACAGAATGAGAGAAGGCAAAGATTGATTGAGGTGTGTAAATTAGTTATTACCATAAAGTTTAAAATTTATGCAAATACTGAGAGTGTTTTAATAGAAAGACAGAAATAACACACTTTGAAACATGGTGGCAGCAACTGATCTCTGTAATCTGTGATAAACTGTTAATTCCACAAGAACGTCAGGCCCCACCTGGAGGTTAGTAACTCCACCCATGTCTGATTAGACATCATCTGCATGCTTAGAAAGGAGGGCAATTTCCAAAACTAGCAAAGAAATCTGGCTGACCCGTATTTCTCTGACCTGAAGCTATGACCTTTTCAATTCCCTGAAGTGATGCCCTCAATGAAAACTAATTCAGTTTTACCTCGTTTAAATTTGGGGCCATCTATTCATTTAAAGATTTTATTGGTTTTATGAATGCTGGACCTCTGCCCTTCCACTGCTAAATTCATGGTCTCTATACAAATATGGGTGTGCCTCAGCTGGAGGCTGCAGTTGCAACTGTGGGCTTTATTTGTCCTTTCCTTTTGTTACTGAACAGAGCAGGGAACACCTGCAAATGTTAATTTCCTATCCTTTTCTACAATGCAAATGTTGTGTGTATTTGAATTTAAGAAGCTGGAAACAAAAAGTCAGGGTTTCGGGTAGCAGGAAGCTGCCATGTGGGGACCCCAGTAGCAATCCAAGAAGTGCGGTAGTTGCAGCCAGGCAATCATTAGGTAGCAGAGAAGTTTTTTGTGTGAACTGATACTTTCAGACTGGCACCAGGACTATTTGTGCATCCACTGTGATTTTGTCTGGATTGCCCCCAGCAAATGGCAATCAGCCGTCAGAGTTAGGAGTAGGATTGCCAACCTCCAGGTCTGTTGTGGGGAGAAAAAGGGAAGGAGATTGTAAGCTGCTCTGAGACTCCAGGTAGGGTTGCCAGGTCCTACCTGCAATTCGGCAGGGGGCGCCCGGGTCCTGGAAGTGACATCATCATGTTGCTGCCGTTGGGGTGGGTGGGTGACGTGATGACATCATTTCAGTATGGTATCATTGCATTAGAGACATCCCCCGACGACATCCTTGTTCAGGGGTGGGGCTTTCTCTGCCAGCCAGCTGGCTGGTGGCGGATCACAGCCCTGAAAATCAGGGGAACCCCCGCCCAGACCAGGGGTCTGGCAACCCTAACTCTGAGTGAAGGGTGGGTATAAATCCAACTCTTCTCCTCCTCCTCCTCCTCCTCCTCCTCCTCTTACAACTGATCACCAGGCAACAGAGATCGATTCACCTGGAGAAAATGACTGCAGTGGAAGGCGGTCTTTATGGCATGATGTGGTATTGAAGCCCCTCCCCAAACCCCACCTTCCTCCGGCTCCACCCCCAAAACCTCCAGGTGTGTCCCAACCCAAAACTAGCAACTCTAGTTAGGACCAAAGGGGATGTGATAAATATCATGAATTTCTGAAAGAATGTAAAAAGTTAATGGCTTCTGTTGGGTCAGGGCTACACAGAAACCCTGCTTACTTTTGCTAATCAGATTCCCCAAGTTATTAGTGTTTTGTGTGTGTGTTAGGAGCTGCGGTGGCTCAAGTGGTTAAGACACTGAACTGCAGGCTGTGGAAGGTCAGTAGTTCAGCAGTTCGAGACCCGGGTGCCGCAAGACGGAGTGAGCTCCCGTCTCTAGTTCCAGCTCCTGCCAACCTAGCAGTTCGAAAGCAAGAAATTGCAAGTAGATAAATAGGTACCACTTCGGTGGGAAGGTAACAGCGTTCCGTGCGCCTTGGTGTTTAGTCATGCCGGCCACATGACCACGGAAATGTCTTCGGACAGCGCTGGCTCTTCGGCTTTGAAACGGAGATGAGCACCGCAACCCTAGAGTCGGATTCGACTGGCTTTCGAGCAAGGGAACCTTTACCTTTACCTTTACCTGTGTGTGTGTTTGGGGATGGGGTTTATTGGATACATCTTATTATTCCTTCACAATCAAACAAAATAGCCCTAATAAAACCATGGGGAGCTTGGGAAACTTAAAGAGTTAAATTCCTTTTTGCCTTCCCACATGGTCCCAGTCACAGCTGTGTGCACACACAAGGTTTTTTTCTTTTACAGATAGATGGAGACCACGATTTCTGTCATGTCTGTTTTGGCTCTAACTAAATCTAATGTCTTGAAATCACTGCTTTTGGTTTTATCATATGTAGCCTATAAAAAGAAGTGAAGGTGTAAAAAGAGAAGAACAGTAAGGGAAGAGCATCTTCCCTGATAGTTGTCCCATGAACCTCCTTCCGTCTTTGCTTGCAATACATAGCCTCAGAGGAGGGCTGGATCAATTTTAGAACATACTTTATATTCACATGGAGGAACAATGAGACTCAACAGAACAGGCCGTTACCTTAGAATATTCCCCAGAGTTCTCTGTGAGACGGTGAGTTTTGGTGGCAAATGTGTAGGAATTCCTCAAAAGGTAATTTAGTGTGGACAAGGCATTCTGAAGAAACAAGAACCTGGAAATTTCTAGAGTGGTTGGAGGTTCTTCCTTTTCTCTGAGCACTTCTATGGCTTTGTTGGGAAACATTTTTATAAATAGGAGCGCCTTTGCCTGTAATGCTAGAGGCCATGCTAATATTGCCAGCTATTATGGCTTGATCCAGGTAGGCTGGAGCGTTGGATAATTCTCACATTACCCTTCAATGTATTTTCAAGATGTGTGAGCCGGCACCTCCGTCTGAAAATGTAATACAAGAAGGAACCCTAACTCGATCATTAAGGCATGCCATTTTCCATGGCCTAGAAGTACATGGCGTAGCTCTAAGCAGCATGACTTCCACTGCTTTGATGTCCCCCAACACAGAAGGTCAGGTTTCCAATTTGCAACTATTGAGGTATGCTGGTCTTCTCTCTCTTACGGAATAGACCCTCCCCCCCAAAAAAAGCCTACAAAAGAAAGTGGCTGTACATAAAAATGTTTAAAGGACTTAAGGAATCCCCTTTCACAAGGTGTTGCGATGGCAACCCTAGTTCAGACAGAATGTATGGCTTATTTGAACCATGTCTAATTTGTGAATCCAGGATTCAGCTTGCAGATGAGCATGCAAATACTGCTTTGCCCCCAAATTCTGGTTTCATTACCTTCAGGGAACAGGCCAGGATGATACTGACCATGGTTAAGAAAGTAGCTTCAAACTGTGGTTTGGTAGACCCTAAGAAGTCATAGTGGAGTGGCCTACACTACGGGAGGTGGAAGAGCTTTTACTTCCACCTTCCAGCCATTTCCTCATGCTGAAATAGTGTGGGGTGGGAGGGAGAGTTATTTCCCTGTTTTTTGCTGCTTTGCAGGCTGTGGGGAAACAGAACACCAGCACGTCTAGTTTAACCCTGATATATCAAGAAAGAATAGAATGTTAACCTCCAGGTGGTGACTGGAGATCTCCTGGGATTACAACTGATCTCCTGGTGACAGAGATCATTTCACCTGGAGAAAATGGCTGCTTTGGAAGGTGGACTTCCATGGCATTATACCCCATTGATGTCCCTCTTCTCCCCAAACCCTGCCCTCCTCAGGCTCCAGCCCCCAAATTTCCAGATATTTCCCAGCCTGGAGCTGGCAACCCTAGGAAGGAATGTACTGTACATAGAAAACTTTCTAGTTCTCTAAGCCTATAGCCAGGGGTCATTTTGTAGAAAAAGAGGTGTGGGAGCTCATTTGCATAGCTCATTTGCACATGCCACACCCCCTGACAAAGGGCAGGCACACAAGCATGCCTGGGTTCCCTGCCTGATCTTCTCAAGATCTGGCAGGGAACCCAGGCTTGTTTAAAATGCCTTTCTTTCCCTTCCCTAGATGGGGAATTGAAATCCCCTCCCCACTTCCCTGAGTTTCTCCACAAAAGTGGAGAGGCTCAGGGTGAAAAGGGGGCATGTCTGCCTGCCTTTCCTTCCCCTCCCCAGCGAACCCACTGTGGCGGGCTGGCTGGAGAAGGGAAGGGAAGGGTGGGCAGGCAGACATGCCTGGGTTCCCTGCCTGACCTTCTCAAAATGCCCCACACCTGCGGGGCACCTGGAGATTGGGCAGGGAACCTAGGCATGTTTAAAATGCCTAAGAAAGGCATTTAAATCCCCCCAGGTGGCGGGCGGGCTGCCCCTAGGCTTGTTACTGCCAGAGTGCTGCTCCGGCGTGCTCCGGAAGGAAATGTCCCCTGCCTATAGTATGTTTATTTATGGAGGAGAATTCAGTGTTGTGATCCTGACCTGGATAGCCCAGGCTAGCCTGATCTTGTCAGATCTTGGAAGCTAAGCAGGGTCAGCCCTAGCTAGTATTTGGATGGGAGATCTCCAAGGAATACCAGGGTCCTGACATGGAGGCAGGCAATAGCAAAACCTCCCCTGAATTTCTCTTGCCTTGAAAACCCCCACAGGCTTGCCATAAATCAGTTGTGACCTGACAGCACTTTCCACCACTGTTCAGTGTTGTGAACAACCCCCCCCCCACACACACACACACACTGCAGCCTGAAGGGACAAAGTCCAGACCCAGGTTTACAACCTCCAGTGAGGCTTCAAATGCCATACAAGTGAAAATGAAAATCAGGAGTTTTGAATTAAAATGAACAATTGACTGAGCACTGAAATGAAACTTCCACCAGCTGGTGGCTTTTCTATTGAAATCTTCTGGTGTCCCTGGGAAGATCAAAATTAGAAATAGAATTTGAGAAATGGCTGAAACCCAGACGCTGCCAGCAAATTTCCACAGAAATCTGCCACTTGGCACAAGAAAATGGAACTGGAAATAAATGTTCTCTGCTTGGCTTCTCCCATGCCAATGCCAGTGCTGAGTGTTAATTGAGCAGTGAGGCAGAAGGGAAGGATGTGTTCCTTGCGAAAGCCATCTCAGATCTCCAGGGAGGCAAATTTGGGATCTCCAAGTCCTCGATACGGCAGACATAGCAAAAGACCTCAGGATGGAGAACCAACCTGAAGAATGTAACGGCTTTGATAGTGTGTTAAAAATGGAATACTGGCATGGATAGAGTCAGGCTGAGTGGAGCCAACTTGGAGAAATTACTGCGCAACCCTTTTGGCAGCTTAAAATACTCCCCCCCCCCCAGCTGCTTTTCTTCTTTGGGAGAAAAAAGCCAGAGGGACCTGTATCGGTGCCCTTGCATGCAGGAATGCCACTTGAATGGGAGTGACTGTAAGCTGTCCGACAAAGAAATAGTAAATGTTCGATGGGTAGAATTAACAGTTTTTTGGATAGCACAAAATTCTTGGAATATGCAATGTAAGGATACAGAGGCACATTTATCTCCCACCAGGTTGAACGTATCTTTCTATCAGTGCCATAGCTCAGTGACAGACACTTGCTTCTGTGTGCAAAAAAGTCTTAGGTTCATCACCAGCATCATCAGTTAAATGCTACCAGGTAGTAGGACCTGAGACCTTGGAACGTCACTCCTAAGTCAGTTCTGATAATACTGGGCTAGGCAGATCAGTAGGATGCAGCTTCATTTTATATATGTATTTATATATATATAAATGCACAGAGTATTAATAAAAATGTTATTTTGCTGAGGATGATCTGCTTAACACAGGGTGCAAGCTTCATTCTTATGTTTGAAAAGATGCATATGTATTTTCTTCACCGGCTCTCAGAACAAGCACAGCTAAGCATCCTCCCTGAAACTACACCTTGTAGTTTCAGGAAGGATGCTTAGGTGTGCTTGTTTGGCGTAGTGGTTGGCTGAGTTCAGACTGGCAGTTTGAAGCGGGAGCAAGTCGTGGCAAAAAAGTCCCAGAACAAACTGTCCCGGGTTTTCCCGGTCACACTGCGCAGAGCATACTGGGGAGGAGGTGCGAGGGAGCGTTAACACTCCGCCCCTGGTGGAGACAGGCCTGTAAGCGGCGTTTTCCTCACTCCCGGCTTTTCGGGTTAGCATTCACACTTCCGGGAAGCAGAATGAAGTGGGATAAACGCGCTCTCTGGGATTTGCTACCACTTTCACCAGGTATCTTTTAAACGCGGGAGTGAAGTGGTACAGGACGGGTTGGCTATGGATGAGGAACGCCAGATAGATGTGCCTGTGTCAACGCCCCCTTTAATCCGGTTGTGAAACGATGCTGGAATGTGCATATCTCGGGGCAAACTGCCAGTCTGAACTCAGCCATTAAGTGCGCAGACTCTAATCTGGGAGAACTGGGTTTGATTCCCCACTCCTCCACTTGCATCTGCTGGATGACCTTGGGCAAGCCATAGTTCTGGCGCAGCTGTTCTTGAAAAAGAGCAGTTTCTTTCAGAGCTCTGTCAGCCCTAGGGATGTGCAAAAAAAAAGAAAGAAAAAATAATTTGGCCCGATTCGGATTCAGCTAAATTGGGCGGAATCTGATTCGGCTGGCTGAATGACCCCCGAATGCCACTTTCAGCAATGCAAGCCGATAGAGGTGGCATTCGGCCGGCCGAATCCGATTTGGCTCAATCATACCCTATGGGAACTCTCCCCATAGGATATAATAGTCCTCCCCCTCCTGTCACTGAAGGGAAAGCAAATTGCACGCTCCCTTCACTGAAGGGAGCCAGCTGCCCTGCAAGCTAGCCTCCCCGTGCCTTCCCCAGCTCTCCTGCCTAAGTGGGCAAGCCGGAGAAGCCCTCCCCTTCCCTGGCTCACCCGCCCAGGTGAGCCAGGAAAGGCCCAGGACGAGGCAGGGAGGCATTTAAATGTCTTCCCTGCTTGCCCACCTGCAGAGCCCCCCCTTCCCCGGCCAGCGGCTGCTTTTTAGGCAGCCGTCGAAATGCCACCGAATTTTGGCAGCGGCTTTTGGCGGCAGGCCGAATCAGAGAGAATCTGATTCAGCCCATGGCTGCCTGAAAGGGGGCCGAATGGGCTATTTTCAGGGGTGCATTCAGTCCGGACAAACCGAATACACATCCCTAGCTACCTCACAGGGTGTCTGTTGTGGGGAGGGGAAGGGAAATGAGTTTGTAAGCCACTCTGAGACTCCTTTGGGTACTGAAGGGTGGGGTATAAATCCAATCCTCTTCTCTTCTCTTCTCTTCTCTTCTCTTCTCTTCTCTTCTCTTCTCTTCTCTTCTCTTCTCTTCTCTTCTCTCCTCTCCTCTCCTCTCCTCTCCTCTCCTCTCCTCTCCTCTCCTCTCCTCTCCTCTCCTCTCCTCTCCTCTCCTCTCCTCTCCTCTCCTCTCCTCTCCTCTCCTCTCCTCTACAAGATAGCTCAGATAATTTGCGTCCCTGCATTGCATGCTCCTTTTTTGCCTAGGTAGACAGGGAAGGGACTAGGGTTGCCAAGTCCAGGTTCAGAAATTCCTAGAGGTTTTGGGGTGGAGTCTGGAGAGGGCAGGGTTTGGGGAGGGGAGGGACCTCAATAAGGCATAATGCTGTAAGATTCCACCATCTAAATCAGCCATTTTCTCCAGGGGAACAGAACTCTGTAGTCTGGAGATCACTTGTAATTCCAGGAGATCTCCAGGTCCAACCTGGAGGTTGACAGCCCTAGACAGGACCCTGCTTTCTGGAGAATGATGTTTTTGTATTCCTCCATGCCAGTCAGGGGTAATATCAGGCTGCATCATGGAATCTCTTCCTTGGCCCTTCAGGATCCTGTCATGGCCCATACTGATAGAGAAATGAGAAATCAATGCTCATTGGAGCCTCCCTACTCCCAACGAGCATCCAGTGTGGTGTCATTGTTTCCAAGGCACTCTTCAGTCCCGCTCGTGGCACATCAGTGTGCCCCAGAGCATAGTCTGGGAACCTCTACCGCAACTGCTCAGTGTTTTGTTTTGATTCGTCCTCCATTCCTCCTCTTCCAGTGTGCCAAGAAACCTGCAAACCTTTTGCTTACTCTGCTTTCAAGGGCCATCTTTGGGGACCCTCTGAGATTTACAGGGTCTCCATGTAGCAGCAGCAAGAGCAGGCTGGTTGGACAAAGGTCAGATTCCTACTCTTTCCCATCAAGCCTTCCAATACAATTCCAAAGTCAAGACCAGCTCCACTGCTGCACTTGTTCTGAGCAAACACCAGCTGTGGCCAATGAAATATGACTTGGGCGGCAGTAATGCATGTGGGATGTCTTTGATAGTAACAAGTGAGAAGCAAAGGCTGAACAGGCTCCAACGACCACCGTACTTAGAGCTTGATTTACAGCTTTCGGGTCAAGTCCAGATTCTCATGATGGGAGTGCAGTGCTAGAGGAACCACAGCGTGGTCTGCATCACCACTAAAAAATGAAAAGCTAAACATTTCTCCCATTGCTTTATGAGGAGCCTGAGTGGGCTATGAATTACTGGGATGTGCTTTCTGTCCAAAAACCAGTCAAAAGAGAAACCGAGAACCCTTGCGGCTTGTGGGACGCTCCTTATAAGTCGGGAATCAGTGAGAGTAGCACGTTTTTTATTATCTCAATATAGTTTTCTCGAGAGGACATAATAAAAATTGTTATGGTACACCCCCCACTTCACTGGGGAACAGCGTTATTTAGGGGCCTTCGGTACTGGAATGGTCAGATTTTCCTTGCCTCCCGTTGAAGCCAAATGGAAGTTAAATGCTTTTCAGCACTCTGCCGGAATGGGCCTGTTGCTTTTAATGGGAAGGGAGGCAATTCAGCATTGAGGCAAGATGAGAGAACTCTGGAGCTTAGAAGCACCCTCCTTGCTAACATGATGCAGGAAGTGGTGAATGGGGAGGAAAAGCAATCCAGAAGCATCATCCGTGATCAGAGCTGGGCATTGTTTGATTCCATTTTTTAAAGGATAACCCACTCAGGGTTGTTTGGTTGTTGTTGTTTTTTAGCTTAGTTTCCAATACCCAAAGGCGAAGTCTTCTAGGGTTGCCAGGTTCCCCTTGTCCAGTGGAGGGGATGGGTGGTAGAGTTGCCAGATCCAGGTTGGGAAACTTCTGGAGATTTGGGGATGGAGCCTGGGGAGGACAGGGACTTCAGTGGGGTACAATGCCCATAGAGTCCACCCTCCAAAACATCCACTTTCTCCAGGGGAACTGATCTCTGTAGTCTGGAGAGGAGGTGTGATTCCAGGGGATCCCCAGGCCTCACCTGGAGGCTGGCACCCCTAATTAGTCTTCCTAAGTGGGTCTAAGGAATTCTGAGGGGAGACCTCAGTGCATGGTGAGGTTGCCAGTTGGCCTGGGAAATTCGTGGAGATTTGAGTGTGGTACCTGGGAGGGAAGGGAGCTTTGCCCTCCAAAGGATGTGATTTGCCTTCCAATGCCACCATTTCCCTCCAGGGGACAATGATCTGTTGTCATTCCGGGAGAACTCTAAGCCCCACGTTGAGGTTGGTAACCCTAGCTCATGAGCATTCTGGTCCTTGGCAAGACTGGATGTATATTTGAAGGACCCAGCAAACTGAGATCCCAAGTCAACCTTCTGTGCTTATTACATGGGTTACAGCAGGCAGAGAAAGAGGTACTTTTCTCCCTTTCTCACAATACAAGAACTCATGGGCACTCAATGAAGTTGCTGAGTGGTTGGGTTAGAATGGATAAAAGGAAGTACTTCTTCACCCAAAGAATGATTAACACATGGAATTCACTGCCACAGGAAGTGGTGGTGGCTACAAGCATGGACAGTTTCAAGAGGGAATTAGATAAGCATATGGAGCAGAGGTCCATCGGTGGTTATTAGCCACAAGGCATAGACTCTGGGCAAGTGATGCTCTGTATTCTTGGTACTTGGGGGGGGGGGTCAACAGTGGGAGGGCTTCTAGTGTCCTGGCCCCACTGGTGGACCTCCTGATGGCACCTGGTATTTTTGGCCACTGTGTGACACAGAGTGTTGGACTGTATGGGCCATTGGCCTGATCCAACGTTGGCTTCTCTTATGTTCTTACTTACCATCTCAGGAGGGGGATGAGTTATGGACCACGGAAGAGAGCAAATCTTTTTGCTTTTGCTATGAGGGCTGATGGGAGAAGGCACCTTGTTTGGAGGACTTGATGCAGACCTCTTAACAAGAAACCACAAACCAACCTGGCTTTTTGTATTGTAACTAAAACCCTTCCCAGTGTGCCTGTCTTGAATTCATTGACAGTCTGGGGACCCCAGGGCAGCTTGAGAACTCCTAGCTCAGTGAGATATTCACTTTTCATGCCATCCAGCCTCAATGGATGTCCCTTTCAGTTCAAAAATATCTAGTATCATAGGATCAGAGACCAGTGTCTCCGCACCAAAAGTCAGTGCCCACGCATCTGTACACCATGTGATACCTCCCAAATGTTTGGACTTCCAGCCAAATGTGTGAACTGACTCTATTGGAAAGCTATGCGTTGGAGATGACATCAGATGATACTGAACTTTGATCTGTGGGTTTGTTTATTTATGTATATAGCACTGTCAATATGCATAGTGCTTTGGCAGAGTGAAAGAAGGGGAGGTCGTTGCCCCAAGGTTAGAGGATTCAACAACTGGAGAAGAGAGGGGTGGTGGTGGTGGTGGGGAGAATATGCTCCATCCCTATTACATAGGCTTAGATTTAGCCTCAGTAGGGAAGGTGATTAAGAAGTGGGACCAAAGACTTCATGGAAAAGGTGGCCTTTGAGGTGGGTTTTGAAGGAAATGAGAGACATCGCACAGGTGGTCTTGGAATAAGTTCCAGGTATAAGAAACAGCAAGGCAGAAATGACAGAGTCATCTGACAGAGCAGGAGACCAGAAGCCGAAGAAGAGGAGGAGGAGATTGGATTTATACCCCACCCTTCACTCGGAGTCTCAGAGTGGCTTACAATCTCCTTTCCCTTCCAGGCTGACTAGGCTGAAGCCCAGGTGCCCTGCAGGGTCTAGGGGCCCATCAGTTGTTTTTTTTTTTGTGTGTGTGGAGGCACTGTTATTTCCTCTTCATAGACAGCCTGTAATATATAACCTCTATTAACAACATAATTAACTGCTTCCTTATTGCAGTGAAACAAATTGTCTCTTATATTAAAACAATTATCCATCAATTATATATTTTAATAATAATAAAAATTTATTTGTGTCAAAATATTACAGTATTTAATAATTATACCCCCCAAAATGTGCTTTCCTGAAGAGTTCTACAGGCGCAATAAAATATATATTTAAAAATTGTGAATAGAATTCTTCAGGAGACCCTCAAAATGGATGTAGGGCTGTACTCCTGTCTAGTACCTACCGTACCAGGGTCAGGCTGTCAGCTGTAGTGGGGTGAAAGACTGAAGGCCTAGGGGCCCAGCCAGGGCTTATTATGGCCCTGTTCCCTTCCCCTCCTCACAACAGATACCCTGTAAGGTAGGTGGGGCTGAGAGAGTTCTTTTGAGAACTGCTCTTTCAAGAACAACTCTGAAAGAACTTGTGACTGACCCAAGGTCACACCAGCAGCTGCACATGGAGGAGTGGGGTATCAAACCCAGTTCTCCCAGATTAGTCTGCTGCTCTTAACCACTACATCAGACTGGCTCTCAGATGGTTGAAGACAATGAAACTGGAGATGTGAAGATCATAAGTAAGTATGGTTCTCTGGGCAAATTTTTTTTGCTCATAGTCATTAGTGGATTGGAATGTTGACTGGCATTCCCACCTGCGCCCACTGTGTTGGTGGCCAGTCCCAAGACAAGCCCCCTGTGGCAGAAGGATCGGTGATGAATACTTTCAAGTAGCCCAGTATATGCACACACAGAGATGAGGGTGAGCAAAGGCCATGAAGAGCTCTGGAACTAAGGATGAGAAAACTGTGCTAGAGACAGAAGCAGACACAAAGCCAGAGACAGGAACAGACACAAAGATTTACAGGTAAGGTATTGTGTAGAGGAAGAGAAAAGAATGGGTTTGGCAAGACAGCACTGATCGAGGACCATTGTTTTCGTTCAGGAATTCAACAGGACTCATTTCCCGCTGTGCTGTAAATAAAGAACTGCATGAGTTGCTGGCGGATTGAATGTAAAGAGTAAGAGGAATCTAAGCCAAGGCGTCATTCCTTCACTACGGTGATGTTGTCAATGGATGTGGAGCTTATGAGGAAATGAAAGCTTTGGAGGAAATCTGAGAAGTTCAGTCTTGGACGTGTGGAATTAGGTGATGAGACACTGAAACAGAAATATCAGACAGGCAACTGGCAATGCAAGACTGGATAGATGGAGAAAGATCGGGGGTTGAAAGGTAGAGCTGAATGTCATCAGCATATAATTAGTACTGAAAGCTACTTGATGAGGTCACCCAAGGGCAGTGAGTAGACAAAGAATAGGAGACCAAAGACAATTTTCTGAGAGATTCCAGTGGATAAAGCCAGTTCAATGTAGTGGTTAGAAGCACACTGTAATCTGGGAGAACCGGGTTTGATTACCCAGCCCCCCACATGCAGCCAGCTGGGTGACCTTGAGTCAGTCACAGTTCTGTCAGAGCTGTTCTCTCAAAAGCAGCTCTCTCAGAGTTCTCTCAGCCCCACCTACCTCACAGGGTGTCTATTGCAGGGAGAGGAAGGGAAAGGAGATTGTAAGTCGCTCTGAGACTCTGAGTGAAGGGCAGGGTATAAATCCAATCTCCGCTTCTTCTTCTAAATGGAAAACGGAGGAATAGCCTCCCACTATGGCAGTATTGGGGCTGCGGTGGCTCAAGTGGTTAAGACGCTGAACTGCAGGCTGTGGAAGGTCTGTAGTTCAGCAGTTCAAGACCCAGGTGCCGCAAGACAGAGTGAGCTCCTGTCTCTGGTCCCAGCTCCTGCCAACCTAGCAGTTCAAAAGCAAGAAATTGCAAGTAGACAAATAGGTACCACTCCGGTGGGAAGGTAACAGCGTTCCGTGCACCTTGGTGTTTAGTCATGCCGGCCACATGACCACGGAAACGTCTTTGGACAGCGCTGGCTCTTCGGCTTTGAAACGGAGATGAGCACCGCAACCCTAGAGTCGGATTCGACTGGCTTTCGAGCAAGGGAACCTTTATGGCAGTATTAAAGTGACTGAGTGGAGAAGTAAGAAGAGAGCTGGCTGAAGACGGAGGCCTAGGGCGGGAGGATACTTGAGCCTGAACAGGGGAAGAGGACTTGGACTTAGAGGCCAGTTGACACAAGAAGCAGCTAGCCACAATATGGATGCTGTAAATCTTGCCACAAGCATCTTCAGCTGCTGAATTTACCGTGATCAAAGTTGTCCATCAGATGTGAGCTGGTGACCTGGTCTATTCAGTTTGTGCCAAACAGCTATGAACACCTGCCGAACATCTTTGCATCCGGTTTTTTTTCCAAAACTGTGCATGTGCGGAGATGCTGCAGATTCAAACCAGTCAGCCATCATTAGCATCACTGCTTAGACAAACACTGAAAGCTGGGATTTTTTAAAAAACACAGCATTTATTTATGACTGATTTATATGATTTGTGACTGATTTAATTGTCTGCTGAGTGGAGCAGTAACTCAGTAAACGAATATGGGGTAATATATTGTCGAAGGCTTTCACGGCCAGAGTTCATTAGCTGTTGTAGATTTTCCGGACTGTATGGCCGTGGTCTTGGCATTGTAGGACCTGACGTTTCGCTAGCAGCTGTGACTGGCATCCTCAGAGGTATAACACAGAAAGATGGAGTACTCTTGATACAGAGAGTACTCCATCTTTCTGTGTTACACCTCTGAGGATGCCAGTCACAGCTGCCGGCGAAACATCAGGTCATACAATGCCAAGACCATGGCCATACAGCCCGGAAAATCTACAACAGCTAAAGTATAGGGTAACCTCCAGTTTATGGTAAATTCCAGTCAGTGCCAGCCATTCTTAATGACACCTTTTCTCATCAGCCTTTCTGAACCCTGGTGGCCCCCTCAGGGTCTGCCCTGCCCCTCTAGTAACCGGCTTCCTGTTGTCACCCACGACGACCATCACAGTGGCTTCAGAACCGGGGAGGACAGGACAGGGAGGTCTGAATCCAGTAGCACCTTAGAGGGAGGGGATTTCCTACACCCCTTCCTGCTGGCTTCCTCTCTCACAGCCTGTGGATAGCCAGCTGCCATTGTCATCAGGCCAGTTGCTTTTAATGACAGCCCAATGGTGCAGATGCCCTCTGATCATCCCTGTGTGCTTATGGGGAATTGTCTCCCCGTGGGAGGTAGAGAGCCAACCAGTTAGTGGCCAATACGGAGCCCTGCTTTCCTCCAAGGTATGCTGAACCACCACAGATCAGCAGATGTGGCACTGTCTGTTGTGGGGAGAGGTAGGGAAGGAGATTCTAAGATGCTCTGAGACTCCGAGTGAAGGGTAGGGTATAAATCCAATCTCCATCTCCTCCTCCTCTTCTTCTTCTTCCTCTTCCTCCTCCTCGCTCCCAGGGTGTTGACCATCCTCCTTCCCCGGCCTCTGGCAACTCCATGAGGCTCCCCACTCCAGGACATAATGAATTCTGTTGCTGTCGTCATTGTTTATACTGTGCCCCAAAACTTGTTCCTCGAAACAATCTTTTGTAGGGAGACTTTCTACCTTTTTGTAGGGAGAGACTTTCAGTATGATCGGCATACCTCTGGATTGCAATCCATAACAAGTGGCCAGGAGTAGGCATTCAAACAGAAGGTTACATAGGTTTCTAAAATTGTTACAAGTGTGTATTTTACCCACAGACTTGTTCCTCCAGCGTGACCTTCATAAAGACTTCTCTGCTAAATGGCTGCCATGTTTGCTTGCAGTTCCTGTGCCTTGAATTCCGCCCTCCCTAGAACCAGGGGCGGATCTACATTTTTGGGGCCCAGAAGCTTGAAGTGCTATGGGGGCCCCTTTGCAACCAGCATTATCGTAGGACTGACCACAGATATTTTCAACTGACAGCTTATGTTTGTCCAGAACTTCTTGTATTTTGTTCAACAAGGGCATGGATGAATGGTTTTCTATTAGTAAAAATGTTAAAAATCTCTCATAGGGTTTTCCATTATAGCAGTATCGAAACCACAATTACCAACTGGTCAAAATGTGTCAGGTCAGGCGTAGCATCAACAATAATAGAGTAGTATTTGGTGTCTAGATGGTTGATTTGAATCACAATTTCATCTTGCACATGTTTCCCCATGATGTCATGGGGAGGGCGGACTACAAATCGAAATAAATAATAAATAAATATCAGTTCTTTATACACGGTTTTGGATAGGTGAGTAATGTTTACTTTTTCATTTTTACATTTCTCAAGATGTTCATGTAAAAATGGGTCAAACTGTGCAATAAGTTCAGTGGCCCCCATGAAGTTTCCACGATTTGGTGAGCCCCACTTCTCCCCATGACCTCTAAATGCTAAACCTCTTTCACTTAAAAACTTTATAACAGCTACAACTCTTTTCAGTACTTCAAAATAGTGCTGTATGTTTTTTCTCATCTATTCCTCAAGTTGCTGATCCAGGGTGCTTTTATTTGACTTTCTTGTTATCCAACACAACATTGCCCTCTTTATGTTCCATGCTGTCTTCATGATTCTCCAGAGTTCTGAAGACATTCATCCAGTCAGAAAACCCACCTGTTGTAAGTAATGTTTGGCATTTAGAAAAGAGTTTGCAAGCAAAACAGTATATACAGCCTTTGCTCTTTGAGTAAACTAACCAGGATCTCATCACAGTCTGACCATTTTTCAATCTTTTTTCAAAGTATTTGTTTGCAAAACTTCTGTTTTGCTCCTTGTAAACCTTGCTGGATTCGGTATATACATCATCTGGGTTTTTTTTTATTTTGAAAAAACACTGTCTTGCATTAAACAATTCTCCTTGAGTTTGCATTTTTGGTATCCACTTAAGTACTTTCTTGAACTCTTTGCTATTCCTCTTGGGGTCTTGATCTCTACAATTACAGCCATAAAGTTGCAACTGCATGTATTTATGAATAACACACTTAAACATAAAAGAGGCAATGCAACAGACGCATGGAGGTTTTCATAGGAGACCTTGTTCATCCCAGTCCAGTTGCTATTACTTCATAGCAAGGCTTTTTAGGATATTATTGGCTACAAATATCTTCAGCATCCACAAAGATGCACAGTACAAAAAGGCTAAACACATTAAGTGATACATATTTTGTAAGTCCAGGTTAACCTCACAATATTGGAACATCAGATAAGATTTCCAGGCTGTATCTGGGAGGCTGCAGTTCTTCTCACTTGGATCCTGAATCCCACTTCACCTTTGTTTTAAAAGATCTCTAATACTTGCACAGATTACCAACATTTACTTGCAGCAATCCAAAGCAGGCCTTGAAACAACAAGGTCTGTGCGGGCCTTTCCCCTCCCCTTATGGTGCAGCTTCTTCCTGGGCCAGGCCAAACTCCTCAGAAGCAACAGTTCTAAATAATAATAATTTACTTGCAGAAATCCAAAGCAGGCCTTGAAACAACAAGATCTGTGCAGGCCTTTCCCCACCCTTGTGGTGCTGTTGCTTCTTCCTGGGCCAGGCTGAACTGCTAGGCTGCTGGGAACAACCAGCCCACTTTAGGGGAAGCTATAACACTGAGCATGCTCCGTTCTAAGGTCAATATTAAGTACTTCAACCCACTGGCTTATGATTCACTAAAATAGCCTTATTTTAATAACAAACACTTTAAGAACTCCATTAATTTTTGTTGAAAAATTCACTCATTAAAAAAAAAAGTTGCTTCAGGGGGCCCTTGGGATTGGGGCCCCTGAAGCTTAAGCTTCATTAGTTTCCGAGTAGATCCACCTCTGCCTAGAACATGTATGTGATGCAACCTCACTGTCTGTTCAGCCCTCTCCTGAAAATCTGCCTTTTCTGGGAGGCCTTTGGCCTTCATCTCAAATTTAAGAATGTTTACTGCATACCTTCTCACCTTGCCTTTGTCTGCTTTTTCTGACTGTGCTAGCCTTGTTTCTCTTTGGCTGCTTGTCTTCCCAATGGCTGTTTTCAGAGGACTGCAGTAAGATTGCCCACCTCTAGGTGTGGCCTGGAGGACTCCCAGAATTACAACTGATCTCTAGAGATCAGTTCTCCTCAAGAAAACAGCTGTTTTGGAGGGTGGATGCTATGGCATCATACTAGGGCTGCCAACTGTTGCTGGAGATTTGGGGTAGAGCCTGGGGAGGGCAGAATTTGGGGTGGGCAAGGAGCTCAGCAGGAATATGATAGAAGAAGTAGTAGTAGTAATGTAGGAGGAGGGGATTGGATTTATACCCTGCCCTTCACTACCCAAAGGAGTCTCAGAGCGGCTTACAATCTTCTTTCCCTTCCCCTCCCCACAGCAGACACCCTGTGAGGTAGGTGGGGCTGAGAGAGCTCTTTCGAGAACTGCTCTGTCCAAAACAGCTCTGAGAGAACTGTGACTGACCCAAGGTCACACCAGCAACTGCATGTGGAGAAGTGGTGAATCAAACCCAGTTCTCCCAGATTAGAGTCCACGCTCCTATCCACTACACCAAACTGGCTCTCAATAGAGTCTGCCCTCCAAATCTACCATTTCCTCTCTGATCATTTGTAACTCCAGGAGATCTCACGCCACCACCTGGAAGTTGGCAACCCTCCATTATACCTTCCTGAGGTCCCTCCCCTCCCCAAGCCCTGCTCTATCCAGATTCCACTTCCAGATCTCCAGGAATGTCCCACCCCAAGTTGTCAACCCAAGGCTTGAGGCATTTTTGGTTGATGAAACTCTGTGAAAATTATGTTGATAATTGTGTATAAATTATTATCTCTGTATTTATGGGATAAAGGTGATCCTTCAGGTACTAGGAGACAGAAGATACAAAATATATCAGCTTGGCCATGTCACACAGGGTTGCCAGCCTCCAGGTGTGGTCTGAAAATCTCCCAGAATTACATTTGATCTCCATAGAGAACAATGGAAGGAATGGGGGCAACCTGTTTGGGGACTCATAGAATTGGACCCCCAATCCAATGTTCTTGAAACTTGGTGGGTATCTTGGGGAGAGGCTCCATAAGCTACCCTGTGAGTTTGGAGCCTCTCCCTCAAACCCCCTCCCCTCCAGCCCCCAGAATATACCCTATGTTTTCACCATTGACTTCAATGGCCCACAGGATATGAGGCCGAATTGCCACCAAATTTCTTTCATTCCCTCCTTTCCTTCTCTCCTTTCCCCCTTTCCCTCCTTCTTCTCTTTCTTTCTTTCTTTCCCGCCTTCTTCTCTTTTTCCTCCTTTCCCTGTTTCCCTCCTTCTTCCCTCTCTTTCCCTCCTCCTTTCCTTCTCTTTCTTTCCCTCTTTCCTTACTTCTTTCCTTCTCTCTACTCTCTCTCTTTCCTTTCCCTCTTTCCTCCTTCTGTGGCCCAACTCTCATGAGAAGGAGTTTAAACTTTAAACCCCTTCTCTCTTAGCTCCCCCACCCAGGCCAGCTGGGGAAGGGAAGGGGAGGCTTTTGAAGATGCCTCCCCCCCTTTTGCTTCCCCTTCTGACATCACTTCCGGTGATGTCAGGGAGCATGGCATGTGCTAATAGCCTAACAGCTCATTAGCATACCATATGCTAATAAGCTCCTGCAGCTGTTTTTCTACGAAAAGACCCCTGATAAGAGGGATCCAGGTGATATCAGACCGGGAAACACAGGGTGAAAAGGGGAACTTGTGTGATGTATGTGTCTTTGTATACCTTTATCCTCAAAGAGCTAGTTTACCCCTTTCAGGCCTGTCTGGGAGTTCCCTCACTTAGGGCTTGTTCTCTATGTGTGTGTGTTGGTTGCAGTCTTCCAGTGCATGTCTTAGTATCCTCCATCTCTAAGTGTGCTCTCTCAAAGTTGGAGGCAATAATGAGACCTCTTAGCAGAGCTACCAGAGTCTCCAGTGTGCTGGTTATTGAGTATGACTGAAAGGGGGTCTAAGAAGAAAGCTTACAGCCAACCGCTACGCCTCAGAAGAAGCTACGGAACTGACTTTCTAGTCATGGGAGGGTGTTTTCTGGTGGTGGGAGGAAGTGAAATGGGAGCGAAGAGGCTTTGTCTTTCTCATTCAAAAGCCTCCGTTCAGAAAAGAAGACTCAACAGATCACAAAGCTCATCTGTTCTGGCCATCTGCTAAGGCGTAGAACTCTAGGGATCCAAAGGGTCTGGAAAGAGATTTCAACAGAAGCATGGCTGTACATCTGTTCTTTGGGTTTCAGTATTCTAGAGCGCCCCTTGTTCGGGGTTGAAGTCCACTGCAAGTTGCCTTACAAGTGACCTGAGGACTGCTAAGGGGTGTAACCTTTTTGCTCCCATGTTACTTTTGGATAAATGTCAGCTCTTTCGTAAGGGTAAGCCAGGGCTGTCTGTTGACATTTGTGGATGGCTTTTGCCCATAGCTGCCTTCTGAACTGCTAGCTTTCCCAGCTGGCATTGAGAGAGGTTTCTGCTGAAATTGGCAGTATGTGAACCATTGCTCTCCGTTTGTCAGCACAGACTTGGCACTGCACGGATAGTGGCAGAACTCTGGCCGTTTTCTCGATGAAGCTCTATTCAGTTCTTGCTAAGAAACTTGGTAAATCACGGATAAGGCTTAAATTTTACAGGAATCATTCCATCCACAACCGTTGTCCAACTATCCCTTGATCAGCACTTCATGTACAAAAGAACTATGGGTGATGCAGCTCCGACGGTTGGAAAGCCAGGTGTCCAGGGACTTCTGGTAGCTGGTGAAGTTGAGGTGTGCTGTGAGAAAAAAAACATTACCAATCGGAGTGTTTACAGGGCAAAAATCTCTGCCGTTTATATCTGGATTATGTATTTAGCAACTTCTGGAACTTAATTTTATAAGGCTTGTGATTAATGGTTGTGTTTTATAAGGGTTGGATGAATGGTTTGGCTGGACTGGAATTAAATGTGGGGATGTAGGCTGGCCAGCTCTTCTGAATTCTGTTACTGAGCTATAATTTAAAGGAGAAGGGGGCTTTATTGAGCAGCTTTTGTTTAGAGCTCTGCTTTTTGTACATGTAACAGCCTGTGTGTCTGGGTCTTAAAAAGAAAATCCACCTCCCGTGAGACTCCTCGTTGCCTGACACTTCTCCCCTACTCAAATAAATGCAGGATAAAAGTAAGGGCACCTGAAAATCATGTCCTGGCAGGGTTTTTGTCGTCGTCGTTGTTGTTCTTTATACAGTGCAATTTGTTTAAAGGAAGTATAATTTAAACGGTAATCACCGGGATCTGTTGTAGGAATAGACAACTCAGGGTGAAAACAAGCAAAACGTTTTGAAGAGAGGTGGTGATTGTTTGACAGGGCCTCTGCTCCTATGTAAACCGATGCACGGTCCTCTCACACAGGGCAAACCCTGGCCAGAAAAATTCCAGCCCTACAGCTTGTCAGAGTTGTCCAGAGTGGTCTTCTTTAGGGTTAAAGGCCTGTTCCAGTGTGAGCAAACTGAACTGAGGGTGGCCCATTGTGACCTTCTTGGCTAGGTGTGTTGTGAATAAAGTTCTTCCAACCTGAGTGCTACATTAGCTTTAGCTCCGACACAGCAGGTGTTTGTTACCTGTGTTGGTTTGCAATCCCTTGGGTGAATTTCAGCTGACTCTTTTTCTCATGTGGGGTAATGTCCTTGGAATTCTCCACCGAGCCTCACGTGTACTTAAATTTTGCCTTGCCAGTGTGGTTGAAGCTTGTTTAGAAGAACTGACCATATGAAATCAGTGCCTCTCTCTGGGAAGATGATTTCCCTTCCTGTCCTCTAAAAGAAGGCAGTTATGAACCCTCTGCTGAAGAAGCCATCCTTGGATCCCCTGGAGCTGAATAATTACTGGCTAGCAATGCTCCCGCTAAGCTGTGGAGCCTTTTCAGCAAAAATTCTACTTTGTGAGCTACTGGCATTAACGTTGTGAATGAGTGATTTGGCTGCTGCATAAATTAGTTTGCCCTGGAGCCGTCCTTCCTGAGCTAAGGCAAAAATGTGTGAGCCAGAGGCTAAAAAACTGTGAGTTAGCTCACACTAACTCAGCTTAGAGAGAACATTGCTGGCTAGTCTCGAGTCTGTCTTTCTGATAGGAGCACAACTCTAGGGAATTCTTGATGAAACTGATTAGCAACATCCAGATCGCTCTGGCTTTTGGGCTGTTGTTGGAACAGAAACTGCTCAGGTTGTCCTGGTGTACAAGTTACAACGTGGGAGTAAGACATTGATTCACGTGGACCTTCAGTGGATTCAGGCCCGTAGCCAGGATTTTTTAAATTCAGGGGGCCTTTAAATAAGCCGGGGGGCACCCCACACTGACATCCACAACACACCTCCAAGGAAGCACCGCAAATAAAATAAAAAATTGGAAGTCGGGGGCCTGGGCTGGATGGGAAGTCGGGGGAGGGGCATTGGCAGTAAGTCAGGGGGTCGGTCCCAAGATGCCCCACTGTAATTACAGGCCTAAGTGGATTTTAGTTCCATCATATGTAATATCCTTTTGATTTATATAGTTTAAATACTTATATCCTGGCTTTCTGTCACTTAGACATCTAACAGTTATAAACAATACAATATTTGACATTTAGTCCAAATAAAAACAAAGACATAAAACCTGGATCCTTCAAAGACTTCCTAGGGGAAAAAATTATATCTTCAGAATTTGCTGGGAGGTCTGTAGAGACAGTCAAATGCACCCCCAGAGGGAGAGAGCTCCATAATTTAAGGATGGCCACCAAGAAAGCCTTTTCACAAGTATCCATCAAACTGTCATTGAAATGAGTAGGAAACTGCAGGAGTTCCCTTCCCAAGACCATCTCAGAAGCTGGTCTGATTTATATGAGTAGGAGCTGTCCTTCAGGTATTCTGAACCCCAACCATTTAAGGCTGTCCAGGTCAAGACCACCATTCTGTAACTGGTCTCGGAAAACAAACTGGAAACCATATGTGCATTGCAGTGGTCTGTATTTAATATTCACTGCATTTTGCACCAGCTGAAATTCCCAGAGCATCTTTAAAGCCAGTCCCATGTTAGAACAGTCCAAGCCAACTTTTTTCAGGAAGAGCCACAACTGAGGATGAGTTGAAGGTGCTGACTGCATTATGCTGATTCCTTTGCTACCTGCAGGGAAGATACCAAAAATTGGTACTAGAAATTGCTGCGCTGTAGGATTTGCCTAATGGGCTCCCACAGGGTTGGATAGAGCTGCATTCTGGTTCTCTAGCCAGATTCGTATTGCCTGTTTTCCAGGTCTCTTGGCTCTCATTCAGATTGGGCAAACAAGTTTCACACCCTTTGTTGGGATACCAGGGCTCAGCCTGGGGGTGCAAGGGACCAGAAGTGGGGTCAAAGCAAGAGGTGGTTTCATTTTGTGGGGAGTCAGCTGACAAACTGAGGGTCAGAGACAAGAAATGAAGTCACAGGCAGGCAAGCTCAGAGAAAGGCACACTTAAGCTCAGTCTCTTTGCAGCAGACTGAAGAGGCAGGTTGCAAGGTGGGGTTTTATAGTGCCTGAGGGATCCTCATTGGTCCTAGGTGTCATGTGCTGAAGTCCAATCAGGTGATGCCTGACGTTGGAGTGGAGATTACAGCCCTGGTGGCACTGCTGGGCTGCACAGGTGCCAGATCCTCCGTGGCTCTGATCACATGCAGAATTAGCAGCATGAGGGGCACGAATGTCGGGCAGATTTTACGGGCGCAATCACACAGGAACATCTGGCAAGCATCCCGCACCCTTCGGCAATCCATCTCTTCCCTCCGAAGAAGCGGAGTTAAAAAAATACCTGGGAAAGTGCAGTAGCAAACAGGTTTGCAACGGGCCGCAGATGGAGGTCCCCATGTGATTGCACCAGTGCGCTCCCATTGTGTCAGTGATCTGTCGTTGAAGCGCACCGGAAACACGTGACAAAGAAAAAAATCCAATTCACCCGCCGTTGTGTCTGATCACGCAGTGGCGGGTCAAATTACTACGGGGCAAATAGCCTTGCTTCCCCCCCCGCATTATCTGGCACGTGTGATTGCAGCCCGTGTCTTCTGTGCTGCAGCAGGTTGTGTGGCCCATATTCTAAAAAGGCCCGATTTTCCATCCCATTGTTCACTCTTCCCACTGTGCTAGTGGAATCAGACTATCCAGGGGGCTGAAGCGGTCTATCAGTTCCTGATTCCCAAGAATTAGCATTTGTTGTTTGTGGCCAAGTCATATCATAGCTAAAGAGAGGCTTTGAGGCCATTGGGAGCTATTTTTCAACTCCACGAATCATATTGGTAAAACAGTTGTGGGGATTTTCCTCCTATGTAACAGCGTTTGTGCAATTTGCCCAGTACGTGACCAATTCATGTTCACTAGTTGAGCTTTCCTTCCAGCCAGGTGGCGTTAAACAAGAGCTTGGCCTTTGTGAACACCTTGGAATCTTGAGACAGGGTAAGAAACTGTCCTCTTTGGAAACACCAAAATGTATGAGGTTCTCTTTTATTTGGCTTCTGTGACTCCTTGATGTTATCTTTTTTGACTAATCTGCAAAACATTAATAAAAAAATATGTGGTTCACAGGTTTCTGTAGGAAGCTGAAGGTCAAGTTTATGTATTTATTTCTTTATTGAGATGGTTTTTGCCACCTTCCCAGACTCCTGCTTGAGGCAGCTTACAATTAAAACAACAAATTATCAGAAGAAAAAGAAACAAGCCATTAAAACAAGCCCAGGGACTTAAGAACAGGATTGATTCCTTGCTAAGGTACTTGGTAAATCATGGATCATTTTAGGCTTAAGTTGAACAGAAATCATCATATACATTCTACAGAAATTATGTTTGGTCTGAAATGGGACTTGGGCCCCAAATGTTAAAGCTGAGGAACAAGAGGACTGTAGCTTTCTTCCCCTTACCAGGCCTGGCTAGTTGTGGTCAAATGAACGTTTTGCCTTGGGTTAGGGTTGCCCGGTCTTGATTGTCCCATGACAGGAGCCTCTGGTGGCAGGGAGGGGTAGAAATGGTGTCACCAGAACATCTTGGTTTCATTTCTGGTCCAAACACCTGAAATGATTTCACTGCATCCCAGTTTCTCTCTAGCAACCCCACAGATCAATATGGTTTAACCACAGAGATCGGGGTTTTTTCCCCCCAGTTTGTTGGCTGGAAATGATGTCAAGGCATTGTACAATGCCATTCTCCTTTCCCTGTTTTCCCCTGCTGCTCACTCGAGCAGCAGTGGGACCTGGAAGTATTGACAGGAGCCTTCTGGTAGAAGCGGGTAAGTGGGTTACAGAAGATGCTTTGCATGTCTGTGATTCAGCAGAGGGCCTGTAGAAACACTGTCTTTGCTGTCGAGTGAATTGCCAAAGCCACGAAATCATTTCAAGCTCTGCGGAGCAGGACGGGATGCTCCCACTCATCCCTGATCAAAGTCTCCTGATGCAGAGAAGCAACAGAATTACACACCCTCAAAAGAGTGTCTGTTCTGTGTCTCTCCATGAGTTGCTGCTCAAGGGTTATCTCCTTCTACTCAGGAGATGAACCTGCAAGAGCAGTTCACATAAAAACTGGGGTGGTGGGAGCTGCTGTAAGAGCAGGTAATTTTTACCATTGCTCGTGCTGAAATTCAGCATTTTGGGATGTGAAGGCAATGGGTGTGTCGAGTTTTGAATGCAGAAAAATGATGTGTTCCTTGGCAGCCAGATGTTTTGAGAAAGGTGCGTTGCAGAAACCATATGATGTATCTGGTACAAATTCTACTGTTCTTTCTTATAGAGATACTGTACTCAGGCTCACATCACTTCTGCCACTTTATTTATTTAGTGTATATATATATGTGTGTGTGTACACACACAGCCTCCCTAGAGACCTGCTTAAGGCAGCTCACAAAGGAAAAACTAATACAACGAAATCATAAAGAACAACATAAGAATTATCAATAATAAATAAGCCATAGGTTTCCCTTGCTCGAAAGCCAGTCAAATCCGACTCTAGGGATGTGGTGCTCATCTCCGTTTCCAAGCTGAAGAGCCAGTGCAGTCCAAAGACATTTCTGTGGTCATGTGGCCAGCATGACTAGACGCCAAGGCGAATGCAACACTGTTACCTTCCCACCGAAGCAGTACCTATTTATCTACTTGCAGTTTCTTGCTTTCGAACTGCTAAGTTGGCAGGAGCTGGGATCAGAGACAGGAGCTCACTCCGTCATGCGGCACTCGGGTCTCAAACTGCTGAACTACCGACCTTCCGGGCTGCAGTTCAGCATCTTAACCACGTGACCCACTGCAAACCTCCAAACAAGCCATAACAAGTCATTAAACAAAAACCAGTGTAAAAAAACCCCCATTCAGTAGCTTCCAGTGGTACCTGTAAAACAGGCTAGAAGTAAACCATAAACAACAACAACAAAAATGGAACCTTGTCAGCTAAAAGTGGGAAAGAGAAACATTTTTGCCTGGTGCCTTAAAGATAGTAAAGTAGGTGCCAGGTGAAACTCAAGTTGGAGGGCATTCCAGAGGTGAGGTGCCCCCACTGAAAAAGCCTCCTCTCTGGTTGGCACCCACCTCACTTCTGCACAGGGGTGTGCTGGGAAGCCAAAGTGGGTCTGACAAAGGGCCCCACCCTCTGGTCTGCCCCAGTGGAGGAAGAGGAGCTGGCTGGAAGAGGAGACACAGTTGTCCAGCCAGCCTCAATCCTCCCCAGCTGGTCCAGGCCACTATCCTGCTATTCTGCTGTTGTATAAGCTCAAAGCCAAAGAGTTGGCTAACTGGGAGTTTTACATACATTCAGACTCACCCATTACAGGAGAGGTTGCTGACAGAGTTTTCAGAGGATGGTTGCTCTAATCTTCCCAAGGTAGCTAAAGGCAAAGGGGAACCAGGCCCTACACCTGTTGGGTCGATTCAAACCAGAGCTTTCGGGAGGAACTGAGAGACGTTTTACTTTCCTCTTTAACAGTCAACTGTTGGGTGTGACCTGATTGATGGCTGCAAGTCATAAAAGCCTCCAGGAAAAATACCAGCAGAATTTGTACTCTTTTACTATGACAAAAGCAGTCGGCAGGTCTTTCCAATCTCTCATTTCATTTAATTCTGTTTCCATATGATATACAGACCATGTATAATTTGCAAATGGAATATCAATAACTGCTTCTGTGGAATATCCAGCCCAGTTGTACAAAGTTTTAACCCTTTCGTTAGGTAACGCAAATAAAGTTTGCTATTCGAGCCACTTGTTCCGGCAGCAGAACAAGCAGACATTCTTACTGAGAGGGCTGTATGCCGATAATCGCTTTGGCATGCCGATTTGCCACCAGTTTGGGGAGGGCTGGAGAGAACAATTGTGCTCCCACAATCATTACAAATTAAAAAGGTTATAAAAGTGTTTTTTGTTTTATTTTTAACCATGCTGCCTGGAGGTGATCCTGACTTGCCACAGCGAGTGGCGTGGCGCACAATCCTGATGTGTTTGTTCTAAGCTCAGCTTGATCTCTCTTCTCAAGGACCAGGAGAACTGGGAAATGCACCCTTTCCCTGCTGGTTCATTTGGACAATTTGGATGCAATCAAAAGGGGGAAAGGAACATGTAAAGACCTTTCTTAGGCCACATTCTGTTGGTACTGTAGAGTGTCAGTGTGGGAAAGTTGAACAGATGGAGTTTCCTGATACTGAATCAGGCCATTGGTCCATCTAGGTCAAAGCTGTCTACTCTGACTGGCAGCGGCTTCCAGGGTCCCAGGCAGAGGTCTTTCACATCACCTTCTGCCTGGTCCTTTGAACTGGAGATGCTGGGGATTGAACCTGGGGCCTTCTGCATGCCACAGCCCCTCCCCTAGTTCTTGGTTTAAATTCTCCCACAAGCATCTGGGAGACCCACTCAACTGGTTATTCAGGTGCAAGAAACAGGGCTGGGGCATTCATTGGCTGACTGCCTGTATTGACAAATATTTTGTGACGTCAGGAGGAATGCTGTTGTGTAAATGGGAGCCCACCTTTTAAAGAAAAAAATTATTGTTATCACAATATCTCCTGACGGCAGGGGCAGGAATGATGCTGTCTTGCTTCACAGACCTGGCAAGAGTCAAGGAGACAGGTATTCACGCCCAGTATTTCAGTAGCAGGCTTCCTCCCTGCCCTGCAGCTCCAGAGAATTTGTGATCTCTTGCCTCATGGTTCACTTCTCTAGAAGCTAACATCAGGCATTTCTTAGCTTGTTATTGGTCCCGGTCACACGTGCCAGATAACGCAGGGGGGAACCAAGGCTATTTGCTCCGTAGCAATTTGACCTGCATTTGCACGATCACATGGTCCGTGGAAGCTGTGGAGGCAGCCTGCCATTGTGTGATCAGACGCAAACTGCGGGTGAATTGGGGGGGGGGTTGCTGTGTATTTCCAATGCACTTGGTGGGTCAATGAATCGCACCCCCTGCTTTGCAGGGAGGGCAGGGTATAAATTTGATAATAAATAAATAAATCTCCACACTGAGGGCTTCCTATGATAGTATGCAATGATGCACATACTGGGAAGGGGAGGGTGCAGAATGGCACAGAGTCAGACCATCCCGATGCCATGAGAGTGCACAGGGGAAAGTCTGTCCGTGGCCCGTAGCAACCAGTTTGATAGTGGACTTTCCCTAGTGTCTTTTAACTCTGCTCCTGCAGCAGAGCAAAACGGGTTGCCGACAGGTGCGGGGCACTGGCCAGATGTTCACTTCTGATCGCACCCGTTAAATCCGCCTGGCATTCGCACCTATGGCACGGCTAATTGTGCGTGTGATCGCAGCCATTGTCATTTAGTCTTTGTATATGCCAAAACATCTTAATGAAGTTGTATGCGAATTTGCTGTTCCCCTATGTAGAGGCATCTGCCTATATATATGAACTGTTAACTTCCATCTCAGTGTATCTGAGGAAGTGTGCATGCACACGAAAACTTATACCTTGAATAACACTTTGTTGGTCTTAAAGGTGCCCCTGGACCCCACACTTGTTCTACTGCTTCAGACCAACACAGCTGCCCACCTGGATCTATCAGGCATCTCTGACAGGAACATGGTTGAGTAGAAAGTGGGCATGCAGAAGAGACCGTCATAGTGGCCCAGATCACCCAGTGTTGTGGAGCTATTTACAAGCTATTCCATCATGTTGTCTGTTGGAGGAGGAGGAGGAGGGGCTTCCATGGGATCTGACCCAACAGTGCTCTATAAAGTTTCTGAGGGGGACCCTGACTTTGGAGTTTCCAAGGAAAATGTTTGACAGAGACATATAAGGAAAACATGCACCCTGGCATCTCAGCCAATTGCAGCTCCCAGGCGAGTCTTTCCTGTGCACTTGTATAAATGTGCCTCTCTCTCGTAGAGCTTAAAGGGGCCTGTCTCCTCCCACTCCCTGCTAAGTGTAGGAAATCCAAAGGTGGAGGACTCCTGAGAGACGGCTGTCCTCCCCCAGGTCTCTCCCTCACTGGAGGCTGGACAGCCATCTGCCAAGAGTGTCCGAGCTCTGGATTTCCCGAATTGGGTTGGACCAGTTGACCTGTGAGACCCTCTCCAGCTCTAGGACAGAGAGATGCATGCAAACATGTCCTACCAAATATGGACATGAAAATGTCAAACTCTGTAGAAAAGACATCATAGTTGATATAAGTGGTAGCAGCGTCAGCCCATTTTTTTTTCTTCAATGTGAAGTCGTCTTGGAGAAGGAGAGTCATGCTGTATTCTTTTGCACCTATGGCTGGCTAATTCAGAAACAGAGATGCTAATAACAGTAAAAGAGCATGGATAGATACGGGCTCAGTCTCCATAGACTTGCTCAACTCTCCACATACAGCACAGACATTAAGTTTTGGGGATTTAAGAAATGTTTTAATTCTCTGCAGGGACAGTAAATATTTCAGGCATTCGTCTGTGTTGCTCTGTGGACTGCTTATGTAAGTCCCATTGGCTGCGAGTCAAGGAAACCCAGAGGCCAACAGTACTACTTATGAGTAAACAGTTTCATCATTCCAGGCATTGTTTATTTGCTCAAATTGAGCAAGACAGCATGCAGCTGCAGCCCGAACCGCGATGCTTCAGTTTGTAAATAAAAGTGCGGGCTACCGAGAAAATAGTGGAGCACAAAATGGAATTTTGAGAAAGACTACAAGGGTCCAAAGCTTTTAATTAAATACTGCAGAAATGTGCACAGTGCTCCTCATCTAGAGAGAGTTTTGCATGCAGAAGCTTGTTTCCACATGCCTCTGGCCCCTAGTGGGGTGAGATTTTGATGTACAGGGAGTGCTCCTTCACAGGAGACCCACATCTGCAGTATGAAGCGGTACAGCCCACATTTGTGCAAACCCAGTGAGAGCAAGGCCTGCCTTTAACATAAATTGTCTCTATTTGAGACACTGGTGTGAGCGTGCTGTCCCTGAAGTCTGAGCGTAAATTCCTTCTTCTTTGGAGATTTCGGTACTATAGTTGGCAACATCTTTCGGTTCTTAACATCATTTGAGAAAAACCTCTTCCCGTAATTAGTTTTGTTAAACTTGTGGGAAAATCCTTTTTTAATTTATTTTCTATGAAACATTTTAAAGTCATCTTTCTACCCAACTTTAGGGTCCACGAGACAACAAACTTCATGAAACACACGGACGAGAGTTAGTGAAAGTCAGCGGGGGAACATCAAAAACAACAACCAAAAAACCCCATTTGTATATTATGAAGTTATTCATTTTATTTATTAAGAACATTTATGCCCTGTTTTTCCTCATGGTTCAAGGCAGGCTTCATCTACTGGCAGAAGACAATGATTAAGGGGGCAAATGAATCCCTCTGGGGAGGGAATTCTAGTCTTTTGGTGCCACAACTGAGGAAGCGTTTTCACAAGCTGCCACCCATCTAGCCAAGAGTTGCCAGACCCCCTGCTGGAGGCAGGGGTCCCCCACTGCCAGGACCCACCAACCCACCACCAATCTGCTTTCTGGTGGGGGAACTTACCTCTAAAAAGAGGGAGATCCATCCAGTGTGCAACAACATGTCTACATCACTGCCCACATGACCCGGAAGTGACATTAGCACATCTGGGTCGTTGGGGTGACACTCTGGTATTTGGACAAAAACTCTGTGGTGGGAGCCAAATTTACTATAGAGGTTTTGCCCAAATACCAGAGTGTCACCCCATCCCGGAAATGATGATGTCATTACCAGGTCACATGGTCAGTGATGTAGACACATCGCTGCGCATCAGATGGGCCTCTCTGCTGTTCCCAGTAAATCCTCCCCGTCCCCTACCAGTTGCCAGGAGGGACGTGGCAACCCTAACCTAGCCTTAGATAGCAGGGCAGGGGCCCGCAACGAAGATTACCCTGCTGGCCAGATAGGTTGATATGAAAGTAGCCATTCCTTAAAATACACTGGCCCCAAGATGTTTAAGGCTTTAAAGGTCAGTGCGTATTGGGTGGGGAGGTGTTTAAAAAAGCAGACTTAAGCTATATAAAGAAAAAGGCAAAGGGTCATATGCACATAAAGCAATGGATGATCTGTTCTTCTGATGGAGAACATACACAATAGGTGTGTGGAAACTGGAATGGGAAACTTATAAGGTTATCTATAACCCGGGGGGGGGGGTGGACTGCTGTAACTAACTGGGCCTGTATTTTCAAATGGTGCCTTGGAAGGAATAGATTAGCAGGAAGACCAAGTACAGTACGGTATGTTGGTGGTTCTTTTTGTTGCAGTACATTTGCGAAGAACAAAGGAGATAATTGCCTATGTACCTATCCACAGAAATTGTCTAAGGCATGGGAGTCTAAGTGTTTGTAAATATACCCACAAAAGAAGAAGAAGAGGAGGAGGAGGAGATTGGATTTATACCCCACCCTTCACTCAGAGTCTCAGAGCGGCTTACAAACTCCTTTCCCTTCCTCTCCTCACAACCCTGTGAGGTAGGTGGGGCTGAGAGAGCTCTGACAGAAACTGCTCTTTTTCAAGAACAGCTCTTGACAGGACTATGGCTTGCCCAAGGTCATCCAGCAAGTGCAAGTGGAGGAGTGGGGAATCAAACCCGGTTCTCCCAGATTAGATTCCACGCACTTAACCACTACACAAAAGCCTTTTGGAACATCCTCGATCTATGTACATTTGTGGTTCTAGATCAGGTAGAAAGGGCATAATCTTGAGTGAAATACATGCACATCTCACAAGTAGCATGTAAATTAATTAACTAAAACATTTATATGCTGTCTTTCCACCCAAATAAGGTCCACAAGGCAGCAAGCATCAAGGCATTAGAACATTAAAATAAAACAGAAATGCCCAACTGTGGGCCAGAAATATCTTCTACTGCAGAACAAGACGCTACCCTTGAAACTACCTACACATGGCCATAATTGTCCATAGTTAGGTAGAAATAATATTAACTGAATGGTAGCAAAACTGGCCTTATCTATGGACAGCATGCTGTATTGAGCAGAAAGCTCCCAGTGATACTCAGGGGAGCCATTTTGCTTCCCTCTGGAGCCTACTGCCTTTAATAGAAGTCAGCTGCATCTATTGTGCTATCCGTTCATCTGATAGCCAAGGTCCAGCTCACGTGGGGAGTCTTCAGTGTGCGCAGGAATGGGACAACCATGGCTATAATTTATTGTTCTGCAAATCAGGAGAAACTCCCAGGTTGGCTGAAAAATAATTTGGAGGAATTCCACAACCATTCCCCAAACCTTAAGAGCCATGTGTCTGCTTGCACCTGTGTCACAAATAAAGAAAATCACCCTGAGTTTGTTTTGAGTTGCTGTAACACATGTTGTTGCATTGCAAAATGACACCAGACAATGTAGCCGCCACCACACCACCACCTGGAGGAGAAGAAGGCAAAGAAGAGATTGGATTTATAATCCACCTTTCACTACCCGAAGGAGTCTCAGAGTGGCTTACAAACTCCTTTCCCTTCCTCTCCCCACAACAGACACCCTGTGAGGTAGGTGGGGCTGAGAGAGCGCTGACAGAAACTGCTCTTTTTTCAAGAACAGCTCTGACAGAACTATGGCTTGCCCAAGGTCATCCAGCAGCTGAGTGGAGGAGTGGGGAACCAAACCTGCTTCTCCCAGATTAGAGTCCGCACACTTAACCACTACAGCAAACCCATGCCCCACCTGGAGGCTAGCAACCTTATTATCTGCCCATCAAAAGAAGCCAAAGAGGGGAGGGGATGATTCTGATCTAGGGAGAAGGGGGTTTTACTTACTGCCTAGAGTAGCTTAATCCCTAGTACGGAACAAAATACAAGTACACTTATTGTGCCTACTTTGTTTTGCTTAGTGGCGCTTAAAGCTGTGTGTGTGTGTGTGTTCAGGGTGGTACAGTGGAGAACAAGGGTTTATTGCCATGACCCCAATCCAGGTTGCCCCCCCGCCCCTCCCAGCTTGGAAAAGATTGTCATTTGCCATTCAGGAATAGTAGTTTTCTTTTAAACCATACTACTAATTCCAGAAGTACACCAGAGTTGCATTGTAATTTCCTTTTGTGTGAAGGTCAGAAGCGCATCGGTATGCACCTCTCTGTGCCAAGGGTCCCTCTAAGCTGTGGAGTCTTGTGAACAAAAATTCTACTTGGTGAGCTACTGGCATTAAAGTTGTGAGTGAGCGATTTGGCTACCACGTAAATTAGTTTGCTCTGGGGCCATCCTTCCTGAGCTAAGACAAAAATGTGTGAGCTGTAGGCTAAAAAACTGTGAGCTAGCTCACACTAACTCAGTTCAGAAGAAGAAGAGAAGATTGGATTTATATCCTGCCCTTCCCTTGGAATCTCAGAGCGGCTTACAAACTCCTTTCCCTTCCCCTCCCCACAACAGACACCCTGTGAGGTAGGTGGGGCTGAGAGAGCTCTTTCCAGAACTACCCTTTCAGGAACAGCTGTGCCAGAGCTTGTGACTGACCCAAGGTCACATCAGCAGGTGCAAGTGGAGGAGTGGGGAATCAAACCCGGTTCTCCCAGATTAGAGTCCGCACACTTAAACACTACACCAAACTGGCTCTCTTAGAGGGAACACTGCTCTGTGCACATGGGGAGGACACCTTAGTCAGAGCTCCCAGACATATGTATACATATGTTTAAGGACACACATCAGTTAGTGATATTGTCCCATGTTTTGCTGCTGCGGGAAATACCAGTATCCTCATTAGCAAACGCAAGCAAATAGAGGCAATCTGGAACCACTCTCTCAGCAGCGATAGACAAAATGCAAAGGAAGACTTGGATGGGGTTCTTTACTGGGGGGAGAGGCATTGTTGTGGACAGTCAAACATCATTTCCAAAGAGTCCAATCAAAGTATTAACCCAAAGAGATCAGGCGACCTCAGAGCTTAGCGTAAACGAGATCAGGCAGCGGGGAAATCATCATATGGACTTTGTTATCCAGAAACGTAACAAATGTGATAATGATTTCAAGAGCAAAGAGAACAAGGAACTGAATGAAGAGACTTCAAAACAAAAAGAGCATCAAAGGAATATTAATTATTTTTCTTGCTTAGGGGTAAGCAAAGTGCTTTTTGGGGGCACGGGAAGAAAAGTTTCAACAGCCTGTGACTGAATCCTATGTTAGTTCTCCCCCACCACCACCACCACACCTGTTTCTCTTTTCATTTTCCCCCTTCCACTCTGTAGGGAAGGGATTTTGCCAGGTGACATTGCAAATAAGATTCTAGAGCCTTGGGGTGCCAGCTAGAGAGTGAGATCGTGGAGAACCCCAGTTCAGATCCTTTATTTGGCTTTGCATTTGTGGGTACGTCACTGCCATTTGGGGCTGTTAGGAGGCTAAAGCCTCCCTGACTGTGCTGCTCAAATAAAGAGGAGACCTTGAACAAAATCTCTACTAGGGATCATTCCAGCTGACCTTGTTGGAAATGCCAGGGGTTTTTTTTTTACATTTTCAGGGCCTCTCTTCTGACCACCTTGAAGATTTTCTTGCAAGCAGAGCTTTGAGCAATTTGACTTCTGCACAGTGGCAGCATTTGGCGTTATCCTGCCTGCTGAATTATTATGCCCCAGGGCATCATGGGATGGCTTTTTAAAAGCAGCAAAGCTTGGCTGCATGTGCTACTTCTGGTCCTGCATTCCTCCCTCTCACCTCGCTCTTCACAGCAAGCCAAGAACTTCTCCTGTTTTGGGCTGGAGTGGTGGCGATGGTGAGCTATATATGCAAAAAATGCACATCTCTGGCTAAGACAGCCTTGATCTATTCCATTTCGTTTGTCCTCAAAGCTGTGCTCTTCCAAATACCCTGAGACAACACAATATAGAAATCCCCCAGAATACTGCAGGTAAAATTGGTCAGTTTGATGAATTGAACTTTTGGTAAATAGAACCTCAGCCAGCCACTCCCACAGGGTAGGGTTGCCAGGTCCCTCCTGGCCACCGGTGGGGGACGGCGGGGGGGAGAGGTAGAGTTGCCAGCTCCACTTTAGGGGACTCCGGGACATTTGGGGGTGGAGCCTGGGGAGGACAGGGACCTCAGTGGAGTACAATGCCATAGAGTCCACCCTTATAAGCATTCATTTTCTCTGATCTCTGTAATCTGGAGATAAGATGTAATTCTAGGAGATCCCCAGGTCCCACCTGGAGGCTGGCATCCCTGCCCACAGGAGGAGGAGGAGGATATTGGATTTATACCCCACCCTTCAGTACCCAAAGGATTCTCAGAGCATCTTACAAACTCCTTTCCCTTCCCCTCCCCACAACAGACACCCTGTAGGGTAGGTGGGTGCTGAGAGAGCTCTGATAGAAACTGCTCTTTTTCAAGAACAGCTGTGCCAGAACTATGGCTTGCCCAAGGTCATCCAGCAGCTGCAAGTGGAGGAGTGGGGAATCAAACCCAGTTCTCTCAGATCAGCTGTGGAGAATCATCTCCTAATGGAGGCAGATAGGCTGTGTAAATTGCATTTCCCCCTGTTGTTGGGAATGATGGATATCTTTCACCCTCCAGTGGCACCTGTAGATCTCCCACTACTTCAATTGATCTCCAGATGTCCAGGATCATTTCCCATGGAGAAAACATCTGCTTTGAAGGGTATATGGCATTGTAACCGGCTGAGGTCCTTCCCTCACCAAACCTTGCCCTCCCCAGGCTTCACCCCCAAATTCTCCAGGATTTCCCAACCGAGAGCTGGCAAGCCTCGCACCCTTCTCAGCCACACACAACCCCTGCCCCCCATGGACCCACAGTAAGCTTCATTGAACTATGTTTTACGATCCGTGTTTGGTCCGGAAGTGAATGGGGCCTCCCTGCACCCTAAAATGTTACAAAATTAAGTTCTGCCGCTTTAGATACTTCAGGGAAACATCCATGTACAATTGCTTGAAACACAGAAAGATGGAGGAATGTCGGCATGAGGTGCGGAAAAGGAATTGAAAACACCTGTGTAAGCCGCTCATGGAAAGCTTTGCTTGCGTGCATCAATGAACCCTACAGACTTAACATTAAGGCTGCTACACCAGAAGCTAATGTTCAGTTCAGACTCTGAGAAAAATATGGGCAGTGCTACAGGACAGTTCTGGGACATTAATTCTCACGATGTGGAACAGCCTGATCCATCTGTGGCTTTTGGTCAGAGGTCAATACTCAAATAAATACAACTTTGCAAACAGAATTAAAACCTTTGGAGGCCGATACTCCAACAGGCTACATTCCAAGCTAGGGGACCTCTAATCAAACCATTAAAAATGGAAGTTACGGGCCCTCCAGAGAGACCCACCGTGTGAATCTTTTCTTAAGACTCATTGAATGGATCTGTTTAGGACTGCACTATCGTACTGCAAGCCTAGCAGAGTGGCTACTCATCTTAAATATGTCAGTGCATGATTTAACTGTCCTTGTGAATGATGAAAGGATTTATTAATGACACCTCCTCTGAACAGACCGACAGCAAAATGATTGGGCAACGTAATTTGCACAAGTAGGGAAACGATAAGAGTTATCTGTAGAAATAAAATGTAATGATTTAGTACACAGAAGTTGGCAATAAAAATATTGGGAAATGCTGTACTGGGCTGCAAAGCAAAAAGTGGAGATTCACGATATGGGAAAACTAACACAAGACCAGAAACTTGTGAATATAATAGCAAAGAATTTATAAAAATAACTTGTAAATATTTATCCAGTGTTCCAATCTGAATGAAGAATGTTATACAGAATATCTCTGATGTCAGTTCAATATTGAAAACACCTCCAAGTCCCAACAAACTTTACGTATGGTACTGGGCTGCAGACAAAGCAATGTATCTGTGTATTATTATTTTTGTAGTCACTGCACCTTTCTCCCCAGTGGGTTTTTTCTCCTCCATATTATCCTCACAACAACCTTGTGAGGTAGATTAGGCTGAGAGTATGTGGGTGATTTCCCACTAAAGCTGCCTCGGGGTTGCGCCGCCGTTTGCCCCGATACTATTAGTCAATTTCACACCCGAAGCCGCGGGGCTGCATTTTGACCCGCGGCTTCGCCCAATTTCCCCCGCAGTTTCGTAATCCTCAAAAAACAGGATTACGAAACTGCAGGGGGAATCGGGCGAAGCCGCGGGTCAAAATGCAGCCCCGCGGCTTTGGGTGTGAAATTGACTAATAGTATCGGGGCAAACGGCGGCGCAACCCCGAGGCAGCTTTAGTGGGAAATCACCCTGTGACTGGCCCAAGGTCGCCCAGCCAAGCTGCCGTGGCAGAGTGGGGATCCAAGCTGGGACATCTCAAGCCCTGGTCCAACCTTCTAACCATCACGCCACTCTGGGTCTCCGATAATAAAATAATTCTTTTTCTCTTTTACTAAGTTTTAGCGTTTTGTAATTTGATAATGATAGATGCAGTAGAACTGGAAAGGAAGATGAAACATATTTTGAAGGAAAATAAAAAAAGATAAAAATTGGGAGGGGGAAAGAGGAATCTCCAATGAATGCATAGGACCCTGGGCAAAGTGGGGCTTCCCTCTAGTGTGACCTGGGAAATTACCTGCAGAGGAAACAGTAATACCTGTGTATTTCTTGAGTTTTCAGTTGTGTGCAGGAACTCACAAAAATTGCAGGTGAGGGGGAGGGAGAGAGAGAGAGAGAGAGAGAGAGAGAGAGAGAGAGATTTTCTGCCTGCTCCTTGCCAGCCTCTTCCATTAGCTGCCTCTGTTTTAATTTATGAACTTCTCTGTGTTGTTTTTTTTAAAATGAACATTCATTCTCAAAATAGCTTCCGCAAGCAATAACAGAAGCCCTCTGGCCCTGAGATTTCAAAGCCAATCCTGGCTGAGTGGTGGGGCCAGTTCATTAATGCATAACCCTCCCCCCCGCCCCAAGGATCACCTATAGTTGCCAGGTCCCTCCTGGACACTGGCAGGAGGTAGGGGATGGAGCCTGGGGAGGACAGGGACCTCAGTGGGTACAATGCCATAGAGTCCACCCTACCAAGCACCCATTTTCTGCAGGGGAACTGATCTCTGTAGTCTGGAGATGAGCTGGAATTCCAGGAGATCCCGAAGTCCCACATGGAGGCTGGCATCCTTAGCGATCAACCCAACTAAATAGGTTTCAGGAATTCAGTGGCTCCTCCCCATTTTATCTACCCCCTCAAAAAAGAAAAAAAACCACCAACCCCTGTTCCATAGCTTCATACTGTTGCTTCGAATGCTGGGAACTTGCAGTGCAGGGGGTGGGGTGGGGTGGACCGAGCACATGCTTGACTGTTTATTCACCCATGCACCCAAATGTCACCTAGAACTGCACAGGGAGGAGACAGCAGTCCCCAAACCTTCTCATTTAACTCTCTAACTGCAGAATGTGTTTTCTACAATGCTGTCCCAGGACCTACTGTCTGAAATGTAGGGTTACTAGCAGTGTTCCCTCTAAGCTGAGTTAGTGTGAGCTAGCTCAGTTTTTAGCCTCCAGCTCAGATTTTTGTCTTAGCTCAGGAAGGATGGCTCCAGAGCAAACTAATTTATGCAGTAGCCAAATCACTCGCTCACAAGTTCAATGCCAGTAGCTCACAAAGTAGAATTTTTGCTCACAAGACTCCACAGTTTAGAGGGAACATTGGTTACCAGCCTCCAGGTGTTGGCTGGAGAACTCCTGGGATTACAACTGATCTCCGGGCGACAGAGATCAGTTTGCCTGGAGAAAATGGTTGCTTTGGAAGATGGACTCTATGGAATTATACTCCATTGAAGTCCCTCCCCTCCCCAAAACCTGCCTTTCTGAGGCTCCACCCCCCAAAAAAAAATCTCCAGATGTTTCCCAATCCAGAGCTGGCAACCCTTTGCCAGGGTCCAAGACATGGATCCCTGCATCAGGTGCTGTTTTCCTTGAAGAGGCCTTGCTTTGAGGTCCGCTTGGGGCAAATTTGGGTGGTGACGACTGTATGTGTCCCATGATGTCCTCTTGGCACCGTCTTCCATCCATCCTTGCACAGTGGGAGCAAAACCTTAAGGAGAGAAAAGAGTAAGGGAAGAAGATCTCCCCTTTCCAGTCGTCCTGAGATGAGCCCCTTGCTCATTAGAAATGTAAGCTGAACTCTGGAATGAATGAACTTCCTAACACTGTTTGGAGGGGAAGAAGGACCCTAGACGTCATTGGATGCAACAGCAAGCCATACGAACTGCATTGATTCTGCGGCTTGGCAGGCTCAAAGTGAGATAGTTTTGTTCAGGGCTCTTTTTGTAGCAGGAACTCCTTTGCATAGTAGGCGACACACCCCTAATGTAGCCAATCCTCCAAGAGCTTACAGTAGCCCCTGTAAGAAGAGCTCAGTAAGCCTTTGGAGGATTGGCTACATTAGGGGTGTGTCACCTAATATGCAAAGGAGTTCTTGCTACAAAAAGAACCCTGGGTTGCTTCCTAACATGCTGGTGAAAAGACATTTCCAATCCCACTAGCTGAAGTTTACTGCAGTCTGGAGGCAAAAAGACTTTAAGGAATGCTCCACATTTGGGGCCGCTTATCTGGGGTTTCTCTGATTGCTGAGGCTTCGCAGGCCTTACCAATATGGTTAGGACCCCATGTATACCTGCAGAGTGGACTGTAGCAGCTCTGACACGAAAGCTTACATTCTGAATAAAACTTTGTTGGTCTTAAAGGTGCCACTGGACTCTAACTTTGTTCTGCTGCTTAAGGCAACGTGGCTACCCACCTGGTTGGAGACCCTTCAGGTTTTTGGTGGAGAGGTATACTGAGTCACCCGGCTGTAATTCCCACTCAGGGGCTTGGCCCCTGTCAGCCTGTTTTTTGTAATCCTCTTTAGCTTTACTCAACATCTTTTGGATAGTGGACCACTGATCCCTCAGGTCCGTCCACCACATGTGCAAATCACCCGCGCTAGGTTCTTGGGAGTTTAATGTGTGGGGGGGCCCCCTTCATATCCGTATACTGCTTTAAATGGGCACAGCCCAGTGGCACTGTGAACTGAATTGTTCTAACTATATTCCACATAGGGCAGGAGCAATGTTCCCTCTAAGCTATGGAGTCCTGTGAGCAAAAATTCTACTTTGTGAGCTACAGGCATTAAAGTTGTGAGCAGGTAGTTTGGCTACTGCATAAATTAGTTTGCTCTGGAGCCCACCTTCCTGAGCTAAGACAAAAATGTGTGAGCCAGAGGCTAAAAAACTGTGAGCTAGCTCACACTAACTCAGCTTAGAGGGAACACTGGGCAGGAGGTCTGCCCAGCTGTCTTACTGGTAGTTTGTAAAACCCCTAAGGAACTGCTCGACCACCTGGTTGACTCGTTCTGTTTGCCCATCTGTCTCTGGGTAGTGAGCACTACTGAGACCTTGCCCAGAACTTGCATTAGTTCTTTCCAAAATTTAGCTACAAATTACAATCCCCGGTCAGAGATTATCTTGCAGGGAGGGAATGTAATCGCACAGTGTGCTTCATGAATAGTTTGGCCAGCACCTTGGTGGAAGGCAGTTGCGTGCAGGGGATGAAGCGCGTCTGTATGAGAGTTTTGTATGAGAGAAGACAGTCCTTCAGGTATACTGGTCTAAGATCATATAGGGCTTTCATTGCTACAACTGGTACTTTGAATGGTGTTGCATTTCAAACCAATTGGAGCTTCCAAACAGTCTTCAAGGGCAGCCCCATGTAGAATGTGTTGCAGTAGTCCAGCCAGGAATGACATTATAACATGGCTAACTGTGGCCTAAACAGGCCATTCAAGGAAAGATGTGCTATATGCCACAGAGGAGACATACTTCCATCTGTGGATCCAGAATCACATGCAAGCTGCAAACCTGCTGAAGGATGACTGCAATTCCATCCACCACAAGATGACTTTGCAAAGCCCAATTGAAATTATTATTAAGAGCACTTTGGTCCTTTCTGGATTGAGTTTTGGCATATTGGTCTTCATCCAGACCATTACTATCCTCCAGCGAAAGTTCAGGACTTGGAGCTTGTTGTCATTCAGATAGTGTACACAACACCCCAAACTCCAGATCATCTCTTCTGGCAGTTTCATAGAGATGTCAAATGGCATTTGGACTGAATGGGACCATGTAGGACCCTATATTTCATAAGTAAGGTGGCTGAACAGTTGTTTCTCGGGACTACTTTTAGGTAATCTGTTAGAAATTGAAATGCTGGAACAAAGCACGCCAGACGCCCACTTCTGTCAAGTGATTCAGAAGGATGCCATGGCTGATGGGATTAAAAGGCCCAGAGAAGTCAAAGAGAATGTTATTAATTAATTAATTAATTAATTAATTAATTACAATATTTATACTCTGCCTTTCCTCTTGGCTCAAATAAAGTCATACTCTGCTATTTCTCTCATAGTGAAGGTCATCCTTCAGGTTAACCAAGAAAGTCCCATCCCCAAAACTGGTCCCAAAAGTGGACTGAAATGGCTCCAGATAATCCACATTCTCTTTAACATCCACTTCCAGTCTCAGGCGTGGCAAAAAGCTGAAATTAAGGCTTCCCTGGCCTCGTCCTTCCCATAATTCATTTTGTCTCATGCACTAATGCCTGTGACAATCGATTGTCATGGAGATTCCTTAACCAGGCATTAATCGTGGCTGGGAATGGGCTACGGAGGGGGTCATGGGGGGGGGCTACCTGTACATCCCATTTCCATGAGTTATACCCAGCCTCAGAACTGTCTCTTTCCTATCCACATCTGCCAGGAATGTACTTCTTGGTGTGGTTTTAATACAGTTCATAACATGGAATCTTCAATCCACAGTAGCTACAAAGAATTGCCAACAAACATGGCCACAAAAGAAGAAAAGGGGTCAGAGTTTAATCCTGATGCAGTATATTTAATTTGACATCCACTCATACTTGACTCTGACGATGTCTGAAAGCTTCATTTTTTCCTGTGCTGCTATCTGGTTATCATATGTCTGGCAGCATCTGCTACTCCAGGTTTTGAAACAAAGCCTCCAAAGATACCGGGCAATGAAGATGTCTTTTTGAATCAGCAGATGGCTTTTGCTGTCAAGTATTAACAAAAAGTAAAGTTTTAACAGTGCAGGCTTAAGAATGCTTTTCTGGAAGTAAGCCACATTGAGTAGACTTGAGTAGGGTTCTAAATAGACCTGGATAGAACTGCTGTTTTAGACTCAAACAACTGGAAGAAAAAGAAAAGAGATTGGATTTATACCCCACCCTTCATTACCCGAAGGAGTCTCAGAGCAGCTTACCATCTCCTTTCCCTTCCCCTCCCCACAACAGACACCCTGTGAGGTAGGTGGGGCTGAGAGAGCTCTCTGGAGAACTGCCCTTGAGATAACAGCTCTGAAAGGACTTATGACTGACCCAAGGTCACAACAGCAGCTGCATGTGGAGGAGTGGGGAATCAAATCCAGTTCTCCCAGATTAGAGTATGGGCTAATATCCACTACACCAAACTGTATAACATAGTAACCAAACTATAACATAGGTCATTGGAATGGTTCCAGCCCCCGTTGTGGAGATCTTTGGCGTGTGCGCTGCTATGACATCACCCAGAAGTGACGTCATTGTGTGAGGCATGTTGGGGGTGGGACCACTATCATTCAAGGGGAAAACATAGAGTTTTCCCTCAAATGATAGAGTGTCCTCACGCAATGTGCCTGGCGTGATGACGTCACCTCCGGCTGACGTCATCACACCAGGCATATTTCCGCAATCCCAGCATTTTGGGGGTGGGGTTCCCCCCAGTGGCTTGATCCGGGCCAGTGGGTAACAGACCCATCGAGTGGGAATTTCCACGCCCCTCTGGGGGACCTGGCAAGTCTAGGAGGATGGGGGTGCAGGGTTGTCAGATCCAGGTTGGGAAACTCCTGGAAATTTGGGGGTGGAGGTTGGGGAGGACCAGGACCTCAGTGGGGAACAATGCCATAGAGTCCACCCTCCAAAGCATCCATTTTCTCCAAGGGAACTGATCTCTGTAGTCTAGAAATGAGCTACAATTTCTCGGGATCGACTGATTTCATCTCCTAGCAGTCCAAGGGACTCTCAAGAGTCTTCTTCAGCACCATAATTTGAAAGCATCTATTCTTCAGTTCTCGGCTTTCCTTATAGTCCAACTCTCGCAGCCATACATTACTACTGGGAATACCATTGCTTTGACCATATGGACTTTTGTTGGCAGGGTGATGTCTCTGCTTTTTATTATGCTGTCTAGGTTTGCCATAGCTTTCCTCACAAGGAGCAGGCGTCCTTTAATTTCATGGCTGTAGTCACTATTTGCAGTGATCTTGGATCCCAGGAATGTGAAGTCTGCCACTGCTTCCATGACTTCCCCTTCTATTTGCCAAGGAGTGATGGGGTCAGATGCCATGATCTTAGTTTTTTTGATGTTGAGTTTCAAGCCAACTTTTGCACTCGCCTCATTTACGTTTAGCAAGAGACTCTTTAGGTCCTCTTCACTTTCTGCCATTACAGTGGTATCATCTGCATATCTGAGGTTGTTGATGTTTTTCCCAGCAATCTTAATTCCGCTTTGTGATTCATCCAAGCCAGCATTTTGCATGATGTACTCTGCATATAAATTAAATAAGCAGAGTGACAATATACATCCTTGTCATACTCCTTTTCCTATGCTAAACCAATCAGTTGTTCCATATCTGGTTCTAACTGTCATTTCTTGACCCTTATACAGGTTTCTCAGGAGACATGTGAGGTGGTCTCTTTAAGGACTTGCCATAGTTTGTTGTGATCCACACAATCAAAGGCTTTAGCGTAGTCAATGAAGCAGAAGTAGATGTTTTTCTGGTACTCCCTTGCTTTCTCCATAATCCAGCGAATGTTGGCAATTTGATCTCTAGTTCTTCTACCTCTTTGAAACCCAGCTTGTACTTCTGGCAGTTCTCTATCCACATACTGCTGAAGCCTAGCTTGTAGGATCTTGAGCATGACATTGCTAGCCTATGAAATGCGTGCAATTATGTGATAGTTTGAACATTCCTTGGCATTGCCCTTCTTTGGGGTTGGAATGTAAACTGACCTTTTCCAATCCTGTGACCACTGTTGTGTTTTTCAAATTTGCTGGCATATGAAGTACAGCACTTTAACAGCATCATCTTTTAAGACTTTGGGTTTTTTTATTTAGTTTTATTTGATTTTCACTAATATATAGGGCATTTAGGAAGGGAAGGACATGGGGAAGAGGATAAGACATAAAGGAAAATCTCCCATCAAGCTTATATAATAGTTGTTACAATACAATTCCCATCTTAAACCTTTGTTTCCATACCTCTTTCATTTGTATAATTTCTAAAGCTATAGACGATTAATCCAATCACTAAAATCTTCTATTATGGCTCCTGAAGAAGTACACATTCTTTACAGTTCAAATTACATTTATCCTAAGTTTTTAGTAACTATAATCCATTATTTATGATCTTCCTTTTCACAGTTTCTTTTCATCCATTCATAAAATGGTGTCCAATTTTCTCTGACATTTTGTTTACTTTGGTCTTTCAGTGAGTCCGTCAACATATCCATTTCCGCTGTTTCAAAGATTTTTGTCTAGAGTTCATCTTTCATTGGTATCTCTGATTTCTTCCAGTACATAGCATAGAGAATTCTTGCTGCCGTAACTATATGTATAATTAAGTGCTTAGCTTTTCTGTCTTTTACATCGGGCATAATATTGAGCAAAAACATTTCTGGTTTGAATGGTATCAATATCAAACATATTTTTTGCAACATTTCATGAACGCTTTTCCAATATACCATCACAAATTTACATTTCCACCAAACATGAAAGAAGTTTCCCACCTGTATCTTACATTTCCAGCATTTGTCAGACATTCCAGGGTACATTTTGGCTAATTTCTCTGGCATTATATACCATCTATAGAATATTTTATATAAATTCTCTTTAAAGGAAACCAATTTTATTATTTTTACATTTGTTTTCCATATTTGCAACCAATTATAATCTTTTAAGACTTTGAATAGCTCAGCTGGGATACCATCACCTCCGCTAGCTTTGTTGTTAGTAATGCTTTCTAAGGCCAATTTGACTTCGCACTCCAGGATGTCTGGCCCAAGGTCAGTGATCACACCGTTGTGGTTGTCAAGGACATTGAGGTCTTTCTTTTATAGTTCTTCTGTATATTCTTGCCATCTCTTTCTAATTTCTTCTGCTTCTGTTAGGAGTCTAATGTTTTTGTCCTTTATCAGATCTCTAGTCCTTCCCATTCTATTGTTTTCCTCTATTACTTTGCATTGTTCATTTAGGAAAGACTCCTTAACTCTCCTTGCTGTTCTCTGGAAATCTGCATTCAGCTGGGTAAATCTTTCCTTTTCACCTTTGCCTTTCGCTTTCCTTCTTTCTTCTGCTATTTGTAAAGCCTCATCAGAGAGCCACTTCATTTTCATGCATTTCTTTTTCTTTGGGATGGTGCTGATTGCTGCCTCCTGTACAATGTCACAAACCTCTACCCATAGTTCTTCAGGCACTCTGTCTATCAAATCTAGTCCCTTAAACCCGGGGCTTTTTTCATAGAAAAAGCCCAGCAGGAACTCATTAGCATAACAGGCCACACCCAATAGCAGAAACGCATTAACATTTTAGGCCACACCCTGACAGCACAGCTCATTAGCATATTAGGCCAAACCCCCATATTACCAGAAGTGTGGTCATCCAGCTGCACCCACCTTTTGCTTCTTATTCTGTTTACCTTGTTTGTTGTCGAAAACCAGGGCTTTTTTTGTAGCAGGAACGCCTTTGCATGTTAGGCCACACACCCCTAATGTAGCCAGTCCTAATGAGTTTCTGCTGTTGGGTGTGGCCTAGTATGCTAATGAGTTCTTGCTGGGCGTGGGCAACTTGGAAGCCAGCTGGAACTCCGTTCCTGTGCGTTCCTGCTCAAAAATAGCCCTGCTTAAACCTTATCTTCACCTCCACTGTATATTCACCAGAGATATGATCTAGATCAAACCTGAATGGCTTAGAGATTTCCCCAACTTTCTTCAGTTTAAGTCTGAATTTTGCAATGAGTAGCTCATGATCTGAGCCACAGTCAGCTCCAGGTCTTGTTTTTACTGACTATATAGAGCTTCTCCATCTTTGGCTGCAAATGATATAATCAATCTGATTTCAGTGTTGTCCATCTGGTGATGTCTATGTGTAGAGTCGACTCTTAGGTTGTTGGAAGAGGGTGTTCACGATCACCAGTCTGTTCTCTTGACAAAACTGTTAGCCTTTGCCCGGCTTCATTTTGTTCTCCAAGGCCAAACTTGCCCGTTATTCCAGTTACCTTTTGACTTCCTGCTTTAGCATTCCAGTCCCCTATGATGAGGAGGACATCTTTTTTTGGTGTTAGTTCTAGGAGGTGTTGTAGGTCTTCATAGAACCAGTCCACTTCAGCCTCTTCTGTGTCAGTGGTTGGGGCATAGACTTATATTACTGTGAGGTTGAATGGTTTGCCTTGGGTCCAGACTGAGATCATTCTATCATTTTTGAGAATGTATCCCATTACTGCCTTTCTCACTCTCTTGTTGGCTATAAAGGCCACACCATTTTTTCTATGGGATTCTTGGCCACAGTAGTAGATGCAATGGTCTTCTGAGATAAATTCGCCCATTCCCGTCCACTCTAGTTCACTGATTCCCAAGACATCAATGTTCAGTCTTACCATCTCATTTTCGACTACATCCAACTTACTTTGATTCAGTAGATCTTACATTCCAGGTTCCTATGCAGTATTGTTCTTTGCAGCATTGGACTTTCCTTTCACCATCAGACACATGTATAGCTGAACATCCTTTTCGTCTTTGGCCCAGCTGCTTCACTCTTTCTGGGGTACTTGTACTTGCCCTCTGCTCTTCTCCAGTAGCATATGGGACACCTTCCGACTGGCTGAGCTTGGAATTCTAGAATAATAGCCCACCAGGACTCTGGAGGTGGCCAGTGAGGAATTAATAGGTCTGACAATGGCCTGTCATTGGTAGTTGTTTGGGAGAGTGGGTGGAGCTGCATGCTATTTAAACAAGGCAGTTGCCCTGGCTTTTCGCTTTTTGTTCTTGCTGAATCACTAATAAAGGAGAGCTGATCACTAGGCTTGGGGTCGGACCATCTATGGAACCCAGTATTTAACACTCGCACTGCCTCTCAGGCAGCTCAGGCCCAGGAGGGCATGCCAGTCACCTGTTGTGCTGCTCTTGTCTGGGAGTGAGGTGAACCCCTGTGGTGGCATAGGGCCCTCCTTGCTGTGCCACTCCTACCCGTTGTTCACATGGGCTGGCCCACTGGCAGCTTTCCACTCCACAGTGTGCTAAGGTTATGAGATGGCTAGACTCTGAAGGCCCAAGGGTGGGGTAGGACTGCCAACTCCAAGTTGGGAAATTCCTGGAAATTCGGAGGTGGGACCTGGGGAGGGTGGGGTTTGAGGACAGGAGGGACCTCAACAAAATATACCATGGAGTCCAGCCTCCAGAGCATCCATCTTCTCCCGGGGAACAGATCGCTGTAGTCTGGAGATCAGTTGTAATTCCAGGAGTTCTCCAGGTATGACCTGCATGTTGACGACTCTAGGAAGCACCACCTGAATCCACCCACATGCCAGACACAGTCTTGCATGCACAACTCCACTGAGCGGATAAAAGTGTCCCGGTCACTGCCGTGAACGGGAAGGCTCCTATGAGGTCTCCTTGCGTTCAGTGGAGCCATAGGCACCTTTGGGGTGAACTGGGATCCTATGGAGCGACATGTGCAAACTTGTGATAGTAAGGCATACTTTCTTTCCAAGTGGAGGCACCAGTAGTTCTTGTACCCGAGGAGATTTACTTCTACAGTGTGTACGAATTATCCATGCCCCGAGGAGACAGTCCCTTGTTTTTTCCTGCATGGTTCGCCATTCTAAGCATGCCCAGAAGGCAGCAAGCCTCCTCCTGCAGAGATGCAGAGGGCCACCTCCTCCGATTGCAGGTACTTGTGCCCAGGTCTCTTTTTGTAGCAGGAACTCCTTTGCATATTAGGCGACACACCCCTAATGTAGCCAACCCTCCAAGAGCTTACAGAGCTCTTCTTACAGGAGCTACTGTAAGCTCTTGGAGGTTTGCTACATTAGGGGTGTGTCGCCTAATATGCAAAGGAGTTCCTGCTACAAGAAGAGCCCTGCTTGTGCCTGAAGCAGAAGCTCCCAGGGGAGTCCGACTCGAAGGAAATGCAGCTAGAGCAGTCAGTCATGCAGAGACGCAGCCAGCAGCCTCCTCTAGATGGGTTCAACCACTCATGACGTGGACTTTGGGACTTGTGTATGTACAAGTAAGCTCTCTTTTCCCATCTTTGTTGTAGATGTATTTGTGCACTCAGGGGGCCCCCCGTTTCTGGTCACCATTTCCTTTTCCAAGGTCGTATCCGTTTCCCTTCCGATATTTGTTTCTTTCGCTGTAATAAAATGTGCAACTGAGCAAAGGTTGTATTTTTTTCCCAATCCCCTCGAGGTTAACTATCGTGGCTTCCTAACTTTCTCCCTCCCTTTTAATATCTGGGCTCAGGATAATGATTCTCCAGATGCACCAGCTTTCAATTGCTACGTTGACTCTCACTTTATTTTTTGCCAAAGGTTTTATCCTCTTACGGTCTCTTAATATTGTCTCACTGCAGGCTGACCGGCCTATGCAGATGCGCCTTCAATCAGCTGCCAATTTGCAGGAGGACACCATATTGCAACTAAAGGGGGAGGGGCACCAGAAGAGCTGAGCAATGCTTACTGAGCAGGAAACAGCTCATCTGGCAGGATTTCAGCTCTTCCTGTTTGCAAATTACATTTGACTGGGGGGACCCCAGTGGGTTTGATCTTCAGATGGTGGAGCCCACCACCAATTCATACAGCAAAGGAAACATTTCTCCCGGCCATCTTCCCTGCCGTCCTGGAAAGGGTTGTATCCCAGACAGGGTTGCCAGATCCCCCGGTGGAGGCAGGAGTCCCCTGCTGCCAGGCCCCACCTCCCTGCCACCGATCAGCCGGCCAGTAGGGGAGAACTTACCCCGAAAAAGAGGGAGATCCATCCAATGTGCAGAGAGGTGTCTATGTCACGGCCCACATGACCTGGAAGGGACGCCATCACATCCAGGATGTTGGGGGTGATGCTAGGGTTGCCAGATCCCTTTGTCACACCAGCAGGGGGCTGGGTGGGGGACATCATGCGATGTGCTGACGTCACCCGGCATTGATGTCGGTGATGTCAGGGACAACACTCTGCTTTTTGGGCAAAACTCTACCATAAAACCAGCCTCAAACCCATAGAGTTTTGCCCGAAAAGCAGAGTATCCCCCCCCCCGATGTCACCGATATGCTGACATCACTTTCAGGTGACGTCAGCGTGTCATGTACAGTGTCCTTGTTGGGGGGTGGGGGGAATTTCCTCCCACAGGCCAGCTGGCCGGTGGCAGGCAGGAGCCTGTGAATGTGGGGGATTCCCCCCCCCAGGGAATGGTATTTCTAGGCAACACTGATATTCGGGCAAAAACTCTAAGCTAGAAGCTACATTTACCAAAGAGTTTCTGCCCAAATACCAGAGTGTCAGCCCAACAGCCCAGATATGATGACGTGACTTCCCAGTCACATGGGCAGTGACTTAGACACATCACTGTACATCGGATGGGCCTCCCTGCTGCTCCTGGTAAGTCCCCCCCCCATCCCATCCTGGTTACCAGGAGGGACCTAGTCCGGGAACCATTTGGGCAGGATGGGCTTTGCTTCCCAGACGGATGCTACCCACGGGAGACATATCATTAGACCAATCCTTCCTTGATTATAGTGTTCTGATATAGTCCCTATTCATCATTCATTTCCACTCAGTTGTGCTCCTAGTTTCCGACACCTAACCTGGACAAGTATCCATCACGTATGCATAGGCCTGCTGTTCTTGGTCAGGGTTGCCAGCCCTGGGTTGGGAAAGTCCTGGAGATTCTGGGGGTGGATACTGGGGAAGGCTTGAGGAGGGGAGGAACCTTAGCAGGGTATAATGCCATAGAGTCCAGCTTCCAAGGCAGCCATTTTCTCCAGGGGGACTGACCTCTGTCGCCTGGAGATCAGCTGGTAATTCCAGGAAATCTCCAACCACCACCCATTAAAATTTGAGGCCTAAAGATATTACAGAGTTGCCTATGAAATGACAAATGTACACACTGAATCATAACGTCACCAAAAAGACCAAGTCGGACAGAATGTTGTGTTTTGCATTTTATCACAGACAGGTGTAAGCTTAGTTGGCGGTCGTGTTGGATATTATTCACCTAGGGGGATCCTGCTGGGATTGTTGGTATGTCCACTTGTGAGACTTTTAAGTCTCCCCAGAAGACCTCAAGAGCCCTCTGACTGCAGGCTTCCATGGTTCAAATCCCCAAACCAAAATAAAACGGAATTGATTCCGCTTCAGTTATGAGAAGCTGCTGGCGTTCCAAGTTGTGAGCAGAGCCCACAAGGGGGGAATGGCTGAGAGAATGCGCTGCTGAAAATAGATTACGGTATCCGTGGGATGCATTCGTTGCATCCACACTTCTGTGTACACTGGAAAAGCTCAAACTGCAGACCTAAAAAATGTAAACTGGCCCAACGTTGGGCATATAAATCCCTCACCCTCCCCTTTTGGAGTCCAGTTCTGAACACTGGAAGACTTGCGGTGCTCCTGAGAACACCAGTGGAAGCACTGTGGGACTTTCTGTCTGCAGCCAGCCTTGTATGCCCCCAAACCTCACACCACCCACCCACACCAGACACCGTTTATCTGGTCCTAGCTGCTGCAGCAGGAGGCAGCAGCAGTGGGAAGTCCGGGTCACCAGGAGCCCTGAGAAATGTCGTGTCCAGGGCATCAGAGCCTCGAGGGACTGTGTTTCCCATGGCTCCTCGTGCATCGGACACTGACGATCTAATTGGAAAGGTTGCTTCGGTCACCGTGCTCGCTTTGTACTGGAGGCGAGCATTACCAGCTGCCAATGCTCATCTATTCCAAGCTGCACAAATGTGAACTTGAGCTTCGGCGCAGCTCGGAAAAATAGGGATGTTTCAGAACTTCTGCTCATTTGAATTTCGGCAGGAGTTCCGGAATACCTGACATCTTCTGAAATAGCATTTGCCAGCCTCCAAATGCGGGGGAGGGGGGCCTTGAGTTCTGCCTAGTGATGCCAGCCTCCAGGTGGGACCTGGGAATCCCCTGGAATTACAGCTCAACTGCAGTTCCCTGCAGAGAATGGATGCTTTTGAGGGTTGTACTCATGGTATTATTCCCCACTGAGGTTTCTGCCCTCCTCAGGCTCTATCCCCAAATCTCCAGGAGTTTTCCAACTTGGATCTGGCAACCTTACCCCCCCCCCAACCAGCAGCAGGGGGACCCGGCAACCCTAGTTCTGTTGGAATTACAACTTATCTCCAGACTACAGAGATCAACTCACCTGGAGAAAATGGCTGCTTCAGAGAGCAAACTTTATAACGTACCCTTGGATTCTAGAGGAAATCTCTTCCCAAGCTGTTCCCTCCGCAGCCACCATCCCCAAATCTCCAGCAGTTACCCAGGCTAGAGTTGGCCACCCTATTTCCAAACAGACCCAAGGAATTCTCTGTTTCAATTTTGTTTTTAAAGAAAGTCTGAACTTTGTAGGTGCCCTATGTATATCTGGTTAACTGTAGCTTATTGCCTCTTTGGCTCCTCTGTACCTTTCCCCCTTTACCCAGCACACGGGCACTGGCCACGCATGGCAGAAAGGAAGCTGTAAAACAACTGTACACATTGTTGTATAAGACTGAGGTGCATCAGTGAAATATCTCACTGGGCGGGGGTTTGGAAACGAATGAAGCGATGTGAGCTGTGCGCACAGAACCCAATTCTGGAGTTAATTTTAGAGATTCTTGTTAAATTGGAATTAAGGAGGGCCGGAACATGGTTCAGAACCAGTCTTTAGTAAAGAAACAGAGTGGAGGGAATCTGCTTTCCCCTACTCAGAAGTAAGGCATGCTGAGTTCAGTGGAACTTAATCCTTAGTGAGCGTGTCTAGTCTTGGAGCCTTAAGTTTCAGTGGGGATGAGCTTAAGGACGAGCCTTCTTGAAAGAAAGTCTTGTGTTGTTCAATTGGCTTACTCCCAGGAAAATGTCCTTAGGATTGCCACCAATGTACATTTGTTTGTTTGTTTGGGACCATGCCCTACAATCAGATAGGGCACAGATACAGAAATATCCAATGATTCTGCAGTATGCCAAACGCTTCCAACCAGCAGGTTACCTTAGATCCCTCAAGATCTCCAAATATCGGAGAATCTTTACCCTTGCATGTTTTAACGTCCTACTTTCAGCCCTCCTGGAAGGCAGGTATCATCATGTCCCAGTCTCTCAACCGTTCTGCCCCTGCCATACAGGAGCAGTAGAGTCTATGGAAAAAGTTTTGCTGCACTGCTCATTCTATAAGGACATCCGATCTCACTCCAATCCTGTCAACTTTACCAGGTAGATCTGAACAACTTGATTTCTCCCTCCTTGCAGACTCCTCCCAGGAGATAACTAATACAGTCTCAATAACCTTGCTCCTCTGTTGGAGGATGGTATTCGTCTCTCCCACAATCCGTGCTCTCTGTTCTGTGCTTGTTGCACTGTATCTGCCCTCCTAAACTTTATCTCCTTTTTTTAAACTATTACGGCTGATTCTCCGGAGCTGATTTTGTATTGAAATAAACTTTGAGCAGTTTGTTAATTTGGAGTAGCATCTCCTCCCCTCTCCCTTAGTTCGACGTGGTACAGTCTTATTGCCTTCGGTTCATATGTAGGCCCATGCTTTTACAGAACAGCAAGATCTTTCATGACAAATTTAATATATTTTCTTAAATTTTCATTTAGCTGGAAGGAAGGAGTAGTCTAGACTAAGGTTAGCTCATTCGATAACAAAATAGGAGAATGGAGAAAACACATTTCTTGACCATAAAAGGGCAGGTTGCCCATTGACAGAGAGTAACTGGGTTTTTCCCCCTCTCTCTGCTGTTACAGGGTAGAGAGGAATCACTGGTAACTTATCAGGAAATGCATTTTTGCATAGCTACTTTGCCTCTTTTGCCAATTACTGGACATACTTAAGACCCGGAACATTAACATCAGCCCTGTACCTCTTCTCCCAAGGAAACTCTAGGGCAGAGATGTGGATATGTTTGTCTTGTGCTGATGATTTTTTAACAGACTCCCCGTGGTCCACCAATGTGTTATAAATATACGGTCCTGGACCTCCATATCTCCCAATATGTTTCCATGAGACAACTGTGAGTTTTGGAGCAATGTTTGTTTGCAGGGCCACCATCTTGCAGACAGAGGAAGCCTGCCTCCACCCACCCCACATTTTCAGCAACAGCAGCCCATCCTATAAAATGGCCATTCCCCAGTAGCTCAGTCGGGCCCTTACTGTGGTTATTTTGAAAGCACTGCACAGCTAAACTATTTAAATGGCCTCTTAACTGTGTAACTGTGGCCCCAGTCACATGGGCCAAATACTGCGGGGGGAGGCATGGCTCTTTGTGCCGGTGCAGTTAGACCCGCCAGAACACGATCAGACATGATGGCGGCATACCCTGGTTGTGTCAGTCAGCACATGCGTATAAATGATTACAGCCAGGGAAAGCTGCATGCTGGCATGATCACACTGAATGGTTCTGTGGGCAGCCCGTGGCAAACCATTTGCTAGCACATTCGATGTGCCACTTTTTAACTGCGCGGCTTTGGCGGCTTGCCACGAGTTGGCCACAGGTGCAGTACGCCTCCCAGATGTTCTGGTGTGATCGCTCCTGGAAACTCCACCAGACTGTTGTGGCTTCCATGCGGCAAATGCTCCGTGTGACCGGTGCTTGTGTAAAACAATGGCAGGATTATGGACCTTACTGTAACTGGTAAAACAATGGCAGGATTATGGGCCTTACTGAGGAGCAGAGGCAAAGTAACAAACTTAGAGATAAGATGGGAAAGGATGTGTGTGTAAAGAATTTGGATGGCAAGGAATAGCCTTGACTTACATAAACACTGATAAGTACGCATGCCTAATGACTTCATGAGTATTAGCTGTCACGCCTTGAATGCTTAAACTGCTAACTGGAATGAATATATAATCTATGATGATGTATGATGAAGGGAGAGGGGTCATGTCAAGGAGCTGTATGTTTTATGCTGTGTTGTAGGCAGAACTGAACAAGTTGTAAACTCTGGACCCAGTAAAGGGAAAGGGGGCAGGGCATACTGGCCGGTGAGAGGTGATAAATGGAGGATTCTTGGAATGTTAATTTGAGTTCGTTTGCATTCCCTTTGTTGCAATAAAGAAATCAAAAGATATTCCTGACTGACTGAACATTTTCTTGGAGGTTTGCGTTCCTCCTCCCTGGAGGGGCACACACAACTCTTTCATGTTTCTAACATATAGTACAAATATGTAAAAATACAGTAGATACAGTCGTTTAAACATAAGATGTACAGTACCTTTTCCCTGTATTCATTATCTAAGAAGTTTTAGTGTGACAAGGAATCAGCACCCCATTTGATGCCTCTTCTCCAAGCACACCATAGATTGCTTCTTAACATTAAAATATACTTCCCAGGATATTTACACATTGGGAAATTCCCTTTCCAGCCTCTATCTTCAATAGCAACCAAAACTGAGAATATTAAATGATACTGGAATGAGAAGGAATTATTCAATCCGAACACTTCTCCCACCCCAGGACTTACTCTCCCTCTCCTAAATCCAAGTCGGTGAAATCCATATCTCCTATGAGGGGAGGGGCAAAGGCAGGAGAAGGCTGAGCCGGGGTACCTTCCATACCCACAGACTCCCAGCTCCCACCCCACCAACCTGCATGAATCATAAACTGCCCTCCCCCGTCAGTGGTCCAGCCCCAAAGATGGACTTTTTAGGGGCGGGTTGGCCACTCTGAGGATTTCTAACGATCCAGTTGGCTTTGTCGTTGTTTTTTGTACTGGTTCAATAGTTGGATATTTGGGGATATTGTGATGGTGTTTTAATTTCATGGCTGATTGTTTTGTTACCTTGTTTTATGCGTGTTTAGCATGGCAATGCCCTGCGAGTCCTCTTTAGGAGAAAGGCAGGCTATTGCTAGGGAACAGGGAGTACTTATTAAGAACCGCTTGGCAAAGAAAGCTTAATTTTAAAAAAAATTAAAGCAACTCGTCAAAATAACGAAGGCCCACTGTGGCCCAATTTTACGAGTATAGATACAAAAGTTTACGACTTTTAATTTTAACACAGACTGTTAGCAAAATGGCTTGCTCTACTCCAACAAGGCACCATCCATCCCATGCAATCCTACATCCCAAATAATGTTGAAGTCTGTACATCTACATAAACTTGTATAACTGTAAGTTTACTAAAAATATAAATGTCCTTGCCGTCACTAATCCAGGCTTGTATTTTTGGAGTGACAAGTGTTAACCTGGCTGCTCTTAGGCTGGCCCTTTGGGATCCCCCGTCCCCAGCTTCCGTTTCCTACTGCCACTCCTGTTGCTGGTGGGAGAATAATAATATTAAACAAATCACTGTTGGGCAAATGCATGACATCATTTCCATGGAAAATCATCAGAGGAATCATCAGAAACTCTAAATCGTAGGTTTTCCAGTGATTCCTAGAGAGGCATGACTTCTGGGTTTGGTGTAGTGGTTAGGAGCGCGGACTCCAAGCTGGGAGAACCGGGTTTGATTCCCCACTCCTCCACTTGCAGCTGCTGGTGTGACCTTGGGTTGGTCATAAGTTCTCTCAGAGCTGTTCTCTCATGAACAGTTCTCTCAGAGCTCCTTCAGCCCCACCTACCTCACAGGCTGTCTGTTGTGGGGAGGGGAAGAGAAAGGAGACTGTAAGCCGCCCTGAGACTCCTTTGAGTAGTGAAGGGAGGGGTATAAATCCAATCTCCTCTTCCTCTTCAGAAATGAGGTCACACCATTACCCAACAGCTCCCCCCATGTCCCCCCCAGACTCCCACCAGTTGGCAACCCTAGCTGTTCTCCTTCAGTGGGGGGAAGTCATCCAGGAACTGGTTAGGTCACGCCTCTGCTCGCTCAGATAGGCTATGCAAATTTCTTTATTGCGTGGCTCCTATTGGAGGGACGCTGTTCTAATCAAATTAAGCGAGATCAACTGCATATTGTTTGGTATCCAATACATAGTTCAGTAATATTGTTTCTGGACATTATTAAAGCAATTGCAATAAAATCCTAATCAATCTGTGTAAGTGACACTGAAGATGCCCTCTTACCTAAGTGTCTTGCAGGGTCTGACCATAGTCAACTATACCCGCTGTTCTTTGTTAGCTTCCCAGCAGAGAGCAGATGCCCAGTAGTCGAGCAGAAGCTGCTCAGTGCTCTACTGATGGATTGTGGCATACCTTACACGCACGCCTGGTTTAGAAAGACTGAACATATGGATATATCTCACCACCAGGATGAGCATTTCCACACGCTGCTTCATGGGTGGATGTTTGCTGGCATTTAACCCCCAGCATTTTAGTTCAAAGGAACAGATAACAGATGATGTGAAAGACCTAGGCTTCCCAAATACTTACCTCCTGCCGGTGGGGGACGGATACGTCCTGGCAGGACTATCCCCAGGGGAAGGAAAGATGCACTGCACGATGCCGTTGCCAGGAAGTGACGCTAGGTGACGCTCTGGCAATGTAGCTGGAAAATCGATGGTACCATTGAGTTTTCAGCTCCATTGCCAGAGCGTTGCCTGCGCCACTTCCTGGCGACAGCATGGTGCGTTACAGGGAGGAATGGTCCGGCCGGGGAGCATGTTTCCCCCGCCCCCATGCGGTAAGTACTTGGGAACCCTAGAAAGACCCCTGCCTAAGAATCTGAAGAACTGTTACTGATCAAAGTAGACAATACTGATCTTGAGAGACCATTGGTTGGACTCAATAGAATGCAGCTTCATTGAGATCATGTGTCCTCCAAGCTTGAAAAATATTGTATTTGTAATACGTTTAGAATTAGCAGAACACAGTTTGAGTCCAGTGGCACCTTTAAGACCAACAAAAGTTTTATTCAAGGTGTAAGCTTTCATGTGTATGCGCACTTCTTCAGATACAATGAAATGGAAATTACCAGTCCATACATATAGGCAGACGGTGAGCTCTACCTATACGTATGGACTGATAATTTCCATTTCATTGTATCTGAAGAAGTGTGCATACACATGAAAGCTTATACCCCGAATAAAACTTTGGTGGTCTTAAAGGTGCCACTGGAATCAAACTTTGTTCTGCTGCTTCAGACCAACAAGGCTTTCCCACCTGAATCTGCATTTGGAAGCAAACAGACAGGACAAACCAATCCATTTTCCTTGATAAGCTCCTGTGATTGTCTCTAAGCTGACTCGCAATTCCTTTTTCCCCCCCAGATCTTACACGTGAACAAGGTGATGTCCATCTTGTTTTATGTGATATTCCTTTCTTATCTCCGTGGCATCCAGTCTACCAACATGGATCAGAGGAGTTTGCCGGAAGACTCAATAAATTCTCTCATTATAAAACTCATCCAAGCAGACATTTTGAAAAGCAAAGTATCCAAGCAGGTGGTTGATATCAAGGACAGCACTGCAGACACCATGAAGAAAGCCGAGGCCATCGAGCCAGAAGTGGACAGTACAGAAAATGTGAAATTGGATTTCCAGCCAGTTCTCTCAATGGATACAGAACTCTTGAGGCAACAGAGACGCTACAGCTCCCCCCGGGTCCTGCTGAGTGACAACACCCCATTGGAGCCCCCACCCTTATATCTTATGGAGGATTATGTTGGCAATTCTGTGGTGGGGAACCGAACTTCTCGTCGGAAGAGGTTTGCCGAAAGCAAGAGCCACCGCGGGGAGTACTCCGTGTGTGACAGTGAGAGCCGATGGGTGACGGACAAATCTTCCGCCATTGACATTAAAGGAAACCAGGTCACCGTGCTGGGGGAGATCAAAATGGGCCCTTCCCCGGTCAAACAATATTTTTACGAAACAAGATGTAAGCAAGCCAAGCCTGCGAAAAGTGGCTGCCGAGGCATAGACGATAAGCACTGGAATTCCCAGTGCAAAACATCTCAAACGTTTGTGCGAGCATTGACTGCGGAAAACAACAAACTCATCGCTTGGCGATGGATTAGAATAGACACCTCTTGCGTGTGTGCTTTGTCCAGGAAAATCGGGCGAACATAGGACCGCGTCGCTCTGCTATATAAATTATTACGTCTAAATTATATGATATGCATGTAGCATATACATGTTTATATTGTTTTATATATTATAAGTTGTCCTTATTTATTAAATTTCAGCCAACCCACGGGATATATAGAAGCTTTCTCAATAAAGGCGAGAAAAGGATGGGTGCATACCACTGGCAGTGCTACGTTTTTCATTTACTGCTTGTTGTGACCTTCCGCTTCTCTGCAGCTTTCCATTACCTGCCTGTAAAACCTTTCTGTAACAGCAGTATTTTTCATTCAGTATTGTCGATCCTGTGACTGTCATTGAGTTTAAAACAGAAAAAGCCTCTGTTAAAAGGAATTGGATTGAGTTGCCAAGGTATATAATTTGTGTTTAATTAAAAGAAGTGTAACAACAACCCCCACCCCCAATCCCAGAAACTAAATTCAGCAATGTAGCCCACAGCTAACAAGAGCAGTCCAGCCACTGTCTAGCAATAAAATACATTATCTGTATGCACTGCCAGATTTACTGTTAGTGTTCCAATTTGTGCTTTCTCTTCCAGAGTCGCTTCCGGAGTCTTCCAGAGTCACTTCTAATGATCTTGCAATCTAAGCTCAGGTTTTATTTTTTGAAATGCATTTCTTTTGTAACTGGTTTTAATGCTGCCAATTCCCCTTTAGAAGGCTTGCAAAAAAAAATCTAAAATATGTATAACAGACTCTTGCCAAAGCCAAGAGCAATCTGAGTGGATCGTTAATATAATATATAAAAGATGGATTCCCTTTTTTAAAAAGCACATTTTTATGATGAGTAGTTTTCATCTCCTTTCCAATAATCTGTGTGATTCCTGATCTATCATTAAACTGATTTTTTTTCCCCAAGGTACAGTCAGGGAGAAATTCTATTCAGATTTTAAGCAACCTAGAATCCAAGTAAAGAAGATGAGACATTCTTGCAATGGACATCAGTTCCAAAGAACAGAGACCATTTTGCACTGCCTTTAATGGAGAAAGACAACTAAAATATTTGTTGGAGCCCGGGTTGTGTTGAACCAGAGCCCTATAAAAATGGAATAAACAAAACGATCGGCTATTAGCAGTAGGATTTCTGATACACAGTGCAGTTAGATACAAGGAGCCCAATCCAGCTTTAATTGCACACAAGTAATCATGGATCGAGTGCGCCGGTATGCATACAAATGTATATCTGGTTCCATGTTCATAGGGTTGAATGCTGCTCAAAATTTCCACTTGTGCTAGAGCTACAAGATGCTCGAGAAAAAGGCCACTGGAGCCATGTGCACTAAGTCAAACGTATTGTATTCCTGGTTGCATTTCCGCTTGTACAAGATTTTGTGCAACCAGTTTCTGGGTACTGTGGTATATTGGGAGGAAGTGCTGCAGAAGAACTTGTGCCTGCGACATTGTGCCCAATCCATTTCTGTTTCTATTGCGGACCAGCTCGCATGGGGGAGAGGAGTTCCCGTCAGCTGCAAACAGACCCGTATTAAAGAACCACACGCACACCACTGAATTCGGAAAATATGTGGAGTAAATTGGCCACAACTTTATTGACTACAGCTGTAAGAAGCCTTGGCACTGCATGGATGCACTGGATGCAGTGCATCAGCTGGCCCTCTGCCAGCCGATGTACCAGCCAGCATGGGAGCGAAAGCAGGATGGCAGGTTGCTGGAGTTCACACAGAAGAGTGCCTCTTAGTGTTCTCCCCTGCCATCTGAGCATGAGGGTAATCTCTGGTAGTTCTTGAGCAATCTTGCTCCCATCATCCCTCACGCAAAGGCCCCTTGAGAGGTCCCCTTATCCAGGAAATGGCATGCAGGCCAATTTCCGCAAATGGATGCTGTTACCGCTAAAGCGGTGACAAGAAATAGTGCATAGAATATATCAAGCAACTTCCCGGGCTGACAACATCATACTAACCTTATTAACGCAACTCTACACCCTGTCCCCTTACTGGCTATACATTTTAACATCTGACAACATACGCTTAGGGAGGGATGGGTGAAAGAGCTGCTCTGAGACCGGACAAAGGATGAGGGCAGCGGCTGGCCTATTCCCCCTGCCCAAGACCTCCCCTGACCACTCTGTTGCCCCCTGCTATTGGCCACAGGGGGAGTCCTAATTTTCCTGCCATTCCGCCATCTGCCCCCTGTCTCCAGCTGGCTCTCCCTCCCCCACCTGGCCCTGCAAAATTCGGGCCACATTGAATCGAGCCCTTTCTGCTTTGTGCATTGCTGGATTGGAGCCACTGTGTTTATCTTCACAGGACACAGGTGCCATTGCTAATTTACAGAAGATATGTGGATTTGCAATGGGAGTTTAGATCTTTCCTGATCAAATTTTGAGCAATGGTTGCTGTGTTCAGTTTCCAACTGTTTCCACCTTTTGATGTTTACAGCCTTCTGCTCCAGTCTTCCAGGTCAGATTTCTGTATTTAATTGCATTTAACTTGATTGTTCTTGTTTTTTATGGCAGGGGTTGGTATTTTTTCATATGCGCATGTGTGCGTGTGTGCGCGTGCATGCACCTGGAAGACCTCTGGTGACTGACCCCTACTGGGGGCCTGGAGGATATTCAGAGAGGTGGCTGAGTAAAGCCTGCCCCTGCTTTCTGCCTCAGGTATTTCAAAGAAGTCTCCCATCCGAGTACTTGCCAGAGTCAACCCTGCTTAGCTTCCGAGATCTGACGAGATGGGGCGTGCCTGCGCTATCCAGGTCAGGGCAACTTGATTGATCTTATGACAACACAATACAATGAGAAGAAATGAGAAAAATGGAAGAAGGAACTGCTGCTGTATCCGGTCATCTACTAGAAAGTATTAAAATGTAATACCTGTCAATATATTATATGATTGCTGATGTCTCTCTCCAGGTTGCATCAAAGGATAGGAAAATTACACCCGTGGTAAAGTCTTTTTTTTTTCTTTTTGAATAATTTGTATTAGTTTTTTAACAAATTTTAGGCACATGTACCCAATGGTGTGACAGTATCAGGATTTTGTGTGTTCCTTTCAGTGTTTTTTTGTTAAAGAAAAAACAGGGCTGGTACTTATGTGTAAAGTTATACTGATCCACCAACCCTCCTCCTTGACCTTGGGAGAGCCCCTCTCCAAAGGTGCTGGTACTAAGTACTGGTGAGTCCCACCACGAAACAAGCCCGGAAGAGATTAGGATGCGATGAATGGCTGCTATTTTCGGCGGCCGTCTATATCGAGCATCAGGCCTACACCTGCCTATTAATAACATGTTTTCTGTGCCGATAATGCCGTGGTGTGACTTACCTTTTCGTTATCTTTGCCAGGCAATGCTTTCTCAATTTTTTGAACAATCCATCCTAAGTTTTTAGAATATATGCTCCAGAGAGATTTCAGGAAACCATCTGCATTTATTTTATCACCTTTGAACATGTGTTCAGGAATGGAGCCTGTGTAGCGGGTTTATGGCTACCAGGAGACTTCTGCTGTCTCACCAGGAAAAAAAAACCCAAAAAACCCTCACAGAGAATGTGTGTGTATTGCTTTTCAGTTACTTGCGCTGTTGAAAACCTGAATGTTGAGCCAACGTTTATGCAAAATGTTATCTTATTTCAATATTGGTTTTGTTTTGAAAGCAGCCAAAGAAAATCCCCCTCTGCCCCAAAGTCACTGAATATTTGAATCACTACTATGCTGTTTAATACCCTTTTGTTCCCTTGGTGACTGCTGTAGCTCAGCCCCACTTCCCTTCTCTCAGCCCCACCTACCTCACAAGGTGTCTGTGGGGAGGGGAAGGGAAAGGAGATTGTAAGCTGCTCTGAGACTCCTTCGGGTAGTGGAGGGCAGGGTATAAATCCAATCTCCTCCTCCTCCTCCTCCTCCTCCTCTCCTCTCACCTTTGACTTTCTAGCTTTCAGACTTGTTTGCAAGTTAATTGCATTAACTGGCAAACAACATGCCTTTTTTTGTTTTGTTTTATGACAGTCTGTGGTATTATCCTGACAGATGCAGGGTCATGATGACATCAGTGACCAAATCATATGGATTTTGGACCACAGCCGATGGGAGTCCAAGAGAACAAGTGAGGCCAAAGCCGTAGTACCCCCAACTGAGTGAGAGAATGCACATCCCAGGAAGTGCAAATAATCCCCATAAACAGGATGCCCCTTTCAGCATGGGAAAAGTTCCAAAACTTGGAAAAGCTCTGCTGGAACAGTCTGCTATTTATATTTTCAACCTTTCACTAAATTTACTTCTTCTTTTTTCTCAAGCGAGTGCCTGAAATACCCAGGCCCATCCATGTCATTCTATTGAAACATGGCGGGGCAAAATAAGATCAATGGGATCCTGTGTTCTCTGCCCTTCTTTTGTGAATGTAGATCACCATGGATGGGCCAATGGGTTGGGAGGGCACAAAACAGCCAGCTTGAAAGGTAAGAAAGAAAAGGCCGAGGAGCTGGTTAAAGAATGTGTTGAACAAAAGTATTTGCCTGTATTTGGTTGCAGGTAGGGTTAGCTCCAGACTGGGAAGTTCCTGGAGATTTGGGGGTGGGGCCTGGGGAGGGTGGGGCTTGGGGAGGGGTCTCAGTAGGGTCTAATGCTATAGAGCCCACCCTCTGAAGCGACCATTTTCTCCAAGAAAATTGTTCTCTGTTGTCTGGAGATCAGTTGTAATTCCGAATGAACTCCAGGCTTCAACTGGAGACTGTTAACCCTAGCTGCAGCAGACCCTAGAATAATGAATCAAACCTAAATAACATGTAAAATAGTAAACTTTTTTAAAAGAATTGTCTTGTCAAGGTAACTGCAAGTCTTGATGCCTGGTGTTCCATTCCTCAGATAGTTAAATAAACACAATCCCTAGAGATACATATCGGTTGAAAGAAGAAGAAGAAGAAGAAGAAGAAGAAGAGAATGGATTTATACTCCGTCCTTCACTACCCAAGGGAGTCTCAGAGCGGCTTACAAACTCCTTTCCCTTCCCCTCTCCACAACAGACACCCTGTGAGGTAGGTGGGGCTGAGAGAGCTCTGACAGAAACTGCTCTTTTTCAAGAACAGCTGTGCCAGAACTTGTGACTGACCCAAGCTCACATCAGCAAATGCAAGTGGAGGAGTGGGGCATCAAACCCGGTTCCCCCAGATTAGTGTCCACACACTTAACCACTACACCAAACTGGCTCTCTGATTTAAACTTTAGCTGATTCATTAGGGAAGGGCAATTAACTGTTCCTTAATGAATAATTAAGTATCATAAAGTCAGAAGAGTCTTATGGTGACCTCTCCTGGGATTTTCAAGGCAAGAGACGAACAGAGATGGTTTGCCATTGCCTGCCTCTGTAGAGCAACTGTGGCTTTCCTTGGTGGTCTCCCATCCAAGTACTAACCATGGCCAGCTCTGCTTATCTTCTGAGATCTCGACAAGATCAGGTTAGTCAAGGCTACTTACATTGCTCTTTCCTTCATTATTTAATAAAGGCATGGAGGGTAGGGTCCTCCTTCTTGTTGCCCCATCCTGAAAGTAACTTGAACTCCATAAGGAAAGAGGGAGGATAAGGGGTATGCCAGTCTTGTCCCATATGTGTAGACGTCTCCTGAGGAAGAAGGCATCAATATTCCCAACCAAAATTTGGTAAGATATAATTGATTAATTAGTGAAAAAATATGTATTATAGGCAACCCTACAAAGTGGTTTAGATCAGCTTTGGTTCAAAACATTTTTAAGTTCCAGTGCTGCTATTTTACTTCTACGCTTTCCCCCGCCCCAGCGTATAATGGCCTTGCAGTGAGATCCTAAATGGAATTACTCACATTGACGAGTGAAAATGATCTTGAAAACTTGTTTAATTTTAAGACTCGGGGCAGCTTCTAGAGGTCATCTTTCTTCAGTGTTCTTTTGGCTAATTAGAACAGCATTAGTCGTTGGTAGAGCAATCAGGCAGGAGTCTTGAAAGACGATGGTTACCTTGGTATCCTTCACAATCTTTGTTGACTCCTCAGAGGCCAATCTGGGAAAACCATGCCGTAGACTCCAGTAAGCTTCTGCCAACCAGGGAAGGCATCACTTAGCTCAAAGCACCACTAGTCTAAGACAGCTCTGCCAATCTATATTGCCCAGTCACATGTGCAGAAAGACAACAGCCAGGATTTAAGAAGAAGAAGAGATTGGATTTATACCCCACCCTTCACTTGGAGTCTCAGAGAGGCTTACAGTCTCCTTTCCTTCCTCTCCCCACAACAGACACCCTGTGAGGTTGGTGGGGCTTAGAGAACTGCTCCAAGAGACCTCATGACTGACCCAAGGTCATTCTAGCAGCTGCATGTGGAGAAGTGGGGAATCAAACCTGGTGTAACAGGCCGGATTCACCCCCCGGCCAGAGTAACCCCGGGGTTACTCTCGCCTAGCCTAGAATAACCCCTGCCGGGCCATGCCAGAGTAACCCCGGGGGTTAATCCAGACTAACCCCTGCCAGACAAACCTATATTACCACTCTATATTGGGGACTGTGAGACTCAGGTTCAGATAGTTTGGCATAGGCAACTTTATACCCAAGGGGTTACTTTGGCCCGGGGTTACAGATTGTTGTGTTGTGCAGTTGGGGTTACTCTGGTGTGGCCCGGCAGAGGTTTGTCTGGGAGGGGTTAGTCTGGATTAACCCCCGGAGGGGTTACTCTGGCCTGGCCTGGCAGGGATTACTCTGGCCCTCCAGGGTTATTCTAGGCTAGGCCAGAGTAACCCCGGGGTTACTCTGGCCGGCGGGTGAATCCGGCCTGTTACACCGGTTCTCCTAGATTAGAGTCCACACTCCTAACCACTACACCATACTGGCTGTCTTATTATAAATGTCAAAAGCTTCTTTAATATCTCTGTGCTTGAGCTTATCCCTAACTCTATGTAACTAAATGAAGGTGTACTGTGTGTGTGTGTTGTCTCTGTGTGTATTATTTTCCAGAGGTTTTCATTAAGCACTCAAATACAGTGTGCACAATGAACATGAGACAGAGAGTTGCACCTGCCTCTGGAGCGATAGCTAAGCTCAGGGCCAGGATATCTTCCTGGGGTAGCCAGATTCTGGCCCTTGTCTTCCTGGGAGTGCAAGCAACCCTTTGTGCTGTCTCTGTCACTCTGTCTGGTGGAACTTTCCTAAGCACGCCAAATGCAAGCCATCCTCCACTGTTTGATACTTTTTGATCTCCATGGAGGGCTGAACACCTCCCACTGTTCACCATGTTAAATTTCCCTATAAAACTGGTATCCAACCCTTGGAAATTTGACAGGGGGCGCTTTCACACATGCAAAATAATGCAGCTTCAATCCACTTCAGTGACAGTTTGCAAGTGGGTTTTGAATTTCATAGAGTAAAATCCAGTTTGCAAAGTGCATTGAAAGTGGATTGAAAGTGCATAATTTGCATGTGTGAAAGCGCTCAGGCTCGGGTAAGAAGTACAGTCCCTGAGAATATAGCATCCAACTGAATGGAAACTGATATTACAGCCATAAATTTGGTTTGCATTTAATTTCCTGGAAATGCTGGGCATCTTTTTACCCATCTGCCAGAATTTTGGCATGGGGAATCTCTTGGGTGATGGGTGGAATCAAAGAAATGTTTGTCCAGTTTGGATGGGGAAAAGAAGATAGAGCTGCAACCTGAAAAAAAATGGGAAACAGAAAAGGAACACAATAATAAATGAGACTAAAAATGAATGAAATTTTTGAAACAAAAATGTTGCATGCTCAGAGGTGTCAGTTGCAGACAGCTGGAAACATACAAGGAGCTTCAATTACACGTCTCAGCTGGGTTTTCCCTGCCCGACTTCTTTCAGCAACCTGGTAAGTGTAGGAAGGAGGAGGAGGGAACCTAGAACATGACAGCAGTGGAAGAGCTCCTCTAGTAATGCTTCCTCGAAGGGAAAAAAACCCAGATTCTCCCGAGAATTCTCCAGTAAGGCTGGGAAAGAGCACTTCAGAGCATCTAAACAAGTGAGCTCTGACTCATGAAAGTTCATGCTGGGATAAATGTTGTTGACCTTCAAGATGCCACTGGCAATGCTCCCTCTAAGCTGTTGGGTCTTGTGAGCAAAAATTCTAGTTTTTCTAGTTCTACTGGCATTAAAGTTGTGAGCGAGCGATTTGGCTGCTGCATAAATCAGTTTGCTTTGGAGCCCTCCTTCCTGAGCTAAGACAAAAATGTGTGAACCGGAGGCTACAAAACTATGAGCTAGCTCACACTAACTCAGCTTAGTGGGAACACTGGCCACTGGGCTTCTGTTTTGCTTTGGACAAGACCCAGCCTATATCCACTCAAGACATGCGAGTTTTGCCCATCACTCGTATTCCATTTTTTAAAAACAACAACAACAGATGTATGAAATTACCTCATAATATTTTTTAACCAAACTCGTCGTTTCAGCTGGTGTGGTCTTTTGATACCTTTCTTATACGAGAATGATTGCTGAAGGAATGGCTCCATTGGGCACAGGGCTCTTTTTGTAGCAGGAACTCCTTTGCATATTAGGCGACACATCCCTGATGTAGCCAATCCTCCAAGAGCTTACAGAGCTCTTCCTACAGGGGCTACTGTAAGCTCTTGGAGGACTGGCTGCATTAGGGGTGTGTCGCCTAATATGCAAAGGAGTTCCTGCTACAAAAAGAGCCCTGATTGGGCATATGGCACCCCTTGCCCTGTTGTGCACATCTATACTTGCACTGGGAGGGTGCTTATATGTTTGTTACGCCATCCTTCCCGATGCAAGGATTGCCATTACTCCCAATGGAACCGTTCCTTCACCAACCATTCACCAGAATTGCTCCCATTTTCCCATCCAGCTTCATGTTTAGCGAAATGCCAAGTCAGTGATCTGGAGGGAAGAGGGAGGGGTTTGCCAGCCCCCACCAACATTACCCATAAACACTACCTGAAGCAATGCATATTCCCATGAATGTAGAAGTGCAGTGCAGGTAGTTCTGGACAAGCAAAGCTTAGCGAGTGACAACTGCTGCTGAAAATCCAGTTGCAGTGACCAGCCTTTCCAAGGTACTCTAGGCTCTTCATGCAGCAAAGGTATGCATTCATGAAGGGCTGTCAGAGAGCCCTTTTTCGTCTTTTTCAGGGGAGATCAGCTGGGTACTAATATTTGCTGTCGCTTTTATTTGGTTTTCTGCAACAGGCGTGGCCCCTCCCCGATTACGGACTTGTTCAACCTGTTTCTTTGGCTATGGAGGGGGAGGGTAATTACCCCAATGGGTGGCTCGGCTGTCAGGGAGATTTTCATGCTCAAGGTGTTCTGCAGGTTTCTGCGTATCATCATGACAACACCTTTCCTAGCAAATATTCACCCAAACCTGTATTCCCACTCTGGCCAGGTGGCGGTGTGGGGGGTGTGAGGTTAGAGGTCACTTCTTCAGGAACATCTATTTGGATTGACTGAAGAGCTCTCTGGGGCTTCTCGGGAAGGGATTTGGCTTACCCATCCCACCCTTCTTGCTGACAAAAACGGATCTCGAGCCCCCCCAAAAAAAAATCCTTAAAGAAACAACCACGCTGTGAGTGAAGGGCAGCTTTGCTGAGTTAAGTGGACTTCACTTTCTTCCATTAGGCCTGTTCCCTTACTTGAAGCTTTAGGGCAGCCACAAAGGAAACCTATACACTGAAAGCTTTGTTTTTCTTTGAAATGAGTGGCATGCTTTTTAAGAGAAGGTTTTGCTCACTGAAAGTATATTAGCGTTCAAAGAGAGAGATTCCCCCCATTTTTTAATGGAAATTTTGGAGAACTCCTATGGATATTTTCTGGTTTTCTAAGAAATGTGCTAAGATACCACAGGGTTCAGTAATCTCCAGTACTTGCACTTCTGCTTGTAGAAAACGAAGGTATTTCTACTTTAATGCCATACACTCTTATATGAGAGTTAAATTGGAAAATTGACTCGACCTTGATAGCCCAGGCTAGCCAAATCTTGTCCAATCTCAGAAGCTAAACAGGGTTGGCCCTGATTAGTACTTAAATGGGAGGCCACCATGGAAGCCCACAGAGGCAGGCAGTGGCAAACCACCTCTCTACATCTCTTGCCTCAAAAAACTACAGGGTGGCCATAAATCAGCTGGCATTTTTATTGAGGTTTATCAGGTATTCCCACAGGCCCATAGCCAGGATTTTTTAGTTTGGGGGGCCTTTTAAAAAGTCAGGGGGCACTGAAGTTCACATGCGACTCCCACGTGCTGCCCCACTTCTCCCCTCTAGCATTTAAAGGTTCCCTTTAAATGCTTTGAGGGGGAAGCCAGGGGGGCACACGAGCCTGCACTCCAAGCCATGAATTCGCAGCTTGGCACACAGGTGCACACGGCCTCCCCCAGCTTCTCCCCAAAAGTCAGGGGGCCTTGGGAAGAAGCCAGGGGGCCGGGCCCCGGGAGGCCCTACTGTAGCTACAGGTCTGTATTCCTGGTGTACTTTTATATATATTTTTAAAAACTACTTTCATTTGAAAACTGGATTTTGTTGACTGAATTTATTTTAGAAAAGCCACATACAAACAACACAGAAAGGATTAGAAATGTATTGAGTAAGGTGATATGTGATGGAGTAAAAGGGAAGCAATGTGCTCCTTTTTTCAGTTCTTCAGTAATGGGGGACTGGGAACACAGCCAATTACTTCCAAGGGGCTGAAGCCGAAGAAGGAGGTGTCTTTGGACTAGTCTACAAGGAGACTCGGGCAGATCTGTGGTGGTGGGCAGTTACTCCTCCAAGTGAGAGGAGAAGGACAGTGAACCAGGCTTCTCATCATCTTTCGCTATGACTTTACATTACATTCTGGCAACAAAATCTAATTGTGTTCCACTAATTTGCACTAAGCATTGAGATCCCAATATAGCCTGCAATTAACACCCATGCAAAAGGCAGTGCAGAATACCTAGAAGCTGAACAAGGAAGGAACGCAGAATTCTCCTTTTAGGGTGCACTGCTCCCCATCCATTGAAGAAATTGAGGGCATTGGCTGTATTTATTTTATTTATTAAAATATTTATACCTCACATTTCCTTTTGGTTCAAGGCAGCCTAGAGAAACAGTCAAAACATTACAAAATTAAAACCAAATAAGATAGAAATCCCTGAATGTCTCCCCTCATCACCAAGTTCCCTGCTGTTCATACCCCACCAAAAGCCCTGGCAAACAGGCAAGTCTTGCAAGGCCTCTTGCTGACTTCCGACGAGAGGGTTCCCTTCTGCTCTTCCGGGCTGGCCTGTCAGCCCCCTGATCAGGGTTGGGAATCGGGACCCCCCACCCTGAGCTCCCGTTGCCTGTCACCACTCCACACAGTGGTGGGAGGAAAATAAAAAAAACTCACTGGCAACAGTGAGGACGTCTCTTGCGAGGAAAACCTGCAAGAGACAGCAGTAGCTCTAGGAATCGCTGGAAACTTTATGGTTTTACCATAGAGTTTCTGGTGAGTCCTAGAGCTAATGCCATTGCTTCCAGATTTTCCTGGAGGTGACATCATCATGCTTGTTACACCACCCCCCCACCAAGTTCCTGCCCCCATCTCTTCTGCTGGCAACTTTATGTCATAGAGCCCATTCCACAGAGTGGGAGCCACAATATTAATGGGCCAGGCCCTCATCAATGCTGGGTGAGCTGCCACATGAAGGATTCAGAACCAGATCCTGATCAGTGGTCAATTTGTGAAGGTCAGCTGTAGTCCCCTTCCAGAAATCACAGCAGTCGAGGAGTAAAATGGCATCTGGAGAGTCAGGCAGAAGAGAAGAGAGAGTGGGCTCTGCTATTCTAACTACAACTCCACCTGCTTCTCTGCACAGCACAGAAAACCTTTTTCAAATGGCAATCTGACAGCACACATTTGACCATTCCTGTTCTGGGCACCAGGTTCCATAAACTACTAAGCAGATGGAACAATCCAAGCCAACATGGAGCAGACCACCCACACAGATGAAGCGGAGGGGAAATGTGATGGAAAATACATTTGTGTGTCAAAAATACAACACAAAGCCTTCGTCTAGGGGGAAACAAGACAGAAATGAATAGCTGCAGAATTAGCACGATGGGTTAGAAAGTTCAGCAACTGCAACCCCATGCCTTATTATGAGTCCTATTTGTGGAAGCTAGCAGGGCTTACTTCTTAAAAAATATGCCTGAGATTAGACTATACAGGTCCCACCCCCCTTCAAAAATCCAAAAAGTCTCACAATCTATTCATTGCCAAGGGAACAATTTCTACTGTACAAGTCTGGCTGGCTAAGCCTTTACCATCTCTTCCACACCTGGTCGCAAGCAGTGTTCCCTCTAAGCTGAGTTAGTGTGAGCTAGCTCAGTTTTTTGGCCTCCGGCTCACACATTTCTGTCTTAGCTCAGGAAGGATGGCTCCAGAGGAAACTAATTTATGCAGTAGCCAAATCGCTCGCTCACAACTTTAATGCCAGTAGCTCATGAAGCAGAGTTTTTGCTCACAAGGTTCCACAGCTTAGAGGGAGCATTGGTCGCAAGCCCCTCTTCTTTCCCCTGGGTCTCCTTCTCTGCTTTCCCTTGTCCCGCAGTCTCTTCCCTCTGCCCTTCTTTTCATTCCTTTCACCCACTCTCTCTGCAAAGCCTTAGCATGCAGTGGAAAGAGGTCATAGAATCCTCAGCTCCCTTTAGCTCCTGTGGAGGGCAAATGTAAATTTTCCCCAATAGGGCCAAAAGCGACAGGGAAGGAAAATAGGTGCAATTTTTAGTGGGCAAATGAGCAAGGGGTAGAGTGAAAGTGCCCTTCTCCCCCTGTGCCGATCTCTCCCTTTGAATGGGAGCCCCATTGGCTGGATTTTTTTGGAAAAGGTGATGGTTAAAAGCAGGGCTCTTTCTGTAGCAGGAACTCCTTTGCATATTAGGCGACACACCCCGAATGTAGCCAATCCTCCAAGAGCTTACAGTAGCCCCTGTAAGAAGAGCTCTGTAAGCTCTTGGAGGAATGGCTACATTAGGGGTGTGCCGCCTAATATGCAAAGGAGTTCCTGCTACAGAAAGAGCCCTAGTTAAAAGGATAATGGGATGACAGGACACATGTCTTGACAGAACAGCAACTGGGAGCTGGTGGGACAACACAGCATGACGTTCTGGACCCCGGGCCCTATAAATTGTAGCTAGGCTTGGCAGCCATCTGTAAAGTCCAATCTCACCACAGTGTTACCATTGATCATAAGAGGAATTAGCCTCATTAAGGAAATGATCGAAATGTGGAATTTGCTGCCAGAAGAGGCAGAGATGGCCACCGGCACAGATGGCCTTAAAAGGGAACTAGACAGATTCATGGAGGAGAGGTCAACCAGTGGCTACGAGCCATGATGCCCAACGTTCCCTGTGAGCAAAAATTCTACTTTGTGAGCTACTGGCATTAAAGTTGTGAGTGAGTGATTTGGCTACTGCATAAATTAGTTTTCTCTGGAGCCCTCCTTCCTGAGTTGAGACAAAAATGTCTGAGCCAAAGGCTAAAAAACTGTGAGCTAGCTCACACTAACTCAGCTTAGAGGGAACACTAATGATGCCTCAACCACCACGTTCAGAGGCAGGATGCAGCCTGAGGGGAAGGCCTCAGCCTCCATGCCCTGTTGTTGGATCTCCAGAGGAACTGGTTGTCTGCTGTGTGAGACAAGATCCGGGCTCGATGGATCACTGGTCCGATCCAGCAGGGCTTTTCTTACGTCCTAAAAAGTATTATTTAACAATGCAGATTCCTGTCCTGCCATAGTATAGAGCAAAAAGTCCCATAATTAAACTCTCTGTCTTCAGTGTTTACTCTCTTAAATCTTGCCTAAATTAATGAACATTTGCAATTATGTTTATGGTTAAGCTGTTATTAATATCGTGATTTTTAAACCATTTTGCATGTTGACATTATTTCCCCCGCCGCCCCAGCTAATAGATGATTTTTAAACACCGAGAGATGATGTATAATATCTACATTTTCTGGTGAAGGAAAATTCTCTCCACAAAAATTGGGGAGGGGGAATGGGCAATTCATAATTTTCTTTTTTTAGTGAGGTAGAGCTTCAAGAAAGAGGTTGGATGCTTACACTCTGAGCTCTGTCACAAAATATATCTAAAAAATGTGGAGATATCATAACTTTTTTTACATTTGGAGTTTTGTTTGTTCTACAAAACATATGCACTGGATGGTATTAGAGTTTGTTACAAGCACTGGGATGGATCCAGGTAGCTTTTTTACCCTATTCCAATTCTATTCCTTACTACAGCCCCCTTAGGAGAGCCAGTGTGGTATCGTGGCTAGAGGGTCTGACTAGGCTTCCCAATTGCCTGGGCCTGTTGGGAAGGTCTCTACCCCAGATCCAATCTCCTACCCTTGAGAAATTAAAGAACAGGAGTGAAAACGACCTCCCATAATGATTCTCTAGGAATTTTGCCTAGTCTACTTGGTCTTTACCACAAAGATCAGGGGAAATTCCTGGAGCATTGCCTGGAAGTGACATCACATTTCCCCCCAACTCCACCTCCCCAGGCACCTCCCCCCAGATTTCCCGACATTTCCCTAGGCAGTAGTTGGGATAGGCCTTCAGTAGGGAACTGCTTGGACACTATGGGAAACAGGATGCTGGACTAGATGGACCACTGGTATGACCCAGTGGGATGTTCTTAAGTTTGATTAGGCTATGTTGCGAAGCATACATCTTTATCTAAATTTTAAAAACCAGCATAATGATAGCCCTCTCATCACCTAGTGTTCTGTGCCTGTCTAGGATCCTGTTCCAATTGCACAGTGCTCCACCAAACTTAACATTTCTCAGCAGTGAGATCCTAACCAGAACAATCCATTGTCTTCTATGGATTTAGAGGGGAGTGATGCTGCTTAGGGTTGCACTGTGAGACTATCAAACAGAAAGCTGAAGATGTCACAAACATCTCTCTGTTGAGATCAGGTTGCCAGCTCTGAGTTGGGAAATACCTGGAGATTTGAGGGATGGAGCCTGGGGAAGGTGGGGTTTGGGGAGGAGCTTCAATGGGGTATAACCCCATAGACTCCACCTTCCAAAGCAGCCATTTTCTCCAGGTGAACTGATCTCTGTTGCCTGGAGGCCAATTGTAACCCCAGGAGATCTCCAGTCACTACCTGGAGGCAGCTCCGTAGCCAGAAATTTTGGGTTGGTGGGGCACGGGGAAATTTTGTGAGGCAGCAGGGGAGGGGCAGCCAGAAACCTTCCCTGAACTCCAAGTGGGGATTTCACTGCTTGGAGTTCGGGCGCAGGCAGCCCCTGCTAGAGAAAAAGCATTGAAAGGAGATCTCCGGTTGGAGTTCAGGGAAGGCATGTGGTGGGCAGCTGCCTCTCTCCCTCACCTCCCACAAGATTGAAAGGGCTGGCTGATCAGCTGGAGGGCCATTTAAATCTTGGAGAGGGGGAAGGAGAGGGGTGGCTGCAAGACTTAAAGGGCCCTCCAGCTGACCAGCCAGCCATGTGCTCCTGCCAATCAGCTGGAGGGCCCTTTTAATGTCACAGGAGGGGGGAGGAGGGAGGGGAGGGGCAGCAGCTTTTGGTGGCACGCCTCACATTTGAGGGGGCGGAGCCCCAAAATGCCCCACCATAGCTTTGGGCCTGCCTGGAGGTCACCAAATCTAAGATGATACCAAAGTGCCTGGCTTTCTACTGCCCCAGTATTTTGCAGGCTGAAACCTTCACTAAGAACGTAGAGTTGGTTCCAGCAACTTCTAGGACTGGCAACATTTGCTGCATGAATGGACTTCCGCGTCAAGAAGCCCTAGAGGCAAGTCAACGTTGCTGAAGGGATTCCAGACCTAAAGTAATCCATTGCAGAAAACTTGACTTCACCTTTGCTCGCGACAGCGGGGTGGGGGGAGTCTGGCCTCTTGCACTGTTCATTCCTCGTGCAACTTGGAGCAGCTTTGCTGTTCCAGCTTGTCCACGAACAGCTTTTAAGGTTGTTGGGTGTTTTTTTTTTTTTACAATATGCCATTTATTTGATTGATGAGGTGTTAATAACACGGTATGAAAGGCAGCCAGACGTTCAGTTAAAGTTGGAATTTTTAATGAATATGGCAGGCCTCATCCCCATCTCCCTGGTCTTTGTGAGTAATGCTAAATCCAACACAATTATGGTAGTCTAAAAATCAGGGCAAGCTGGGGAAGGGGGTAGGAAGCAGAGAAGGGCTTCTTTAATTGCCCTCACAGGTTCATAGACATGTTCGTCTATGGCAAATGATTTTATAGCATTCCGGATCTCCGCAAATCCATCTGATGCTTTCTCCTCCTGAACTGGATAAAATGGAGGACGGGAGAACCATGTAAGTCTCTTTCAGGTCCCGACTGGATATTAGGAAGGCTATAAATGATGTAAGGAAGGGTATAAATACTGTAAATAAATAAATAAGTTGTGGATCTAGACAGGAGAGAGACCATCTGAATGCTATGTAAGTAACTAATACAGCTCTCTTTAACTTAAGTGCATTTGTGACATCTGCAACAATCCTACTCTCATCTCAGACCTATTTGCATGTCTAGCAACCCACACACCCCACATTAAAGGGCAGATTTCCATCCTTAAGGAAACAGGGGCCACTTCCCACAAAGCGCTCTGTCCAGGAACTGTATTTGGCTTGATGTTCCGCAAATGATACCTTTCTCAACAAAAGCTATTTCCCTTAAAGGCAACGTAGAGCAGGCAACAGGTGGAAAAGCATTTTCCAAGGGTTCTCACGGAACTGAGCGTGGAGTTTTCTTTGGCAAATGCATTAGAACACAAGCCAGAGATATTTTGATCATTTTTTTTAAAGAAATGCATTATCTTGAATGTGCCTTCTTAAAATTTCTCAAGCGACCTGGGACGTGTCAGGAAACAACTCCAAAACTTTTGCTGTCAGATAAGGCGGTATCTGTTTGGAAGCCATCGTTCAGCTTAAAAGAGATTGAACATTTGGTGCAGAAGGGAGTAGACGTTGCATAAGGTACTGAAGCTTTCTTCCCAGGGAACCTTTGTTACAATGACTCCTTTGCCAAGGAACTCCCAAGTATATTATAGAAAATTCAGAGGCATGTTCCAGGACACATATTCAGTTCAGGTTGACCAATGGCCATGGGTCTCAGTCTTTCCTTGTGTGAACTCACCATGTGACTCAGAACACATTCAACACCGTCCTCTGGCTGCATATTTTCAGGAGAAGATCCTGAATCCTTTCATGGAATGCTGTCATGGAATGGTTTCATAGAATGCTGGATAAAAATTAGAATATTATAGACTCACACTTTTATTAAAATTAAATGGATTTCGATCCAAAATACAAGGATATGATACCAGGGATATTACAAAATTTTTAAGGTGGATGAAACCATAAACCATTTTACTTGAATTTATTTAGAAACGATTGTAGCTTAGACACCTTCAACAGATCTGTGTGAGATCTGGCCAGATAAAACCTCACTGCAAGTTGGATTCCCTGTGCCATATTTCAGAAGGATGAGACAAATTGCCTGGTTTTCATGAGAAATAACATTTGCAAGCATTATAAAAGGCAAAATGCTGTTGTTCCTCAGAGTCTTTCCTAGGCATATTGACTAGTTAAGGTAAAGGTAAAGGTTCCCTTGCTTGAAAGCCAGTCGAATCCAACTCTAGGGTTGCGGTGCTCATCTCCGTTTCAAAGCCGAAGAGCCAGCGCTGTCCGAAGATGTTTCCGTGGTCATGTGGCCGGCATGACTAAACACCAAGGTGCACGGAACGCTGTTACCTTCCCACCGAAGTGGTACCTATTTATCTACTTGCAATTTCTTGCTTTCGAACTGCTAGGTTGGCAGGAGCTGGAACTAGAGACAGGAACTCACCCCGTCATGCGGCACCCGGGTCTCGAACTGCTGAACTACTGACCTTCCACAGCCTGCAGTTCAGTGTCTTAACCACTTGAGCCACCGCAGCTCCAGACTAGTTGCTGCTCCATAATTAAGGAATAGAAATCAAAAGGTTTTTTAAGGGGAAAAAATGGTGACTTCAGAGACATCTTGTTGTTTTTCAGGTCCTTTACCCTTTATGAGCCATCACGGGACAGTTTCAAAATACTGCCCTAATGCATTATAGGGCAACATTGCTCCAGGTAGTGTAACTGAAGGCAGAATGTCTGGCTGAGTTCAGACTGGCAGTTTGCAGCGGGAGCCAGTTGTGGCAAAAAAGCCCTGGAATAAACTGTTTTGGGTTTTCCCGGTCACACGGGGCCGACAGATGAGGGAGCATACCGGGAGGAGGCATGCGGGAGCATTCAGACTGCTGGCCCAGAGGTGCAGCTGTAAACGGCTTTTCCCTGGTAAATCGGCTGGATGCCTATGTGTGCACAGCCAACCATATGTGCCTTATGCGGTAGAGCGGAGCACAGCCAATCATATGCACCAATCATATGCGCCGGGAGCAATGCAGGTTGCTCCCAACTTTTTGGCTGAGCATTCACACTTCCAGGAAGTGGACTGACATGGGATAAAGACACTCTCTGGGATTTGCTACCACTTGTAACAGGTATCTTTTTAATGTGGGAGCGAAGCGGAACAGCATGGGTAGCCTACAGGTGGGGAACGCCAGGCACTTGGGAAACAAGGCTGAAAAGTGGCTGTAGTGGGGCAAATTGCTAGGCTGAACTCACCCTCTATGGAAAGGACAGAAGAGTAATAAAGATAATCAAGGGACTGGAGCACCTTTCCTATGGGGAGAGGCTGGAAGTTCTAGAATGTTTTAGTTTGGGGGGGAGGGACAAGGCTAAGGGAGACAAGACAGAGGTTTAAAAAATTATTCATGAGGTGGAGAAAGTGGCTAGAGGGGGTGCTTTCTCTTTATCCAGTAATGTTAGAGCTCAGGGATACCCAATGAAATTGTTGGGAAATCCAGGGATGGGCATGCACCAGGAAAATGTGGTTTGATTCATAGTTTGTGGTGTGCCCAGTTTGTGGTGTGCCCGATTCATGAACCGTCACAAGCTTTTAGCCACCAAACAAACCAGTCCAGTTTGTGAGGTTCATGTTGCGGTAGAATCCCTCCCCCAGCATGCTAAATACACCAAACATACAGCTGACTTCCCTCTACCTGCCCTCCAACTTTGGTGAAGATTGGATTTATGGGGTTCAAGTGACAGGGGCCCCCCCAGAAGGTGCCCCCAGGAAAAGTGCTTTCTGGGAAAATGACAGGCACAGGTTGAGGAGTGTACAGAACAGATCCTGTGCAAGCTAGAGAAATCAAAGTCACAGGAGACCTTCCCTGGACGCTACATGCCCTCCAACGCTCCCCCCCGGTTGCTTTGAAGTTTGGTAAACATTTAGATTGAGTGGAGACAGGCTGTCTGGAAATGTTCATGATCTGCCCTGAACAGCTTGAAAGTCTGTGGAAAGTTCATGCTGGTTGACCTGCCACAAACTTCACAAACCGGCCAAAATTCATAATGAACTTTAGTTTGTGAGCCAGTTCATGCCCATGCCTACTGCCCTAGTGGTGCTTCATGGGCTTCTTCTCTGGTTGGGTCCCACTTGCATTCCCTCCAGCCTCAGTCAAGCCAGCCTCAGAAAGGCAGGAGTCTCCCAGGATCTGCTTTCTGGGTTATTCTCCTGCCTGCAGGTGTCTTCAGTCTCTTGCCAACTGAGCACCTCCTTGTCCTTCTCCTCCTTGGCCTGCTCCACAGTCTCTCCTTCTATCCCCCTCTCCAATCATAGAATCATAGAGTTGGAAGGGACCTCCATAGTAATCTAGTCCAACCCCTTGCCCAATGCAGGAAATTCACCACAAAAGTCTTTTTAATATTATATTATTAAAAAGTTCATATTTTTATATTTCTCTCTTATCCAATTATAAAGTAGAATCCATAGTCCAAAAAAGTCTTCTTTCATTTGCCCTTTTAGCATCGAGGTCAATTTATCCATTTCCGCACTTTTCATAATCTTTGCTATTAAATCATGGTCCAAAGGTGTTGATGGAAGTTTCCAATACACTGCCAATAAGATTCTCACTGCAGTTACTACGTGGATTATAAAATATCTTTGATTTTTATCAAAATTCTCTGGTATACAATTCAGTAAGAACAATTCTGGTCGGAAAGGTACGGAAGTCTGCAAAACTGTCTGCATCAGAGTATGTACCATAACCCAAAACTTATGCACTATATCACATGTCCACCATGTATGATAAAATGTACCCACATGTTTTTTATACTTCCAACAATTGTTTGACATATTTTTATACATTTTAGCTGATCTGTCTGGTGTTAAATATCTGCCAGGCTCACTATGCATTTTATGGTTCACCTGCCCATAGAGGAAGGAGGAGGGGGAGAGGAGTGTGAAAACTGAAATACTTTCACTTTCCTAAATAATGTGATGTGCCACACTGTGTCGCAGAGACCTGTTGTTCTGCTTTATTTCTGTAGAGGGGTACATGCTCAGTGGGGGGGTAGTCGACTGTTATTTCTGGTGGGCAAATGCCATGGGGTGATTGGGTCCTGATCTTTAGTGCCTTTGCTTGAACACAGTATATCTGCAATCTTCACGCCTTCACTTTCAGTTCTAACACAGGTAGTGTCCAGCCGGGTATCTATCAAAGTCTCAATAAACTTATCTTTATTTGAAATGAATGGTGCTGAGAACTGATTTAAACAGGATTCTGACAATACCATCTATAAAACATCTTATATAGGTTCTCTTTAATTGCCACTGACTTAGTTATTTTCACATTCACTTTCCATAGTTTACTCCACTGTGTAAGATCAATGTTATAGCCCAGATTTTGCATCCATTTTACCATACAGTCCTTAGCCACTTCATCTTCCATTTTCATTTGCATTAAGAATGCATACATTTTCTTAATCAGCTTATCATTGGATGTACACAACAACTTCTCAAATACACTTTGTTCAGAATAAAAACCAACTTTGTCATCTAATAGATCTTCATACCTAAAGATTCTGTCTGAGGGGATTCAATTTGGTTGTGAAAAGGCTTCCAGTGGTGAGACCCATCTTGGAATTTTAGAATATACCATAGGTAAGATTTTTTCCCAAGTTGTTAATTGGGATTTTCTTATAAATGATTTTTAAAATATTTATGTCCAGCCGTTTTCCCATACCAAGCAAAAGCATGCCAGCCTAACTTTAAATCATGCCCCTCTAGGGCTAAATTTTTTGATTACCCAGTAAAATCCAGTATCTTATCCATACCAGGCAGGCTGCTCTATAATATGTCTTCCAGTCCGGCAAAGCAAAGCCGGCATTTTCTTTAAAATCTTGTAATGCTTTCTAATTCTTGGCTTTTCCCCTTGTCAAATAAATTTGGATATTTGTTTATTCATATTGTCTGGTATTAAAAAAAATGTGGCAGTATATTCATTTTCACAGCTGCAATCCTTCCCATCAGGGATATATGAAGATCTTTCCATCTTTCTAGATCTTTCATAATTTCTTGATACATTTTCAAATAATTGTCCTTCACCAAAGAACTACAATTTGGAGTTAGGTTTATTCCCAAGTATTTAACTCTTTTATCCGACTGAAATCCTGTTAGATGAATTAACTCTTTTTTTTTCATCCCAGCCATTTCTCCATACTCTTTAATGTTCTTCAGCAAATATTCTATAGAATCTGTTGGGTCTTCCAAAATGAATATTGGGTTATCTGCAAATACTTGCAACTTGTACTTATGATCCTTAACAGAAGCACCTTTGATTGCTGAGTCTTTCCTAACAGCTCTTGTCAAAACTTCCAAAGTTAAAATGAATAGAAGTGGTGACAAAGGGCATCCTTGTCTTGTCCCTTCCTCAATCCAAATAATATCTGTCAAATCACTATTTACAGCTATTCTCACTTTCTGTTTAGTATAGATAGCTTCAACTACTCTTATAAAGTCAGGTCCAAATTTAATTTCATTCATCTGTTCAATAAGGAACTGCCAGCTAACATTGTCAATGGCTTTTTCAGCATCCAAAAAGGCTAGAGGTATCTGTTTCTCAGGATGAGCTTCATAATTGTCAGGCTTTGCATCATGGGGGGAATGGGGGGTATGGGGGAAGGGGAAGGGGGAATGCCTGAGGGGTGGTGTGTGTGTGTGTGAGGTTATGAGAGTGGCATCTTTGTAGCAGCTATCATAACTTTTCCCAAGACATGCCTCTCCATGGAGATGACCTTGAAGCAAACTCTGTGCTAGCCTTGCCATCTTAGATAACACAACTGGGAACTTATGGGTCGGCATAGATGCTAATGGCTTAGGCGGGATGGCTGTGTGAAACAATTGGATGAACCCCGGGGGGGATCCTATATTTGAATTGTCTATATCTGTAAAGGTTACCACCAAAAACTTCAGTTCTGACAAGGTACTACTCTAATCTGGGTCATGCTGATATCTCAATAAACAAATCACTGCTAAAGAGAATGTTGTTGGGAGTCTCTTGACCAGGAGTCTGACAATAATATTCTAATATATTTAGAACCATTCTGACATTGTTCCTTAATTGTCTTTTCGGTAAAAATCCTGGCCGAAGACAGACTGGCAATTTGCCCTGGTAGCCAGTCGCGGCAAAAAAACCCCCGGATTAAACTATACCGGGTTTTCCTGTCCACACAGCGGAGGCCGCTGCCGGAAGATACGGGACGGAGGCGCGCGGGAGCATTCAGACTGCCGCACCAGAGGCGTGCTATATTCACCATTTCCCCATTAATTCGGCTGTGGGTGTATGGGTGTATGTGTGCATAAGCGCATTTTGCCGATTTTTTTTTTTTTGTCCTGCAATGTCAGCACCACATTGGGCAGTGGAGCGGAGCGCAGCCAATCACAGTGCTGCTGCCTCGTGCCCAACGCGGCTTCCGCCCGGCTTTTCGCCTGCGCGTTCAGACTCCCCGGAAGCGTAGAAACGCGCGACAAACGCAGGCTTTTGGATTTGCGACGGCTTTTATCAGGTGTTTTTTTAATCCGGCAGTGAAGTGCAACAGCACCGGTAGGCTACGGGTGGGGGACGCCAGGCAGATGTGCCTGTGTGAACATTCCATTTACTCCGATATTGAGTCGTTGTCAGCCCGGGTCCCTACCCGGGGCAAATTGCCAGTCTGTCCTCGGCCCCTGTCTGGTCTTGATGTATAAATTCTGATAGTACTTTTTCCAATCTCGTGGCAAAGACTGATGTGAAAAATTTATAATCACAATTGAGCAAAGATATAGGTCGATAATTCTTAACTTCTTTTGGATCTGTTCCTTCTTTATGTATCAATGAGATAGTTGCTTCCATCCAGGATTCAGGCAAAACTCCTTCTTCCATAACTGTAGTAATCATATTTTTGTATGGCAGAAGGATAATATCTACTTTCTAAGTTTGTAGGCTAACCATCGCCCTGATTTATTTGTGTGCTCAAAATAATTCTGTTTAGCTGATTTCACATTTTTAGCCATTTCTTCCGAAAGCAACATATGAAGGTGATGTTGAAGAGCTTTAATTTTAGATTTTAAGTTTTCATTTGAAGGATCTATTTTCAAGTCTCCTTCATTTTTCTTTAATGCATCCATATTAATCAAACAGCTCAGATTCCTAATGATTGGGGCATGGCAGTCATCCCAATTTATAACTACCATCCAATCAGTTTGCATAGTATGGTAGGCAAGCTGCATGCCAGGCATTTATATTGAAAGCTAGTGGACTGGATAGACGGGGAAAATATATTGGCTGCAGAACAAGCAAGATTTAGAAGCGGCCGTTCCACAATAGATCAATGCTTGATTCTGTTAAACTTAGTAGAGAAATACACTGCTAGGCCACAGGGAACGTTGTATACAGCCTTTGTGGATTATAAAATGGCATTTGATAGCATCTCGTGTAATAGACTGTGGGCAAAACTAGAAAAAATCACAATTGATCACAGATTGCTGGTCCTCATATGTGCCCTTCATGACGATAATCAACTATCAGTAAGATGCAGCCCTCAAGGACACCTGTCCCATAAGGTCCCAGTTAGGAGGGGGGTGAGACAAGGCTGCATACTTGCCCCTCTATTATTTAACTTCTATATAAATTCTATGATACAATCTTTAATTAATTTGGACTTTCACCCTCCAACTATTGCAAAAAGACCCATCCCTATGCTCTTATATGCAAATGACACAGCTATTTTGTCATATACTGAAGTAGGCCTGAGAAGAGCCTTTCGTGTGCTCTCACTGTATTGTAAAGAGGAACATCTAACTATAAATTTCATCAAAACCAAAATACTTGTTTTTGCTAAAAGGCCTATGATGCATAGATGGCAATTAGATGGTCATACAATTGAGCAAGTTAAAGTATTCAAGTATCTGGGAGTTGCATTTCAATCTTCAGGCTCCTGGGCAGCTCACCTTTCTCAGGTCATGGATTCTGCCCAGAAATCAGCACTTGCAACCTGAGACTTTTTCATACCAAAGGAGGAGCTTATATTCCTTATGCTCTGAAGGTTGTTGTTTTTTTTGGGGGGTAAGACAGTACCTCAACTAATGTATGGCACACAGGTATCTCTGTATAAGAAATACACCAAACTTGAAACAATTCAGTCAAAATTGAGGTCATTATTTGGAGTACCCAATGCTCTGCTTAGGCTTAAGGCTGGCCTAGTTACATTAGAAATCCGGGCTTGGTTTTATGACATATGTTTTTGGCTTAAATTAAGATTCCTTTAATCAGGGCTGACCCCCTTAATCCTTGCATAGAGTTTTTGCTCAAGCTGGGTTTCCACAATAGAATACAAACTGGCACTTCTAGGCTTCTCTAGTACTGCCCTTTTACACCTTGGATTTCAAGAAGCCAAAGCTGTTGTCAAACAAAGATTATGGGACACTTCTCTCCAAATGGACAGAGCACAAGCCTCACACTTTTTAGTGATGAGAAATAAAGACCTAAATTTTGCTCTATCCACTTACCTTTGTTTGTTAGAACTCCCTAAGTACTGCAGAGCTTTTACTCTAGCACAATTAAATGTTCTCCCATCTGCCCTCCTGCAAGGGAGATATGCTCCTACCCCATACGCAAGCTGACTCTGCCCTTGTAACTCTGGACAGGTCGAGACAATTGAGTACGTTCTCTTATCTTGCTAATTTTATCATGAGATTCATTCTAAATATATTACTCCAATAATTGTCACCTACCCAGGCAGGTCTAATCAGTTTTTATTCTACTTTTCCTTTTAGCTGACATCTGTAATGAAATTACTGCTAAGGTAGCAAGGTTTCGTGCTATGGCTATCCTACTCAGATAGAAGACTATTACTTCTTAGGAAACTTTAAAATTCACTTTGTCTTATTTACAAAATTTTTATCTGTATTAACTGTCTGGCTGTATTTTTGCTATCAACTATATGTAACATTTTAAGGTATTTGCTGATCTTTGATCGTAATAAATCGAATTTGATTGATTGATATCTTGGTAATGTTTCCTCGTCTCTCATCTTCATCTGCCGCGAATCTAATTGCCAGTCCTCTAAAATAGGCTTTACTTGCATCCTAGACAGTTCTTATTGATGTTTCCATGTTTATATTTTGCTGAAAGTATACAAATATACTCCACAAACTGTACATTTTTTAATAGTTGAACATTTAATCACCATTTACATTTTCTTGGGGCATTCTTTATTTCCACCAGTAAAGGGTTATGGTCTGCGTATGATCTGGGTAAAATGCTGACATCTTTAATATCCTGTAAGAAGCTTACTGATGTCCAACACATATCAATTCTAGACCAGGATTTGTGCCTGTCAGAATAGAAGGAATAATCCCTTCCCATGGGATTTCTTACTCTCCAAGCATTAACTAGTTTATATTCTTCAACAAGGTTTAAAAAAGATCTTGGAAGAAGCCCTTTGGATGCTTTAACCTTCTTATTGGTCTTCCTATCCAGGTCGTAATCAAAGACTGCGTTAAAAATCTCCCAGTAGACATAAATCTGCATAGTCAAGTTTTGCTAAAACTTGATGGTCATTTGGGGCATATATAATAAAATCCTTTTGTCCCCAGTGGTAATTTCCACTAACAACAGTCTCCCATCCTCTGCCGAAAAAATCAAGATAGGCTTCAGTTTTTCCTTTATAAATGCTACAATACCTCTCTTTTTAACTTCATCTGATGATACAAAAGTAAGTCCAAGTTTCTTAGATGATGGGTAGCTTTCCATCTTAAATGTACTTCTTGTAGACAAGTAACATCTGCATTTAGTTTCTTCAGTTGCTTAAAGATTTTTCTTCTCTGGTGAATTTAGGCTGTTGATGTTAGTTGAAAATATTTTTATTGTTGTTCCATCCATTACACATGTCCTTTATTACTACTTTCCCTATTTCTTCTTGTCTTCCTTTGAGATTTCGATTCCAGATTCGGTTTCTCTGTTGATTCAAGTTCTTTGTCTGATGCAGTTGAATAATCCTGTGTCTAGCCATCTCCTTATTTCTCTGATGGAATTCCACTCTTCCCCTTCACTTTCTTCATCTCTCCACCTCCCAGTTTACTCCCATGTTGTTCCATAAAGCCTTTCACTTTAAGGGTCGAGTCAATCCTAAACCTCTGATCTTCAAATGTAAAAAGAGTCCCTTCCAGTACTAACTATCTAAAGGAGATTGAATTCACTGCAAGTTTAGTAGTTAAGCATGTATATTCCTTCCTTTTCTGTCTCATCTTCCACGGGATTTCCTTCAAAATTCTTATCTCTATATATCTTTAATTCTCAGTGTCTTATCCCGGGTTGCTCCCAAAATATGGTCTCTAACTAGATGTTTTGTAAATTTTTCATGGATCTCTCTTGGCAGGCTACTTTGTGTGTGTGTGTGTAGAATGAGTTAACTCTGTATATCAAATCAAATTCTCTTACATTCTCCTCAGATTCTTCTTCCAGAAGTTCTGCCAATGCTTCTGCAAGTACTTTTGTCAAGTCTTCTCCCTTCTGTTCAGGAACATTCTGGAACCTCAACATGTACGCAGCTCTTTCCATTTCCTGCTTAATTAGGGAGTCCTAAGTAACCCTTCATTGAGCATCTACCTTATGTAACCTTTGTGTTGCCATCTCTGCTTTTGTGTCAACTGTTTTGATTTGAGATGCCATTTCTTGTGTTATACGCTTGTTTTCTGTTAATTCAGTCTGAAAATAATTCATTTTCCCTTTCAATTCTGAGACTTCTGTACTCAAGTTCTTAATTTGTTCTGTCACTTGGGTCAAGGTGTTCTGAATTTGCCCCAGACCCAACTGGAACGTAGACTGCAGGTTATTTTGGATGTCAATCAATGCTTCTTGTGCAATTATATTCCCCACTGCTTTTGTTTGCGCATTTATTTATTTATTATTTCCATTTATATCCCAACTTGCCAGGGAACTGGCTCAAGGTGGCTTACAGCATTAATATACAATAAACATTAAATACATTAAAATGCAATAAAATAAACATAAATAAGCTACATAACATAAAGTGCTAATCAAAGTTGTGCAAATGATTGCAGCATTCAGTATATAATCCCATGATAGAAGGCAGTGTCCAGCAGTGTATCATGTAAGCCATAGTATGTTCGGTGGCTTATTCGTCAGTGGTGGCTCCTAATCGAAGGCCTGGTGGAAGAGCTCCATTTTACAGGCCCTGCGGAACTGTAAGAGGTCCTGCAGGGCCCTGATGTTGTCCGGGAGCTCATTCCACCAGTGTGGAGCCGCCACTGAAAAGGCCCTGGCTCTCATAATGGCCAGCTTGACTTCTCTTGGGCCAGGGAGAGTCAGGCGGTTCTGGGTCCCTGACCTCAGTGCTCTTTGGGGCACATATGGGGAAAGGCGGTCCCTCAAGTAGACAGGCCCCTGACCATATAGGGCTTTAAAGGTCAAAACCAGCACCTTGAAATGAATCCAGTAAGCTATTGGCAGCCAGTGCAGTGCCTTCAGCACAGGTTGGATGTGGTCTCATATAGAGAGGCCCATCAACAACCTGGCTGCTGCATTTTGCACTCCCAAACTCCTAACCCTCGGTGCTGGCACCAATGGTACCCCATTGAAGGTTGGGAGTGGGATCCCTACCCCCAACCCACTCTGACTCAGGCACAGGACCTCCGTCTTTGTTGGATTCAATTTCAATAAGCCAGCCCACCACATCCTGAAGCGCCTGCTCCAGGTCATCTGGGTTAGAGTCGGACTGACCACCCAACAACAGATATAGCTGGGTGTCATCTGCATATTGATGGCACCCTAGTTCGTGCCTCCAGGCAATCTGGGTGAGGGGGTGCATGTAGATGTTAAATAACATCGGGGACAGTACCGCCCCTTGAGGAACCTCCAGACCAGTGGGTACCTCTGGGATGTCTGTTCCCCTAACGCCACCCTCTGTCCCCAACCTTGGAAAAAGGAGACAAGCCATTGTAAGGCAAGCCCCTGAATCCCAGTGTCGGCGAGGCAGTGGATCAATAACTGTTGGTTGATCTTGTTGAACGCCACCAACAGGTCCAACAACAACATTACCACCATTCCGCCTCAATCCAGCTGCCTCTGGAAGTCATCTGTGAGGGCGACCAGTGCCATCTCCGTCCCATGGCCTGGCCGGAAGCTGGACTGAAATGGATCTAGCATGGAAGTGTCATCCATAAAGCTCTGCAACTGAATCGCAGCTGCTCTCTCAAGTAATTTGCCTAAATGAGGCAAATTGGAGACTGGCTGATAGTTGGCCAATTCAGCCAGGTCCAAGGATGGTTTTTCAGGAGAGGGGGGACCATCGCTTCCTTGAGTGCCCCTGGGAACAGTCCCTCTGCGAAGGACTTGTTGATAATATCCCTGAGGGCAATTCGTAGCCCCCATGGCCAGCTTTTATGAGCCATGAAGGGCACAAATCAAGGCTGCACATGGTTGGGCATACTGTTGAGAGTGATCTGTCAACTTCCTCAGGGCTGAGTGATAATGCAACAGAGGACAGTGTGTGTGTCTGTTTTCTTATTGACTTATTCATTGTATCGAAAATACAAAACCAATTTAAATGACCCAATAATAATTTATGTTTCTGAGTTCCAAATAAAATACAACTTAGCCAAAATTAATCATACAACATCAAGTATTTCAAAAGTATTCCAAAATTTTCCAGTTAATAACACAACAGCCCTATTTAAGATGATAGACTCAATACCCTATAACATTTTTTAAGGTATAATCAGCCCACACAGCCTTCCCAACACCAACAGTTGGCCACAAGGAATTCCAAGTGAGTTCTCTGCTGCAAGTTCTACCTTCTGGGGCAAGAATCCAAGCTCCTCCCCTTCCTGCTTTTCTCCATCCATCCCCTTGAACCAAAACCTATTTCTTTCCACCTCCCTCATTCCTTATTCCTATCCCTTCCCTCTGTTATCCTCTGCACCTGGCCTAATCCCCAACTGACCTCTGTCTCCAAGGATAAGTCATCCCTGCCCAGCTCTCCCAATTAGAGGAAGCTGCTGTTGTGCTCTGTCTGCAGGTAAGCTCCTCAGGTGGGAGACCACCTCTGCTCCAGAGTCCAAAACATCTCCAGACACAAGTTCTGGCCAGAAAGAGAGAGAGAGAGAGGGAAAGAGAACACTTCCTTAGTCAGTAATTAAACTGTGGAATTAACTTCCAGTGGAGGTAGTATTGATCACTGGGCATGGATGGCTTTAAAATGGGGTTAGACTGATTTATGGAGGAGACACCCATCACTGGCTTCCTACCATTGTTATTAAAGGAAATCTCCACGGTTGGAGGCAGTGAATCTGTGAAACCCAGTGCCAGGGGGCAAGCTCAGGGGACAGCCTTGGCCTCCTGTGCCCTGTTTGTTGATCCTCCAGGACAACTGATTGGCTACCGTGTGAAACAGGGTGCTGCACTTAGATGGACCAGTGGTCCTTTCCAGCAGGGCTCTTCTTACGTTTTTATGGCAATCACAAATCTACTGCAACTTTCTCATCTGAATTTCCAGGAAATGTATAGTTCCGAGAACAGGTTTACCCACTGAGTATATCACTGGAAAGACCTGTAAGACAGAGACATGGGGAGTTCTAGCAAGGGAATTCTCCTACTTCCTTTGCTGTCTTCTGTCTCCAATTAACTGAATGAATGGCTAGAAGAGTCGGAAAAAACAAATAATAATGTACACATTTTTCTCCAGCAGAGATCATGGCTCATGGTGTTAATTATTTCAGCTGCACATCCTGTGTGGAAGTGATTAAAGAAAGGTAGAAAGGCAAAAGCACAACATCTTTATTGTTTTTTTTAAATAAAAAGGAATATATATTCCGCCTTCAAACCAAAGGTCTTAGCTGGTTTGTTATTAACATTAAACTATAGCAGAACACGAGAAGAGACAGCAGAACACACCAAGATATAAGGAAAGCATCAAAATAAAAAGATAAGAATTGCCTTAAGAATTCTGTGCATTAATGGGTGAAGTATGTTTCATGTAACTAGAGAGGTTGTACCCCCAAGCTCCATCATGTTTGGTATTAACTTTTTCTCTTTCTGGGATTCACAGAGATGATGTCCCATCAAAGTTCACTAATATCAGAATATACTCCTCCCCAGAGCTTTGGGTAAAATGTTTAAAGGGCCATGGGTACACAGTGATAATGTATAGTAACTTGGGGATTTCTAGACAATAGCATGTGGGGTGTAGACCACAGGAGAAAATAATTTTTGCTAAGATCCACCAGTCTACCTTTCCATGATTCTGACATCTTTGGGAAAACATGTAGAATGATCTACGATGATTATCTGCTGGGATTGTGGTGATTCTCTAGTGAGAAATAAAAAATAACATCATACAAAAGTAATCTATATGTTAAGATTATATCGAGGCCATAAACACATGCCTATAAAGGGATTTTTTCCCCCTCCCTCTGCAATGTCCATGACTGACAGACACTGAGAAACTTTTCATTCCTCCCTGGGCAATTCCTGCCAATCAGGGATCATGTACCGGCTCGGAAGACATTGCAGTCACCAGTCAGATCTGCCTATTTGTTGACTCCACTATGTGAAGCCCTTTCTGGGGCTGAGGGCAAAGTAGCCTCTGCAGCTCACATGGGAAATCCCTAGCTTTGCAGGGATCATAGCCAATTAGTGATCACAGACACACGCGTACATTCATGGATCATTTTGAAACAATCTTCCCATTTTTTTTTAAAAAAAATGGGGGAGTCTTTATACTCTGATCATAAAGATTTTCACAAAACCATACTCCCTCCATTTCAGTTCAGCTGCATCTCCTTCTCTTGGAGACCACCGTTGCCAGACTGAAATATCTTGCTGCTTTGTAAATATCTCTTTCTACTATTTTGTACACTTTCCAAGCTTCAGAGCAGGTCTATAAAAACAGCTGAAATGAAAGTGAACGTGTAATAGTGTTTTCTTGGACTCCTCTCTTCGAAAGTCATGGCAACTGATTCAGTATATTTTGCAGCTTAATGGAAATTACTCCCCTGTAACTTCATTGTGGTCAGGTTTGTTTATTCAGCATTAACTGAGGGTTTCCAGCTATTTCCTCCGCAATCCACCGTCCCCTTCCAAAAGCAACAGAGGTCAGAAGCCTATTGATTTGTTTTTATACTTAACGGAACATTTCCCTGCTATCTCTCGTCTTCTTTGCGCATCTGATTTGGCATCCCTCGTAGTCAGAGCCGAGATAAAAGAAGTGCAGGACCCAGTCAACCAATCTCTGTGTGAAGCACAGCTGGATTCTGCAACCTGTAAAAAGAGTCCACGTGGCACAAACATGCCTAACGTTTATTTTGTCTTTTAAAAAATTACAATTTTTACTATTTTGCACAGTTTGCTCCAGCTTTAGGAGAGATTGGGTGCTCGTATTGACTGCAGGATCCTGTGCATAATCGGAACCACTGACAGTTAATATTTACTCCTTTAAATGAGTACTTTAACAAAGAGAAAGCTGAGGAAGCAGACAAAGATAAATTTTCCTCCCTTCCCCAAAACTTGAGGGTATCCAATGAAGCTGTTGGGCAGTAGATTCAGAATGGACAAAAGGAAATACTTCTTTACACAGAGAGTGATTATAATGGCTGAGTTCAGACTGGCGGTTTGCAGCGGGAGTCAGTCATGACAAAAAAGCCATGTTTTCCTGGTCACACGGGGCTGACTGATGCGGGAGTATGCCAGGAGGAGGCATGCGGGAGCATTCAGACTGCTGGCCCGGAGGTATGGCTGTAAAAGGCTTTTTACTGGTAAATTGGCTGGATGCCTATGTGTGTATAAGTGCATGAGTGCATGAATGCTCATGCGCTCATACACACATAGGCATCCAGCCAATTTGGGGAGGATCCCGTTGTGCCAGTACCACATTGGGCGGTAGAGCAGAGCACAGCCAATCATATGTGCCTCATGCAGTGGAGCGGAGCACAGCCAATCATATGCAGGTTGCTGAGCATTCACACTTCTGGGAAGCAGACTGATGTGGGATAATGGCACTCTCCGGGATTTGCTACCACTTGTAACAGGTATCTTTTAAATGTGGGAGCGAAGCGGAACAGCATGGGTTGCCTATGGGTGGAGAACACCAGGCAGATGTGCCTGTGTGAACGCCCCCTTTAATCCGCTTGGGAAATGTGGCTAGAATGTGGCTATAGCAGGGCAAATTGCCAGTCTGAACTAAGCCAATGTGAAATTTGCTGCCAAAGGATGTAATGATGGTCACAGGAATGAACAGCTTTAAAAGGGGATTAGACAGATTTCATGGAGGACAGGTCTGTCAGTGGGGACTAGCCATAGTGACTGAAGAGAACCTCCATGTTCACAGGCACTAAACCTCTGAATCCCAGATCCAGGAGGCAACATCAGGGGATGGTCTTAGCCAACGTGTGAGACAGCATACTGGACTAGATGGATCACTGGTCTGATCCAGTAGGGCTCTTCTTAAGTTCTTATGTCCTTGGGCAAATAATTTTGTAAAATGGATTGAACTGAAAGCTGTACCACTACAACATCGCCAAGCCTGAAGAATGAACAACAGAGGAAGAGGAAGAAGAGGAGGAAGAGGAAGGAGAAGGAGAGGTGTTTATACCCTGGGGTTTTTTACTTTAAGGAGCCTCAAAGTGGCTTATAATCACCTTTCCCTTCCTCTCCCCACAACAGGCACCTCGTGAGGCAGGTGGGACAAAGATTTCTGAGAGAGCCGTGACTGGCCCAAAGTCACCCAGCAGACTTCATGTGGAGGAGTGGGGAATCTAACCTGGTTCTCCAGATAACAGTCTGCCACTTTTAACCACTACATTGCACTGGCTCGCAGCAGAAAATCTACCCCCTTCCTGCACACCCCTTTTCTATTGCTTATAGACATACAGCTGCTATAGAGGCACACATCATTGCATGTGATGAAGCAACGTCTGACTCAAAAAAGTTCATGCTAGAATGGATTTTGCTAATCTTTCAGGCATTACCAGGCTCCTATTTAATTATGCTGCGGGAAAATAACATGGCTACCTCTCCTGGAATCATTACTCCCAAATATTGGCAGTCTGGAATTGTCAAAAATTATGTGAGAATGCTAACATTTATCAAATTTCAAACGTTCAGTGTATGATCATTTGAAGTTGTATGTGTCTATACGTTTGCCTATACATTACCCTTCTCTCCCCCTCCTACGCTGATGAACATTTTCAAACAAACATTTCAAAAACATTTGCAAAACTGCTCTGGGGATTGTGGGGGAGTAAGTTGGTGATGTCATGGTTGCGCCCTCACACTCAGCTTTTCTACAATGTGTTGAAAACTTTCAGACCTTTCCCCCCCCCAGAGAGCTCCTTCCACAACATTAAAATGTACGCAGGTTTCCAAGGTGATGGAGAGACTTTCAAATGATGTTCACCATGCCAAAAAAAAAAAAATGTCCCTGCTGCCCTGGGTCTGGTCATAACCTTCTGGTCAAAAATGTCCCTGCTGCCCTGGGTCTGGTCATAACCTTCTGGTCAAAAATGTCCCTGCTGCCCTGGGTCTGGTCATAACCTTCTGGTCAAAAATGTCCCTGCTGCCCTGGGTCTGGTCAATAACCTTCTGGCCAAAAAATGAACAGCCCCTCTAGCTTGGATTGAAGCGTTAGTCAACTTGAGTCCCTTAATAACTTTCACGTAGAGGATCGTATCTCCGTGGGAAAGATGTCAGCAACCTTTTTAGTTCAGAGTTACAGAGATATCCAAGTTTAACTGAGGACATGCTACCAATCTGAAAATGCTGTTTTCCTTGACGAGCTGCCCAGAGGTCTATAAAGGTACTTCTTGCTGGAAACAAGTCCCCCCTGCCCCTAAAATTTATGTTCATTATTTAGTGCTCATACAGCTGTGGGACTCTCTCTTGTTTTCCTCTGAACAGTCCTGTGGGAATGCCGGGTTGGTAACCTTCCTCTTTGTGAATAACAGTGTAAATATTCCAGCGCTCTGCACCCAATTAACTTTGACCCAAGCAGAGGCTTTAAAAACTAAAAGACTAAGAGACAGTTTCCTAAGCATCTTCTGGAAGGGAATGTAGCTCAAGTGAGGCAGAACGGAGCAGCCTACAGTGGCCGAAGGCACTGTGCCTCTTCATATTCCAAGAGGAGTGTAACAATCTTAGGGTCTTTTTCAGAGTTCGTCTCCTGGAACTGCAGACAGTCACAAGGTAAACTGAATCACACAGGCATCTAGCTACTTGATGCTAAGGAAGACTCAGTTGATGAGGTAAAAGTAGAAGAAACTTCAGGGAAAGGTGATTACATCATTCTCAATCTTATGGAAAACTACAGGTGAGCACAGTCAACAAAATGTGTTGAACATTAGGCAAGCCGATTTTAATAAACATAGAGAACTGCCAGGTAGGATTCCATGGCTTGACTTGTTATAAGCAAAAGGAGTCCAAAAGATTAGGACGTCATTAAAAAGGAGTTACCAAAGGTATGATCACAAACAATACCAATGAAAGAAGACAAAGAGGCTGCATAAAGGTGACGTGAGCTGAAAATGTAATAAGACATGGAAGGAGGGGCAGATTGCAAAGGGATGCAAACCAGTTTAGTAGCTTTGGTGTTTCCATTTGAACCAGTGATTTGTAGGTCACCATCTGAAAAGCCGCTGCCAAACATGTTGCCCTGGAAGGCAAACAACAAAAGGAAAACAGATGTCCATTTTGATGCTTTTTGTTGGTAATTTTGGGATTAAAATCTAAAAATAGTTTTCCCCTCCCCTAGCCTGTGGCTCTGCTGGCTGAGCACTCCTTAGTTAAGCTGATGGTTCAAAATGGTCAGCCAATGCTTCCCTGTGAGTATTCATTTTTCGGTAGGCAAAGGTTTTTTGAAAGGCAACAGCAATGATAGGCAATGAACTCATCCCAGTATACTCATAGGGGAAAGAAACTGGGTTAAGTATACACAAACCCCTTTCTAGAGGGTCCCAAGTGTTGTATGTGTGCTTAACCCAGTTTCTTTCCCCTATGACTATATTGGGACCAGTTCATTGAATAGGAGCATTGAAACTTGTGAGCAGTTTTGTTGCTGGCAAAAGGTTTTTGAAAGGCAATGGCAAGCATAAAGGAATTAAAAACTGATGAAAGCTGAATGAATATTTTCCAATCAAGAATCTAGGCAAAAAAGTTTTGGAAAACTTGAATAACAGCAAAATAAATAAATAAATAAATGAAGAACTACAAGTTCATGCGCCTCTGCTTTTCAGGAATGCTATCAGAAGGTTTTTTTAAAAAAATTATCTATATATCTAATAGCCAAGGGTTGGCCCCCTTGTGAATTCCCACAGCTACCCTATAATAACACTAATTGTGCGCCATCAAGTTGCATGGGGTTTTCAAGAGAAGAGGCAAACAGATGTGGCTTACTATTGCCTTCTTTTGCAAAGTGACCCTGGACTTTCTTGGTGGTCTCCCATCCAAGTATTGACCATGGCGCATCCAGATTAGCTTCCAAGCTTTTATGAGATCGGGCTAGTCAGGGCCATTCAGCCTGCTACAGCTCCATTGCAGGGATCAACAAACCCAGGGGAACCCTGAAGGTACACAGACTGTAATTGCGATGGCCAACAGCAGCCAGTTGGTTCTCCCTCACCAGCTGGGGATGAGAGGCATCCGAATGGGAGTAGCAAGCTGGAGTTGGGTGGGTGCACACGGGGGAGGGGGGGCAATTTAAGGCAGAGGGGAGTGGCAAGAGGAGGCAAGCCAAAGCTGGAGACGATGGGCAAGGAGGGAGGAAATGAGCTTTCCTTTCCCTTAATTGCAGTTTAAAGAACAAAAGATACTTTTCTTCTTTAAAATGCTAACAATAGAGCAGAGGGACAGAAGCAAAAAAGAAAATATAATCAGGAAACTGAATTAAAAAATAGACACACACATACACACAATTTCTTTGCATGTTTCATTAACACATAGAGTTATACAACCACCAGTTGTGGGGGGTAATGCCTTAACCTTTGGGGAATCAGATTCCAGTCTCTGCTTGTTGGGGTTTTATTTTTTGTTCTTTACCCGTGCAATGCCTTTTATTCAGGCCAGCCCAAATGACACACAACAATGTGCAAGCTTTTAAGTTCCTCAGAACACTTTTTAATATATATATATATATATAATTTTCAAAAATAGTCAATATTATAACAAGTAACAAGAACTTTTAACAATAAATTAACATAAAAACATAGTACATGCTATAATTATTTTGACAGATTAACTAAGCAAACATTCTGGAGTTTACAATATCCATTCAGATTGTATAAAAGAGTAATATTGAGACTTCTGAACAGGTTTGATTCTTTCAAGAACATATTCCAATTTCTCCAATATTGGGTGCCACCTACCATAAAAAGCTTGGGAATTTAAGGAAGGGTCTGTGTTAGCGAGTTTGTCTGAAATCCTGTCCACTAGAAGATGGTCCCATATTTTGGAATACCATGTGTCAATATTTAATGAAGATTTATTTTTCCAACACTGTGTGATAGTCGTTTCTGCAGCTGAAAGAAGAAGGGTAAGCAATTCTTTACTGTATTGAGGAAGAGGAACATCTTTCCAAAAATTCAATATAATGGAGCTCCCGGTCTCCCGCCAACGGCGATGGGGGCCGGGGGCTATTTTGCCGCCGCGGAGGAGGACGAGGCAGCGGCAGCGTCGGGGCGCAATGCGCTATGACGAGGGCGGGGCGGAGCCAGCCCAATATAGCCGTGGCTCCGCTCCCGCCTAAAGCAGTTGCAGCCTCGTGCTCAGCCCGCCCGCCCTCCCTGTTTCTAGTGTAGGCTTACGCTGGTTGCCTACGGGGGCCAGGTAGGAATTTTTCGCCTTCATCCAAGTTTGGCATTGTGGGTGTTGGTGTTTTTGCCTACCTTACACTGGTGAGCAGTGGAAAGATGGGTTCAGGGTGCGGCTGTTAAATAGGTGGTCACTTTGGCAGAATAGTGCAGGGATAGGAAAGCAGAGAATTGGTGAGCACCTTAAGCTATTCCTTGTTTTAGGAACATGGGGGTCATCAGGAACGGTCTGCAGGTTATTAAGGCCTCGGGCAGTGAATGATTATCCCCTCTGGGAACCTCTTAGGTAAGCTCCTCTCTGCAAGCTGTATGGTTTCAGGGGTAGGTGCTCCTGGGAGGCCACCAGTGGCTGGCTGCCGGTCGCAAGCCAGATTAATGGCTCAAGATCGGGGTTGGTGGCTCGCCCACATACTGGGCAAGGAGGTTGGTCGCTTTGACACCGGCCTTGCCTGCTCTGCTCTTGAACAAATGCTCCCTTGCCATGTTTGGTTAGTTAAATGTTATAAAGTTAATAAAGTGGCCCTTGTCTGATCCAAAACTGTTGTCTGTCTCGTTATTCCGATTGGGGGGGCAATGACTTCAGGTCTTTCTGGGATCACGTACCCAGTTAAAAATTCAATTTGGGTCAATATGTTTTGCCAGAATAGTTCTACAGCAGCACACTCCCACCAGCAGTTGGTTTTTATTGACAGTTTGCTTCAGAGTATCGCCAGAGATGCCAGAATAGCTGAGCTGGAGCTGAGCTGCCATCCGATGGAAATATATCATATGGAGGGTGGGAGAGATTTAAAAAAACACACTGTGATAGCTGCTCTGGGCTTCCACTTTAGGTATTCTAAACAACCTACATAGTGTACAAGGGTTTACCGTTGCTTTAAAAAGTGGGGCATTTAAGGTAGGATTTTCTGTTAGCTCTTAACTCCAAGAAGATAGATCCAGGTGGTCAGCAATGTTCCCTCTAAGCTGAGTTAGTGTGAGCTAGCTCACAGTTTTTAGCTTCCGGCTCACACATTTTTGCCTTAGCTCAAGAAGGATGGCTCCAGAGCAAACTAATTTATGCAGTAGCCAAATCGCTTGCTCACAACTTTAATGCCAGTAGTTCACAAGGGAGAATTTTTGCTCATGAGACTCCACAGCTTCAAGGGAGCATTGGTGGTCAGCCGTGTTGGTCCGAAGCAGCAGAATAAAGTTGGAGAGTCCAGGGGCACCTTTAAGACCAACAAAGCTTTATTCACGGTACGAACTTTCATGTGCATGAACACTTTTTCAAATACATTGGAATTATAGGTAAGATTCAGACTTATAGACAGGGGGCTGAACAGCAAATTAACATGTAACATGATGAAGATGTGCAAAGATCAGGGCTGGCTCGCCTAGGGCGCTGGCCCTGCAGGGGTGCCAAAATGCCCCCCCCCGTGAAAAGCCCCCCTTCCCGCCCAGCGCCGGCAGCCCCGGCTTTCCTGGGTGCCTCTTGGCTGCGAGCCACCCAGAAAAGCTGGCGCCGCCGCTGGGAGGGAAGGGGTGGGCGTTCTAACCCCGGCCCTTCCCTGGCTCTCTTGGGCGCCTCGCAGCTGCGAGGCACCCAGGAGAGATGGCGCTGGGAGGGAAGGGGTGAGGGTTCTAACTCCGCCCTTTCCCCGGCTTTCCTGGGCACCTCGCAGCTGCGAGGCACCCAGGAAAACGGTGCTGGGCCATCTCCAGGCCCCACCGGGAGGTTGGCATCCCCGGTGGGGTGGGAGCCCCAGGCTGTCCTGCCTAGGGCGCTCAGACACCTGGGGCTGGCCCTGGCAAAGATAAAGCTAAATAAACATCTTTCAGGTGAAGTGCTGACAATGGAGACATGACCCAACATTATATGATTTTCCAAGGCACAAAAGGCAAAGGGAATGTTTGTTGGTTCGGGTCATTTTTGTGCAAATATTGGGCAAATTTTTAAAAGAAGGAGCAAGTGAGAAAAAATGAGTGTTGTAGATTAGTAGGTTAGAGAAAAAGCAAACTAGAAATATACTGAGGGGAAACGGTACCTTCCTCCTTGACATGATATTTTTGGTGAGGGAAAAGCCATACTGCATGCCAAGGGGGGAGGACACCCCTTTTCAGTTCTAAGAAGCTGGAAAGTTCTTCCTCTGTGGCCAGCCTGTGCACACACAGTCCCAATGTGGGACTGCACGGAGGATGAAGACTAACATTTAGTTGAGCCCTGAAACGTTGCATAATTAGAACCAGTCCTTGGGGGTGAACTGCTCATGCTGATTGGCTGCTCCCAGAATCCATTAATTTTGCTTGGTGTCTAAACAGTTAGGCCTGGTCAGCTCTGTGTTGTTAGCTGGGCAATCGGACACTTTGGATTTAGGGACTCCCAACACTTCCCAGCAGGGCTTTTTTGGCAGAAAAAGTGAGCAGGGACTCATTAGCATAATAGGCCACATTCAACAGTAGAAACTCATTAGCATATTAGGCCACACCCTGACAGCACAGCTCATTAGCCTATCAGGCCACACCCCATGTTACCAGAAGTGTGGTCATCCAGCCACACCCACCTTTTGTTTCTTATTCTGCTTACTTTGTTGTCAAAAGCCAGGGCTTTTTTTGTAGCAGGAAGTCCTTTGCATGTTAGGCCACACCCCCTAATGTGGCCAATCCTAATGAGTTTCTGCTGTTGGGTGTGACCTATTATGCTAATGAGTTCCTGCTGGGCATGGCCAGCTCAGGAGCCAGCCAGAACTCCATTCCTGTGCGTTCCTGCCCAAAAACAGCCCTGCTTCCCAGTAACAGAAAGCAGAACACAATTTTATTAAATAGGCTTAACTTAAATAATTATATACTCTAGGCATTCTCTCTTATCTCCTCTGGAAGTGCTTCCCTCTTTGATCCCCCTGAACCAAGAATTCTTCTTGCAACCTCTTCCTCCTCCCTCCCCGACTTTAAGATTGTGCCAAAAGGACGAGAGCCGTGGCACAGTTAGGCTAATGAACTACAAGGGTGTTCAACTTGAACAACATATGTGAACAACTCCTCCACCACCACACATGCCTGCACACACATTTCTGGAAGCCTTACCAAAACTCTTTTTGCTCCTCTCAAATTTCCTTGACTGTTTCTGACACACAGGAGCCTTCACATTTGTGGTGACTCTGTTTTAAAAAGCAAAGTTAGAAGCAGGTTTTCACATTTCAAAAACATGTTAAGAAGAATGCCCTCCCAAGGTCTCCACTGATATAAACCATCAGAGCTCAGCCCCTATCAGTGGAATCTTGCCAGGCCAACAGAAATAAATAAATAAAAACCCTGGGCTGCTTGCCTCATGGTAAATGGACAGGGTCAACGGAAAGATGCTAAGTTTGACCAACATGCTTTGCTCTCCCACAGGCCTTGTGGGGGAGAGCTGCATGAGGAAATAACCTTGTGTGGCTTTGCACATATTTCCTGCAGTTGAGACCTCCACAGTGCACCGTCTGGAATGCAGATGCTTGTCAGTCATGTGGTCGTAAATGGGATTAAGAGCTGCTTTTGGGAAAGCTACACTACTAGCCTTAGATGGTCATTCTTGCAGGGGGGAAAGAGGCAGATCTGGCTGCTTTGTCGTTTACCCGGGAAATGCATCCAAAACAACCTTGCTTGAGGCTTTCTGATGTTCTGAAGGATATATTATGACAATATTTGTATTTTTATTTGCCATTGGGACTGGTGGTGACACTACAGCTAAATCCGCTCGCCTGAGTTTTAAAAAAAGATTATCTGGAATGACTTCAGGCTCCTGGCATCTGGGTCTAAGTGCGTCGATTCTCTGGTGGCCTGCCTCAGTGGTGGGGCTGTGAGGCAAAGCTGAAGGAGACCAGGAGGAAGGGACAGCGCCCCCTGGAGACATAGGCAAGGAAGGCGATGAACTCAGCAGATACAGCTCCCTGGCTGGTATTGTTGTGACTAGGATTCAAAACACGGACCTCCCAGATTGTGAGCTGTTCTGCATGGGTTTTTTCCTATCAGCTCTGGCCCCACGCTGCTTCGGTTTATCCCTGATTTTTGCATGCATTTTTGTGCCTTTAATTTTTACCTGTTTTTTCCTTTGTTTGTCCCCCCCCGCCCCTTTTCTGGCTTTTATGAGACCACTTTTATCCCAATGTTCTTCTGGAAGCTGATTTGAGTTGGCTTTTTCCTGGAGCATAATGTTTCCATAGGATTTCTTTGTCTCACCCACCTTCAGTCCACTTTTAATGACTGGACTGTCCTCAGTGTTAAATCACTCTCCACCCTCCCCACTCCAGCAGAGTGTCTAGCCCTTCCTTTCCAGAGACCAGAGATATGCCTTTTCCCTTTTATCTCCATGAAGGAGGGCTCTAGCGACCTACTTTAAAAAAACACCCAAAAGCTGGGAATTCAGACAACCTGCCTAATCTTTTTTTTTAGTTTATTTTTGACAAAAAATATAGAAATAAGGGCTCTTTTGTAGCAGGAACTCCTTTGCAGATAGTAACACCCCTAATGTGCCATTCCAAGAGCTTACAGAGCTCTTCTTACAGGGGCTACTGTAAGCGTTTGGAGGATTGGCAACTTTAGGGGTATGTGTCGCCTAATATGCAAAGGAGTTCCTGCTGCAAAAAGAGCCCTGGAAATAAAACTAATACAGACAAAATTCTGAAATGCAGGATACAAAGCTATTATAAAGCATCAGTTATACAAGCTCGAAATTATTTTCTCATTCTAGACAGGAAAGCGTTCCATTTTCCAAATTTATCAGACGTTTGGCCATGTAGCAGAGAAGCTGCTTGAACTATTGCTACAACACTACAGCGTTATGTTGCCATTTTAGGGCTGTTAGAGGGCACTCTGATGCCACCAATAATGACACCGATGATGATGACAGCACCATCCCTTGATAATCTTCATTATTTAAGCGATGTGCAAAAGAAAATAAACTGACTCCAGAACTGTAACAGTGCATAGAGGGGGCAGATTCATGGAAGAACCTTACACAAGCCAATTTCAATGCTTGCGGATAGACTCCCGAGAAAATCAAGAGTAACTTGAGCATATGGAAATGGTCTGCATTGTCCTCCGGCCTCCATGCCCATAGAGCCTGAAGTACAGTGGCAAGAATTTGGAGAGATCTAAGTTCAAATCCCCACTCAGACAGGAAGTGCCCTGAGTGACCTTGGGCCACCCACTCTCTGCCACTCGGACTATCCTTCCTCTCAGGGTCGTTGTGAGGATAACATCGAGGAAGGGCAAGCTACGTGTGCTGCTTGAGGGCCTCGACAGAAAGGTGGGATAAAAAGGTAACTGACGGGTTTCATTTTTGTTCTGTGTGGGGCTGGTCTCTGGTTGAACCTTGGAAACTCTAAGTCAGGGGTCCTCAAACTACAGCCCGCGGGCCACATGCGGCCCGCCGAGGACATTTATATGGCCCGCCGGGTGTTTATGCCGCCGCTGCTTGTCTGTCATTTTTTTTTACATGAGAAGGAAGCAGTGACAAATATGGAACCGGACATTTACCATCTCATTAGCCAAAAGCAGGTCCATAGTTCCCATTGAAATACCGGTAAGTTTGTTGATTTAACTTTACTTCATTTTAAATATTGTATTTGTTCCCATTTTGTTTCTTCACTTCAAAATAAGATATATGCAGTGTGCATAGGAATTTGTTCATAGTTTTTGTTTTTACTATTGTCCGGCCCTCCAACGGTCTGAGGGACAGTGAACTGGCCCCCTGTTTAAAAAGTTTGAGGACCCCTGCTCTAAGTGGATACTGAATTGGTGCCTTTGTGGCTTGCTGATGTGCATGAGGCATATGTGCTCTGATTTAACCAAAGTGCAACAACGGATGTTGCAATGACTGCACAAGCCGCCTAGGATTCCACTTTGCACAGTGAGTTTGACACAGGCTGTACAGATGTTGATGCAACCATCCAGCCACATCAGGATTTCTTTGGGGACTGTGATTTAATCAATAACAATATTGATAGAAGATGAGAAAAGAAGGAAGACAGAAACTGAGAAGTGTACTTAAACTGCACAGGTGCATAACACAATCCAAAGGGGAAGACCAGCAGATGATGAATTCACTATTGCTGCTCAGAAAACAAGGGCAAGGAGTTTGGGAACACGGAATCTGAGGAGAACTTCTGATGGGAGAAGCTGGAAAGTATCCCTAGTCCCACTACTAGGGATGTCCATCAAGTAGTTAAAAACAAAACATCATTTTACATCATGCTGTTGCAATGAAAACTAATTTTACAATAATAACATTCAGTGACCTTAAATACTATCATGGCTGTTGGCTGCTCTGGTCTGGAAAGGCATGGAGATGGAGGCTTCAAAGGCCTCAGAGACCTTTCACCTGATTGGCAGTCACGGTGGGGAGGGAAGGATAGCCCAGAAGCTTTGGGAATGGGGTTGCCCAAAGTTGTGCAAGGCTAGAGCTCTCATGAGAATTCATGGGACCATACAGGGGAAGGAGGCCACTCAGTTTGGTGTAGTGGTTAGGAGTGCAGATTGTAAGCTGGGAGGACCGGGTTTGATTCCCCACTTGTTATGTCCTGATTCTGAATTAGTCCTATGCTTTACCATGTTAAGCTCGAGTCAGTAAAAGGGATTGTAAGAGTCAACATTCCCATTGGTTAGTTTCTGTGAAACCTTGTACATAGCTAATCAGCACTGTATTTATGTTTATGGAGGGAACAGACCTCATTGATCCTTATCCCTGTGTTATGATTGGTTGTTAACTGAAGTATGGCCGTGGCTTTGACAGCCCTGATTATTTAAAAAGGGAGCTGTGCTCCACTGTTTTGTGTGTGTTGTCTGATCGTCTAGTTTGCTGTTAAATAAAGCTGAAATCACTTTGTTGAAATCACTACCTTGTTAAGGCTCATACTTAACACCACTCCTCCACATGCAGTTGCTGGTGTGACCCTGGGTTAGTCGCAAGTTCTTTCAGAGCTGTTCTCTCAAGAGCAGTTCTCAAAAGAGCTCTCTCAGCCCCACCTACCTCACAGGGTGTCTGCTGTGCCAAGACCATGGCCATACAGCCCGGAAAATCTACAACAAATAAGGAAAGGAGATTGCAAGCTGCTCTGAAACTTCTTCAGGTGGTGAAGGGTGGGGTATAAATCCAATCTCCTCCTCCTCCTCCTCCTCTTCCTCTTCTTCTTCACCACCACCACCACCACCAGTGTGGAAGCCTGATTGCCTGCTCCAAGTTACTCCAAGCTGTAAACCCCCTCCCCTTGTGAGCTGAAGCCACTGAGGCAGGCCAGGAATATGCCAAGGACCTTGACCTCAGGGGGGCAGGCAGGCTGGCAGCAACCCTCCCATACAGGCATGAGCACCAAGTGTTCTATGGTCCCAAACCAAATTTGGACCCCACGCACCTAGGAACTAAGGTCTGAGCACAGAACTCAGAGTGCATATCTGATTTTTGGGACACAGTGTGGAGCCAGACAGGATGTGATGTACATCCCAGGTGTCCTTAGGCCCTGAGATTACAAACAAGTAGAGTCCAACAATCCTGTCTGCCACACCTCTTCCTGAAACACAAGCCTTGGAAGACACTGATGAGATGGGATTGGGGAATGTTTTATTTATTTGTATCCACCCTAACAATGGCACACGAACAGCACACATGCCATAGGGGACAGAATGGCACATGAAAGCCCAGAAACATCAGACATATTGGCGCACTGTCATTGTGAGAAAGACATAAAGAGAAGAAGAGGGGGGCACGAGACAAAGGGTCCCCACGATGCATAATTCATGGCAAACAGCACCAGGGGCAGCCACCTCATCCAGTGGCCTTTCCTTCACAAAGGGAAGTGAATGGCAGACGGATGTGAAATGCCGGAGGACCCAAAGGTGCTCCAGTTCTTAAAGCAGATGTGTTCTTTTTTTTCATTTTGTTAAGGGCCTGGAGCCCGTGACCTGTTAGCTGAGAGCTTGCTTAATGGAAAGTTAGGGGCACTGAATTAGGAATAAAGTCTGTGTGAGGCTTGTTCTTTTAGGAAAGAAATGAGAGTCCTTTATTCTCAAGAAACTGTATACATTGATAGGAAAGGAAGAGAGAGCATTCCGGCAGAGAGAGTGATGGGATGGGGAGGCAGAGAGAGAGAGAGAGAGAGAGAGGAAGGAAGGAAGGAAGGAAGGAAGGAAGGAAGGAAGGAAGGGTGGGGTGGGATGGGGTGGGGTGGGGTGGGAGGAAGAAAGAGGCAGTGATGGGGTAGGCCCCGATAGGGGGCAGAAAGAGAGAAATAGTGATGGGGTGGGGGTGGCAGAAATTGAAAGTGACAGGCATGAGGGAGAGAGAGAGAGTAAGAGAAGTGGGGACAGGAGGGAGAGGAGAAACAGTGAGAGACTGAGCAAGGTATGGGGGTGGGGGGAACAAAAGTGGGGGGGATGGACTAGCTGCTCTCACAGATTTCTCGTGGTTCTCTACTTGTATATTTTAATAGCAAAGTTGGCCAAATTTGAGGATAGGATACTTAAATCTGTTGATTGGAGCTGTGAACAAATCTTTCTATGGACCTGAAAAACACCCCAGGTTTGCTGAAAAAAATGTGAAATCTAAAAATGCCCCACAATTGGTTGTTTTTTAAAAACAAACAAAACCAAAATGATAAAAGGAGCAACCGTAGCAGCTTTCTGGCCACCTGCCCTCTTCCCTCATTCACACCAACAGCTAGGGTTGCCAGGTCTGGGTTGGAAAATACCTGGAGACTTTGGGGGTGGAGCTGGGAGAGGGTGGGGTTTGGGGAGGGGGCTCGGCATGGTACAACGCCATAGAGTCCACCCTTCAAAGCAGCCATTTTCTCCAGGGGAGATGATCCCTGTCAGCTGGAGATCAGTTGTAAAAGGTGGAGATCTCCAGGACCCACCTGGAAGCTGGCAACCAGCACTGGAGCCTCTCTCACTTCTTCGTTCAGCACCTTCCCCCCCCCACATGGGGAGACTCATTTCATTTTCTTTCTTTCTTTTTAAAGCTTCCTCCAACTAAACTCTGCCCTTAGGTCTTTCTGCAACTTTCCCAAGAAAATTTGGCAACTGAGAGGAAATGCCTGGCAAGAGTATTAGCCAGCAGGCAGGGGGCAAACTTCACTGGAAATCGAGAGAGGGTTGGGCCCAATTAGTAATTGGTTCATATTTTCAGACAAGGGAGCTCATATTCTGAACTCTGCCAGTTCCAATCGCTATTGCTCCCCACTTCCCAGAAATTAATTCTGGCACTGGAAGCAAATCACAAAGACATACTTCCCCTCCCCCCTCCAGCTCACATCACTGTTCATTCTCTTGCTTATCCTCACAGCCAGTTCTTTTTGTTCAGATTTTATAGACAGGGAAAACTAAGGCCGAGAGAAATATTCCCAAAGCTACACAAGGAGCCCATGACAGAGAAAGCAAAGGTGGACAGTTTTTGGTACGCAAAGTGTTTTTCAGAGTAAACATTAATTTTCTTCTCCTTTCCCCTCATTGCTGCATTATTTATTAAAATCAGGCAGTTCGTTGGAAATTGGTTGGCCCTTTCTACAGGCTGAAATAAAACTTTGCATCAACAATGGACTCAGAGAGCCAGTTTGGTGTAGTGGTTAAGTGCGCGGACTCTAATCTGGGAGAACCGGGTTTGATTCCCCACTCCTCCACTTAAGAACATAAGAACATAAGAGAAGCCAATGTTGAATAAGGCCAATGGCCCATCTAGTCCAACACTCTGTCACACAGTGGCCAAAAATACCACGTGCCATCAGGAGGTCCAGCAGTGGGGCCAGGACACTAGAAGCCCTCCCACTTGCACCTGCTGATGTGACCTTGGATCAGTCACAAGCTCTGGCACAGCTGTTCTTGAAAAAGAGCAGTTTCTGTCAGAAGTTCTCTCAGCCCCACCTACCTCACAGGGTGTCTATTGGGGGGAGGGGAAGGGAAAGGAGTTTGTAAGCCGCTCTGAGATGCCTTTGGGCAGTGAAGGGCGGGGTATAAATCCAATCTCCTCTTCCTCTTCTTCTCAGCCTTCTTTTTTTGTATTTTTTTTGTGTGTGTACACACCTGGAAGTCATGGCGGCCTCTGGTGACTGACCCCTACTGGGAGCCTGGAAGATATTCAGAGAGGTGGCTGAGCAAAGCCTACCCCTGTCTCCCGACTGCTGGTATTCCAAGGAGGTCTCCCATCCAAGTACTTGCCAGAGTCGACCCTGCTTAGCTCTTGAGATCTGACAAGATTGGGCTTGCCTGGGCTATCCAGGTCAGGAACGATGGATTCAGCCTTCTTGAAACTAAAGAGGACAGAGTGATAAAGAGGAAGGTGGGAGCAGCATATTTGGGAGTGTGATGTGTCTGCAGGAACACAGCTGTGCCAGTTCCGATCTGAGCAGCTCTGTCAAAGGAGAAGAGCCATGGCTGGAGCACAGAGACCTACTTAAACAGTGAAGGGTTCAGAGAACTGCACAGGCAATGTGTACCTGCAGCAAAAGAGATCCAAATGTCTGTATTAACAACGCCAGAAAAACACCAGTAACTCCCATCAGAGTCATACTACAAGCGACAGCAGCCATGGGGCCATCCCATGGCCTATTTTAAAAGCATTTATAGCTCTTGAAAAATTGTCACAAGGCCTCAATCCAGATTGGGACAGCTATGTGGCACAGTGGCCCCAGGAGCTCTTGTGTCGTCGCCTTGCTTTTTTTAGGTGCAGAAACAGCCTTCCTTGGAGTCATAGTAGATAGCTCAATGAAAGTGTCAACCCAGTATGCCACAGCTGTGAAAAAGGCAGACTCTTATGCTAAGGATTATTATTAGGAAAGGGGTTGGAAAATATCATGAAAGCCTCATCCTCTATACCCTGTTGTTGGACTCCAGATGGACTGGTTGGCCATTGTGCTGGATTAGATGGACCACTGGTCTGATCCAGCAGGTCTCTTATTAAATTCTAATCCACCACTTTAACCACTATGTAACAGCAGCTGTCAAGCAGAAGAATTCCAGTAAGCCTAGACTGACAATCTAACTTTCCACATATTAGGATTTTTTTTTTCATGGAAGACATCAAAATGACCATCTAAAAGTATACAATCAAAGAATAACCTTATCACTTGATTTTCAACTGGTCTAGGTGGGCGATTCCAAGAGTCAAGCAGATATTTTAGTCATTCACATACCATGTTGTCCACATATGCCCCATTCTCAGCAGATGGGTGGGGGAACCTGTTCCCAGAGTCCTCAGCTTTTCATTGGAGTAAATCTCATGGATTTCCTGTTGGTTTTGTCCCTTTTTACGAGGACCATAAAGATGCAGAGCTGTACAACTACCTTATAGAGATATAGGCGAGAACCTTTTAATGGTCTTTACGAAATCTCCAGATGTTTCACAGCACAATGCTAAGTGCGGCAACTAAGTCCTGCACTGGTGTAATGCATGGATACACTGGGATAGCCTGATATGCTGGCATAGCACCCTCATGATGGCACGCCAATGCAAACCTGGCAACTTTCTTTTAGGAGCCAGAAATATACATTACCAGAAATGCATTGGGGAGAAAGGAACAGGACTTCCTAAGCCCCTTGAGCTAATACACCAGTGCCATTTTACACTGGCCAAAAACACTGACATAAGTATAAACACTCTTGGAGAGTTCAATGGCAGTAAAAAACCAAAAACACTGCTCACCCCTGCAAGGCTGACACACTTTGCACATCTTGGGATCAGTAGTGCTACACCAGTATACCAGAAGAGAGTGAGTTTGTGCAATTCCAAGGCCTCAATATGCCTCGGTGTGTGCCAATACTTTGTTCCTAATACAGCTTAATGGTCATGACTGCCACTCCAAAAGCCGGGGGAACTGTGGTTCTGTGAGTGACATTTAAAAAAAATAACAATAATGCAGAATTCTGTATTTCCTGCTTATCCTCTTACCCTCTTGAGGTGTGCTGCGACAAACTCATCTAAAAGAGGTTTGTGCTTGGAGCGCAAAGATGTCTCTGCATGATGTGGCCCCTAAATTGGGGTTGCCATTTATCTGTCCATGGTGGGCAAATTCCTGCCCTTGAACTCTCCTCAAAAAAAATGGAGGAGTGGGAGAAAACCTGTCATGCATGATGAATGCTACACCTGCATTAACCCTGGCAGCCAATGAACAAGTGTCCAGCATGGAGTGAATTTTTAGCATTAAATGTGTGGGACAAAAATGACAATCCTGTGCAGAGTTGCACTAGTCTAAATCCGTGAGTGGGCTCAAACTGGAGTAATTAACTGGGCATAAAATTGCCCTGCCAAAGGCTTAGCACCAGTGGTGAATGGAGATCCATACAGGCTCAAAAGCATCAATGCACAGGATGGTTTCAGCAAAAAGTGTCGAGAATATAGCTAAAACCAGGTTGCAGATGCTCATTGCAGATATGTCTGCCTTAACTCAACTGAAGTCACTGACAGATTTATAGCCTCAGCTCCCCTCTCTCCCTGGGCAGCCCTGGATCCTGGTAAATGACCTGAGAAAGTTCAAGGCTGCAAGCTCCGAGCCCTGTGCTTCACAACAGTCCTGCTTTTCAGGAATGCTCCAGCTGTGCTCAGAGAGACAAAACACGTTTCCATTCTTGTATTTCACTTTATATGCCCACCAAAGGAGGATGAAGCATGGGCTTGTTTTCTTGCTTGGTTTATTTGAGACAGATGTCTTAAAAAGATGGCATTTCTTAAACATCTCAGATGGGGTTGGCCAAACTTGCTTAATGTAAGAGTCACATAGAATAAGCATCAGATGTTTGAGAGCTGCGAGACATGAAAAAATATTACACATACGTTTTTACTGGGAAATATAGAGATTTGCTTTTTAGTAACATTAAACGAGACTGCCAAAAATAAATACAAAAGGGGTAAAAACAGATATCGATAATGATATTTATTCGTCCAGTGGTATTTATTTGTCAGAGAGAGAGAGAGAGACAAGTAAAAAGAAAGAAAGAAGTGGAAAGAAAGCAAATAGACGTGGGGAGGGAGTAAGGAAGGGGAAAGAGAGGGAGAGGTGAAAAGAAAGTAAATTCATGGGAAGGGAGGGAAGGGAGGAGGAAGAGGTGGAAAGAAAGCAACTTTAACTTTAAATGTGTTCTCCAAACCCACCCACCCATGCCCCCACGCCTGCTGGCTTAGCTTGGAGAAGGAATTTAAAGAGACAAATGCCAGCCAGCGGGGGGCAGGGGGGCTTTGAGAACGTATTTAAAGTTGCTTTCTTTCTTTTCTTCCCCCTCACCTCAAGCCTACCCAGGGAGGGGAACAGTGGCTGGGGAAGGGAAGACTGATCAGGGAAGGGAAAGCTGGCTGAGAAAGGGAAGACTGCCCTGCTGGGAGCCGTGCAATATGTGTGAAAGAGCCACATGTGGTTCCTGAGCCACAGCTTGGTCACCCCTGATCTCAGAAATGACACTTTTTATACAGGGAAAATGCTCCTGGTAACAAAATCACTTTGGTTAGACATTGCCAGGAAGTTCCGTGCTTTTTCTTTCCAGCTGAACAGCAGGCAGAAATTCAACAGATGCTGTTCCCCATTGTATTGCTGAAGTGTTACTGACATACTATGGGGGGGGGAGTTAATCAATGAGGTGATATAAAAATAAATGCAAACCACTGGAGTTTGAAAAATCAGTATCTTCAAAAACAACAACTACACAGTTTCTAGTTGAAATGTCTTAATTTCTCTCCCCACCCCCAATTCCCTCCCTTCAGGTTCCGCTGCTTATGAAAATATTTGCATTCTTTGAATGCAATAACAGTGGAATTTCTGGGCCAACATGTATGGACAGGTTTTGAGTTGGGGCCTCTCATCTCTGCAGGCTCCACGTCAGCAGTTTTATTCCTACTTGACGCCAGGAGAAGATAGCAGCGGACATCTCCCTCGAGGATGGCAGATATACAGTTAAGGGGGGATTCAGGTGTTTAAGCCCTTGGTAGTCACTGATAAGAAAAAAAAATCATTTGTTTTCAGTATATGAATATTTAAGGCACTTGCTCCTACTGCTGCCACCATGAAATCAGCTCTTCTTTGGCAAGCCTCATCTTAAGAGCACCAGAATAAACCCGGGACAGGAATGTTCAGTCCCGCCCCCACACACACACCTGAAAAAATTTATTCATCCTGTTGCAACTCTTTAAATTCTGCTAAAAATTCTTGAGATGTTTCTCCCAAGCAATAACCCCCCAAATTCCCCTCAGATGAAGGATGTACAGTTGGATATTAATGAATCAAAATCCAAAGTAAATATACCATCATCATCATTGGAAAATTGATGACAGTAGTATTTGGAAATGATCAGCTCTGACTGTTATTCTGTTGTGCATCTCTCTTTATGAGTTCAAGGAGGTCGAAGGGATAGGAGAGAGGGATAGAGGAAATAACTGACATGGTTGTTTTCCAACCAGCAGAATGGCATACAGATCTTGTCACCAAAAAGGTCTGTCTTTTCAAAATGTTAGTGAATTCAATGACATTGCTGGCTCACTGATTTTTTGAGAAGTCTTTGATTATTCTGTGGAAGTGCAATCGTTCCTCTTTTCATTATGTTCTGTTTCTGACTGTGTCTGTTAGGCAGTGGGGCAAATATGTTGCTTGATCTAGCATACATGTGAGTAGCACTGAAAACTGAAGGGGAGGGCAAAATGCCACAATGTGTTCCCCTTGCCATCCACAAGGTGGGACAGAACTGTCTCTAGGGATGTGCACCGTAAAAAAAATGGTATTTTTTAGATTTGGATTTCACGAAGGACCTAAATACTGGTATTTAATGGTATTTGGATCCTCCAATACTGTTTTGGGATTGAGGTTCTGGTGTTTCCCCCCCGGGATTCCAGAATTATTTGGGTTCCATTATTCCCTATGGGAGACTTTTCAAGGTGGATGTAGAGTGGCTGTTTTTCAACCAAATGACACCAAAACTGCAGGAGATCTAGTGCTGCTTGCCCAGTAACTATCCCCCCCCCAGTTTCAAGCAAATTGGACCAAGGGGAATGATTCTATGGACCCATGAAATGTCCCCCCAGCCATCCTATTTGCCTCCATTGTTTCATATGGAAGCAAAACTTCAAGGAAGTCAGTGGCCAAACACACAAGAGCAACCAGTGGCCAAAAGCCTCTGAATGCAAACAGAACCAACACACCCAATGGTACCAGCCAGAGAATCCTAGCAGAGCCATGTGCTAATGTGGCAAGCCCAATAGAATGAATATAAAACCAGAGTACTACAGCAGAACCAATTTAAGCAAGGGGTATCACATCATTGCAAGCCTAATACAACCATTGTCAAACTAGCAGTTCCAAGGTCAACATGGCAAGCCCAACAGAACCAACAGCCCTTCATCACTGGCGCTCCTATTCCTTCCTACCCCTGTAAACAAGAAACACAACACCAATACAGCACACGTGACCTTCATTTTACGTAGTTTTGTGGGATCTGCTTGTGATTGTTTTAAACTGAGATATTCATTTACTTTCCTAACATCTCTTGTTCCAATGATATTTGTGTGCGGGGGAGTTTCTTTATGAGAATGGCAAGAACAACATTTTTGGCACTATATTCATTTATTTTCTGCACAAGACGTGTTCCCTCTAACAGCTGATCCCATTGCCTGGGAAAGCTGCCTCTTCAGTTATCTGGAAAAATTGTAAAATTGAAGGAAAACAGGTCTGGGCATTGGTTTAGCTGTGCAGAGCAGGTTCATCATGGCCAAGAATTATTCTTCTGTCTGCCTGACTCTGCACCACCTGTGAACTCTCCACAAGTCCAATATCATCTGCAAAAAGGCTTTGTGATGCACTCGGCAGGATGGCTGCTAGGCCGGCATTGTGCTTGGAGGATCACCAGTTATATAAAACAGGCTTTACCCATGTCACAGAAGGCACATCTCAAGAAAATTCGGACGTAATCCAAAAGTTGTATATTTACTTCATGTGGCATGGAAGGAAGGACACTCGCCAGAAATAAAAGATGCTCTGCCTGATGGTACCATTGTTTCCCGGAATGTCAGCACTGTCCCTTGTTTTGAGCAGGATAATGATGTTTCTAATGAACATCAAAACAATGGTATGAAAAAAAAAACAATTGAGGCAATTGAAAAAGAAGTTTATGGCTGGGCATAGAACATAAAAAGAAGAAGACCAGCATGCTGACGAATAGACAGAAGGATTCCAGATGAGATCGCCAGGACTAGCTTCGACCACACAACAACTTTTCTCTCACCACTTTTGTAAAAAGACTCAACTAGTATTCCAAGGTGGGGGGGGGACTAGAAGCTCCACCCTGCGCTCCATTTCTCAAAAATCAGACTGTCTTTGCATGGGACTTCAGGACTGCAACCTCAATGGATATTTTGCATGAGAAGATTCCATCCTGGAATACCATTCAGTGGCACTGAAAACGAAAATTTCATCTGCAGTCATGAAGCAATGAACATTCATGTATGGATCTGCTGGCAGTCTTTTTTTTTTAACAGTACTAACAATACAATTCTAAGCAAAGTTAACCCTTCTAAATCCATTGAAGTCAATGGGCTTAGAAGGGTGTAATCCGGTTTAGGATTTTAGTCTAACTTGGGTGGTGTTAACCATGGTCTACACATGGGTTGCACATGCATTGACTATAATGTGATCAGATCAGATTTATTGTTACGGTCAACGACCAGCACACTCAGTCATTTTAAAATATTTGAATAAGAAATATGGAATAAAATCAACAGTGGCATTCTTAAATAAAAATCCTTGACCATAACATAAAAATAGAACAAAAAAGCAGCTTTCGGTTTCGGTGCTGCGAATGGCAGCCGCTTCTCGGGACGCTCCCGGAGGCGGTTAGCCCACACGCGGAATGGGGGGGTCTTCGCGTTTGCGAAAGACCCTAGTGAGCCTTAGTCAAAGGCTCCGAACCGGGGGCGCATAGGGGAGTAGCCTCTTTGCCGGCAAACTGCCGGGAAATTGAGGCTTTCTCCCCGCCCCAATCGGCCCCGCCGCGTAGTGCGTCCCGAATGGGACTTAGCAGCCCTGCCGACTTCCAGGAGTGAGGAAAAGCGGATGAATTACCATGAAAAGAAGATATGGCATCTAATCGTGAGTTGAAGATCTATTTTGAAGCGAAAATTAAAACCCCCCGCAAGCGGATAAGCGTATGGGAGGAGGGAGGAGCTTCCACCCTCTTCGAAGAAGCGAATTTTTAAAGGAAACGCGAAGGGGGGTAACAAGAAAAAATGTTGGTGAAAGTACCGTTGGGGTTTTACAGAAGATTGCGGCTTTAGTTGCTTTCTGGGGGATGTGGCACGAACTCTGAAAAGAAAAAGTAAATAAAAAATAAAATGTCGATGCTGGGGAAAATCCTGCTTAGAACGGAAGAGAAGAGAGGAGGGACTTCCGCTCCAGTCAACCCCCCCAGAACTAGCTGTCAATTAACAAGAGACTGAGATACTGCGCCACCTGCTGGAGTAAATCTAAAATACCAATGAAACGTTTTTAAAATGGAAATTGTTCTCATCAGACTACAAAAATAAATGTTGGAATTAACAAGGTTGATGGCAGAAAATGTATAGAAAATTAATTTGATGCTAAAGTTCCAAGCTATGGATGAAGAAGGGAAAGAAGATCTCAGATTTATTTTGAAGAAAGTCTTGACACCTCTTTCTGGCAGTGGAGCGAATAAATAAAAAGAAGAGGTGGATAAGGCTTTCAAAGCCTACTCCGCCTTTAAAAAAAGGATATACTCTGCCAGTAGAAAGGGGTGTTGAACTTAGCAAGTAATGGAGATCTAATTTCAACTTGAGTGTTAATGGAGCCAGCGAGAAATGACTGCCAGAAACAACAAGAAAAAAGAAGCGAAAGAAGTTGGATTAGAAAATTTCTGAAGAGACATGCCAGCACAGAGGAGGAAGCAGTACTCAAAATTTGGATTTTTGAAGAAGACGGCGGCCCGGGGGAAGGAAGTGACGGAACGGGAGGCACTAAAGTTCAAAGGACTTAATGATAATTGGAGAGACTTAAAAAGGAATTTGTTCGTGTAACATCTGAAAAGATTTGATTTAACCCCAGTGGACTTTACTAACTTTACTAACAGAATTGATTTGGGCTTTGTAAAGCTGAAAAGAAGATCTTTCAACCGTGATGGATGCCGACAACTGGAAGAAATAAAACTAACCTTTACTAACAGAAAAAAAACTCACTCCGCTCTTTTTTCTTTTCCCATCTGTCTACCTTACCCTTTTCTTATAAAAAATAAAATTCTCTCCTTTTTAGGAGAGTTATCTCAAAAAAAAAAAAAAATAGAACAAAAAAGCCATAAAACTCATGTATAATTTAGATAAAAGATAAGAGCTTAGTCTAATTGCCATGCATTTTACATTCCTTGTAAACCTGGGTACAAAATCTAGCCACCTGTCTTGTTGTCTGATGGCTCCTGCCAGGCAGGAGGTAGTCGAGTTTAGTTCTATTTGGTCTGCCAGGAAACCTTTTTAACAACGGACTAATTGTTTCCATGCGGGCTGCCCTATGGTATATGCAGTTAAAGAATATGTGTTCCAGAGAGTCCATTTCATGGAGAGGGCAGGAGCAGAACCTCATTGAGTAAGGGGTCCCTTTAAACCTCCCTTCCAGTACTGCAGACGGCAAGGAGATACTTCTGGCTAAAGCGAATGCCCTTCTAGAGTTATTGGAAATGTAAATAGGCTGCAGGGGTGACTATATATCTGGTATTTGCTGGAGGGAAATAGCCAGGAGAACTGAGAATATCCGTTTGTCTTTTGGTGTCAGTCACTCTCTGCTTAATGAGTGCTTTTGCCAGGTCTATACTGAGATCCAGAAGGGATTGGGGAGAGAAGCCTAGTTTCTGGATGGAATTCAGGACAGCTCTATGCCAATTGGACTGGAATTTGTCCTGGGGTTTATACTTCCTGTTACCCACTTAAAAATTGAGAGGATATGAATTCTAGCCTCTGCCCAAAGCATTCCTGTTTCCAACCTGACCCAAGTGTTTGGCTCACACTTAGGTACTTGTAGTCAGGGCTCTTTTTGTATCAGGAACTCCTTTGCACATTAGGCAACACACCCCTAAGGTAGCCAATCTGCCAAGAGCTTACAGTAGCCCTCGTAAGAAGAGCTCTGTAAGCTCTTGGAGGATTGGCTACATTAGGGGTGTGTCGCCTAATATGCAAATGAGTTCCTCCCAGGGCCGGCTCGCCCACTAGGCGAGCTAGGCGCTCACCTAGGGCACCGGCCCTGCAGGGGCACCAAAATGCCCCCCTGCTGCAAGGCGCCCAGAAAAGCCGTCGCCGTCGCTGGGAGGGAAGGGGCGGGCGTTCTAAGCCCACCCCTTCCCCGGCTCTCCTGGGCGCCTCACAGCTATGAGGCACCCAGAAAAGCCGGCGCCATCGCTGGGAGGAAAGGGGCAGGTGTTCTAACCCTGCCCCTTCCCCGGCTCTCCTGGGCACCTCGCTGCTGCAATGTGCCCAGGACAACAGCGCTGGGCCATTTCCAGGCCCCACCGGGAGGTTGGCATCCCCAGTGGGGTGGGCGCCCCAGGCTGTCCTGCCTAGGGCGCCCAGACACCTGGGGCCAGCCCTGGTTCCTGCTACAAAAAGAGCCCTGCTTGTAGTAATGCTCTAAGGAATTTAGACTGGACTAGGATGGCCCCAGGAATGTTCCATAAGTCAGCTGGGCCAGTGACTTAGCTTTAAACAATCTAAGAGCAGCCGGTAATCAAGATGGTGGCGGTGTAGCAGCATTCCTCAGAGACTCCTCTTTGCTTCCCAAAATCTATTTATTCTCAGAGCAGCTGGAGGTTGTTTGATCTACTCAACACTATAATGTGTATACTGGGGCTGCTGTCTAACTAACACACAAGTTCATACATGGAGAGATGGGCCCTAACTAAGCTATGTGGGCCATACCTCTTGACATCCTTAATGGTAAGAACCAGCACCTTAACCTGAGCCTGGAAACAGCTAATGCAGGGTCGCAAAATTGGTATATGTAATTTGAGCTGCATGTCTTTGTATCAACAGAAGTGTCAAAACTGTTTTCAAAAGGTAGCCTCATACAGAATGTATTGTAATCATTAGAGGCCCTTTCTGCATCTATGTTCACCGTGGTGTCCTTCAAGCAATTCTTCACTAAAACCAAATCCAACCTTTTTAATCCAGGCTTTCCCCCCATTCTACACTAAAATTGAGTTTAACCTTCTTTTTATTCTGATTTTTTCCCCATTCTGCATTACACTACCTCCCCTTCAGTGGTCAATTTGATTTCAGCGTGCTGTTGCCCCGGGTTATTTGGATGCTGTTTTGTCCTGGACTTAAATTCCCCCCCTCGAACACTGAGAAAATGCGGAGTGGCAGGCAAATGCAGAAAGAACCTAAGTCTCAAAGTTACTTGACCAGTGGTCTCTAGAAGGGATGAACACCGCTGTTCCAAAAGATGTTGGTAAGAAGTACTTGTACTTATCACAATCTGCTTTCCATCAAGAGGGTAGTATCCAGTACTATTTCCAGGTTCTCTGCTGACTCACCTGATAAAACTCTCAGCCCATCCCAAATCTCAGCCAGCCCTTCAAGAGCATCAGTCTTACCTACTAACCTCACCTCTGTGTTATCTGGAGCATTAACTTGTTCTCCTTCAGCCACACAACCACAGCTTGTTTCTTCTGGAGGCTTGTTCCAAGAAATTGCAGAGGCTGGGTACCACCAGCATACTGATTATATCTAGCTCCAGAGCTACAGACCATCTCATTGCATGGCTTTCACAGTTTACCATTGTCATTCTAATCTGGGCGATCAAGCCAGAAGTATCCATATAAACATGACTAGAGAGTACTATTAAACTCAAGACTGGTTTCCAGTTCTAAGTAACTGCAGATGTAATGGTGGCTTGGTCTTGTATAACTGCATAGAGTTCCACGAATCTATAGTCTTGTGTAGTTTCTAGGGATGCCAGCCTCCAGGTGGGACCTGGAATTACAGCTCATTTCCAGGCTACAGAGATCTGTTCCCCTAGAAATAACAGATGCTTTGGAGGGTGGACTCTCTGGCGTTGTACCCCACTGAGGTCCCTGTCTTGCCCAGGAGTTTCCCAGCGTGATCTGGCAACCCTCCCCCTCCACCCCCCACCAGTGGTTGGGGGGACCTGGCAACCCTCACAGTTTCTGTTCCTGTAAGTGGGACTTGCACAATAGACCTTTCTGCTCAATGTGCCTTAGAATGTCTTTACTTAACATTAGTCCACATGGAAAGTGACCTCATAATGTAGCCCCTCTTTTATTAAAAAGAAGGAAAAACTAACTTCATGCAATATTTTATGAACTATGAAAAGCAATGGCTTGGGTCGAGACTGGAATGAAATCAGGGTTGAAAACTATGTTACACAAGGCATTTTGAAGAACAAAATTCCTAAAAGGCACTCTATTAATGGAGTTGCATTCCATCACGGGTAACAGAAAGTAGCATAAAGCAGAAGTCATGTGAAAGGATGGATCTGTTTTTTCACCATCGTAGAAATGTCTATAAAGAAGCCGTTTTTTGAAAATATCATTACAGACTACTGCATTGCTTGTTTGCCATAGGACTTTGCAGGGGTCCTCCTCAGACCTGTTTCCTGGTATCCTTTTGCCTCAAGATAGTGGAGATTGTCCCTTGGCCCAGCAGCATTCAAGCTGTGTGCTTGAGCACTGAGGTAAAACCTATCCCCCTCCCCATATACCAGGGAAAGACCCTGAGAAAAAAATTGGCCCTTATAAAGGGCCCTAGCCCTGGTGATTACTTGGATGGAAGACCACCAAGGAAATCTGGGGTTGCTACACAGATGCAGGCAATGGGAAACCGCCTTGGTTTATCTCTTGCCTTGAACCCCCCCCCCCCGGGTCACCATAAGTCAGCTGGAACTTGATGGCACATTCCACCACTACCATAAAGGAGATGTATCTTCCCATCTACTTGTGGGGGCACATGTGCCACTTGCCACGATGGACTGCGGCTCTCTGGCATGTACCCATTGGGCACATGGTGATAAACATCTGATACTGCCTGCAAATCACAGGGGCTGATGTTGCACAACCTTCCATACTGTCGTGTACAAGCCTACTAGATGGCCTACTTGGCTAATTCCAGGGAAGTTACCAGTTCAAGCCCCCAAGTTCCTGACATGAGGAAAACAGTGCTGTGGTTAGCAGAAAGGGGGAACACGAGCATTGTGGTGCAGTGAGCAGAGAGTTGGGCTTACAACCGGAGATCTGGGATTCAGTCCCTACTCAACCATGATACTCAGTGGGTGACCCTGGTTCAGCAATTCTCAGCTCTACTTGCCTCACAGGGCTGTTGGGAAGCCATGTATATCATCCTGAGCCATGTATACCATCCTGAGCTCTTTGGAAGACAGGATATTTTTTTAAGTACTAAAGAACAAGGACAGATATGCATACAGTCAGGGCTATTTTGGGGCAGGAAGGCACAGGAACTGAGTTCCGGCTGCCTCCCAAGTTGGCCACGCCCAGCAGGAACTTATTAGCATAATAGGCCACACCCAACAGCAGACACTCTTTAGGATTGGCTACATTAGGGGTGGTGTGGCCTAATATGCAAAGGAGCTCCTGCTCCAAAAAAAGCCCTGGGGTTCTGACAACAAACAAGGCAAACAGAATAAGAAGCAAAAGGTGGGTGTGGCTGGATGACCACTCTTCTGGCAACATGGGGGTGTGGTCTAATATGCGAATGAGCTGTGCTGTCGTGGGTGTGGCCTAATAGGCTAATGAGTTTCTGCTGTTGGGTGTGGCCTATTATGCTAATAAGTTCCTGCTTGGCTTTTTCTACAAAGAGAGACCTGCATACAGTTATGCATACACATGCATGCATAAACAGAAGCCACATTCAGTTGTATATGGACTCTCCTAGCTTATGCTAGGAAGTGGTAGGTTCAAGGTTTCAGGTTAGTTCAAAGTTTCCTCCTGTTGTATGCTTGTGGCTACAATGAAGTTAATAGTTGGTTATTTACCTTCTACATGGCTTCCCCCTTTAACAGTTTCCATGGTTGATGCTGCAGGGCATCTGCACATGAAGACCTGACGCATGGACAGTGGTGAGGTAAATCTTTCAAATGTACATCTATCTCATACAAACCTTTCCTAGTTCCAGAGGCTATGGTGTTCCATCAACCCTCAATTAGAGCAATTTTCTTCAGCGCTTAATTTTTGATTCAAGGGAGCTGTCAAATTATGTTCCATCATTCCCGAATGAATGGCTTTAAAGAATTTAAGCAAAGGAGCAGAGCATGATTGATTCACTAAATCAATACTCTCTGTCTGGATGAATCACCTTTTCTGACAATCAACTGGAATAACACTGCCCACAGACACTTCACAAAATGTATTACTGCGTGACTGCAACATGATCTTGTTCACCCATTCAGAGTTGTTTAATTTTTTGGCATCTACCCACCATGCTTTCAGCCACCTGTTGGGTGAACATCACTTACGTTTCAATCAGTAATCCATAGCTTTAAATTGTTCTCCAGGATAATTATTTATTGAAATAGTCTCCAAACTGATTCATGTTGCTATGTAAGTTTCAGCTAAAATGCTGAAAATTTGGGGTGATTATGGCTATAAACTTGAGGACAGATTTACAAAAATTCACACAGCTTTTATTTGGCAACCTTAAGGGTGCATAAAATGGTAGTTGCCATATTATTGGTTCTGCAGGATAACTGATGTTTATTTTTACTTGCTTCATTTATATCCTACATTTCCCCCCGTGAAAACCCAAAGTGGCTATTCCTCCATTTTATCCTCACAACAATCAGGCATGTGAATGTGTGTGACTGGCCTAGGGTCACTCAGCAAGCTTCCATAACAGAGTGGGGATTTGATCCTGAGTCTCCCAGGTTCTAGTCCAGCACTCTAGCTACTACAGTATACTAAGACTACAGAACCTGTAATGCATTGTGACTGTAAATGAAAAACGTACAGACATAAGAACGAAAGTTTATCTAACTTAAAAGTTACAAACTCCATGACGCCGGGGCTCTAAGCTAAGTCCATAATACAAAATACAATTGCTTGAACTGAAATCAACAGACATCCCTAGAATTTCAGACATACTTAGATTTGTTCTAAACTAGCAGCTTCCTCAAACTGGGCTTATCACGCTTTATAAAGCAGCAGTAGTTTTTTTTTACATACCCTTTCAGTAGCAGCTGTAGTGGCTCTTCCAGTCATATTTAAAAAGTAAAAAAAAATAATAATCTGCCACAGCCTCCACATCAGCAATAAGGATTAAAATATGATAATATCATGCAGCCAGGGCTCTTTTTGTAGCAGGGACTCCTTTGCATGGTAGGCCACACACCCCTGATGTAGCCAATCCTCCCAGAGCTTACAGTAGTCCCTGTAAGAAGAGCTCTGTAAGCTCTTGGAGGATTGGCTATATTAGGGGTGTGTTACCCAATATGCAAAGGAGTTCCTGCTACAAAAAGAGCCCTGGATGCAGCTGGAACACAATCAGCTCCGTTCTGTGTTATCAGAGGAAGGTGTGTGTGGGGGGGAAGACTAATCCAGGACTTTGGATTGTACAGAAAACTAGAGTTTACAGTTTACAACCTGGCTTTGAACAGCCTGGCTCATAACGGGCACCAAAAATGTTCTGAAAGAGTGGGAAGTAGGCCTCGTGGGGGACTCTTCCCCCATCCTAACATGCTTCCGCATAACAGTAAATGAAACCCCGTGAAATGTTTGTACAGTAGGCCAGCCAGTCTTTTACGTCAATTACGGCTGTTGTGGTTGGCCCCTGTCCTTTTCTTGATCACAGTTGAATCTGACATAATTACATCTCGCCTTGTACTTCTTGCATTTCTTGGCACTTTGACTCGGCTGTTCACATTCTTTATCCATTGTCTTATATATAAATAGCTGCGAGTGAGCACCTACTACAGTGAGCTCTAGGCCAGAACAGCATAGGTAGGAATAAAAACTTGGGGGTCTTTAAGGTGCCTCAAGGCTCTTATTTATTTTTGCAGCAACAGACTATTAGCCCACTACTGCCATAGAGACGTAAAAGCTTTTAAACTCTGTTCAGTGCAATAAAGCCATTAATCGAAGTTGGAATAGGCATGCGTCACTCTGCTTTGGACTGTGGCATTTCAGTGGTTTGGACTGGTGTTTAAGAACATCAAAGGTGTCCTGCTGGATGAGACCAGTGGTCCATCTAATTTAGCATCTTAACACAGTGGTCAACCACAGGGTATGCAGACTAAGGCCATTTCCTGATGTTGCCTCCTAGTGATGGAATTCAGAGGTCTATTGCTTTATGTTGAGATTCTTGCTTTTGTGTATTATTTATTGCGCTTATTATTTTAGTGGATTGTGTTGACTTGCCTGGGAGAGCAAGAAAGCAAAGAAAGCAGGCAGAGCAAGCAAGCAAGAAACCTCTCCCGTTCCAAGAGGTGATATACGGCAGCAAGCACTTTATGGATAGCCTTACAAGTTTCAGGCTGATAAGGAAGGATCAGATAAGCCTTGCGTTGTGAGAAAAAGATACTTTCAACAATGGAAAGGGATGGGAGGGGGACACGTACAACAGATCTCTGATTACAGGCTTTTGTCGGAAGCCCGGGGGCACAGGGAAGAGTCAAAGGTTGCTGTGGGAACCCTAATCCTTAGAGACTGACTCAATGCTAAGAAGCGGGCCTCCAGGATTTCTATTAAACTGAACTTTCAGGATCAAGATAAAAATAGAAAGTGGAGATACAAATACGGAGGCGAGCTGTCAATCAAGGCGCTGATATCCCAGTAACTCCACTAAGATTTCCGGCTAGCCCGTTCTGTTCCCAGCCTCCTTTGAGCTTGGGGGGAGATATGTGAGACTCCAGAGGCTCTCCAATAGACTAACATATATTAACATTCACAGAGAAGAGGGAAACCCTATATGTTAGTTAACCACAACCACCTGTGCATTTTCTTTTCTTTTCATTTTTTAAAAAAAGTTACTCAGCTTTCTCAGATTCTGTAGAACAATGGCTGTATACAATGAAGACACATTACGCACCAGGGAACTCTTTTTTTTCCTTGTGGCGCTTTGAATCATCTGTGATTAAATGTAAACTTAAGAGGCCCAGACACTCCATAGATGGTGCTCTTTGTGGACGCCTCCATTTGCATGTGGTCTGTGCTCCTTTCCGATGTGACTGATTTTCAGAAGATCCATGTCTTCAGACACCTGTTTGCATGCTTTGAGAATAGCCGTGCTGAGCGGAATGGGAGCTGACTAGTGCATATGCATAAAGACGCCTCTAGATTGCACCGCCTCTTCAGCTCCTCAGAATCAGAAGTGCAACTATCACTGGGCTGCTCTAGGAAAAAGTAATTCTCTCACCCTGTTGATGGCAGTAGGACTCAAGCCAGCACAATGCCAAATTGTGCACCCATCCACCTGGATCTTTTTTTCTTTTTAATAAATACCCCCATTCTTCTTCCTTGCCAGGGAATCCATAACAGCTACAGTGGGGCATCTCGGGGCCCAGCCCCCTGACTTACTGCCAAGGCCCCCTGACTTCCTATCCAGTCCAGGCACTCCCTTGGAGGTGTGTGCAGGGGTCTGTGCGGGTTGCCCCTGACTTATTTAAAGGCCCCCTCAATTAAAAAATCCTGGCTATGGGCCTGATCCATAATGGCTTATGGTCTGTGAAGATCTTTGGTTACACCCACCGGGATCTTTCAAGGGGCAGAGTTTCTGCTAGCAACAAGTACTTCCTACTTGGGATAGGCAAGCTGTGATATGACCAAAGGAACCAAGGGTGCTCAGCATCTCGATCCAGCTGGCCAGTTAAGATCTGCCTGTTATGTTCTGAGTTATTTTCTAAGCTGTTCAAGTTATGGTCTGTGTCTAAGTATCCTAGCTTCCTATGTTGTGATTGGCTGCCTAATAAAGACTTTCTATTGGTCCTAAAGCCATACAGAGTATCCCATCACGAAGCTTCGCTTAGGTCCAATCAGGAACTATGAAAGTAGTAACATTGTATATAGTTCAGTTATGGAACAGTATAAGTTTGGGTGCCGCTCTTAACAGAGCAGATTAGAGTTGAGTAACGTTCTGAATAAAAGCTTTGTATTGATGATCGTCTCCCGCCTCTCAATACTTAAAACTCCCCCCCGAGCCCTGCTCTCAGTGCCCCTACCTTCAGCGGTGAGGTGGGTGGTGACTAGAAATAGCGCATTTTCGGTAGTGGCACCTCACCTTTAGATTGCCTTCCCCTTTGCGTCAAATACAGCCATTTGAAGATATGGGCTGTCTTAGAAGAGAGGTTTCAGTTCCTCTTCAGAGAGGATGGTGACTGTCCATCTCAGAACACTGAGGCCTACTGGAGGCAGGTCGGAGTCTCTTTGCTTGGAATGGCAACCCCACAGGACACTGGGTTGGCTGTGCCTTCTCCTCTTTGTGGCCACCCACAATAATACCCCTCGCCAGAAAAGCTTGCAGCCCGGGAGCGGATAAGCATCTGAGCAATGGAAACCCAGCATACAACTTCTTAGAGAAGATCCATTCCCTTGTTACTTGCATCGATAAGCACTGAAAAGAGGCACAATTTGTTAAAACAAGCTTTTTTTTTTAATCTGTAAGAGAATAAAAGTATTCATTAGATGCATTCAGATAAATGCCTAAGTAGTGACTCTCTCAATAAATACAGTTCAGCATAATAACATCTTAATTTACAGAAAACGCACAGCAGCAAGTAATGAGTGCAATCCAGGACAAAATTTTGCACTTTTAAAAGCCTCGTTGATTTCAGCTGGAGAGAACAGGAAACTTAAAATCCTGCCCCTTTGAAATCATCTGAATCATGCCCCCTTTTTTAAAAAAAATTGGGTAAAACAGGTATCTCTTGGTTTATAGATTTAGATTCGCAGTCGTTCTGCCTTGGAGATGCTACTTGGGTGGAAAGGCGGCCTAGAAATGTTTTAAATAAATAAACCAATACCAGGACAACACAAGAAACATTTGTGATTAATCCTAGTTTATGAGCTGGTGGGTGGTGCTTTTGTATTCGCAACCATTTCCTGAGCTCTGTTGGGGAAGTGCAATCATTTCAAATTGCAGCTCCTGAAGGTGGGAATGCTTGGGACCTGGAGCGGTGGCAGCAAAGCCTTTGCCTGTGGCCAGAGGTGCGGATTTTGAACGGCAGTGATTGAAACATCAGTGATTTACGTGGTTGTTGCTGTTGTTACTGATCTACTTTCAGTAGCCCTTTATGTTCGTTCATATGCGAAAACAGACAGATCTCTGCGTTGACAAGCAGATGGGGAAGACGTCAGTGAGGTGGGAGAGATAAAGGGACCAAAGGGCTGAACTCCAGTTTCTACCTTAGAACCCAGACAACCTACCTATGCTCTTAATATTGCCCATATTACTGGAACGGCCTTCCTGGATATTCCCAGATATTCACGGAGAGGGAGGAGGCAAGGTATTTCCTGGAGACAGCATGCAGCGCCATCCCAGTCCAAGTTCCAGGAAATATTGTTGCTTCAACATATTACCAAATGAAGCAGTTTTTAAAAATACATCTCATAGTAATTTGGCATGTTTTTGGCACCTAAAACATGCCAATTTGTAATGCAGATATGATCAAAGAATATACCAAATGACAGGCCAATTGTATATAGGTTTTATATGGGCTCTTTCATATGGATTTAATTTTTATGACCCCCCGTCCCCCGTCCCCAAAACCTGGCAATGGTAGTTTGGTGAAGGTCCTAACTTTTTGTTAGAGGTTCCTAATCTCTCCTGCAACAGAACTACAGCTCCCAGAATTCTCTCAGTAAAAGGAACAATCATTTAAGCCACTTTCCCTTAAAAGACCAGGAAAAGGGGAAGGATACAGGGTGGGACTGGGACACGGAAAAAGCCCTAGAAGGAAGCAAACTAAGCAACATGTCCCCTGCTGTGTTGGTAGCACTGCTGGGGCTCACCTAGGCTGCCCCCCGACCAGAACAGCCTACTGGGATCTTTCCTGGTCAGTCAAAGTAGAAGATGATGATGAGAAACCTCAAAAAGGACCCAAATAAGTGTTTTATTGAATCCCATTGTGTTTTTAATATATAACAAGTGGTTGGCCAGGCCCTGTATTTTCATGTAGGTCATAGTTATCACCCCTTGGGCACGCTTATATCATTTAATTAAAAACTCATTTTGTACAGCAGTTTTCAGTTACACAATGAATTTAGCTATGCATGTTAAGTGTTCAGAGTTTTTTGGTGAATGTTGTATGCATAGGTCCCTGCCCTCACTTCACAGGTTTTAAATGTATTATGTATTATCAATGCTTTTGTTGTTGCTGCTGCTGCTAAAAAAGGTCCCAGTACAGACTGAGGCTGCCAGATGTGCCTCTTTGTATGCACTGTGTGAGCAAAGCAAAGGAGTTCAGTGGTGCACAGGCAGGTCCAGCGACAATGGCTCCTCCTTTTCCTGGTCACATGATTGTTATCCCATACAAGTTCCTTCCATGTGCTCGCTGCTGAAAACGTCCCCAGCTCCTGGTCTGGAGAGGATGGAGACCACTGCCCTAGAGAACTACCTTTCCTGGAGTACCACTTTTGCAGCGTGTGTGTATGTGCGTGTGTGTCATTGTATATATATATCTGTTAACTTCATGCATCTGAAGAAGTGGGCTCTAGTCCAGGAAAATGCATGCCACGATAAAGCTGTCCATGGACCAAAAGGGCTTTATGTCCTTTGTTCCTGATTTTTTAAAATGTTGATGGTTGGCAAAGCTGCATCTGGAAGGCACAAGGATGCTGCTAAGGAGGAAGGTGGCTAGCTGGAAAGAGGAAACAGCTCCTGTATTCTTAGTGGCTGTGAGAAGGCGGCATTCAGCCTTCAGGCAGAGCTGCCCTCACCAAAATTTCTCCTCCACCACCACCCCTAAAGAAATAACAGCTCTGCCCTTCCTTGCGCCATCCTTGTGTGAACTATGGACTGCCATACTCAGAAGTTGAGCAAGCAGAGCTAAGGACCCCTGTAGGAGGGTTGCCAGGGAGCTGTGGTGGCTCAAGTGGTTAAGACACTGAACTGCAGGCTGTGGAAGGTCAGTAGTTCAGCAGTTTGAGACCCGAGAGTGCTGCATGACGGGGTGAGCTCCCGTTTCTAGTTCCAGCTCCTGCCAACCTAGTAGTTCGAAAGCAAGAAATTGCAAGTAGATAAATAGGTACCACTTCGGTGGGAAGGTAACAGCGTTCCGTGCGCCTTGGTGTTTAGTCATGCCGGCCACATGACCACGGAAACGTCTTCGGACAACGCTGGCTCTTCGGCTTTGAAATGGAGATGAGCACCACAACCCTAGAATCGGATTCGACTGGCTTTCGAGCAAGGGAACCTTTACCTTTTACCTTTAGGAGGATTGCTGGCCTCCAGGTGGTGGCTGGAGCTTTCCTAGGATTGCAACTGATATCCAAGCGATAGAGATCAGTTCACCTGGGGAAAATGGCTGCTTTGGAAGGTGGACTCTATGGCATTTCTACCCCATTAAGATTCTTCCCCTCCTCAAACCCCTTCCTGCCAATGTTGGCCACTGAAGTCAAGATAATGCACAGTGGAGAAATGTACAACTGAAGTTCCTGAGAATCAGTCTAATCCTCTCCTCCAGAATTTGTACCCTCTCTGATTCCCTCCGCCCTGCCCCGTCCCTCCCTGCTGCTTTCTCCCTCACACCAGTTTCAAGATCTCAACATCACATAAGTATATGCTTCAGAAAGATAGTTATTCTTCTAAGGACACATCCGGATTATGTATGTATATCTGCTTAACTGCCATGGTTTCCCCCACCCACCCCAATCAATAATCCTAAGAATTTTAATTTGTTGCGGGCGCTAAAAATCTCCTGTTAGAGGTGGCTAGCCGCTTCCCTCCCCACCTGAGCTCGGGCTCTCTAGGGAGAAGAATATTAAACCCATTTAAGTGTCTGGTGCAAGTAAGCCCCTAAGGCAGTGGTTCTCAAACTGTGGGTCATGATCCTCGAGTGGGTCGTCAACTTTCAAGTCTCCTGAGCCAGGGCTTACCGCCTAGCAGTGAGAAAAAGAGAAGAGGGGGCAAAGCCACCACATTCTCTCCTCCTGCCACCCGTAGCCCCATCCATTCCAAAAGGCTGGGTTCACTCCCACCCACAGGTTCTGTAGTGGTGACAGGTGTGGCCTACACTCCCTGCCTCCCAATCCCGCATCACCTGCCACCTGCGGCACTGCAGCAGCAGGTCCCAAAAGTAGAGCGATTTTAGAAGTGGATCCCTCTTTGGAAAGCTTTGAGAACCACTGCCCTAAGGGATCACACATCCGTGTGCTGTGAGCTAAAGGATGTGAAGCTGCCTCGTTGACTTCGGCTGAACTGGCAGAAGCTCGCCGCCCGGTTTCTCCGTCCTCTCGTCTCACTCCTGCTCTTGGGCTTCTCCCGCATGATGAAGTTCTCTATCAGTTTGAGTTTCTCGTGCTCTTCCTTCAAGAAGAAATCGACCAGCACGCTCTTCTCCTTCTTGATCTGCTCGCTGATATCCTTGGGGATGTCTGGGATCATCCAGTCAACAAGCACACTGAGGAACATTACCAGGTTCTGCCATTAAAAAAATAAATAAATCAGGCGAAAGAGACGTGGGTGGTATTCACCGTATTGATAAAAGCCATAAAGCACCAGATGCAGAAATGGACAACTCCATCTCTTCTCCTGAGTCAGACCACTGCTTGGTCTATCAAGGTCAGTATTGTCTACTGATTGGCAGTAGCTCTTCTGGTCTCAGGTGGAGGTCCTTCATATCACTTACTAATTCTTTTAACTGAAGATGCCAGGGAATTGAACCTGGGACCTCCTGTGTGCCTAGCAGATACTCTACCGCTGAGCCAGAATCCCACCCCCCTTAAAATGGATGACAGTAGACAATCTAGACGGAAGGAGTTTTCAGCAATGATGAAAACAGCTGCCTCAATGTCAACACACAAAATGCCTTTTATTTTCATCTGCAGGGAAGCAGAGGGAAAGCCCATATATTTCTGGGACTCCTACTTGGGTCCGCTGCAGAACTTACAGAGACATACAGAGATGTTTTGCTGTGGAGAAGAGGCCAGCTTTAGTCCTTACAGCAACAGTGTTTCCTGCTATATTGCTTTACTTGTTTCCATAGAAGTGAATGGCAGCCATTCAACTTAATGATCATGAGTTGGTTACTTTAAGCGTGAAGGTAGGAGAAAGAAAGAGGTACACACAAATTGTCCTAAGAGAGAAGGCTTATAATCAGGGCTTTTTTTGTAGAAAAAGCCCAGCAGGAACTCATTAGCATAATAAGCCATACCCAACAGCAGAAATTCATTATCATATTGACAGCACAGCTCATTAGCATATTAAGCCACACACCCATGTTTCCAGAAGGGTGGTCATCCAGCCACACCCACCTTTTGCTTCTTATTCTGTTTACCTTGTTTGTTGTCAAAACCCAGGGCTTTTTTTGTAGCAGGAACTCCTTTACATGTTAGGCCACACACCCCTCATGTAGCCAATCCTAATGAGTTTCTGCTGTTGGGTGTGGCCTATTATGCTAATGAGTTTCTGCTGGGCGTGGCCAACTCAGGAGGCAGCTGGAACTCCATTCCTGTGTGTTCCTGCCCCAAAATAGCCCTGCTTACAATTCTGTTCTGGATTTCAGCAAATTTAAGGTGATGACAAACAGACAGTTGGAAACACTTAAACCAGTTCAGATTCGGAGCAGGGGCAGGACAGGAGTAATATCAAATTCACTGTTTATATAAAAGAAAAGTAGACCTAAAAACTGACTTAATCCAGGGGCTCGCACAGAAGATATATGCAAAATATATATTGTTGTTTTTCTCTGATCCACATTTTTATGTATCTCGTAAACTTGGAAAGCAATGTTGTTCATTTACCATGCAGACTGATTTCAGAAATGGGGCCCTAATTCAAAATGGCAATTTAAAATGTTCCCCTGTGCGCTTCTGAGGCCAACAACTTGGGGAAGAACAATGATAAAGCCTTGAAATGAAAGCTGAAAGCTGAAAGCTGAACAAACACTGAGGTCTGTTTGAGTATCTCCCTGGTACAGACATGGAGAATGTTGCTATCATAGTAAAAAATAATTTCCCTTCAGTCAAAAACAGATTAACTCCCTCAAATTCTGAATCAGCAGTGGGAGGGCTTCTAGTGTCCTGGCCTCACTGCTGGACCTCCTGATGGCACCTGATATTTTTGGCCACTGTGTGACAGAGTGTTGGACTAGATGGGCCATTGGCCTGATCCAACATTGGCTTCTCTTATGTTCTTATGTAAGTCATTTTCTGGATCGCTTGTAAATAACAATACAAAACTTGGAATTCCTCAGCCATGGCAGGTGTTAACTATCGTAGCAAAACTAGGGAAAGTGTCTTCCATGAAGAAAAATTCAGGTGGGGTAGCCATGTTGGTCTGAAGCAGCAGAACAAATTTAGAGTCAAGTGGCACCTTTGAGACCAACAAAGTGTTATTCAGGGTGTAAGCTCTTGTGTGCAAAGCACAGCTTCTTCAGACAAATGGAACAAAAAAAATTGTTCCATTTGTCTGAAGAAGTGTGCTTTGCACATGAAAGCTTACGTTCGAATAAAACTTTGTTGGTCTTAAAGGTGCCACTGGACTCAAACTGTTCCAGGGAAACTGTATTACCAGTCTTCACTATTGTGAATGATCTCTGTTCCTTTTTAATTATGTATTTTACATGCTTTACATAATTTTTTTTACATAATGATATCACACCTGATATTTCCTTCATTTCATGTCCCTTGGACCCTGCTGATTTAACACCCCCCCCCCATTAACCACATATATGGTTGAGTTCAGACTGGCCGTTTGCCTCGAGAGAGGTGCATTTCAGCGACATTTCACAAGTGGATTAAAGGGGGCGTTCACACAGGCACATCTGTCCAGCGTTCCCCAACCGTACTCAATCCGTCTTGTAACACTTCGTTCCCAAGTTAAAAAGATACCTGTTAAAAGTGGTATCAAACCCCAGAAAATGTGTCTATCTTGTGTATATCCCACACCAACACAGTGTGAACACTAAAATCTGCGGGTTTTGCTTGTGTGCATGTGCACACTTGCGCTCATGTGCATAAGCGCACATGCGCATAAGCACATATCTCCAGATTAGCAAAACAGAAAGTCGTGCCTTACAGCCGCGCCTTCGGGCCAACAGTGTGAACGCTCCTTCACGCTTCCTCCCCAGTATGCTCCCGCATCAGTAGGCGCAGTGTGACCGGGAAAACCTGGAACAGTTTGTTCTGGGGCTTTTTTGCCACGACTCCCTCCCGCTTCAAACTGCCAGTCTGAACTTGGCCTATATAAGTGTCTGTCTAAGAAGGTTCCACTACACGGAGTGGCCTGTAGCCCATAAAAAACTTATGCTGGAATAAAAACATTGGTCTTTAAGATGCCAAAAGAGTCGTTTATCTTTAAATCAAACATTTCCAAACTGTTGGACCTCTTCTCTCGCTGAACCCAGAATGACTATAAAAGCTTACCATCGGGGGATTATTTCTATAAATTAACACTCTCTTAAAAAACATCCTAATCATGCCTATGAGGTAGCTCACTTTGAAGTTCCTCATGCCTTCTGCTAATAAGCTCTTGAACTGTTTTTTAGAAACTGGAATATGTGTTTCCAGCCTGAATTTCCTGTAAAATATTTCTACCTAAGCCTCATCAAACTTCTGCTAACAATTTATCTGCACTTAGGCCTCCATTGCACTGTTTGCCACTAGAGGAAAGCCTGCTGTGTCCATAATACTTTGATTTAGTGGTGTTAGCAAAACAATTTGGTCTAAACTTTGTGTGCTGTTGTGATTTTGACTGGAAAAGAAATAATCTTCTCCCATGATTTTCAGCTTTAAACTTTGCAAGTTCTTTATTTGGTGGCTAGATATATCTTTACCATTAAAATATACTCTCAGATATCAACTTTTATTCAGTCTTTGTTTCAACTTAGGCTCTGTCATGTTCAGTTCTTGAGATACTGGCTTCAAAAATCGGGAAGGGAAAGATTTTGCTGTCTTTTTGAATCAAAGCCACCAACTTGAAATCAGGCTATATGGTAAACTGACAACATCAGTTTCACAAGTATATGGGACCCATAAAACATGAATTGGGAAATAAAAGCCTGCTCTAGTATAATTTTTATACACTTTCAATGCCAGTCCTGTCTAAACATTGCCAAGTTTGATTCCAGAAGAGGAAAATCTCTCCAGGATCCTTGAAATTTAAACCTGTGGTAATCACATGGAATATACACCACAGACTGGAAAAGGCACCACCAAAGCTAAGATGATGCCAGTGTGGTTTTGCTATGAATTGGGACTCAATCATCCCTGATTGAATCACCCCAGAGACTGGCTGAGCTTGGAGCACAAGAACAATAGCTGACCAGGACTCTGGAATAAACCAATCAAGTAGTAATGTTATGTAAATAGCCTATCACTGGGAGTGGGGTGTGTTTGGATGTGGCAATTGTGTGCTATTTAATAGAGCTGAGGCTCTGGAGTCTTGTCTTGTAGTTTTGCTGAGATCGCTGAATAAACCTGAGCTGATCACTTCCATACGTCTAGAATGTAAAGTACTGGGTTCACTGCATGGAGACTCAGACTACGACATGTGTTCAGATGTGTTTATTGTACTTCACACACAAGACTGGAAAACTGGCCCCGCAAGGGCCAACTATATACACCCCACCCAGTACACCCACGGCCCCATTGGAGGGTTTGAATTTCCCACCAGATGGCCTATTGGTGGACACTAGGTGGTCTAGGATCCGAGGTTCCATTGTGTTTGGGACCCAAGCTCCTTACTTTAGCTGCGGACCCCTGGTGGCGGTCCGAGTACATAACATAGAACCCAGTATTTAATAGGGTTATGAGTAGTGATGGGAATGAATCTAAAAAAATCTGGTTCAGGGCCACCCCTGAATCAAACCCCAAATTGGACCAAGTCCAAAAGCCCTGAATCAACTAGCGAGTTCAGTTTCCCCTTTCTCCTGGCCACGGCTTGGGGGAGGGGATTGCCCAAGAAGAGTTACATGGCCGCCAGCCATTTAACTCATCCATTTCGCTTTCTCCTGCTTCAAAGTGTGTGTATGTGGGGAAACTGACAGGTTTAATGGCTCACAGCCATTTAAACTTAACAACTGAAAGGTAGACTCACTCTGCTGTTAGGTTTAAATGGCTGGCAGCCATTTCACAGTGGGGCAGGTGCACCCCTCAGCTGTGAGGCTAAAATGGCTGGCAGCCATTTCACCAGTCCCTCTCACTTCCCCCCGCTTTGAAGCAGGAGGAAGCAAAACCGACCAGCAAAATGGCTTGCAGCCATTTAAGCCCAGCAGGCCAGATGTGGACCCACGCTGTCCAGATGTTAGGTTTAAATGGCCCAAACAGCTGAACCAAACCAGACAAAAGTCCAGTAAATGTCCAGGAAGGCTACCTTCCCTGAACATCAGTTTAGGGGCTCTGAACTGGCCTAAGTTCATGCCAAATTTTGGCTCATGAGCTAGTTTGTGCCCATCCCTATTTATAAGCAAAGTTAAGGAAGCCATTGAATAAAAAGAGGCTTCCTTTAAAAAGTGGAAATCTTGCCAAAATTAGGAAAACAAGAAGGTTCTGAAAACATAGCTGCAAGATAATTGTAAGACAATCAAAATTAAAATTTATGGAGCACGTTGCTAAAAACATTAAGAAAAACAATACAAATATCTTAACATCCACAGGAAACCGGCCTGAGTTGGTCTACTTGACAACAAAGGATTGCTAGAGAAAGGTAGGGAGATTGCAGAGAAGCTGACTGAATTCTTTGCACTGGTCTTCACTGTGGAAGAGGCAGAGCAGTTAGTCATGCCAGAACTTCTGTTTGAGAACGTCTGAAAAACTGATTCAGATACAGATGACATGAAGTTCTAGGGCTGAACGATCATTTAAAAACCAATAGGTCACAAGATCTGGATGGCAAATGCAGACCTCCTAAGTCCCAGTTCATGCATACATGTTTATCCCTTCATGACTGCAGCATACAATGACATGCACACGTAGGAGTGAGCCATAACCTACAAGACTTTTATATGAACTTGTAAAGACGCCTTATTCTAAATCTGACCACTGTTCCATCTTGCCTTCTGTTGTATGACTTACAGGGCACTTTCAAACAAAGACATCGTCCCATTTTGAATCAGGTTATGTTGAAAAAGTGAGGCGGGATTGTTTCAGAGGGGGCATTTTTAGACAGGTTCTTTAAATGGTACGCACAACGCATATGAATTTGGATTTTGAATTTCAGAAAGTGCCGGGGTTTCACATGGCGCTTGCCATTTTTTTGGTTCTTTTCTCCCTGTTTTGGATGTTCAGTTGAGCTTGCCAGATGATCAAAATGGCTTCGATATCAGAAGGCCCAGTGAACCACTGAGCATTTCTAGAGTTCTCTAAGAATTCTGGCTAACGGAAGCTCACTTCTGTCATTTCAGTCAATTCGCGTTCGTATTTCCACACTCAGCAATATAACTTCAACTGCTGGACGGAAAAAATGAGCAACATAATTTATCTCTCTTTTCTTAGGTGGGGCCTGCAGCCTACTTTCCTGAGGCAACAGAGGCTAGGGACTCTTTAAGGACCAAAGGTCAAACATGATTGTATACATGTGTTGCAGGCAGCAAGCAATGAATGAATTTATTATATGCAGCGGTAAAGCCAAGTAAAACAGAACCTACCTGAAAAATAATGACAAAAGCCAAACGAGCTGATAAAACAGCCCAGTATTGCTTAGAAAATTCGTATTGATTTTCAGACCACGGCGGTTCCCTGTAATCTTTGAATCTGTAAAAAAAGGGAAGCCATTGAGTTACAGGCAGATATCACAGCAGCAGCTTCCCGGCATTATGCAGAGCAGATGGAAAGCGGCTGTCTTCTGACTGCTAGATCACTTCCCAACAATGTGATTAGCAGAATTTATTTTTTGCATCAGTTTTCTCCTGACACAATGATAATAACGAGCATGCTTTGCTCGTCCTGTTGATGTTGGTGGAAGGGACTGAACTGCAGGAAATCAGTGGAAGATTTCATTATTTCCCCCCCCCATTCACATCAGTCAGGATGCAGTGGTTACACACTGAATGCCGATTCTCGCATTAGAGGAACGATCCGTTCCAAGGCAAACGCTTTTAAGTCCTATTTATTCCAATGAGAAAGACTGGAATCAATGCAACATAAGCGCTTAATTTAGCTTCGCCGGGCCCCGTATCTTGTGTACAGGCTAAAAAAGCTAAGGCATTCACAAAACACACACACACGTGTCACACACACAATTGACTGAGATTCTCACTCAAGGATATGCTTCCTGGCAACCCCAGGTTGGTTGTTGCATCAGTAGCCAACTTGATTTTGAACTCCCGGGTCTAAATCTAATAAATTGATCCACAGCACACACACACACACACACATACTGGAGCAGGGTTTTGTCTGAGAAGCAAATCATTTTCAATTTAACTTCAGCTAAATTAAAAAAAGTCATTTTTTTGCTCTGAAAAAATCATTATGCCTAATTATATGCCACAGATCAGTCCTGTTGCAATGTTTATTTAGAACAAATGCCAGAGAGTTCAGAAGAGTGCATAAAATGTTGCCTGACATATTCTAGGAATGCACCACTGGGGAGTGTTTGAGCTTTGTTATGGATTCTATTTAAGATACCTTAATCTCCGGCAAGGCCTGGACAGGGCAAATTCAGTCTGATTGTTGTACCATCATTGATCTGAAGAGGCTACAAAAGTCTAAGAATAAAGGGGGTCAGCGTTTTCCCAGCATATTTTTCAGGGACAGAAATAAAGATTATTTTATTCACGAAGGGACATTCCACAATTGTGCACTTCTAAGCGAAGGGCCAATCTGGATGTGATGCAGGCAATGCTTGAAGATTTCTGCAACTTTTTTAGCTACCTCCATGTTGCTGTAGGGAGGGCAAGCAGGACCTAAAGAATCCTTTCTCCATGGGCTCTTTCGCCAATCAGTATCTACCAACCTGCTTTCCTACCTGTAAAGTACTGGGTTCGCCGCATGGAGGACTCGGACAATGACATGCGGTGTGATGCGTTTATTGGTACTTCACAACAAGGCTGCAAAATGACCCTACAAGGCCAACTATATACACCCACCCCCGGCACACATACAGTCCCATTGGGGGGTTTGAATTTCCCACCAAAGTTGCTATTGGTGAATGCTGGGGGGAACTAGGATCCTAGATCCTATTGTTCAGAGGAGCGAAGCTCCACACTGTAGCTGTGGACCCCTAGTAGTGGCCCGCATACATAACACTACCCCACTACAAGCTGGGGCCCAGGACTTACCCGGGTCCTGTTTGTGGCACCATGGGAAGAGGGAGAACAAGGGTGGCCATTCTGGCATTTGCTGGGCAGAGGGGGCGGGCCAGCGGCAAGCGGGGGAAGCTGGGGCCCACCCAACCTGACACTAGCCCTATCAGTGGAGTTCTTGGTGTCTGGCAGTCCTGTCCACTACTTAGGGCAGCCTGCCACCGCTGCCTGCCATCTTTTTGGTGTTCGGTGATTTGGCCCACGCTTCCAGCCCTTTATTAAGGTGTAGTTTGATGGGTTTGCATGTGGTTTATTTATTTTCTTCTTTATCACAACTTGGCAGTATCAGCATGGGGCCAGATCCATTATCAGAAAGCCGGCCTGTATGCCCATTTTCCGGAGCGTGAGGATCCCCTTAAGGGATCTTGGTGTGAGGGTCAAGTGGTGTGCCCAGCCTGGGGACATGACTGGGGATTACCCTCATGCTCAGGTGGCAGGGGAGACCACCTTGGGGCATCCGCCCTTGTGGGATTCAAAGACCTGTTATCCCAAGATTTTCAGCAGATCATTGACTGGCAGACTGGTCAGTCAATGAGCATGATCTGGTACCCCATTCTGTGCCAAAGCATACGACAGTTGTAACCAATAAAATTGTGGCCAATTTTATTCCACTTTTCTGAAAGCTATGTGCGAGTGTTTGTTATTTCAACTTAAGTTGCAAACAGAGCTTGTATCTAGTGGGTACAGAGGAACTCTTTGCCTGCAGCCCCCTCCTCGCCCCATCCCCTTGGCACTGGAGCCACAAGGTATCCTGGATCCACATGCCTTTTCCTTAGCCAGAAGGAAGGCAGCTGGGAGGAGGGGCTTTAACAGACCAATGATTAACTCAGCTATTATCATAATTAAATGTTGCAATCAAAGTCAAAAATTGTTTAATGGAGGCTGATTCACTAGTGTGCAATTCATCTTTGGGGATGTTATCATATCCACCAACATTTCACAAATGAGAATAGGGGCACTCTCATCAAACCAACAATTCTTACTTTCCACCCCATGTGCTCAGATGCTCAGCTATAATCACTAAATGCCATTTCCCCCCCTGCTCTTCAATAGCCTACCTTGTGCTGGTTTATTAGCAAAGAGAATGATGTCTCTCAATGCACATGTGCACACGATCGCAGAATGTTAAAAAGGCATCCTTCGACAGTACAATCCTAAATAGACTAGTACCCTTCTAAATCCACTGAAACCAATAGGCTTATAGGCAGGGCTCTTTTTGTAGCAGGAACTCCTTTGCATATTAGGTGACACACCCCTAATGTAGCCAATCCTCCAAGAGCTTACAGAGCTCTTCTTACAGAGGTATGTCACCTAATATGCAAAGGAGTTCCTGCTACAAAAAGAGCCCTGCTTATAGGGGTGTCACTCTGCTCAGGTCTGCACTGCAAATCTCTCCACAATGCAAACCAGTGACAATGATTTATTGGGGGTGGGAGGGGAGATAAAGATTGCTGGGCTCTGGTACATGCGGACCATCTGCAAAGATTAGACATTTGAGGAGCGCAGCACACTTCTTGTGGACACACATGCCATGATCAATTCATTAGCAACAGCCAGCCTGGTGTTGTGGTACAGTGTATTGGACTAGGATCTGGGAGAGCCAGGTTTGAATCCCCATCCTTCGGCGCAGAAAAGATGTTGGCAAGTTTGAAAAATTCTCTCTACTATAAAAAAACATACATTTTGAATCCCCGCTCTGCCATGGAAGCTCACTGGGTGGCCTTGGGCTGGTCACATACTCTCAGCCTAACCTGCCTTACAAGGTAGCCATTGCAAGGATAAAATAGGAGAGGAGAGAATGCTGTTGTGAGCCACTTTGGGTCAAAAGTAAGGTATAACTAACTTAGTAGCTAACTAACTAACTAAATGGCATTTGTGGTAAATAGGGATGCCAGCCTCCAGGTCAGGCTTCCCAAGAACTTACCATAATTCGGCGGGGGACACATACTTCTTGGCAGGACCATTCCCAGGGGGTGGGGAGGAGGAAGACGCGGCACACAATGCTGTCACCAGGGAGTGATGCCAGGCAACGCTCTGGCAATGGGTACCATCGAGTTTCCAGCCCCATTGCCAGAGTGTTGCCCAGCGTCACTTCCTGGCGACAGCATCGCGTGACATGGGTGTTCCAAGGAGGAATGTTCCGGCTGGGGACTTTGTGTCCCCTGCCGAATTACAGAAAGTACTTAGCAACCTTACTCCAGGTGGGACCTGGGGATTCCCCCAGAATTACAGTGTCTCTCCAGACTACAAAAATCAGTGCCCTGGAGAAAATGGATGCTTTGGAGGGTGGAATCTATGGTATTGTACCCCACTGAAGTCTGTGTCCTTCCCAGGGTACATCCTCAAATCTCCAGGAGTTTCCCAGACAGGATCTGGCAACCCTGACCACCACCCCCATCCCCTGCCAGTGGTCAGGGGGGGGCTGGCAATCCTATATAAGAAGCAAAGACAAAATGGGTTCATTTCCTAGAAATACGACACAGATAAAAAGAACTGGGCCTGAGTGAGTGAGGGAATTTTCAGAAAAGGTAAATGGTGCAGGAGAATGTACCCAAACTAATGCTCCCTTTAAGCTGTGGAGTCTTGTGAGCAAAAATTCTACTTTGTGAGCTGCCAGCATTAAAGTTGTGAGCCAGCAGTTTGGCTGCTGCATAAATTAGTTTGCTCTGGGACTGTCCTTCCTGAGCTAAGACAAAAATGTGTGAGCTGGAGGCTAAAAAACTGTGAGCTATCTCACACTAACAGCTTAGAGGGGACCCTGACCCAAACCCTTACATGTCAGGAGACAGCCCTATGTCTTTTATTCAGTAATCCTAAATGGGTCTATGCAGAAGTAATCACCAAGTATGGATTGCAGTCCTACTCCCTTGAGTAACCTTCGGACAGTGAAATCATTGCAAAGGCTAATATAATCATCAGTCATAAATTCATCAATCGATGTTTGTTAAAGTGGCTTTACCTGCAAAAAGATACCTCCTGTTCAAAAGGTGAGTTCTCTGGCTGGGTTCCAGCCTTGAAATGGCTGACGTTGAAGTATGACAGCGTGTGATTGGTGAAGCCATGCATGGTCCCATTGTTACTGTATGCATACTGATAAACAAGGCGTGGAATGAAATCAGAAGTGACAGAAATGACAAAGGCCTGGGAGAAAAAGAAAATCTTTACCATGTGAGCCCTGCAAATATCTGCAGTGTGCTTTCAAAGTCACTTTACTGATGTAGAGGAGGAAGATCAGAAAGCTCTGTGGATGCCTCCCAACCAAAAAGCTGCTTTGTGGCTGGAAGACAGAGTGAACCAGTCAGGCTTCTGAGCACCATTTCATCTCCTGAGCAGTTTAGAAGGGAATTCTGCCAGAAATTACCCTTCTACCAGACATATGGGATTGACCCAGGGATCTGGCTGCTTAGAGAGCCAGTCTGGTGTAGTGGTTAAGTGCGCGGACTCTAATCTGGGAGAACTGGGTTTGATTCCCCACTCCTCCACACACAGCTGCTGGATGACCTTGGGCAAACCATAGTTCTGTCAGAGCTGTTCTTGAAAGAGCACTTTCTCTTAGAGGGTGTCTGTTGTGGGGGGGGGGGAAGGGAAAGGAGTTTGTAAGCCACTCTGAGAGTCCCTTGGGTAGTGAAGGGCAGCGTATACATCCAATCTCCTCTTCTAGATGCCATTTGGTAGCTGCCTAAGGATTCTGGTGGCTTTGGTGGTCATTTTCCAGGGATTTGTAGGCTTTTCTGTATTATGGATCCTGTATGGATTTTTATTGTCTACAGGTTTTTTTTTTAATTTAAGGGTGACAATTTTAAAAAGATAAGAAGAAGAGCCCTGCTGGATGAGACCATTGTGCATCTAGTTGAGCATCCTGTCTCACACAGTGACCAATCAGTTCCTCTGGCTGATTGAGCAACGAAGCAGGTAGGGATGATGGAATGAAGAATGAACCTTGGGGCCACCAAACTGAGTTGCAATCAAACAGTCGCCTGGCATTAAGTCTCACTGATTTCACTATGGATGCCCTGGCTCACACCCACATAGAATTGCCCAACCTCTAGGTGGTGGCTAGAGATCTCCTGGGATTACAGCTCATCTCCAGACAACAGAAATCAGTTCACCTGGAGAAAATAGCTGTTTTGTAGGGCTGCCAAGTCCCCCAGAGGGGGGGAGGTTTTCCCACCAAAAGGGGCCCCAACCCACAACTCTGGATCAGGCCGGCAGGGGAAACCCTGCCTCCAAAGTGCCTGGTGCAGGCCGACATGCCCGGCGCAATGACGTCACCCAAAGATGACATCATCATGCTGGGCATGTCGCCGGCTGACACTCTAGTAATCAGAATGAAAACTCTATGGTACCATAGAGTTTCCAGGCCGATTGCTAGAGCGTCAGCTGGTGATGTGCCCAATGTGATGATATCACTTCCAGGTGGCATCATCGCGCTTTGCACACATGCGAATCTCCCAGACCGGGACCAGGTCTCCCCTGCTGTGCCAGGTAAGTGACTTGGCAGCCCTACTATTTTGGAAGGTGGACTCTATAGCATTATACTCTTCAGGCTCCACTCCCAAAATCTCCAGGTATTTCCCAACCCAGAGCTGGTAAACCTACATCCACCATGTGCAAGGGCACTCACTCTCTTGGATAGGCAGCCGAACTCTGGGTCTAGGTCTGAATTTGCTCCTTTCCATAGGACAGTTCTAAAGGTCACAACTTCCTTGCTGACTGCTTCCTCTTTTGTTAATTCTTTCTGTCCACCTACTGTAGGGTCCCGTTGGACAAACAGAAGGGATTATGAGGCTCTCTAGCTACTGCCTGCTTTTTTCCTTGAAGACCCCTTTTCCCGTTGTTCTGCTCCTGCCAGTAGTCGAGCTGTATTCTTTTAGAGCCTGCCCCGGGGCATTGATGCATCAGAGATGCCACATCACTTCTGCTCCCGCTGGGATGCTGTGGAGCCACCAGGAAGCCACAGCTGTGTGTGCACAGGTGAGCAAATTTAGACTCACTAGGGACATAACTCTACTTAGGTTGGCGGGCCACTTTCGGAGAACTTATCGATTCCAATCCATTTTACACAAACCTGTAACAGGGTGGCTGTCAAGCTCAGGCCAGTCTACTTTCAATTTCTAGCAGTCCTTGTTCTTATCACTGTACCTTCACTTGCCATTTCAAATTTCTGAGGGGGGGAGTGTGTGTTGTTGGAGTGTATGGGAGTAGAGGCTTTGTAGCTTTCTTGAAGAGGTGCCCCAAGATAGTTCCTGTGAGACTGTCCTTGGAGATCTGTATGCCAGGCTAGGTTAGACAGGGCATCATATATCTGTCCATGTTGCCATAGAAACACCAGGGACTAGGTGTGACGTGTGTGTATGGAATTTATGGGTTTTACCTATATCTTGTATTTTCCTGCACTTTTCTTCAGTCCTAACAAAGGCTTTGGAACCCACAGCATCAGCTCTCTAATAAAGCCTTACACTGCCAAAAGTGTGTGTGGAGAGTGCATTGACTGGGGAACCTGGCAGTGGCTGCCACTGCTTCCATGGCTGCAACCACAGAAGGAGAGTTTAATGTAGTTCATCCTGACACCATCTTCGCATATGAGGCAAGCAGTGAGCCTTGCGGACCATTCAAGCGTGGAATCTTTCTAATTATTGCAATGTGGATTTTTCTTTTCTTTTGGGGTAAAACTGTAAGCAGACTTTGGCTGCGTTCAGACGGCCAGTCAATCGCGCCATGAGCCCTCCTAAAATTTTATCCCGATTTTTTTAATCCAGCCTAGCACGACCAGACGCCCCCCTATGAAATAGCCTCACCGCGCGTTGTTCCCGCCGTGATTTGTCTACACGGCATCCACCGAGGATTTAAAAAAAAAAAAGTTTTGTACATTCACATAGGCAAGGCTGCGCCTCCTTGGAGAACTGAGGCGATCGCGGAGGGTTTTCAGCAAAGTCCCGGTCCTCCCCCTTGCCATTGCCATCAATGGAGGGACTATTTTGCAAGTTAGAACAGTCCTTCCCCCTCCATCTCCCATCGCGGTAACATCTTGTCCCTAAAAGAAATAAGGCATGAATATTACATTCCTCGTAGCGCTTATCGCTGAATGCGTTTCCTCGTTAAAGCGCACATGGGGTTTCAATTTTTTAAAAATCGCGCCTCGTCGGCTCGGTCTGACGTCAGACCGAGCCGACGGGAGCATCGCGCGCTAATGGAGTGACCAGACGGAAGAAAGTCTGCAGTTGTTGCGCGGGTAAGCGAAAACCCTACATTGAAACTACTACTTTTTAAATCAGGATTGGAGGCGCAGCAGAACGGGATGCCTATGGGACCGGAATATTTCGCAGATGTTTCTGTCTGGTCGTGCATTTTTGATCCGCAAGGGAGTCGTTCCTATGGCAGATCAAAAGATCCGTCTGAACACACCCTTTGGATACCAAATGGCAGGGAGATATTGACAGAGTTCCAAACTTCTTGGCCCTTATGAAAATGAGTTGTATGTTGTAACCCCAGCAGCCTATTTATTGCCATTAGAGATTCCGTCCCATTGCAGGGCTTTCTCCATGGCTAGATGGAATATGTTCCCCTCTGCAGTTGTAGAGGGACATTACAAAAAGTTTCCAATGGTTGAGAGGGTCTGCCCTTGCGGAGCAGGCAAGGTTGAGACAATCGAGCATATTCTGCTTCACGGCTGTTTTTATCAGGAAGTTCGTGTGAAGATCTTAGAACTTTTGCTTGGGAGGTTTCCCGCATGCCCTGTGTTTGAAACTGCTAAGAAATTTTTATCTGATGTAATTCCTCAGTTTACATTTGCTTGCACCAGATTCCTTGCTGCAGCCTACATAATTTGCAAGAAATGATTATAAAAGATACTCAGTGCAGGAAATAAGTGTTCTCCAAGATCTGTGTTTCATGCATCAATCTTGATTTTTGTTTTTAAATTTATAGCATTTTTATTCATTTCTGTACATTTTACTATGGTTCATTTCTTAAAACCTTTTGGATTTGGGGATAAATCATTTAAATTGATATGTGCTGGTTATGAGCCGTAATAAAAAATGATTGATGGCTGGTAAGCAAACTTGGAGCTAGATCGAATTTGCAAGCTACTAGTTGTCTCTCTGGTCCAGTCTGCATTGGTATTTCCCAGCGTTGTGCAAATGATCTCACATCGTCTCACAAATTTCTGTCTACATTTCATGCCACGTCCACTCTCCTATTGTTTCATCTCAGCATCGGCTGTCTGCATCATTTTATTGCCATTCATTGGTGACTCCGAGGTCACTACGGCATCTCACCGCCTTATCTGAATGTGGTTTTAAGGTGGCACAACTGCTCCTCCTGACTGTCAAGCCACTGTGAGCAAAAAGCAGACAACTGGAGCTGAATTCTCCTCCCCCCCAATCTTTTCTAAGGAGATATGCAAATTGTCACAAAGGAAACAAGTTAGCTGAAAATCTAGTCATCTGTGTTTAAAAGCAGCCAGGGAACATTTTTCTGTGCCCACCCCTGAACCATTTGCTATTTCCTGGGGCAGCCTCCAGAACGCCCTGCCTGGCAACTGCTGGGTGTTTTGTGTTTTTTACCCAGCTCGTTCCATCTTTCCTGCCCCCCCACCTCCCCCTCTGCCAAGTCACCCCCTTTTACTTTCTCTGTGTGTGGGGGGTTGCAGGCGCCATTTCCTCCCCACAGCAGAGCGCAGTGCAGCGCCCTGCCAGCTCCCCTGGGAGGCCGCTCTGCCCCCCTCTCTCGTGCTCTCCCTAAACAACTTGTGTCCTGATGCAGACAGAGGGGAGCTTTATATGGAGCCAAATGGGAAGCCAGTGCCACAGCAGCACAGAACAGCTTTACATGGCAAATGCAGACTGGGCCTCTCTCTCCCATAGATCCCAAGAAGCCTATAATCAATGTTAAACCTTCCAGTGGCTAATCTGTTTAATTTTAGGATCTCAGCAGGCCCTTCAGCAAACCTTGCTGGGAACTGGCCTTGAGTGCCAAGACTTGTAGGTACCACAAGATTAGTGAGAAAAACAGATTGTGGAATGAAGCCCATTATTTTAATAGATTCTAGGCAACGCATTAGATGAAGACTGAGAAAATATACGCAATGGGATGGATCCCACGGAGGAGCTCCACAAACAGGAGAAGTGATTTTCAGTCATTCCCCCCTCCCCAGAAGACTTCCAGCTCCACGTCATGCTGCCCTGGAAACACCTGTCCATCAAGAGAAGCGTTTGGGGGAAGTTTTGTGCTGCAGTGGGGTCGGGGACCCAGGGGAGTCCTACTCCACTCACGGAAATCTTGTCCATCAGCAGAAATTACCACTGGATGCAAGCCAGTCTGCAGTGTCAACTAATGAATACAAACACTCTTAATGTATAATATATGTATCATAAATTTATGCCAGTTCGATGCTTGGTTACTTCCATTACATTTCCAGGCAATTCAAAGGACCTGAGTTTCTTGGCAGTTTGAGAGACTTGGATTAACTAAATCAACCCCCCTATTTCATGGGATGTCAATACTCACATTAATTATGACTGAAAACTTTCCAATGCCACTCAAGATGTTAAACCAAATTCCTGCAACAGAGGACAAGTCTTTGTTAAGAGGTTTTGCTTCCAGTTCTTATTGCTCACTGAATTCCAGGCACCCTCCTGCCTCCCCCTTCTTTCTTCTGCAGTGCTCAAAATAACCCCTCTTTCCCTATCGTCACTCCAAATCAACATGCATACCAATATCTTTTGCTCTAACCGCGTCTGGTCTTCTTAGTTCGGCGACAAACTTTTTGGCATCCAGCCGGACCTCGATGACATTGTTGAGCAGAGCGAAAACAGGGGCCAGCGGAAAAGAGGCGACGAAGAGCGTGACAAAGCCAAACTGGATAACTGGAAGACAGAAGAGGTTTGTTCTTAAGATCCTTTGGCAAGTCAAAGACTAACAAGCAAAGTCTGCACTGAACTTTTCCAGAGATGGAGTGTATTGCTACAGTGGCATATATTGTATCTACTCTGTGCTTAAATATCATTGCAAGACCCTGTCTTGAAAGTAATCAGTCCCCATTACAATAAGATCATATTGTAAGGTTTAGCCATACTCTTGAGAAGAATTCTTCCAAAACAAGACCTAAAGAATTCAAATGTGAACCTGCCCATGGTGTAAAGCCAGTAGGCTATGCCCACTTTGCAGAAGAGATAAAAGTATGTAAAAGACCTCAAATCAGAGAGCATAGCAATGGCACTGGAGCCCATACCAACCACCACAAACCACCAATCACCACACAGTGTGATAACAATACCCTTGTGAGAGGCAGAGACGGAAAGTGTCAACCAGCCGTATCAGTCTTTTGCCAGGCAAAAGGGATACAGACACCAGTGCAGCAATACCAGGATACACACCTGTACGGTCACAGGAGACATTACATCATCTCCCCCAATCACTCACTGGGGGAAAGCACCTGTGCAGCAAAATGGTGGCATGGGTTTGAATCCCACCTGGGGGCTGTGTGCAAGAAGGCCAAACACGCCTTTTGGCTGGCTACAGGCTAATCAGCAGCGAAACAGTAAGAAGAGGCTGGATTAGAAGAACCCCCACCTCACATACTTCAGAGCAGACCTCTAACCACACACCCAACTGGGCATACAGATGTGACACTCAGCATAGTGTATTAGGAATCCTCCCAAAGTCCTGGCATTAACCCCAGCCACACATACCAGGGCCAATAGGCAGGACTACAGAGAAAGGAAACTGTTGGGAATTTCACATTACCGAGATTCTGCCGGATTGAAGCCGTTTCTGATTCGTCTTGAAGTAAACCGGTACAGGGCTGCCATTTCACACATGGCTTTCCCTGACCGGAAAAGAGCCGAATCAGAAGCGGTTTGGCAATTCAGACTGTACCGCTTTGTTTTCCCGCCATTTCCTGACGCGCCTTTTTTTAAAAAAATGTTCGCTTTAGAGCGCTATAGCACTATAGTGCTATAAAACAACACTGCAGGCATTCCAATGGGGTTGCTATGTTGCTATTGTGCTATAGCATTATAGTGCTCTAAAGCTAACGTTAAAAAAAAAAAAAAGCCGGAGATCGCCCGCGCGGGCGAAAAAAGGCGGGGAAAAAAGCGTATCGGATCCGGGAGAAGAAACTGATGACTACTTGGAAGCGGTTGACAGGTAAAACGCTTCAGCCCCGTTTCCTGAACGGGACAGAAGCGATACTGTGTGAAATTACAAATATATTCCAGTAGGGAACCGGTTCTAAAACGGTTCTGTCTGAAATGCCAGACCAGAAACTGTTTGGGAATCGTTCCTCTTCCGGATTATATCATCTGTCTGAAATTCCCCTGTTATTTAGAGATCCTGCCTTTCTCCTCATTGGAGAAGCTTAAAACATTATTCTCTTCTCACCCAGTTTATCCTCACACACACAAAAAAACCCTTGTGAGGCATTTTAAGATGAGAACGTGTAAGTGGCCCAAGGTCACCCAGTGGTTTTCCACGGAGAGCGGTGGATTCATCCCTGGGTCTCCCAGAATCTAGTCTGATGCTCTAACCACAACTCTCCAGTATACACCATGGAAATGTCACACAGACCGTTTGGAGTTCTTTGAGAGTTCATACTTGCAGTGCCCCTGAAAGCAGAGTTGCTTCTTTTTAAGCCCACTTAGTTCAACAAATTTATATTGATGCAGCTCTGTTCAGGGCAGCACTGTTGGTCTTCCAAGAAGTTTTTAACAAAGTACTTCAACAGAAGCTCCTGAGTGAATTGAGAGGTCATGGGATAATCTTGTTTAGGAAATGAATAAACAGTAGGAAGCATAGAAGAAATCAAAAGGAAGAGTATTCTGTAGAGGCACACAAGGATCCATCTTTGGATGAGTGCTATTTAGTTTGTTAATCGGTCGTTTGGAGTAAGCAGTGAAATGGCCAAATTTGCAAATGATACCACATTTATAAAAGACGATGAGAATCAAAGTGGATTTCAGAAGATCTCTAAGAGCATCTGGGTGACTGATATTCTATTTAATATAAGTCAATAACACATTGAACTTTCTTCAATTTGCCATTTAGCGTGATACCAGTTTGCTTTATTCTTCAGTAACCTATTTCTCCTAATATATATAAAAAACCAAACCCAGATGCCTCTCATCCCAGGTGCTGAGAAACTCAGCAGGAAGAAAAAAACTTCCCTCCTCTTGTGAGATGGTTTGGGGGAAGTTTTGACCAGCTTGGAGGGGCACTCCCCCTCCTCCCTCCCTATGCCCACTGTAATTATTAAGTAAATATATGTAAGGTATTTGATGTGAACATCAGGAATGTATTGAAGAAACTGAATGGAAGGATATTAGCAGGTGTTATATGATAATATGATTTAGTATACAACAATATTAGCAATTGGTATAAACAGAATTGGGTATAAAGGAATAGCGTGAAAATACTTTCTGTTATTAAATAATTGTAGGATTGAGGGAAAACAAGGTTAATGTTTTGTATTATTGTGCACTACAGAAAAATAAATTATGAATAAAAAAAATAAGTCAATAACACAGATGGAGTCTGACTGTGACTGAACAGGAAGGAAACGTTTTTGGCATGGAATGTTCACTCAGCGGCAGGAAAGGCAACTTCTATACTTGAGATTATTAGGAAACGGATTGCAAACAAAAAACCAGGATCATAATACCCTATGGTGCATCCATGATTGGAATACAGTTTACAGTTCTGGTCAATCAATCTCCAACATGATCATCATAGAACAACAAAAGTCAATGAAAATGATTTTGAGGTGGAGTACCTCTCTCTGGGATAAGGCTAATCATAGAATCATAGAGCTGGAAGGGGCCATCCTTGATCCCCCACAGCAACTGGAATTCAAGGAGGACATGGTCACTTCCTCCTAAGGTCCCCACCACCTTCACCCCGTCTACCAATTCTTCCCTGTTGGTTAATATTAAGTCTAGTACGGTCGAGCCCCTTGTAGCTTCCTCCACCATTTGAAAAAGGAAGTTGTCAGTCAGACAGGTCAGGAAGTTGCGTGATTCCTGTCGCTTTGTTGAGCCTGTCTCCCAGCACACATCAGGGAAGTTGAAGTCTCCCATAGTTATAAGGTTCTGATGTCTGGATACTCTACCAATCTGTTCAGGGAGGGCAGCATCCATTTCCTGTCCTTGATCAGATGGTCTGTAGCAGACTCCAGCTACAATACCCTTTGTCCTACCTCCCCTTTTTTCCACCCATATACTTTTCACGGGGCTGTCAACCACATTCTCCAGAACTTCCTGACAATTTAGCCCTCTCTTCACATACAGCACCACTCTACCTCCTCTTCTACCCTTCTGGTTTTTCTTGAACAACTCATACCCATCCACTACCACATTCCAGTAACGAGAACCAATCCACCAAGTCTCAGTGATTCCTATTATATCATAGACCTCTGTTTGCAGGAGAATTTCAAGCTCTTCCTTCTTATTACCCATACTACAGGCATTGGTATATAGGCACTTGTAGCCTTGTACCTTTGTTTGACCTGTCCTACCCAGGTGGGCCCCCACTGTTTTCTCTTCTTCATTGACGTCCCCATGTTGATTGTCCCCTTCCCCTTGCGGCTTCAGTTTAAAGCTCTCCTGATTAAGCTCTCCAGGTTCTTTCCGAACGTTTTCTTCCCTGACCTTGAGAGGTGAAGCCCATCATGTGCTAGAAGGCCTTCTCTAAGAAAACGTATCCCATGGCCTCAGAACCCAAAGCACTCCTGCTGGGACCACCATCTAAACCAATGATTCACCTCAAGTATGGTCTGTTCTCTTTGCACTCCTCCTTTGACTGAAAGGATAGAAGAGAATACCATCTGTGCCCCTAATGCCTTCAACTGCCTTCCAAGAGCTTCATAGTCCTTTTTAATTTTCAGGATGGTATTCACAGCCGTGTCATTCGTCCCCACATGAACCAGTACAAATGGGTATTAATCAGTAGGTCTTATCAGTTTTGGCAATCGATCTGTAATATCCTGAATTCTGGCCAAAGGTAAGCAACACATCTCTCGGAGTAGGGGATCTGGCCTGGACACATTATGTTCCATACCCCTGAGCAGAGAGTCCCTGATGACCACCACTTTCCATTTCCTTCCACTTCCGTGTGGCACCATGCCCTCTTCACTCCCTTTTCCAGGTCTTTGTGGCTGTCCTTCCACTCTTGTCTCCGTCACCCTCTCAAACACCTCAAACGATTCTTGAGCTCCAGTGGACCAGGGCACCATCTTAGTCGATGTCTTCAGGTTTGTACTGTAGAACTGAGATGAAGCTCAAAAGGGAGATCAAACTCTTCCTTCTTCTCCTTGACTTTCTTCTTCATGTTCTTGCAGAGTTCCCAGGCTCTTGTCAATAAAATCCTCCCCTTCGTGGATTTCCTGAAGGGTGGTGATCCTCTCCTTCCGGCTCTGAATGTTCTCCTCCAAAAGCCTGACCAGCTTACACTTCTAACAAGTGAAGTCTGTCTTCTCTTCCAGGAGGAAAACAAACATGGCACACTCCATGCAGGTGACTGGAAAGGGGCCTTCAGTTGACATCATTGCCATCCAAGTATCTTCCAAGAGTACTCTGAGCAGAGTTTCGGGGCCCTCAGGCAGATCTTCAGGCTGACAACCACAGGCCAGGAGCCCTTTAGCTCTTTTTGTTTCAAAAGGTCGCTTCCTGCCAGGCACAGCAGAGCTCAGCACAGTAGAGGGCGGGGTTTGTAATCAACAGCAATCAACAGCAACTCACTCAGCCCCCAGCAGCCGCCAAAACACAATTAGTCCCAAACAGAACATAAATAGAACCACTCTCTAGCAGTCTCCAAAGAACCCACTCACCCTCAGCTTCTCACACAGCAGCTAGGAAAGGAAAAAGGCAGAAGGACAAAAATCCCTTACCTTCTAGCAGCACCTCACCATGTGCTCTCCACTCCTTGCCTCAGGTCAGCTGAATTTGGGCTCCTGACTTTAGGGAGAAGACAATGGCAGGAAGGACATGACAGAGATTCATAAAATCATGCATGGGGTGGAGAAAGTGGATAGAGGGAACTCCCCCCCCACACACACACCCCATGAAACAAGTATCCTTTTGGCAATTTTTCACACCTCTGTGAAAGTGTGTGGAACTGACTGGAAAGGGACAGAGGACATGGAGGAAGTTGCTGAGGCAGCTGGACTGATGTTCCCTTCCATTCAAATAAGGTCACTCAAAATGTACACTTGAAAGCAATACACATTATTGCTTTCAAGCAGGGCTCTTTTTGTAGCAGGAACTCCTTTGCATATTAGGTGACACACCCCTAATGTAGCCAATCCTCCAAGAGCTTACAGAGCTCTTCTTGCAGGGACTACTGTAAGCACTTAGAGGATTGGCTACATCAGGGGTGTGTCACCTAATACGCAAAGGAGTCCGTGGTACAAATAGAGCCTTGATTAAAAGGAATGCAGTATATGGGAACAATATCCCATTCATGTGTGAATTTAGAAGTGCACCTTTTCTCTCACCGAATTATTTTGAACAGGAAAAAACAGTGAAGTGGGGCATCGTCTGCTTGGTTGCCTGAGCCCAGAGAACATGAGTATGAACAGGTGTGAAAAATGTGACAAAGTGTAGAAGGAAAATAAGAGTGCATGGGAATGTTTTCAGCCCTCTCCAACAAGGCTACATTGACACTGAAAAGTGACTTTCCTGAAAAGTCAGCATGGCACTAGTAGGACCCTAATTATTATTATTATTGGCATAGCCACCAATGGTTTTTCCAGTAACTCTCCATGACAATTAATATATACAACATGCCCGTACATGATGCTCCAAGATGACACTTTCAAATCCTGTCACATCACGGAGATTATGAAGGAATGTGGCTCTCCCTTCAGCAAGCCTTCCACTGTTGATGTGTGAAAGTCAGGAGATTTTGATGGATTCTCCTGCCTTAGGCAAAAATGCTTCCAAATCTCCAGAATTAATCGCAAAAGGCTTAGAGTCAGAGACTCTGTACCTCACTCTGCCTCTGTTTATATGGCTGTCCATCTTCTCACTGCCTCTGGCAGGAACAGGATTAAATTTGGTTACACCGGCTTCTCAGAAGCTCTCCAATGACCCACTTGGGCTTGTTATGCTAGATGCTCGTTGAGGAAGCATGGAAAGCAAAGCAAAGCTGGGCTCACTGCGCTGTACACAGAAGCTCAGCTTCAGAAATGCAGGGGAGGCAAATCACTTCTGGGGTCCTATTCTCTTCCCACAGCAAGCAAAGATGAGATGGCACTCTTCTGACGTTCGTCTTTTTGATGCTTGGCTTTGCTTTTCCGAGCAGGAACAGACCACCAGCCCCGACGGCTGCTGCTTGGCAAGTATGCTGTAAACATGCAACTACAGCTGGCTTTCAGCCTCAAAATCTGTCCTGCACACTCGCTGGGGAATGGCGTTCCCATGATGACAGACATAAGCAAGGTCTACTTTCATAGCCCAGATCTGGCTTCTTTTCAAAGCTCACAAAGTTTTCAGCTAATTACCAGAGCCCATAATTTATTCTGGAGGGCAGGCTACATCGCGGCTTCCAAGGAGCTGACCAAAGTTATTACAATGGTTAGGCTCCAGAAAGTATTATGACAGTGTAGAAAAGAGCAAGAGTCCAGTAGCACCTTAAAGACTAACAAAACGGTAGGAGCTTTCGTGAGTCACTGCTCGCTTCTTGATCTATTATGGTAACGTTATTCGTGGCTGGTTCTCTAATGAGGTGAGAGAATGCAGTGGCTAATTCAAAGACAGCTGCCACCATGCCTCAGTTGTCCTTGCTGTTGCTGCCTCTGTCACCTTCTCCAACATACTATCCCCCCACCTTTCTGTACCTTAGTTTCAGATAGGTAGCTGTGTTGGTTTGCAGTTGATGGTTTCCAGCAGCAGGGCTATTTTTGGGCAGGAACGCACAGGAACGGAGTTCTGGCTGGCTCCCGAGTTGGCCACGCACAGCGGGAACTCATTAGCATAATAGGCCATACCCAACAGCAGAAACTCATTAGGGCTGGCTACATTAGGGGTGTGTGGCCTAACATGCAAAGGAGTTCCTGCTACAAAAAAAGCCCTGGGTTTTGACAACAAACAAGGTAAACAATAAGAAGCAAAAGGTGGATGTAGTTGGATGACCACACTTCTGGTAAAATAGGTGTCTGGCCTAATAGGCTAATGAGCTGTGTTGTCAGGGGTGTGGCCTAGTATGCGAATGAGTTTCTGCTGTTGGGTGTGGCCTATTATGCTAATGAGTTCCTGCTGGGCTTTTTCTACCAAAAAAGCCCTGTCCAGCGGTATAAGCTTTCAAGAGTCAAAGCTCCATTTGTCTCGAAAGCTTATACCTTGGAAATCTTGCTTATCTTTTTTTTTAATTAACAATTTTTAACATTTTAGAAAACCAATAAACATTCCGTCGTATTTAAACTTACAGAGACCATCAAAAATAAATCAAGTCATGATACAGAGGGTTTCCTGGAAGAATGTATTTTCCCATTAAGTAACTTATAACTGGGAACCAAACCTTTACCCCTTTGTTTTGGTATTGTGTGGCTGAATTCTTGTTTAGATTATAAAAGAATTTGGTCATGATAAAATAATCCCATATTTTTATTAGCCATTGTTGAACGGAGGGAGGTTGTCTATCAATCCATTTTGCTGCAATCACAGATTTTGCTATAGTCAATAAAATCGAAGCTGCTTCTTTTTGTCGCATTGTCATCTGTCCTGTTAACCAATTTTCCAATAGTACCACTTCTGGTTTCAAAGGTATTGACACTGATATCATATCGTCTATTTTAGTGAGTATTTGAGTCCAAAAGTCTAGTATCAGGGCACAAGTCCACCAGCAATGCATAAAATTTGCTAAGTGACCACACTGTTTTTTTTACAATTAGGTGAGTAGTTCTTATCTATATGGTATAATGCTTCAGGTGGAATATGCCACCTCACCAGTATTTTAACTGCTTGCATTTTAATTGCAAAGATCTTTGATGTTTGATTAGGTGCATTCCAAATCTTGCTTGTCTTTAAGGTGCGACTGAACTTAAATCTTGCTTTTCTGTACTTTATCACAGATACACTGCTCTACAAATAGTCTTATTTCTGGTCATTAAAACCCTCTTTCTAAGGCCAGCCACCCTCCTCCTGCCTTTTACCCAGTTTTTCAACTAGGTAAACACCAGCCCCTGAAGAGCACCTTTAATCTCCACTTCTGCCTGATGCCCTTTCATGACAATCTCAACTGACAGCTCCGGTGCTGAGCACCTCCAAAGGCCTGCTGCCGTGTGGGTGGTCCCTGTCACTCAGCAGTGAATCTGGCAGCTGAATTGAGCGATACGAGGCTCCACACAACAGGCCGGCCAGGGGAGGAGCAGGTTGGATTTCACTCGTTTTCCATCTTTCTTAAATCCCAGAGACAGAACTCAGTGTGGCAAAATGAACATGGATGGCGATGCATTAGGGTTACAGAGAACAGATCCTCCTGTTGGAAGTATGAATCTGAAACTGGGTCCAAGAGCTAGAGCTCCTGTACCATTACCTTTTGTGTAGAAAAGGGAAATTCGGCTGACGCAGGTTTGCAGGCAAACTGAGAGGAAATCGCCCAATATATTTGTTTGGTTTACAGGGCTATTTATATGCGGCTTTCTGTATGTTTGTGGTGCCTAACAAACCCAGCCATTAAAAATGCACCCTGGGAAAAATCACAACATTATAATAAAAATACATCCATAAATCCCCCCTGGTAAAAAAACCCCTAACCTTTTAGTTCAAAAAGTAAGTGCCCTCTGCAAGAGGACTGCCTGGTAGTGTTTTCAAGAAGGCAGCAGGAAGGGTGTCCTGGGGATGTCCTTGGGAGAACTTTCCCTCAAGGGCTGAGCTTCCCCACAAGCCTGGTGCCAGCCCCTCTTTTGTTGAAAACTGTTTGTATTCTACTGAGATGTTTTGGATTTGTTAGCCCTCTTGGATGTTCTTGAACAAAAAGCTTGGATATCTCTCCTTATAAATATTTATCTTTTGGTTTTGCAAGATTCCATGTGCTCCCATTGGCTGTAAAATGCCCTCCCTCAGCCATTGGCCCATCAGCTGCCACTCAAGAGTACTCGCATGCCATTGGCTGGGGGCTGGGTCTGCTCCTCTTCCCCACCCACTCCCCCTGGCAGACAGCTCTGTCTCCTAGGAAGACAGTTCTCTTGACTCCTGTGAGGGACTGTCCCCTCAGTGGCTGTTGGTAGGTAGCCAAGCTTGGTTCTGTGAGTAAAAAAACAAAGGATTTTCAGCTTAACCCCCTCCCCCGCCCATAACCCCCTCCCCAATGGCCACTTTCCTGTCAGAATAAATGGGAAAAGGCTCTTTCTCCTGCTTAGCTTCAGCATGGCTGGCTGGCTAACGAGGTGGGCCAGCGACCATCAGACCATTTTCTTCAACTCCCCGCTGTGCGGCTGACTTTCCCCTAGGGCTGCCAATCTCCAGGTGGGACCTGGAGATCTCCCACTGTCACAATTGACCTCCAGATGACAGGGATCAGTTCCCTGGGAGAAAATGGTTGCTTTGGAGGGTAGACTCTATGGCATTATACCCTGCTGAGTCCTTCCACACACACCCCAAATGCTGCCCTCCACAGGATCCACCCCCCAAATCTCCAGGTATTTCCCTAATCAGAGTTGGCACCTGTACTTTCTCCTCTGTCAGTAAAAGGCTCTTTCCACACCTATGTTGGCCTTAGGGAGAAAACTCATTGGGCCCAGTCCTGATCAGGTTGCCAACTCCAGGTGGGCAATTCCTGGAGATTTGAGGGATGGAGCCTGGAGAGGGTGAGGTTTGACGAGGGGTGGCACCTTGGACAGGTACGATGCCATAGACTCCACCCTCCAATCCAGCCATTCCCTGATGGGGAACCATTGTTGCCAATCTCCAGGTGGGGGCTGGAGATCACTCAAAATTACAACTGCTCTGTAGGAAGGATGGGGGAGGAGATGGAAAACTAAAGGTAGGTTGATGGTTGGCTGGGAGGGAGATAGGGTTATTAACTCCAGGTTGGGAAATTCCTGGAGATTTGAGGGGTCGAACCTGGAGAAGGTGAGTGTTGAGGAGGGGTGGGACCTCAGACAGGTACAATGCCATAGACTCCACCCGCCAAACCAGCCACTCCCTCCTGGGGAACCACTGTTACCAATCTTAGGGGTGGGCTGGAGATCACTCAAAATTACTACTGCTCTTCAGGTAGCAAAGATCAGTTCCTCTGGAGAAAATGGTGGACTCTGTCATTATACCCTGCTGAGATTGCCACAGCAAATTGTCACTGAGTGCCCAAAGCCGGGGCATTCTCCCAGAGCCTCTTTCTAGAGCCTGTTGTATTTATTTCCACAACGGGCCTTATTCCTAGTAATTAAATAAATAATAAAATAAAAATAACATAAACAGGGTCTAGACAAAGGCCCCCATAAGCTAGCTGGAGGAGAACCATCAGTCTCCTAGGGTGGAATATCATCTTGCTGACAGGGACAGAGGCTAATGCTAATGGTGCCTTCAGCCAGATAGTAATCTGATAGGGTTACCAGGTCCTTTTCTTCTGTTGGCGGTGGGTGGGAGGGAGCTTTCCAGGAGTGGGGGGGGGGGCAGGGCGACATTAACACATGTGAAATTCCTGGTGTGATTATGTCACTTCTGTGTGATGTCATCATGCTGGGGACATTGTGCCCGGCCATGGCTGTTGGGGGCCAGCTTGCCATTGGTGGGCTGGAGCCCGTGAAATCAGGACATTCCCTGCTCCCACCTGTGGGCTGGGAACCCCATGATCTGATGGTGATCACCAGAAAGCTGCACAGTAGATCCAACGCATGTCTTTTATCATATGGAGGATCCAAAACAAGCAAGGGCACTCCTGTAGATGTCATGGAGGCTATGAAGTCCTGAGCATGGCCTAATAAAGGAGATTCAATGTGGTTACTAAAGACTCCCAGGACTATCAGCCTCAGGTAGGCTTACCAGGTTGCCGCTTCTAGCTGGCTGGCCCTTCCCAACCGCTGCTCACCTGGTAGACTGGAGAAAAATGGTGGTGGTGGTGGTGGTGGGGGTTAATGTGGTTTAATGCTAGAGCATCACCAGTGCCCTCATGTAATGATGTAACTTATGGCATAACCAGTAGGGACAGCATTGCATCACTGGTGATGCTCTAGCATTAAACCACAGAATTCTGGCTGAATGCTTGCATGTGGCATTATGGAGTTTTGGCCAAGCAAGATGGTGGTATCAATTCCAGTTGTGTCAGAAGTGACATCACCACATCAGGACACCTGCAATTGTCCTCCCGCTTTTCTTCTACCACCCAGCTGAACAGCGATGGGAGAAAAATGTGTGTGGGATGAGTATGACTGGAACTGGTGCCGCCACATTGATGACGATGCCCTAGCATTCAGTCAAAGGGGGCCAAAAGCTACATCATTGCTGGTGACATGATGACACCACTTCCATTCAGACTAAAAGTGATGTCATTGCATCAGGAAGCTGATGATGGTCCTCATCCACCCACCTCCCATTTTTCCCATGCCAGAGGCGACATCGTCTCACAGATCCCCACAGATCAATCTCCTGCTGGTTACCAGCCTCATGCTGGCAAGCCTAATTTAAGAGTCTCTGGCATCAATCTTGTACCATGAATCCTCCCCATACAAGAAACAGTCAAGGATGGCCACTGTCTGCCCCAAGTCTGCCTCTTTAAGCTGACCTGCCCACTGATTATTCAACTGATGCTACAGTCGGTCAACTTGCGATTTAAATTGATTAAAAAAAAATCAGCCCAAATTATGTCATCTTTGCAGGATATGTACATTAGCGTTAACTTCACCATTAACAAAACGGGAAAAATAAAGTTTCCTAAAAGAACAAGTAACGTAACTCTTTAACCAACGAGCTGGCCCATCATTGCAAACATACCAGTTCAAAGTAATGATTTCAGGAGAGCCAGTATTCTTGGTCACATAGCTCATATTTATTTCTTACTATTTTACTTCATTTTGGGCCATAGGGATCAAAGAGAGAGGTTCTCCTCTCCTCCATTTTATCTTCACTCTGAGGTAAATTAGCCCGGAAGTATATGACTTAGCAGAAGGTGACCCAGCAAGGGATTTGAACCTGGGTCTCACAGAGATGACTGATAAATATGACTACTACTAGCAGATTGCAAGAGATGTTCAAAGACCTTACTCATTTCCATGTATTCTGGAGTCAACCCAGTGAAAGGTTCCAATACATAATCCAGCTCCCATTGCTGTGGAGGTTTGGATGGGGTAGAATGACTTTCCTTTGTCTCAGTTCTCTCATCCTTTAGCTTCCGGAAAAGCTTCTTTAATTTTCTGAGGAATGAACAGAACAGGCAGTTAATGTGGTGTTTTTTTTAAAAAAGATATTGATTTTAAGAAACAGTGGCATACCTAGCACATTTGACGCTCAGAGATGATCATTTTTAACACCCCCCCCAACTGCTTGTCTGGCCTGAAAAAGCACTGCAGACCTGGGTTATTACAGGGCTGACCTTGGAAGCAAAAACTAGGGCCGATTTTGCTCAAGGAGTTGTGCCGCCTTCGCACCTCCCTTTGCCCCGTTTCCATTGGTCAATTTCCCACTCGAAGCCACACGGCCGCATTTTGACTCACAGTTTTGCCCAATTTTCCCTGTGATTTTGTGATTCTCAAAAAACAGGATCACAAAACTGCGGGGAAAATCAGGCAAAGCTGTGGGTCAAAATGCAGCCATGTGGCTTTGAGTGGGAAATTGACCAATGGAAACGGGGCAAAGGGAGACATGACAGTGGTGCAGCTCCTTGTGCGAAATCGGCCTAGAAGAAAAGATGATCCACTCAGGCCAAAGGGGAGGGGCAGAAGGGAGGAGAGGACACCTGGTGAAGCTTTCTCCAATGCCACACCCCTTACCTGGGTGTCTAGAGCCCCACCTCTTTCTATAGCCTCCCAAATTCCAGTTTTCTCTTGCAGGCTCAATGGTGCAGTCTTCCTGGTCCACTCTGCCTAGCCCTCCCCCAAGCCTCTTCTGGCTTGCTCAGCTCCTACTCCAGCGTGTCTACACGGCTACTTAAAAATGCTCATTCTATCATGAACTTTCCTGCAGAGGAGGAAGCCAAGTCACAGTCAATGGGCATGCCTTGAAGTTTCCATCCAACCAATGAAAAGGCAGCTGCTGGGCACATGAACACCAGGCTGGCTCTATGGGAGTGACTGTGCTGTTTGCGAGTGAGCGGCCTCACTTCAAAGGGCTTGGGGACGAGATGGAGGGAAGGAAGGGTTGCCAGGTCCTCCTTGGCCACTGGTGGGGATGGGGGAGTAGGGTTGCCAGATCCAGGCTTTGAAGCGCCTGGAGACGGAGCCTGTGGAAGGCAGGAACCTCAGTGGGGCACAATGCCACAGAGTCTACCCTCCAAAGCCTCAATTTTGTCCAGGGGAATTGGTCTATGTAGTTTGGAGATTACAGGTGCCATGTTGGGGACCCCCATTCTACTCTGACTACTAGTAATTCTCTCAAGTCACCTATTACTGATCATTTTAGGTGGAGAGGCCAGGGACTGAAGCTGGAACTTCACAAAACAGATGCTCTACCACAGCTCCCAGGTAGGAGCGGGGGAAACCCTGATTTCATGGGCTCCTGCCTGCTACTGGCCAGCTGGCTGGTGGGAGGAAGCCCCGCCTCAAACAGCCATGACCCAGCACAACAACCCCGACATGATAACTTCACGCAGCAGTGATGTCATCAGCCAGGGACATCAAATGGCAATGCTCTTGTATTTTGGGGAAAAAACTCTATGGTTACCATAGTGTTGGTATGCGACATCCCCAGCATCATGACATCACTTCCACATGACATCATCACACCGGGGACATTGTGTGCAGTGAGGTCACCTCAACCCCTCACTCCTGAAAAGTGAGTCCCACTCCTGCCAGCAAGGAAGTAAAACCTGGCAACCCTATCTACCAAAGAGCTACAGCCCTTACTCAAACAATTCTTCCAAAAAGCTCATACATTGGGTCTATCCCATTTTACATTCCTTGTGAGGTAACCTAGATTAAGATAATCACAAATTGTCCACAGGAATGGGTGAGTTTCGTGCCTGACAAGGGATTTGAATGTGGGTGCCCTGAATCCAAGCTTAGCACCTTCTCCACTATATGATGTAGCCATCATAGGGTTGCCAACTCCCAGCTGAGAAATTCCTGGAGATGGCGGTGTGGAGCCTGGGAAGAGACCTCAGTGTGGTATAATGCCATAGGCCCCATCCTCCAAAGCAGCCATTTTCTCCAGGGGAACTGATCTCTGTAGTCTGAAGTTCATTTCTAATTCTGGGAGATCTCCAGGCCCCACCGGGAGGCTGGCAACCCTAATTCATTGACCTGACTATATTTTTAGGATTTTACTGTCTGTTTTAGTGACTAAAATACATGATTCAAAGTTAAGACTGAGGAAAAATTGAGAAAGGAGTACCATGAGCAAGAATTCTCCAATCGTGAATTATTATCCGAGAAAAATTAGCAAAAGGATATGCAAGCTAAAATGTCTGAATGAAATTGAGGCAGCTACCTGGACAGATACACACATACCACTTTGTACTATATACAGCATGTTCAAGAGCAAAATGCCAAGTTAATCCACAGGGCTACAAGAAAAATTTTCCCCACGACCTGCAATAATTCCTTTAAACACAAACTGTGCATGCCAGAAACAGAGAATATGAAGGAGTGATGTGTCTACTTTTTAGCTTCCTATTTAAACAAAAAACATCTCTTTTAAAACCAGTTGAAAGAGGGCTTAATAGTAGTTATTTGTAATAAAAATGTCTCTCTAGTTTGTGCTCCTAGGTTGTGGGAGGCTGGTTTCAGCTTAAACCATGTTCTTAGTTTAACTATAAAAGGAAGCAAGAAGGGTGAGTACCATGCGGAAGAATTATTAAATTGAAGAGTGGTGGCTGACACATTTTGAACATTAGCCTTCTTCAGGGTCTATGGCTCCATAAGTTTTTGTGTTCAATAAAGTGCTCTGTCTCATTTCTAGTATCAAAGAAGCCTTTGACATATCTCTTGCTTATATGGAGTCCTACCTAAAGAAGATGCATTTATAAAAATACGCAGTATTTTCATAAAGCTTATTATTCTATCCATCACTTTTTTGAAGTTCATCTCCTTGTTTTCTTTCTCTTTTTTTTGGTCTGTATTTATTTGTTTGCTAAAAAGAAAAAAAAATCTGTACTACCTTTCTCCTGACATAGAACTCAAGTACAGTTGCCCAGTCTGTGTTGGGAAATTCATGGAGATTTGGGATCAGTGCCTGGAGAGGGTGGAGTTTGGAGAAGGAAAGAAAGGAGCCCAGCAGGGATGTAATGCCATAGAATCCACCCTCCAAAGCAGCCGTTTTCTCCAGGAAAATGGATCTCTGTCATCTGGAAAATCAGTTGTAATTATGGAAAATCTCCAGGCCCCACCTGGAGGCTGGCAATTGTAGACCCAAGGTGTTAATGAATTATCCAAATATCCAAAAAATATCAACAATTGAAGAGAAGCTTAAAAATTAGGGCAAGTGTACTACAACAGTCAGACAGCCTGGAGAAGAGGGTGGGTAGCAACAGGAAAGAAGGAAAGAGGAGGATTCAACATACAAACACTGTACTTCACAAACGCCTGGACAGAGAGGACAGAGTTTGGCCTGACACCCACAAGAAAAGATGCCAAGAAGATCTCTCTTGGGAGGAAGTTCCAACCCACAGAGGCGGCTCACTCCCAGGTTGCCAGCCACCTGCTCTCAAAAGAAGAGCCTCCAAAGATGATCCCAGTAGGTGGACAGGTCACTGTATCTGCTTTCCTTTCTTTTTTCTTGTGTTACTATCTCCCTGTGGTCAGGCTCTACTTAATAACTCCAACGATGGCTTATACAGACTGCCACTGTGCAGACCTACAAAAGGGTCACTCAGTCAACGTACAATCCCCATAAGCTCCGTTGACTAGTGGAACACGGTAATGGGAAACTTCCCAGGTGCCAGCAACCCTGGATCATGTAATTTTTTAGGGAGCGTGAATCCTTGTTAGGGAAACAGATGCTCTGAAAACTACATGTCCTTGTGCCTGGGACACTGCTGAGCATTATTTATTTTTATTTTATTTATTTCATTAGATTTCTTACAAGAGGCTCAGGGCGGTTTACAACAACATAAATTCAATACAATTTTAAAACCAATTAAAACTACAAGAATTCAATATTAAAACATTCAGCATAAATATTTAAAAACTTTAAAAACAAGATGGCATATCTGGCATTCAGATTTTCATGGAGGGGAGGGTGCCAGGCAGATGTAAGAGAGCTGTCGCTGGCCTCAACCAAAGGCCTGGCGGAACATCTCTGCCTTGCATACCCTGCGGAACTTTAATAGATCAGACAGGGCACGGGTGTAATTTGGCAGAGAATTCCACCAGGCTAGGGCCAAGGTTGAGAAAGCCCTGGCCCTGGTCGAGGCCAGCCGGATATCTTTGGGGCTGGGAATCACCAGGAGAGTCTTTTCTGCTGATCTCAATGCCCTTCGGGGGGACATATTGGGAGAGGTGGTCCCGAAGGTACATAGGTCCCTGACCATTAAGGGCATTAAAGGTGAGCACCAAAACCTTGAATCTGATCTGGTGCTCCACTGGCAGCCAGTGCAGTTCGCGCAGCACTGGATGGATATGTGCCCTCCGTGGAGTTCCTGTAAGGACCCACGCAGCTGCATTCTGTACCAGTTGGAGTTTCCGGGTCAGTTTCAAGGTTAGCCCTACATAAAGTGAGTTACAATAATCCAACCTGGAGGTAACAGTTGCATGGATTACTCTGGCAAGGTCAGGGAAAGACAGGTAGGGGGACAGCTGCCTAACTTGGCATAGTTGGAAGAATGCCCGCCATACAACATTGGCGATCTGGGCCTCCATAGACAAACTGGGGTCCAAGATCCTGACGGTAGGTGCCGGTGTTAGAGGCACCCTGTCAAGGGCTGGGAGTTGACTCCCCAATCCGTAATTCCCCACCCCCCAGCCACAGAAACTCCATCTTACCTGGATTCAGCTTCAATCAGCTTTGTTTCAACCATCCCACCATGGCCTCCAACCCCTCAGCTAGATTTTTCAGGGCAGAGTCTGGGTGGCCACCCGTCAACAGATATAGCTGGGTGTCATCAGCATATTGGTGACACCCAGGCTTGAAACTCCAAGCCAGCTGGATGAGGGGGCACATATAGATATTAAACAACATTGGGGAGAGAATCGCCCACTGAGGCACCCCACATATTAGTGGGTGTCTAGTTGATGTCTCTCCTGCTATCACCACCCTCTGTCCCCAGTCATGGATAAATGAGATCAGCCACTTGCAGATTGTCCTGCAAACTCCAACACTGGCGAGGTGGTGGATCAAGAGATCATGATCAACTATGTCAAATGCTGCTGTAGGATCTAACAGTATCAGCAGTGCTGACCTGCCACGATCCAGCTGCCTATGGAGGTCATCTGTGAAGGTGACTAATGCCGTCTCCATCCCATTGCCAGGGCAGAAACCAGACTGGAATGGGTCCATTGCTGATGTTTCATCCAGGAAACTCTGGAGCTGCTTGGCAACTACTCTTTCAATTACCTTACCCAGAAATGAGACTGGGCAGTAATTGGCTGGGTCAGTAGGATCCAGGGTTGGCTTTTTCAAGAGTGGAACAACCATGGCCGCCTTCAATCTCTCTGGGTAGACCTCTGAATCCAGGGACAGATTAATAATGTCCACCAGTGGGGCCAGGACACTAGAAGCCCTCCCACTGTTGACCCCCCCAAGCACCAAGAATACAGAGCATCACCTGCCCCAGCCTGAGAGTTCCTATCTATACCTTGTGGCTAATAACCACCGATGGACCTCTGCTCCATATGCTTATCTAATTCCCTCTTGAAGCAGTCCATGCTTGTAGCCACCACCACCTCCTGTGGCAGTGAATTCCATGTGTTAATCACTCTTTGGGTGAAGAAGTACTTCCTTTTATCCATTCTAATCTGACTGCTCAGCAATTTCATTGAGTGCCCACAAGTTCTTGATCGTGAGAAATGGAGAAAAGTACTTCTTTCTCAACCTGGTCTATCCCATGCATAATCTTGTAAACCATCGATTAATACATATGATACTGGCTGGTATGTTTTCAATTCCCTTCCTAAGAATCACCAGCTGGGATTATTCCCCTCACCAGCTGGGTGGGAGCAGCTCCTTGGGGATGAAGGCCAGCTCAGGTGCCTTTACCGACTCCATGAACATAAGAACATAAGAGAAGCCAATGTTGAATCAGGCCAATGGCCCATCTAGTCCAACACGCTGTCACACAGTGGCCAAAAATACCAGGTGCCATCAGGAGGTCCAGCGTGGGGCCAGGACACTAGAACCCCTCCTCCCACTGCTGCCCCCCCCAGCACCAAGAATAGAGTGCATCACCTGCCCCAGACTGAGAGTTCCTATCTATACCTTGTGGCTAATAGCCACTGATGGACTTCTGCTCCATATGTTTATCTAATTCCCTCTTGAAACTGTCCATGCTCATCCCTCAAGTCCACACTCCCTCATGGAACCACTCATATGGATCAGTTCCTCATCGTCCTGCTTCCTGGGCCGAGTCATGACCCAGCTTTTCTCGGGTAAGTCCAAGAGAGCGGAGGCAAACTCCGGACAGATGTATTACAGTTACAGGAAAAGGTGTACTTGTGCCTGAAATACTTACGGGACTCCGATTTCAAAGATGTTGTTTTGGATCAGCTGCTTCCCCAGCATGATGATGCTCAGCTGAATACAAAGTTCCATCAAGCATCCTCCGGGAGCACACTAAATGGAAGAGAAAGACTGTACAGGTAAGGGTGCAAGCAGGCAGGAAATGCAAACCTAGCCTCCGTGCTTTGGCCATGGCCTTGGAAAGAAACAGCAGCCAGTAGACAATAAAGGGCACCCCAGCACATGTGCATCAAAGATGCCTGGGCATCAGGGGATCTACAGTGGCCATAATGCCAAGGTGCCTCATGATATCAGAGGGCATTTCTTAATGGTCAGAGAAACAAGAGTGAGAAGCCTGGGAAAGAGAAGGCTTAGAGGGGACATGATTGCAGTCTTCAAGTATTTGAAGGGCTGTCATGTAAAAGATGGAGCAGGTCTATTCTGTCTTGCTCCGGATTGCAAGACTAGGTCTAATGGGTGGAAATTAAAAGGGAGTCATTATCAGCTAAATATCAGGAGAAACTTCCTAACTGTAAGAGTGGTTGAGCAGTGGAACAGACTGCCTTGGGAGGTGGTGGATGCTCCTTCACTGGACGTTTTCAAGTGGAGGCTGGACGACCATCTTTCGGGTATGTTGTAGGTATGTAGGTATGTAGGGCTATCTTTTGGCTATGCTCCTGCAGAGTGCAGGGGGTTGGACTAGATGACCTGCAACATTCTATGATTCTATGATTCTATGACCTCTGAGGACTCACAGAGGAATGGAAATCCTACCCACTCATTGCCCTGACCTCTATCTTCTTCCCTCTTTTTCTGACTAATCTTCCATTTCCCACCCCTTCTCCAAGCAGCCTTTTCACATGTTTCCCTCCCTCCCTCCCTCCTCCTCCACCTGCTCAACTGGCTGGTTTCCCCCCACCCTCCAATTTGGCCTTCCCCTACTTTTTACTGTTGTGTGTGTACGTTTCTGTGACTTTCGCACGTGTGCAAGTGTTGCATGCTATGGAGGGCAGGTTAACCCTATTTATTTATAGACCTTGAGATTTCCGCAGGTCCTCAGAAACACATATTGCCCCCCTCTTGCTGTGGTTTTTTTTGATGTGCACAGAGAGGTTATCAACCTCCAGGTGGGGCCTGGAGCTCCCCTGGAATTACAACTGATCTCCAGACTACAGAGGTCAGTTCCCCTGGAGAAAGTGGCAGCTTTGGAGGGTGGACCCTGCAGCATTATACTCCATTGAGCTCCATCCTCTCCTCGCACCCCACCGTTCCCAGGCTATACCCCCAAATCCCCAAGAATTTCCCAACACACGAGAGGGTTATCCATCAGCACTAAACGTATCAGTCCCATGTACATTTTCTGAATTAATCTGTTTCACATTAAGTGTGAAGTCAGGCAGGAGGACTGGGAGCTTGTTTATGATTAGTGGCTAGTTTTAAAAGACAGGTAGGTAGGAAGGACTCCCTCATGGATCACGGCCTTGACATGGCAAAGGGGCTTGTGTTGTTCGATGAGGCTGTGGGCTATGCCATGGAGGGACACCCAGGATGGACAGGCCGCAGCACAGAACTCAGACCAAGTGTGATCCACTGGAGAAGGAAATGGCAACCCACTCCAGGATCTTTGCCGAGAAAACCCCATGAACAGTAATAAAAGGCTACAAGATACGACATCGGAAGATAAGCCCCTCAGGTCGGAAGGTGTCCAATATGCTACTGGGGAAGAGCAGAGGGCAAGTACAAGTAACCCCAGAAAGAGCAAAGCAGCTGGGCCAAAGCTCAGCTGTGGATGTGTCTGATGGTGAAAGGAAAGCTCGATGCTGCAAAGAACAATACTGCATAGGAATCTGGAATGTAAGATCTATGATGAGATGGTTAGACAGTGTTATCGAGGCAACGAACGTGGAATTAAGCAAACTCTGGAGCGCGACGGAAGACAGGAGGGCCTGGTGTGATGTGGTCCATGGGGTTGTGAAGAGTCGGACTTGACTGTGCGACTGAACAACAACAAGGTAGGAAGAAAGATCCCAAACCTCCTTGTTCAACCAGAAGAAGGTGGAGCATCTGTATCTCCCCACCCAGTTGATGGATCAGCCAGGAGAACATCTGCTACACCTCCCTGTGATGGCACCCTGCATTGCTCTGTTGGATGTTTTGTGGCACTAAGGTTAGAAATTTCTATTTAGTAGGTGAAGACTCTCAGTGAGGAAAGAAGTCTGTATTTTGGATGGGACCCCAAACGCAGACTACGGAAGCCAAGCAACTCGGTGAGAAAGAAAGGGCTGCAGGATTCTATAGCTTTCATAGCTTTTAAGAAGTACTTAGCAGAAAGCAACGTCTGGACTATCAGCCAGGTGATTTGTCCACTAAGTGTGGGGCAGGGGGAGAACAGATTTTTAAATTCTTAGGAAAATAACTGCGTTTTTGTTTGCTTTCTATCTGATTTCTATCTGATTTATTCCAGTTTATGCCATTGGAGAGATCCTGGTATGACAGGGGAAACGGGCAGCACCTTTTGCTTGTCCACTGCCAATTGACTTCACCAAGCGACCTTGAATCATAGCATAGGGATAGGGACATAGTATTGTACATTCCATTTGCCAGTATGGAGGATTATAACCAGGGCTTTTTTTCTGGGGGAACACAACGGAACGTAGTTCTGGAACCTCTTCATGGAAACAAAATTCTCAAAAAATGTTTATAAGGGGCACCCATGTGTTTCTCCTTCATTACCTTCTTGAGAGTTCCGGCGCCCTTTTTTCCAGAAAAAAAAAGCCCTGATTATAACAGTACATATTTTCTGAGAGCCAAATGGATCAGTGAAGTATTTATTTCTGATTGTTCAAGGTATGGCTAGGGATGAGTGAAAACATGTTCAGAGTGGGAATTTAAATGGGCTTACTTACTTCTTCCATGCGATAGCCGTCAAACACGTACACATAATGTCCGGGTCGACCAACAAACCTGAGAACAGCATAAATTTATAAGAGGGTTAAACGAATATCAAAAAGAAGAAGAGTTGGTTCTTATACCTCACTTTTCTCTACCCTAAGGAGTGTCAGAGCAGCTTACAATCATCTCTCCCTTTCTCTCTCCACAACAGGTACCTTATGAAGTAGATGGGGCTAGGACAGTTCTGAGAGAACTGTGACTGGCCCAAGGTCACCCGGCAGGCTTCATACAGAGGAGCAGGGAAGCAAACCCAGCTCTCCAGATTAGAGTCTGCTGCTCTTAACCACTAAACCACGCTTATTTTGTGTATCCAAACATTAAATTTTAATAGCTTTATAATTCTGAACAGCTTCAGATCAGCTTTAGAAAGAAACAATGTCCTGCTACAGGTAGTGTACCTGAAATTCCTATTTTTTGTTATTTGAAATTGTGAAAGTCTGCTTTAAAAAAAAGGTTCTTTCTCTGAATTATTAATACTTTCAGAGTCTACATCCATCCTCAAGGAAACCAGGAACTGAGTTTATAGAACCATGCAAGTGACAATAGCTGTATCATGACCAGTAACTCCGTATCAACCACCTTAATTTATGTCAGTCAACAAAGACACAAGGTGGGATATTCCATTTGCAAGAACATGCAAGAATTTTAAAAATGGAAATGTGACATCTATATCCCTCCTTTCTGTGGAAGTTCAGATGCGTGAATTCAGCAGGTTCTTGAAAACTTGTATGTTGTTGATCTTCAGGAAGAAAATAAGAAAACCAACACCTCACAGAGGAGGAGGAGGAGGAGGAGGAAGGATCTCCCAATTTGTGCTGAGCATGAGAAACCAACCCCCTCCTTCCAACCTTTAAGACATGCAAGAACTGGGTGGGGGGCAGTTCTCCTGTTTCACTTCCTGCTGGGCTTTGGAGACAGCCAGAAGCAACATGACACCCTCTGTCTGCTTCCAGCCTTCCCAAGCTCCTGGTGGGAAGTGAGAGATCAGTCAGGAGAACATCTGCTACACCTCTGCTGTTAGACGTTTGCAACACAGATACATTATTAACTTTGTGCCAAAGAAGCACATTCAACATACCTTCCTTTAAAAAAGGCCACATAAAAAATTGGTGCATAGGAGTTCACAAATTTCAGCAGGAAAGCCTTCATAATTAACCTCTCCTCAAAAGATTTCTCAGTTTTGGGTATCTCTGCGAACAAAAAGAAATCAGAAGGAGAGACGGTTCATCAGTGCAGTAAAACCCAAATGGTGTATAAATCCCAGCACATTCTACACTTGGGAGAAATTCGGAACCCAGAAAGCCAATTTCTGTGATCCAACAGGGATTGTGCTAATTTTGCAAAATGTATATTTTACTTTTCTCAAATGCAGAGGAAAACTGGTCATGTGGTGGCAGGCAAATTTATGTTTCAAAAGAAATTTACTGATTTTCTCACTGAGGAGGAACCCCAGTTTCTGATACACTTCTCAAGAACTCCCAGTGTCCCTGCTCTGTGATTTAAAGGAGGCATAAACAATGTAGCCTTCTAAGAGAAAGAAAGTTACTGCATATTTGCTATTAGCATTACCCATTTCTGTCAGCCATTTGGCAACCACTCCATAAATCTCATCTAGGATAAGTATCACAACAAGATTAATGATGACCGCAGTGGCTGTCACTGTCACACGGACGTTTGACCTGGTGGACTCATTGGTACTCATCGACAGAGCTGCTGCTGTGGTTATCCGGTACACAATCACACCAAAGACTAGTGAAAATGTCAGTGAAATCTAAAAAGAAACATAAGGACATAAAGACATAAAGATATAAGAGAAGCCAATGTTGGTCAGGTCAACACTCTGTCACATAGTGGCCAAAAATACCAGGTGCCATCAGAAGGTCCACCAGTGGGGCCAGGACACTAGAAGCCCTCCCACTGTTGCCCCCCCAAGTGCCAAGAATACAGTGTATCACTTGCCCCAGACTGAGAGTTCCTATCTATACCTTGTGGCTAATAGCCACTGATGGACCTCTGATCCATATGTTCATCCAATTCCCTCTTGAAGCTGTCTATGCTTGTAAACATACAGAAATCCATTAGAACAATTTCTCTGAAATGTTCCTTAGCCAAAGCTTAATAATTTGTGGGATATAAGAACATGACTCATGCTGGATCAGACCAAAGGACCATCAAGTCCATCATTTTGTTCATGGCGGCCAACCAGCTGCCCCGGGAGGCTCACAAGCAGGATGACTGCAACAACATCTTCCCACCCATGTTCCCCAGCCATTGATATAAAGAGGCATTCTGCCTCTAGTACTGGAGGGAGTAGATATCCATCATGACTAGGCTCCATTTATAGCCCTGTCCTCAATGAATTTGTCCACTCCCCTTTAACGCTTTCCAGGTTGGCAGCCTTTACCACATACTATGGCAAGTTCCACAATTTTATACCACGTGCTGAGAATTATTCACCCCAATATGCATTACTTTACACTTGCCCATATTGAATCTCATCTGCAGTTTTAACGTCCATACCCTCAGCCTGGAGAGATCCTTTTGGACAATCTGTTTTTGTCTTAACCACCCTAAAACATTGAGTGTCATCCGCAAACTTGGCCACTTCACTATCAACCCTAACTCCAGGTCATTTATGAACAAGTTGAAAAGCTAGGGTGCTGGCAGGGGATCCAGGCTCTGCCCTGGGACCTTCTGCTGCACACATTTTGCGTGTGTACCACAATGACATCACCCAGAAGTGATGTCATTGTGTTGGGGACATCAGGGGTGACACTCTAGTTTTTTGGTCAAAACTCTACGGGTTTTTTTGCCTTCAAAACCATAGAGTTTGCCCAAAAACCAGAGCAACCCCCCCCACATCCCTGATGTGATGACATCACTTCCAGATGATGTCATTAGCTTTCTTTACGAGCTGTAATACTGATGTATGTAAAGCTCTTCGAAGGCTCAGAAATGCTATATCCAATAAATTATTTTTTAAAAAAAATAAACATTAATTAAAAAAATAAAAAAGGAAATGCTATATCAATGCTTAGAGGCACTATTCCTTTTTGAGGTGTATTAGGAAAGCCTGTGGAGGAAATTATGCCTACCCTGACTTTCCATAAGGGCAGAAGAAGGAAAACTAAGATTTTAATATATATATATATTACCTTCTCTCAAAATTCTTTATATATTTTGAGGCAAATCTGGAGTTCCTTCTCAAACAAAACATGTAAGGAATTTCAGGGAAGGTAAAAGAATTGTGTTATAGCCAGCAGAAATTCTCACAAGAGCTTTACAAGTCCCCACATTCTTCTTGTTTGGGGGATTCAACTAGGAAGCAGACTCAAGCACTCCTCATATAATGTGTTGCGTATGGTTGAGATTTGTGTGTAGAAAGAATGACTTGATGTCAACAGATTTTCCCACAGATTCTGTTCTAGGCTATACATTGCAAGGGCTGTCATTTGACTATGTGAAATCTTTGAGACTTTGCAAATATTTGCAAGCGATGGGAACAAACCACATTGCTGTTTCGGACCATGTGCGAACATTCAGAGTGTGAACAGAGAGAGCTCCTTTCTAAAGAATTATCCCCAAAGTCACAGAGTATTGAATTGCAGCTGAGGATTTGATGTTAACTCACATATATCAGCCATGTCAATCATGCCACTCAAAGGCTGGGTTCCCACAGCAAGAAGGCTACGTGGTGGGATTGCTTTTTCAATTTCTTTTCTTTTTCCTTTTTGCTTTAAAGCAAAGCAAAAAATGAAATCTCATTTGGAAATTTGTCTGCTGGGGAGAATAGGGAGAGATACTTTTTGGTCTTATTTTTCTCCTTAATAAAAATTTCAGCCCAAACTCATTGCTGCTGAAAGGGGCAAATCATAAGACAGCATAAACTGCAAATATACAACATGTCAGCTATAATTAAGATACAGATCTATCTAGGGATGGGCGTGAACCAGCTCATGAACTAAAGCTCATGATGAATTTTGGCCAATTCATGGTTTGTGAAGCAATGTTCATGAACTGAAGAGCTGCCATGAACTTCCATGAATTTTAAGGTAGTTCATGACAGTTTGTGAAGAGCAGAAAGTAGGAGTTTAAATGGCTCCAAACCATTTAAACCCCTGCTTTTTTTCTCCCCACAAAAAGCAGTGAAGAGCGGAAAACAGATATTTAAATGGCTCAGAGCCATTTAACCATCTTCTTTCTGCTTGCTGCAGTTTTTAGCAGGGACCAGAAAGCAGAGGGTTAAATGGCCTGGAGCCATTTAGACCCCTGCTTTCTGCTCCCTGCAAAAAGTGTAGGGAACAGAAAGCATGAGATCGCGAACTGATGCAAACCAGTTCGTTTTGCAAACCAACCTATCATTAGTAGTAGTTTTCACATGAACTGAACCACAAAAATGTAGTTTGTGCCCATCTGTAGATCTAGCTATCTGTCTTTCTGTTTGTCTATATGTAAGTATATGCAGCATAGAGATGAATGCCAGTCTTGAAATGTTGAACTGTTTTTAATGGCATGTTTCCATAATCAATTTTCTGGCATAATACTCTTTTGAAAATGACAACTATAATCCTACTCCATCATTCCAATGCTTCAGCTATATTGTTTAAAAGCCTTTAACATGAGTGTACATATTACTGTCACTGAATTAAAGTTGTAGGTATTATTGCTTAGCTATGTTCAAGTCAAGTCAAGTCAGCCTTTATTCGCATATATCAGTAGATCAAAGTCATTATAAGAATATACAAGTAGAAGGACACTGTATTAAAGATACATTGAATAAAATCATAGGTTACAACTGTACTTTTTCTTGGCACAGCAGCATGGCGGATTGAAGGAACTTAGCTACTTTCTCCGTTACTTCAACAAAGAAATCATTTAGAAGTTTGTAAACTTTGAGTGAATCTGAAAAACCCATCATGTTGGCCAATATAGGGTATTTAGAGAGTAGTTGCATAAAAGTGACAGTGCAATGAAACATGTAAGATCATCTCAACACATTGACAAGGGCAATGTCTAGCCGCATATGCTGTCCTATTGAATCTGCCATATAGAATGACAGATGGCATGGCATTGCATCTGGCTAAAGAGAAAGTGCTGCGTAGTTGTGGCACTTGTAGGGAGGATAAATATGGAGCCATCTTATCTACAATGAGCAGTATCTCAAAGCTCAGAGGAGAACAGGTTTTGTTGGCAAGACTATATAACTTCTGACGCTCAATATCCAACATTCTGTTTGATCAGCTGAAATGCACCCGCTAATGGGAGCATATTCAGTGAATCCAAGAATATACCCATGGCTTTAATTTTTCCTCAATATATGTTAGCCAGTTTGACATGTTAGACTCTGAAAGCATTTGGTATATGAGGCTCCCTAGGTCAGAATTCTAATGTAGCTGTAGACAATATTTAAATGTCATAAGCCATGCTCTGGTTTCAACTAGATTCAGACCTGTTGCTAAGCAAAGAACTGCTTATGGGACACACTTTGGCAAGCCCAAAACTTTGTGCAGGAATTTGGGCCGGACACAATCGGTGGTACTGTCTAGAGCTCTGATCCATATCTATACCGTAGTTGTGCAGTCACTTTGGCCTTAAAGATTCTTAAAGCCGCTGGTACGAGTTGGTTACCTCTACTGTAGAAAAACTGTATTATGGCTGAAGCACTGATATTAGCAGTATTTATTGCATGTCTGTGTTGGATAAGCCAAGATGCACTGTACTGAAAGTAGAGGCCAAGGTATCTGAAGTGCTTTACTTGTTATATTTCTTTTCCGCCAGTTATTCATTTAAATGGTTTCCAAGTTTTAGAAAAGACTACGATTTTTGATTTCCCATGGTTCAGCTGTAACTTATTAGTTATAAAGGCAACAGGTCAATAAGTGTTTTAAGCCAACTTTGGAAAGAGACAGTAATACTGTATCATCAGCATATAGAAGTAAGGGTACACGTATAGAGCCAAGTTTGGAGCTATGATAATCAACTTCTGACAAATGAAGGGCAAGTTAACTGAGAAAAAGATTAAATAAAAAGGAAGCTAGAATGCAACCCTGTTTGACTCCCATGTTAGTGGGGATTTCCGGGGTTAATTTTTTTTTTTTTTTACATACAATATTTATTCATTAAACAGATATTAACAAGCTCTTAAACCCAGAACCATTTTACAAATTAATTCCATATCATTGATCATAACATACCATGGAGAGATTCCATCTTGAAATTTAGAGTTCCAATAAATTAGAAAAGAAGGACCATCATACACAGAATTTGTTTGGGACAATTCAACATACTATGAACCAAACTACATTAAAAAAAAAAAAAGTGGGGGTTCCCTGCAGCCACAGAGCAGTTGCAGAGAGCTGTAGCTGTGCATCCTAGGGGAAGATGGCGGACATGCAGGGCAGGCTCTTTAACCAAGCTATTGAAGTGACTCCTTGGGTTAGCACAATGAGGAAGGCATTAATGCACCACAGGAGATCAGTTCACTCCCACTCATCAGTAACATGGGAGGCGACAGGAATCCCCTCCTGGTCCCACACTACTGCCCAGCCAGGTCCCTGCTAAGCACTGCCACAGGGACATGTCTTGTAATGTCTGGCAGTTAGGCAGGCCCAGAAAGGGATGGGTGTACCTTTTGGTATGCAACAAAACACTTTAAACTGGCCCTGTGGATATAGCATTTGTCAGGAATTCGGTTTTCAGCAGCATCAAAATGGTGAAATGCTTTATAATGTAGGTAGACCCTCAGGAAATCTTGAATGACAGAAGCCTCAAAAGACTGCACCTCCATTATTAACAGCCCATGCTTCTTTACAGAGACCCCCTTTTTCTCGCTGGGATATGGAGTTTTAAAGTATAGCCACTGTTCACCTATTTCAGATTACTTAACCTAGTTTTCTTCAGTTGCATTAGCCCACAGGCAAATCCACTGCCAAGCCCTCTGGCTTGTGGTGCTATTGCCAGAAAGGCCATCGTTCTTCTGTTCCGGAGCCCATCACTTGTTCATTTCTAAGGGTAAGTTAAGTGGACAGAAAGTAGCAACAGTAATGTGTGCTTTTGGGTTTGTAAAACCATGCAAGTCAAAGCAAACACAATGCAGGACCACATGAAAGAATACAAATAAATGCAAATAAAATTACCATAAATAAGATTGATGCAAAGTTCACTAGGTAGCCAGGGGTACGATCTTTCCAAGTCAGTTTGTCTTTTTCATCCTGTTGGAAAACAACAATGAAAACAGGAAAGCTTTAGAAAGCAGCATTCCCTAAACCAATACACTCTTGTGGTTAGAACTTGGGATTTGGTCTAGGAGAGAGTAGTTCAGATCCTGACCTACTTGCCACCACCCCTTCTCATGAAAGTCACTTGGTAATCTTGAATAAATGATTAATTCTCAGCCTAACCCACCTGAAAAGGCTGTTGTCAGGAAATAAGTGGGTTAATTTAGGGCTGCCAACCTCCAGGTGGTAACTGGTGATCTCCTGGCATTACAATTGATCTCTAGGCAACAGAGATCAGGTCACCTGGAGAAAATGGCCAATCTGGAAGGTGGAGTCTATGGCATGATCCACCATTAACATCCCTCCCCTTACCAAACCCTGGCCTCCTTTGGCTCCACCCTCAAAATCTCCAGATATTTCCCAACCTGGAACATGGGACATTTTTTTTATATTGTATATTCTCCCCCCTCCCCTGCAGAACTGATAATGGTTTAATACTTAGTTTTCAGAAATCTAGCTACAATTTGAACTTAAATAACTGCCTTTTCTTTTCTCAAGCATCTCAAAAGATGGTCTTTCACATCATCTGTCGCCTGATACTTTTTAGCTGGAAATGCTGGGGATTGAATCTGGGATGGGGGGGGCAAGTCTCTCGGGCTGGGGCCCCCGCTCCCCACCACCACTTGATAGACTAGTGAGGGAACCCTTCCCTGAAACCCACTGAAAAATCCATGAAAGTAAATTGACTTGAGAATATCATTTGAAAAATGAATATCTATTACTGCATATTTTTGTGCGCCTAAAAACAAAATCAACAAAGCATCACCTCCGTATGCTATTTAATTGAAAAAGGATATATTAATTAGGCCAATAAACAGTACAATAAACAGATGTCCTAGAGACAGGGTCAATTTATTAAAAAAGAATGTAATTTTAATTATTCCAAATCCTTTGCAGTGCTTTAATCTGACAGCTGTTAAAGTTACTCTTGTGAATAAACTGCTTTAAGTTTGCTGACCTTGTGCCTACATCCTTTTCAATAAACTGTCAACTGGTCCCACAAATGCTCAACTACTTGCATACAGCTTTCCCCACTGAAGTCAGAAAACCTGTTAAATTGCTTCCACCTGTGCAAGCTTTTTAGTGTCTCCAAGACAGATAATATTTTACCTGAAAATTATCTCAAAAGTCACCCATTCAACCAACATTATTTGCTTTAATATACGCAACTTTGGCCTAATGGAAATAGGCCAGTTGGCAAATTTACTTTGCAATTTGTACTGTTCAAATTATGATGTTATGCTGAAGTCTCTTAGCAACACTTAACAGCTCTGTTGCCTGTACAGATTACAGATATGATTCTCAGCAGTATCACAGGAGAAAACCACGGTGCCAAACAGAAGAACCAAAGGCAACCTCTAATAACGGAGTGTCAGTGTATTGTAGAGTTGCCAGGTTCATTTACCCAGCTGGTGGGGGGTGGGAGGGTGTCTTCCAGGAGTGGGGAGGGCAGGGCAACATCAGCATGATGACATCATGTGGAAGTGATGTCATCATGCCGGGGACATTGCATGGCAATGCTCTTGCTATGGTTACCACACAGTTTTTGGCCAAAATGCTAGAGAGTTGCTGTGCGATGCCCAGTGTGATGACATCACTTTCATGTGACATCACAATGGGGGTGGGGCTTTCCCCACTGGCCAGCTGGTTGCCAGTGGATTGGAGCCCCCAAAATTGGGGGAACTCCCACCCAGACTGGGGGTCTGGCAACCCTAGTGTGTCGAAAGCCTCATTGAATCCTTCCCTTCCCATGCCAAAAACAATACTTGCATACGGAATTTTCTCTGCTAACTACCTTCCACTACACCAAGAATGATGTGTCCCAGAGGCCAGCACATATGCAGCAGTGTGGACATAGAAGAGATCCCCCCCCCCCACACACACACACTGTATTCAAGCTGATGAAGACAAGCACAGAAACATAATTCATATAACACCTTTATTAAGACAAATCAGGTAACACATGTGCCACGCTTTCATGTTCTCCACCACACTGGGGTTACCCTGATAAAGGATTCTGGAGAATATGAAAGCTTACACAATGTGTAATAAATGTCTTAATAAAAGGTATAACATGACTTCTGTTTGGGGGATTTGCTATGCATCAACGTGGCCACCAATTTTTTTTCTAGAAAGGTTTAGGTTCTTGTTGGGTTGAGACACCGGTAAATTTACTAGGATCCAAATATTGTTCTCCACTGGCACGCACACACACACCTTTCTGTCAGCAGAAGGGCAGTCTTTTGCAGACCCTCCATTCCCCTCAGGGACAGCAATTTAAAAAGCTCAGCGGAGGGCAGTGATAGGAAGAAGGCAGGAAAGTCCTACTCCTGTTAGCAGACCTCCTCTGATGTGCTCTGGATCCAACCCGCGTCAATTGTCTACCCATTATCTTACAAAAGGCTTTATGTACAACAAAGACGTTTATGGCATGTTAAAGGCTAACAAACTGTGGTGTGACTTTTGTGGGCAAGAATCTGCTGTATTGCAGTGCTTCAAGGAATCATCTGGGAAAAAATCAGGAATAAGGACTGCTTGCTCCACATCCTTGCAGAAGCCTGTGAACTCAGGGTTTGGCAACTTCATCTCGGGAAATTCCTGGAAACTAGAGGGTACTGTGGGGAGGCAGGGTCGGCCCCAGGTGTCTGGGCGCCCTAGGCAGGACAGCCTGAGGCGCCCACCCCACCAGGAATGCCAACCTCCCAGTGGGACCTGGAGATGGCCCAGAGCCGGAGAAGGGGCGGGGTTAGAACCCTCGCCCCTTCCCTCCCAGCAGTGGCGCCTGCTCTCCTGGGCACCTCGCAGCTGCGAGGCGCCCAGGAAAGCCGGGGAAGGGGCAGAGTTAGAACCCTCGCCCCTCCCTCCCAGCACCGGCTTTTCTGGGTGCCTCACAGCTGCGAGGTGCCCAGGAGAGCCGGGGAAGGGGCGGGGTTAGAACGCCCGCCCGTTCTGTCTCAGTGGCGGCACCGGCTTTTCTGGGTGCCTCGCAGCTGCGAGGCACCCAGGAAAGATGGGCTGCCGGCGCTGGGCAGGAAGGGGGGCTTTTCACGGGGGGGGGCGGGGGGCATTTTGGTGCCCCTGCAGGGCCAGCGCCCTAGGCGAGCGCCTAGCTCACTTAGTGGGTGAGCTGGCCCTGTGGGGAGGGCAGCATTTGGGGAGTGGAGCTCAGCAGGGTCATAAGGCCAAACAGTCCACCCGTCTATAGCTGCCATTTTCTTTAGGGCAACTGATCTTTGTGGTCCGAAGATCCATCACAATTCTGGGAGAACTTCAGGCCCCACCTGGAGGCTGGCAACCCATCTGTCAACATATGCTCTTCCCCTGCCCACATCATCAGTATATGGTCTGATTCAGGATAAGGCAGCTTTCCCCCTGTGTTCATGTGACTCCTAAACTACATAATAGTTGCAATATCATGTTTATTTATTCTAAGCATTTATATCCTGAAGTTCTCATCCAAAATTGTCAGCTTGTAAGAAATGTAAAATCCAACACACAGTTAAAACAATAAAAACAAAGATCTGTATGAAACAAGCCACCACGTTATAAAAATCATATAATGTACTCAAAACAGTGTTATAAATGGCAACGGATAAACAGTAAAACCACAGAACAGCATTTCAACATTTCTTTAAAAATCAGCAGATCTAATAAAAATTACTGTAAAAACAAGCTGAAAATGACACACACAAAACAGAAACTAACAATTAACAGAGGACTTGGAAAAACTAAAGCTGCCAGTTGGGTGGATATAGGGAGAACCTTCCCAAAATGCTACAGCTGAGAAGGCCCCGGCCTCTTGTCTTGTCCCACCTCAGTGGAAACAGGTAGAGAAATATTTCCAAAGAAGAACTCAACTGACAGACTGGCTTGTATGGGAGCAGATAGTCCTTTATAGCTTTATAGCCCATTAACAAAGTCACTTAGGGCTTTTAAATAACTGTCACTAAATTGGTCCTGGAAACAACCAGTCAATGCACATGATTTAAAACTGGCAAGATTTCTTCTCTATAATCGACACCAGTCACCCATCTGGCTGCTGCATTTTGGACTATCTGGAGCTTCTGGACTGTCTTCAAAGGCAGCTCCAGGTAAAGTACATGACAGTAATCTAAATGGATGGAATCAGAGCATGGATAACAATGGCAGAATTGGGACACGGATGAAGATTTTTAAACATATAACCACCCCCATAAAAGAGATCTGGTGTCCATCTCAAGATAAAGGTAAAGGTAAAGCTTCCGCTGCTTGAAAGCCAGTCAAATCCAACTTTAGGGTTGCAGTGCTCATCTCTGTTTCAAAGCCGAAAAGCCAGCGCTGTCCGAAGATGTTTCCGGGGTCATGTGGCCGGCATGACTAAACATCAAGGCACACACTGTTACCTTCCCACCAAAGTGGTACCTATTTATCTACTTGCAATTTCTTGCTTTCGAACTGCTAGGTTAGCAGGAGCTGGAACTAGAGACGGGAGCTCACTCCGTCATGAGGCACCCCGGGTCTCGAACTGCTGAACTACTGACCTTCCACAGCCTGCAGTTCAGCATCTTAACCACTTGAGCCACCGCAGCTCCTGTCCATCTCAAGACACAGACCTAAAAACACCCTCCCCAGCTACAAATTTGCTCCTATAGGGGGATTAGACTTCCATTTACAACAAAATCATTAATTAGCCCCTGATAGGCTGTATTTTTGACCAACAAAACTTCAGTCTTATCCATTCTGTGCTGCAGTTTATTCAGTTGATTACTGCCTCCAGGGAACAGTTCAGAATATCCATCGTCTTGCTTGACTTTTTTAAAAAAGAAAGTCACGCTGAATGTATCCACCTGTTCAGGACACCTTACGGAAAACCCCTGGAAGTTCTCTCCCAGAGTTCTCATGCAAACGTTAACCATTATGACGGATAAAACAGAACTCTATGGAACCACAAAGCACTTGGGATTGAGCTGTTATCTCCCAACATCATCTTCATCCAGGTAGGAATGGCTAGTCTCATCTCATCCGATCTCAGATGGTAAGCAGGGTTGGCTGGGAGACCACTAAGGAAGTCCAGGGTTCCTGTTGCAAGCAATGGCAAACCACCTCTGTACATCTTTTGCCTTGAAAACCCCGCAGGCCCACCATAAATCGGCCGCGACTTGACAGCACTTTCCACCGCCACTGATTGAGTAAAAAGCATTTGTCTTTGATTTTTCTTTGTAGTTTTGCATTATACTTCTATGCAACTTTTTGTAGCTTCAGTCATTGTAGGTTTTGGGGGGGGGATAATGCTGCACACTGCAAGATACTAGCAGAAGGGCGGGAAGATCTTAGAAGGCATTGCCTGCCTTCGAATATCTGCAGAATGAAATTCTAAAATTTTGCCAGATCTCCCTTCCAGTCCTTTGTCACTTCAAATTTCTCTCTCGATCAAAAACAAAATTGATTCAGAACAGATTCCAAATGTCTAACGAAGAGGGAATGGAATGGACTGTTGTGTTTCAGGGAGAAATCCTGGGTAAAAAGGAATTAAGAGAATTTATTCTAACAACGCTACTCCCGAGCCTAACCCTCAGGCTTGCCAGTCCCCAGGTGGGGGCAAGGGAATTCCTCGCTTTTGTGGTGACACTGGTGGCAGCACTCTACTTTTGGGGCAAAACTCTATGGTTTTTAGCCATTTTTACCATAAAGTTTTGCCCCAAAAGTAGAGTGCTGCCCTGATGTCACTGATGTTACATCTGGAAGTGACATCATTGCATCACTCATGTCCCTGCCCACCCCTACAATGCCCCCCAAGTCCCCCCTTGAGCACAAGGTGGGCACCTGGCAACCCTATTAATCCTGGATCTCCTGTGGACTTTGGAACTGGATTGTTGGCCATTATTTTGAATCCTGTGTTTTTAGTATTTGTCCTATGTGTTAGAGGTCTAAAAATAAAGATGCCCTGGATACTCTTACAGAATGGTGCAATCCTTTAATCACCAATAGCACTTCACCAGCCTTACAGCCTCTTAAAAACGTGCAGCTCTGTGACTGCAAAATGGAGTCATTCCTTCACTGCTAATGAAATTACATTCGTGTCCAAGTAAGGGTGAACAAATTAGCAACAGATTAGGCATCTGGAAACTTTTAAGCAATTTTAACGAAATGTGCATTGTTATTAGGAAAAGATGTGTTTTGCTTTGGCTGGGGCATTATTCCTTAAAATGCTGCTCACCACAGATGAGCCTGATCAAATGAGAGAAAATTAAACAAGAGACCAAGCAGTTTGCCTCTTTGTGGAAGAACAGGGAGCACTGGTTCTGAAAATTATGAAAGGTGCAATCCAGAACGGCACCAGAACTACTTCAAGGCACAATTTGCATCTGACTAGCCAAGTGAGTCCTGAACCGGGATTCCCCCTGGGCTGAAAATGATCTACTCCCCACAGGTGCACATGGGAGGGTACAGTTCAAGTCATACTATACCACTGATGTCTCTAAGGACCGTTAGACCTGTCCAAACCTTGAGATCTTCAACTCTTTTATTTGGAAAACTTGAAGGCAACATATGACCATCAATTTAAATAAAAGGCTATCAAGATACAGACATGACACAGACAAGATACAGACAAGATACTGACATGAATATGGCTTTAAATGGCATGTTTACTTTTATAGCCCTTGTGACTGAACAGGGTTTAGGATATTTTATACCAATGGCCATTACTAGTTCATTCCACACTTCATAGCTGCCCAGTGACTGCACCCATAATCAGTGCAGAAGATTTCAGAATTGCATCTAAATTATTTTTATCAATTCAGGGCTATTTTTAGGCAGGAACGCACAGGAACGGAGTTCCGGTTGGCTCCTGAGTTGGCCACACCCAGCAGGAATTCCTTAGCATAATAGGCCACACCCAACAGCAGAAACTCATTAGGATTGGCTACATTTGGGGTGTGTGGCCTAACATGCAAAGGAATTCCTGCTACAATAAAAGCCCTAGGTTTTGACAACAAACAAGGTAAACAGAATAAGAAGCGAAGGGTGGGTGTGGCTGGATGACCACACTTCTGGTAACATGGGGGTGTGGCCTAACATGCTGAGCCATACTGCCAGGGATGTGGCCTAATATGCTAATAAGTTTCTGCTGTTGGGTGTGGCCTATTATGCAAATAAGTTCCTGCTGGGCTTTTTCTACAAAAAAGCCCTGTTTATCATAATGTCTAAAGTTCTGTGAAGATGGAATAAAAGTCACCCACCTGGACTTTGACACATCACACAGTAGGTTGTTCTTGCACAGAGAGAAAAGTAATGAAAGTCAAGGCAGTCTACAGCCATTGTATTCGATTCCATTTTGTTCACATTCAAAACAGGCTCCAGTTCAAATCACAGCATGGCTGTCGACTCAGTACTAGCTGGCCTTCAGTAAGCCATTACCTCTCACTGTGGATGTAAAACAGTTTTGCAAATCTTAGGAACCAGCCAGATTTTTTAGAAGCCAGCTTGGAGAAATGGGAAGACAGGGGCCTGACTGCAGCAGGGAGCAATGGAAGGCTTTTTCTTACTGATATGTTCAGCTTTTAGCTCTCTCCCCCTTTCCAGGCAATGTTTGCCACAGGGCCCAAGCTTATACAGAAACCCCTTCCTTCCATGCACATGTACTGGCTGGGATTATTCTTAAGCACTCTTCACATGCATTTAGACATTGTTGTTCTAGGACATGACAGACAGGCCTAGAGTTGCCAGGTCCCCTCACTGCTCTGGCAGGGGGATTTGGGGGGCATTCCAGGGTGGGTAGGGATGCCCCCAAGCCCTGCCCGCAGCTGCCCCTTTTCCTCCCCACCTGCCAGATTTAAAGGGCTTCAGCTGAAATCAGCCCCGTGCACCATGGCCCCCACCCTGCTTGCAAAAGAGCGCAGCATGTGGCCTGCGATCCCCCCCGCTGGATTTAAAGGGCCACACTGGTCTAGCTGGTCGGTGGGCCACAAGGTCCCTGCCAATCAGCTGAAGCCCTTTAAATCTGGCAGGAGGGGTGGTTGCTATTGGGGGCGGAGCTTCCCCCATGGGCCAAATGGCCAGGGGCAGATTGGAGCCGCCAAAAGTGGGGGAACCCCTCACCTGGACCTGGGGGCTGGCAACCCTAGCCAAACCCTACACAGCAGCACACTTAACCATCCCAGGGCCATAGCTGGGATTTTTGGCTTGGGGGGGCATTTAAATAACTTAGGGGGCACCAATGCTCCCTCTAAGCTGTGGAATCTTGTGAGCAAAAATTCTACTTTGTGAGCTACTGGCATTAAAGCTTTGAGTGAGCAATTTGGCTGCTGCATAAATTAGTTTGCTCTGGAGCCATCTTTCCTGAGCTAAGACAAAAAAGTATGAGCCGGAAGCTAAAGAACTGTGAGCTAGCTTTCACTAACTCAGCTTAGAGGAAACACTGGGGGCACCCCCCCACACACATACCCAGGCTGTGTCAGGATTAATGAGAAAGTAAGAGTTTTAAAAAGCAATGGGGGGGGGGGGCGAGGGTTCCAGCAGGCAGGGCAGGGCGACAGCATGAAAAATAAAATAAAATAAACCAGTTGGAGGTGAAGTCAGGAGGCCTGGGCGGTAAGTTGGGGGTCCTGGCCCTGAGATGCCCCACCGTAGCTACAAGCCTGAACCACCCCATGAATCCACCTTCTGGAAGGGAAAGTCTGTAAACTGAGGCTACTTCATCATTTTGCAAGGACTAGAAGAGACAAAGGAAAGTTTCATGCAATTTTTTCACCCCAAGCAAAGCACACTCTTCCCTTCCTGGTCCCTGTGTCACAACTGACCAGTGGGTGGGAGCATGCCAAGCCCTGGAAGAGCATCCGTGCTTTTCTGACCTGGCATCGAAATCTTCACACTCGATGCTTTCCCTCATGCTTGCTCATTGTGTCATGAATTAATGCCTCACGGAATTGACCGCAGAATCTGACCAGGGCAGCATTTTGTGACTCGTCAAAGAGCACGTTTCTGCTCACTCCCAAAACCAAAAACCTTCCCCAAGCACAGCCATTCAATCTGGCCTGGATATTGCAAGCGCTGGGTTAACAGTGTTCATTTAAATGCTCCTCTTTCATTTTCCTGCATCATTAGGAGTTAGCATAAGATGTAGCCAAGAAGAACAATTAACCTGCAGAGGAACCTCTGCTAGAGATCTTAAGCACCTTGCAATATTTTATCTGCGGCTTGCCCTTTGAGAGAGGTGTCCTAGGGAACTATGATGTCATCCCTTATCTACTGCAAAAGCCCTTCTGTGGTTTATTGTTTGATATTTTCATTAATAAAAAAGGCACACCCTCCGCTTAATGCTTGACACAGGGAAAAGGGGTAACGTCAGCAAAATGTTAATAGAGAAGAGAAGAGAAGAGAGTTCTCAAGCACCTCCCTGTATACTTGCCCATCAATCTGCCTAATTGTTACCTTTTCCTCTTCTGAACTAAGGACCTCTCTCTGCAAGCTCTGAGTATTGCAGCAGAAACTCTGAAGAAACTGAATCACCCACACACTGGCCAGCTTTTCATTTTGCAAATCCCCCCCTTGCCCCCCTCCAGCAGCCTCTCCCAACAAATGCGCCCATTTGCCTTTGGGCTGGCTACTGAAAGAAGGCTAGTATTCCCAAGGAGGGCAGATTCCATTACCACTTAGAATCATAGAGTTGGAAGGGATCTCCAGGGTCATCTAGTCAGGAAATTCACAAATACCTCCCCCCCACACCCCGAGTAACCTCCTGTTCCATGCCCAGAAGGTGACAAAAAACCTCCAGGATTCCTGGACAAACTGGCCTGGAGAAAAATTGCTTCCTGGCCCCAAAGTGGTGATCAGCATTTCCCTGGGCGTGTAAGAAAGGGCCATGATATCTAAGCACTGAGGCAACCCTTCCTGCCCTCCCTTTCATGATCTGCCTAAATTCACAGAATCTGCATTGCTGTCAGATGGCCATCTAGCCCTGGTTTGAAAACCTCCAAAGAAGGAGAGCCCACCACCTCCTGAGGAAGCCTGTTCCACTGAGGAACCGCTCTGTCAGGAAGTTCTTCCTAATGTTTAGGCGAAAACTCTTCTAATTTAATTTTAACCCGCTGGTTCTGTTCCAACCTTTTGGGGCAACATAAAACAACTCCGTACCATCCTCTAGATGACAGCCCTTCAAGTACTTGAAGATGGTTATCATATCACCTCTCAGTCATCTCCTCTCCAGGCTAACCATACCCAGCTCCTTCAACCTTTCCTCATAGGACTTGGTGTCCAGACCCATCACTTTGCTAATCCCTATGCTAGCATTGCTTTCTGTTGGTGTTTACAGGATTTTCCAAACCCTGCACACATGTTCAGCAGCAAAAGGCTCACTTTGCATCCTCACAGAACATAGCTCAGCATCCATTTAGCTTCCCTGTTTTTTCTGGTGGGTTAAATTCAAGGTGAACTTGGGAGGCTCCTACCTCCTCAAGACAGGCATTGCGTGCCAGGAATGTTGCAGTAAAACAAGACCTGAGACATAGGTTTTTAACACAATTTTATGCATCCGTGGATGGGTGGGGGAACAATACCTACAATTTCCACAAGGTAAGGCAAAAAACGCACATGTGGAAACATCTACAAATCTCGTCAACCATTAACAAACCTTGAGTTAGCCGCTATAAAGAACACAGAGCTGCCTAGCTGGTAAATCAATATGGAACATTTTTTAAAAGGGGGCAGCAGCCACCGTGGGAGGGGAAGCAGGTGTGGCAAACCAGGGTGTCATCACGCACAGACCCCTGCCTTCATTTACAAAACTGCACACATCTGGTCTATTTGGACACATCTGAAGAGGATGTCAAATGTTCGGCTTCAATAAAGGAAACAAACAGCTTGTAAGCCAAAGAAGTGGCTGGCTGAGCATCCCTGGCCAGCATGGAACACAAAGGATCCTTTCTCACAAGGTGCAATGCTCCCTCTAAGCCATGGAGTCTTGTGAGCAAAAATTCTACTTTTTAGGCTACACCGGCATTAAAGTTGTGAGCGAGTGATTTGGCTACTGCATAAATTAGTTTGTTCTTGGATCTATTCTTCCTGAGCGAAGACAAAAATGTGTGAGCTGGAGGCTAAAAAACTGTGAGCTAGCTCACACTAACTCAGCTTAGAGGGAACAATGACGAGGTGCTATTTTTTTATTTGGAGGAGGGCACTATATTGAGAGAAGATGGTGCCCATCGACAGTCTGAAGTGGCATTCTTCTTCTTAGAAGCTGATCATCATATTCTGCTGTTGCATTTGTAAATCAGGCCTCAGACTTATCCCACTGCAAATAGTAATAATTTGGGAAGCCATGGAGAGGGAGGGTAAGGTAGATAAAAACTGATGGTTTTAAAAACTTCAACAAAAAACAGATTTTTTTAAAAAAAAAGTTAAATTGGATTTTTTAAAAAAGTTCCAACTATAAGTTTCTTTTTCAAATGATTCGGTTTAAAATGTAATTTGCATTTCAGATTCAGTTTTAAGAGATTATACTCTTGCAGAGTAACCCTTGTATGAAGAAAGAAATGTGTGTATGGGGGGTTACTATCGTAGTTATTGCACTGCTTGATAACTGTGTCATAAAACAATGCTACTCCATTTTAAATCAATATGCTTTTGTAGGTATTGTAACAAATTAAAGACTGACTGTGCCACTGAGATATTGCCAGGGCATAAAATGCCCAAGGGAAAACTTTATTCCATAAGCCTGGCTGAGAAAGAGGGGTTGTGGAGGTTTATTGATAAGAACCTGGCCAGAGGATTTATCTGCTTGCTGCTCCAGTGCTATTCTGGAAAAACAAGGAGTGGGGGGGGGGTTTAGGCTGTGTACAGACTATTGAGGGTCATTAGGGTTTCTCCCTTTGTTGCTGCAATAAAGATTTTTAATCCTTTCACTGTTACTCAACCGGTGATTATTGAATGAGGAATAGTGGGCTCTGAGGCATTCCAGTCCCCCAGGAGTAATCCCAATAACATCATTATGTCAGGACATTGTGTGGTGACACTGTGCTTTTTGGGCAAAACTCATAGAGGTTTGCCCAAAAAGCACAGTGTCGCCACACAGTGTCCTGATGTGATGACGTCACTTCCACGTGACATCATCATGTTGGGGACGTCACCACATGACGCCCCTGTTTGGGGGTGGGCAGAAGGCCAAAAAAAATAAGGGAACCCCCACCTGGACCTATCAGTCTTTCTGCCCCAATCCCATGTTTTGAGGAAAACAAAGACTTGGCCATGTCACCTCTGAGTAAAAGGCATTCTACACATGTTAAGAGGCACACAGTAATTAAAAACACGCATCACGTGGTGTGAGACTGGGTACTCATTTTTCTCCTCCTGTCCTGCTACCCTGGCCCCAGCTACTACTAAGGCAAATGCTTGGCTGCAGAGGATGCCTCTCAAAAACTGTATAAAACACAGATTTTCTGCTGTTGTTCTCCCATGCCACTAATGCTATTAAAGAAAGAGTCAAGAAATAAAGACGGGGCAAGAGAGGAAATGGTATGGGACAAGAAATTCAATTAATGATTCAGCTGGAGAGTCCAGAGCCTTGTTGCAGCTAGGATTGCCGGCCTCCGGGTAGGTCCTGGAGATCTCCCAAAATTATTGCTGATCTACAGAGATCAGTTCCCCTGGATTAGGGTTGCCAGCCGCTGCCCCAGGTGGAGGTGGGGGTACCCTGCTGCCAGACCCTGCCCCCCAGCCACCAATCAGCTGGCCAGTGGAGAGACTTACCAGGAGAAGGAGGAAGACCCAGATCACGTTACCAGCGTCACACAGGAAATGACATCATCACCCCAGTGACGTCCTGGCAGTGTTCTGGTATTTGGGCAAAAACTCTATTTTAGAAGCCATTTTTACCATAGTTTTTTGCCTGAATACCAGAGCATTGCAGCAATGTCACAGCATGATGACATCATATCCTGTGCCACGCCAGGCATATGGCCTGGGACCCTCTTTCTCCTAGTAAGTTCCCCCATCCCCCACCAGTTGCCGGGATGGATCTGGCAACCCTACCTGGATTAAATGGCTGCTTTGGAGGTGTGGATTCTACAGCATTATACCCTGCTGAGTTCCCTTCCCAAATCCCTGCCCTTCCCAGGCTTCACTCCAAAAATCTCCAAGAATTTCCAAACTGGTTGGCAACACTAGGTGCAGCTCCCCCTTCATTCTGAGGCAATCTAAACTACTTGCACATTTCCCCCTTTAACACCTGTAAGGAAAAGCACTATAGATGTTACTTCGAAAGCTAGATACTGAAAGAAGGGTCAAAGTACCTCTCTGAGGAGGCATTGCCCTCCATGTGCCCCCGGTAGAGACATGTCTTTAAATACTTTTTTAAAAAGACCTATTTGCCCCAAAGTCAGCACAACAACAGAAGAATTACTCTCCAGACTCCCTAATATTTCTTGCAGTGTACAAATGTACGCTATGATTTTTCAGACAGTCATACAGACATTTTCTATGCATATCAAAAGGAAAACGCATTAGGCAGTTGTTCAATATCTGGAAATGCAACAAAGAACAAGTTATGTATTCATAAGAATTTCATGCATTCAATGGCCCTCTCCTTTAAAATCACATGCACGTATCTTTAATCATGTGTGAAATCCCACTGGGATTAATTGGAATAGTCAAGGTTTTTTAAAAAAATGAAGGGAAAATGCATTTCAAAGACTACGGTCACATGTTCTTTTTGCCACTCATTTTTGGCACGTCATTTGGGTTGCATTTTCAATAAATCCCTTATTATCCGGTGGAAGGATATGATGAAATCCCAGAGAGATTTTTAAAAAAACCTGTTTGGAGCTTGTCTTAAGCGCTTGACGTGGCGACAGCCCAGTGGTGCTGGACACACCGTCTCACGTTAACACGCTTCGCTTTTTCATCTGTGCAGTCTCTCAAGCAACTCACAGGACACAAATGGAAAAGGAGACTTGGACTTAGGATATTGGGGCGGGGGGTGGTATTTATGTCTTCATATCCTGTTTGAGGGACTGAACTGAGCATGCTATCCAGTAGAATACTGGGAATCGAGTCTCTAAAAACAAGGCAATGAGCTGGAAACTTGTGACTGTTCTCTTTTTGTCACAAAATGTTAACGTGAGGCCTGTTTAGGAATAATAAAATCTTTTGCTGTGCAACACACAACCACATGGAAACCTCCGCACACTCACATATACACAAACTATCCACATCAGTGGTATCTGTTTGTCCAGTGCAGCAATCAGCGATAGCACCTCAGATGGAGCTTGGAATTACAACTGATCTCCAGACTACAGAAATCATTTCCATGGAGGGTGGACTTTATGACATTATACCATATTGGGGTCCCTCCCCTTCCCAAACCCCACCTTCCCCAGGATCCACCCCCAAATATCCAGGAATTTTGCAATCCAGAGCTGGCAACCCTAAAAGCACACCTGAAGCAGCCTTATATTGAATCAGACCATTGCGTCATCAAAGTCAGAATTGTCTACTCCAATGGGCAGTGGCTCTCCAGGGTCTCAGGCAGAGGTCTTTCACATCACTTACACCCTGATCTTTTTAGCAGGAGATTCTGGGGAAATGAACCTGGGGCCTTCTGTGTGCCAAGCAGATGCTCTGCCACTGAGTCACAGCCCCACCCTGAGCAAAACTAATCAAATGAGCCGTGACCAGGGCTATTTTTGGGCAGGAACACACAGGAACAGAGTTCCGTCTGGCTCCTGAGTTGGCCACACCCAGCAGGAACTCATTAGCATAATAGGCCACACCCAACAGCAGAAACTCATTAGGATTGGCTACATTAGCGGTGTGTGGCCTAAAATGCAAAGGAATTTCTGCTACAAAAAAAGCCCTGGGTTTTGACAACAAACAAGGTAAACAGAATAAGAAGCAAAAGGTGGGTGTGGCCTAATACACTAATGAGCTGTGCTATCAGGGGTGTGGCCTAATATTCTAATGAGTTCCTGCTGTTGGGTGTGGCCTATTATGCTCATGAGTTCCTGCTGGGCTTTTTCTATGAAAAAAGCCCTGGCCGTGACTATAGAAATTAAATCTAGGCCTTATTACTGTACAGGAGATCATGCCCTAGAAGGAAAAGGTTCCAGAGCCAGTCCTTTTTTATGATTTGACACTTGAGGTGCATACTCATTCACACTGCCATCACTTTTAATAGTCCCTATGCCCTCTAAGATGCTACTATTTAGCCATTGTTGTGACATTACCCAATTCACAATGTGACCCTTGACTGGAGTTGCACAAGCTGCTGTGCAAGTAAACCAATTGTGGGTGGGAGGCACAGGAATGGCTCAGATGCTTAGAGAGACTCTGGAACTGGATAATAATATGACTGTATGACTGTTAACACACAACATGAATTTCAGGTCTGCATTATACCATGTAGAGGGATGACTGTGCTTTTGAATGGGGAACATGATGTGCAGTTAAACCACTTGTGGAAAATTATATGCAGGTCATCTTCAACAACTATTATAAATCTGAACTCTTAAAATGGTATATTTGGTTTACTTGCTGTGCCCCAAAACTACCAGGATGAAGAAAAACAAAAATGACTGTATAAAGAAAGGGACCTTGTTTACCTATCCCTGCCCACTTTCCCTCACTTCGAAAAAGGGGTGGAAACAAAATGGACAGGTTTAATGGCTTGCAGCCACTTCAGCCTAACAGCAGGGTGGGCGCACCCATCGGGTGTTAGGCTGAAATGGCTGGCAGCCATTGGCAGCTATTTCAGTGGTCCAAATCTTGGATCTTGGAAGCAGGGGAAAGAGAAATGGATCTGTTCTGCTTCCCTCTGCTTGGAAGTGGGGGGAAGCTAAATGGATTGCGGGGTGGGTGACAAAGTCCAGCAAATGTTCGTGAAGGTCCCTTCCCAGAACGTTGGTTCGGTGGCTATGAACTGGGCCACGTTTGTGCTGAATTCTGGCTCATGAACTGGTCTGGAAATCCAGTGTAATTCAGAGAGATCTCCAGGATGCTCCTGGAGGCTGGCAAATCTAACTGGAGAAGTTATTTTTCAGCAGCATCTCTACTAAATTGGTAACCTATCCACCCCCACCCCCAATTGTATCCTGACCATCAGCTAATTCTATCAAGGTGGTTAGCAATAAAAATAACCATGAAAATACAATAAAATCCAGTAACCAATAAACTGAATTATGTCATAAGACATCAATCCATCAGGTGCCACATATCTGACAAAGATGGTGAAAAACATGCCAGAAGCATAAATTCCATATTCAAGCTAGAGCTGAAACAGTTAGTCAATGAATCAGTTAGATTAATTGAGCAAAACCCTTTTAATCTATTAAAATGATGCCCATGATCATAATTTTCAGCAGAACATAATTGGGGGGGAAGGTATATGTGCTTACAAAAATGTGGAAAACAGCCACAGTCTTAGAAGACACATTCTTCCTTTCTTCCCATAAGAGCTTCTTCAAAAACGGGGCCTGCTATGAGCATCGTTTTTAGAAAAAACAAACTTTCCCCTCCAAAACTAATATGTACATGTATGCAAATTTATGCAGCAGCAATCAAATAATTGATTAATCAATTCAATTTAAATGTTCAATCAACTAAAATGTCTTTAATCAGGTGGCAGCTGGCCCTCAAACCCAACACAACAGCCAGTGAACTTCAGTGTTGTTACTCTGCTAGTAACACTGCAACATTTCAGGGAGAAGCTCTGCTTAGTAGGATGCCTTTTAAAATGAAGATATCATTTAAAGATATTTCCTTGCATACACATAGCTTACCTTCGGTCATACAGTGAAGATTCTTGTGCACTGGTGGCAGCTGCTGCCAAAGCATCTCCCCCCCCCCAAAAAAAAAAAAATCAGCTCAGCCAATAAGATCTCCAATTGCCAATCAGAAGCCCTACAGGGCAAAAGGTTCCACCTGGCCCTGCCCACTTTCTAAAAACCTTTGGGAGGCACCAGGAACTGTATTAGCAGGCTCCATGGCACCAGTGGACACCACATTGAGGACTCCTGGTGTAAAAGACATTTTAGACCACTACGACCAACTGAGACTCAAGACATGATTCTAGGAGCACCACCAAGCTTCAGATATTATCCACCTACTCTCTAACCAAAGGACCACACACCACTGATATCTGCCTGATCAAGACTGAGTTTCAGCCTCAGAGCCATCATCCATCCCATTACTGACTCTCAGCTCCAGATGTTGGAATAAGCCAGCTGAGGCAGCAATCTTCATGCTGGGCCAGTGTCTACAGGCTGAGATCAAGTGGCTGAGAAAGAACAAGCTAAAGTTGCACCCAGGCAAGAGGGAGGAGATGTTGGTTGGGTCCAGCTTACCTGAGGGACCGCCTTTCCCTACATGTTCCCCCAAGGGCAATTCGGTCTGGGGGCTGACATCTCCTGGAAATTCCGGGCCCCAGAGATGTGAGGCTGGCTGCCACAAGAGCCAGGGCTTTTTCGGTGGCGGCTCCTACCTGGTGGAAGGAGCTCCCAGAGGAGATCCGGGCCCTGCGGGACCTTGTCCAGTTCCACAGGGCCTGCAAGACAGAGCTCTTCCGCCAGGCTTTTGAGTAGGAGCTACCACTGCCGCTATTCCACCTTCGATATCCCACCTCGATAACCCGTGCCATCGCACTCCCATCATCTTGGTTTTAAATGTTATGTTGATGCTGTATTGTCTGTATTGTCTGATTTTATAATTTTATCTGTTGATATTGTTTTATGTTGTTTAAATTGACATTCATGCCCATTGTTAGCCGCCCTGAGCCTTTGGGGAGGGCGGGATACAAATCGAAACAAATAAATAAATAAATAAAATAAATTATGCGGGCACTTTGGCACAGCATACCCTACCCACTTTTGATGGGGTGGGGTTGAATTTTACAATCTTAGTAAAGAGCTTAGGGGTATAATTGGTTTAAGAAGGTTAGAGAAACACTAGTCAGTGAGGCCATGTCAATGGAGCTCAAAAAGGGAGGTAATTTTTACACCAAATGCAGGGAATAGCATTATTCTTTGCCCCTGCATTTACCTTTTCTCCTAAAAAAGAAACAGTCCTCTAGCATCACATCCTTGGAACTTCCTGACAGGAGGCACCATGAAGCAGTAACCTCAACAATGGCAGGGATTCAAAGGGTGATGCTATCAAAGGCTACTGAGAGGTCTGGGAGAATTAGGAGGGACACATTACTGCATCTAACTCCCAGAAAAGTTCATCCACTTTCATAACCAGCACAGGCACTTTTCTAGGAAAACTTTGTATGGAAATGCTTTCAAAGATCAAAATTATCAGGGATTCCCTAAGAACCACACATATTTTCACTCTGGCTGTGAATCAAACAATTTGAAATTATTGTAAGCCATCTTGAACTAAGAGAAAAGGCGGGATATAAATCTTTTAATAAATAATTAAATAAGCAGAAAATGACAGGTTATCCAACTCTATATGCTGTCAAAGGCTTTCACGGGCAGAGTTCATTCATTGTTGTAGATTTTCCAGGCTGTGTCAAGGTTGGCACAGAGAGTAATCCTGCTGCTGGCGAAACGTCCGGTCCTACAATGCCAAGACCATGGCCATGCAACCCAGAAAATCTACAACAACTAGTATACAACTCTAAGATTAGAAACTGGTGCAAGGGAGGGAAGAGGAGGCTGCTCGGGGATGGGTGGCTTCCAAATGTGGCTTCAGCACGGCAGGAGAACCTCATCCGCAGCAGTCAAGTGGAACCTCTTCACTTCAGGGACTGGTAAGTTGGGAGCCACTGCAGCCATATTCATACCTCTCCACTCGGCCTGCAGCTCCAGGGATGCTGTCCCGGATGGCTGGAGGGATCAGCGTTTGCATGTGGGGTGTGTGTGCAGACAGTCCTCATTGGGGTATGGGAACATCTGCCCAGTGCTGCACTGCTGGCTCTCCAGTCCACCCATGTGGGTTTTCCTCTGCACCCCACCCCACCCGTGGGGCCTTGCAGTGAGGACACGCCAACTTGGAGCTTCCGAGTTGCTGTCCTTTATACAGTTTATATCTCCGGTAGCCAGCATGACATTTTATGGCACATGTGGCCCGGCCTGACAAAATGACATTTATGTCAGATCCAGCCCTCATAACAAATGAGTTTGACACCTCTGGTCTAGGACTCTTTATAACTGAAGCCCTGGACAGAGGAATTATAGTTCTAACAGGACTAGCAAGCGTCTCTCAAGGGCTAATTTAAAGGCCCTGCAAGGGTTTGGGCCAGTGGTGGAAAGAAGCTGCATTATCCGGAACCAATAACTCCTGAGGAATGAATATGAACTGGGCCTCACCTGCACCCCCTTCCAGGTTATCTTTTTAAAGCAGCCTCTTCCTATGCACAACTGGCCGAGCAGAAGAGCCATTCCAGTCAGACTTTCAATCTCTGCGAGCAAGAACCTGATGATATACAGTCCAATTAAGGAATGGCTCCTCATTCCATAAGAGCTTTTTACATTCTCTATAAAACATCTTCTTCCTCCCACATAAAATGTACAATATGTATCAGTGTCAGTGTGAAATAGTGACATAAGAGAAATGAAAATGGGTGCAATTAAATCTAGGCTCTATTGCTGTTTTAACAAGGAAAATATATCGTTAATTAGTCCTGGGAATTCTCTGTCAATTATCCACAGCGTAGGCACCAGAGAAGCCTTCGAGCTTTTGATAGTCAAATGAAAGATTGTTCATTTCCACTTAAATATCGGGGAACAGTGCTGCCTCAAGAGGAGTATTTTTACTTCAGGTCTACGGTGGTACAAATCTTTCACATATGGTAGCAGATAAAAACGTAAGTATGTTGTTCCCACATTGCCCTGTACTGAATCTTATGGAATGCTGAGGAATTCATCCTTTCATCTTTCAGACAGGGGTCAGTGGTTGCGCTATATATTAGATTTCTCTGACAACAGATCCTACATGTTTTCAAGCAGAGAATTAAACTTCAATATCCAACTGTTTTCCTCTTGTGCTTGAAATTGGTAAATGACACCAACCAAAGTCATCTTTCTACTGATACACACAGTACATGGATGGGAACTCCTTGAACTTCAGGAGAACTTGTGTCTACACAAAGCTGTTTTGGTCTTATTCTCATAGTCTGTTTTTATAATACAAACAGACTGTGAAGCTACTTCTATGGGTCTTTTGTTTTGTCTGTGTTGACTTGTTTTTTTTTCTCTCCTAAATGCGTCCCTCGTAAGACAAGATCAAGGCCAAAATTAGAAGTTAGAAGTGATGGACAGACTTCCCCCATTCCATTCCATTATTGTTCTGGAATTTGACTGTGCACTCCATTCCACTCTTCCTTAATTCTGGTTTTAGTAGGAGAATTTCTAAAATTACTTCCAGAGCTGGAACATGTGAGGTATGCTGCAATTTTCAGTTCCTGTAGTTTGTATCTACAGCCCCACCACAGAGTTACCATGTGCATGTGCATATTAATAAAACAGTTTTTAAAAAGTGTAATTGTATGAATGGCTCCATCAAGGATCTATTGGGTTTGGTTCTTTACAGACATGCAACTGTGCCCATATGCATCTATAGAAAGACCACACAAAAAAGATCTTGGATATAACCAAACATGCAGCAAACTGCACTTATACAGAACTCTGGAGGGAAATCAGAAACAAAGAACTAGAAGAATGGAAGATTCCTTATGGTTTGGCTGCAGTTCAGAGGAACTCCGAAACCCAGCAAAAAGTTCAGACAAGCGTTACAGAAGCATCCCTAGACTTTGCAGGAGATCGAGGGCTGCTGCCAAAATGGCAAATCAGACTCAATTAAATAGGATTTTATCCCACCCTCCCAAGCTTTCAAGGTGGGTTAAAGATAATGGAAAAACCCCAACAACCAACAACTAATCAATCAAGTCAAAAGTAGCGTAATAAAACTACAGCATAACCAGATCTGAAACCAGACTCATCTCCAAAACACTGAAGATTTACACTTGCTCAAGCACTCCACCATTCAGCCTATTCTTTAACTTTCTTGGATCCTAGAAAAATTTTTTTTCAGAAGGTGTACAACTGCAGCCTTCCAGGTGGCCTGAACTTCAACCTCCCACAACTAAGCTTCACCGCTAACTGGTCTCCTTTGGCTTGCTGCAAAGAAGCTAGGTGGGCAAAGGCTGAGCATAGAGGGGTTGCCTACATGTTTGCAAGCCCCTTCCTCAGTGTCCTCTGTTTGTAATTATGGAGAGTCATCCAAGTAATGGTGACTTCAGTCGGCTATGTCGACATCCTGCGGCTATGTTGACATCCCAAGGCTGAACAGTGGGATCTATTTTTGCAGAAGCAGGCAATTTTATCAGCAGCATGGCTTGTGCAAATGTCACTACAAACCACCTAATTATCTAAGTTTACACAATTAGGGGTTTGTTAAGAGAAGCTCCTCCTCACAATTCAGACAAGCTTTGCTGGACAGCTACAAGCAAAAACAAGAGTGGCAAAAAAGAGGGAACGTTTTGTCACAATCTCCACTAGAAACCCAGTTCTGAGACAGCCCTGTGGTTGCCACAGGGATCATAAAGCTCTCAGCCTCCCCAGATAAGACAAGAATCTGAAGTCTCTGAGGATTAAACAAATCCAGGGGCCTCAGCCCTAGGGGCAAGACCACCTTCACCAACTCAAGCAAAGGAAGCCAAAAGGTGGCAAAGTACAGAGTACCAATGGAATGGCTCGAGTTCTACTGATAAAATATCTTCAAAAATCACAAAAAATTAATTTCCAAGATCCGTACTAAAATAATCAGCCCAAACCAAGCCTCAGTTGCTTCCAACTATCTGTGCCTAACCACGCTGGCATATTTAAGAGACAGCTTTGTATTCTATAAGCAAGTATCACCTTTTCTAGAACTTCTATTAAAGACAGTCCATTAGAAGATGCTTTTATACTAGGCTCTCAGAACAAAAGGAGCAAGTTAGTTAAGACTAAAAGTTTTAACAGATGATTTAAAAGTTTAAGAAGTGAGGCAGGTGGTGACTAGAAATGGCTTTTTCGGTGGTTGTACCTCACCTTTGGAATATCCTTCCCCTCGAGGTGTTTTTCCAGCTGCACCAGGTCAGGCAACTGGCCCCTTACCTGTCTCCCCCTGACCTAGCTACAGTAATCCACACAAGGGTCACCTCCAGGCTAGAATACTACAACTTGCTCTACATAGGGCTACCCTTGAGGTACCCAGAAACTCCAGCTGATCCAGTACATGGCTGCGTGGGTCCTCAATGCGACCCTTTGCATGGCACATATTCAACCTGTGCTGCGTGAGCTGTACTGGCTTCCAGTAGAGTGCTGGATCAGGTTCAAGGTTCTGGTGTGAACCTTTAAAGTCCTTAACGGCCTGGGACCCACGTACCTTCAGGACCGCCTCTCCTGGTACACCTCCAGAAGAGCTTTATACTCAGGAGATAAGAACTTCCTGGTGATCCCCAGTCCAAATGATATCTGGCTGTTCTCAACTAAGGCCAGGGCTTTTTCTGCCCTGGCCCCTACCTGGTGGAATTCTGAATATCATCTGTGCCCTGCGGGATTCATTGCCGTTCTGCAGGGCATGTAAGGCAGAGATATTCCGCCAGGCATTCGGTTGAGGACAGCGATGGTCCCCTATCTAGTCTGGCACTCCTTTTCCTCTTTCTTTCCCTCCTCCCTCCTCTACGAGGCAATGGCACTCCAGGAATTACTGCCACCAGATTGGCTTAGGCTGCTGTAAATTGTATTTTATGTATTATTTTAATTTTGAAACCTCTTTGTAGGATTTGTAATCTTACCACTGTTGTACACTGCCCTGAGCCCTGTCTTTCAGGGGAGAGCAGACTAAAAGTTGAATTTAATAAATAAATGGACACGGCTCCCTTTTAAGCACCAGGCCAAGACATTTCTCTTTACTCAGACTTTTAACTAAGGGGATTTAATTCTTTTTTTTTTTAATTTTACTTTTACAGTCTGATAGTAGTCTGACCTGGATAGCCCAAGCTAGCCCAATTTCATCAAATCCTAAAAACTAAGCAAGGTTGGCCCTGGCTAGTAGTTGGATGGGAGACCACCAAGGAATACCGGGGTCGTGACATGGAGGCAGGCAATGGCAAACCACCTCTGAAGTCTTTTGCCTTGAAAGCACTATAGAGTCGCAGTTTGGTGTAGTGGTTACGTGCGTGGACTCTAATCTGGGAGAACTGGGTTTGATTCCCCACTCCTCCACTTGGAGCTGTTGGATGACCTTGGGCAAGCCATAGTTCTGTCAGAGCTGTTCTCTCAAGGACAGTTCTGGAAAAGAGCTCTCTCAGCCCCCACCTACCTCACAGGGTGTCTGTTGTGGGGAGGGGAAGGGAAAGGAGATTGTAAGCCGCTCTGAGACCCCAAGGGAAGTGCGGAGTATAAATCTAATCTCTTCTCTTTTTCTTCTTCAGCTGTGACTTGATGGCACTTTCCACCACCAGTAGTTTGAGGAAGGTTTTATGGGGGATCATTTTAGACTGTTTTTAATGGCTTTGTTTTTAATAGTTTGTTCATTTTAAGATTTTTATGCTCTTTTATGATTTCATTATGCTTTACATTGTGAGCTGCCTTGAGTTTTTCTGGAGAGGCAGCATAGATTTGTTTTTCTAAATAAATAAATATCCACATCAATGTTAATATAAAGAATAATGAAATGGTAATAGCCTTTCTGTTTTGATCAATGGGGATTTTGTTTTACCTTGGAATAATTGGTTGTGTGTGTGGGGGGAAAGCTCCTTAAAATAGTATAATTCTTGGAATGGCTAGGCCATACGTTATTCTAATTTGTATGACTCAAACTTGCAGTGCAGAGAAGTACTTGACTTAATGGAGCTTTTGATTAACAGTTTGGTAAGATTCTAACTTCACTTCAAACCTGCAGCGCCCTTCCCACCCCGCGCTTCTTGGGAGCAGGTATGAAGCACTCTCTGGCCACACCTTCTAGAAGAAAAATAGAAAATGAATGGATCTGAGTTTCCCTTGTGCCAGCAGATTCATCCAGACTTTTAGAAACACAAATAAAAGCGGCACACTGGATCCTACTGAGTTCATTGCAAAAATATAATCTTTACAAAGCCAATGTATCACTGCATTACAAAGCCAATGTATCACTGCAAGTTTCATTCATGAGACAATTTAAACCAGGGGTCCCCAGCCTTTTTGAGCCTGTGGACACCTCTGGAATTCTGACACAAGGGGAGGTGGGCACAACCACAGAATGGCTGCCACAGGAGGCGGGGCCAGCCGCAAAATGTCAGGGAGTGAAGTTATGTTTCATTCTAATAGTAATTCTTCAACTTTTCAGGCAGAAGCTGTGCTTAACAGGATGCCTTTTAATCTGCACAGTCCATTGGAAGCTCTTCTGGGCATTGGGTTGCCAGGTCCTACCTTCCATCCATTGGGGGGGGGCTCCTGGGTCCTTTGTGGGACCTTCTGTCATGTGCACAAATGATGTCATCACGGCAAGGATGTCGCTTTAGTTTTTGGGCAAAACTCTTATGGTTTTTTGCCTTCAAAACCATAGAGTTTGCTCGAAAACTAAAACCTGATATCCCCAACATGATGATGTCACTTCCAGGTGGCAGCTCACCAGGCAATGTCTCTGTTTGGGGGTGGGGTTTCCCCGCTGGCCAGCTGGCTGGTGGCAGACCCAAGCCAGCAAAAGCAGGGGAATCCCTGCTGGGAACTGGGGGCTGGTAACCCTAGCTGGGCAAAAGCTTTCTAAAAGCACTTGGCCGGCACCAAGAAAGTGTTGACAGGCACTTCATGGGCACCATGGGCACGCCCATGGACACCATGTTGGAGGGAGCCCTGCTTTAAAAGCTTGTTTGTTCATACTCTTTCTACTCCACTTATTAATTAATAAACCAAAGTAGACTGGTGCCCTTCTTGATATCATGCAGTATCCTAAACATTCTTACTCAGAAGTAAATACTGAGTTTACTAGGACTTGTGTATGACTATTGGACCCCACCAGCTAATTAAATCAAAAGCTCCCAGGCAGGGGGGGGTCTGCTTGGTGCACACCCACATAGCCCCCACTAGAGCCTTCCACTGAGGCGAGCCAGAATCCCAATGATAATAGACACTAAGGCTTCTCAGAGGTCTAGCAAAGCTGCCAGGTTTGTTTTTAAAGGAGAGTGGGGATCAAGCTTCCTCCCTCACTCCTTCCAAGCCCAGGATCCTTTCTGAAGCCTGGCAGAAAATCCAACAGGAGGAGCAAACTGCTGCAAACCCACCAGTTGCTGCTGGGTCCTAAAGAGACTCAGCTCCTTGCAGATGAGCGCAAACAGGGAGATACCGGCTCATATTCATGAGGCTATCCATCAGGGGGTGAAGGGGCTGGAGGGAGGGAGGGGGAGCTGAGGGTCAGGGGAGGGGCCCGCAAAAACAGCGTTAGCTATGGGCCTGAATCAAATAATGCAACAAGGGGAGAGGGCTGAACTTCACCTCTACCAGTATCATGACCCCACCAATGCTCCCTCTAAGGTGTAGAGTCTTGTGAGCAAAAATTCTGCTTTGTGAGCTACTGGCATTAAAGTTATGAGCAACAATTTGACTACGGCATAAATTAGGTTGCTCTGGAGCCATCCTTCCTGAGCTACGGCAAAAATGTATGAGCCAGAGGCTAAAAAAACTGTGAGCTAGCTCACACTAACTCTGTGTAGAGGGAACATCGCCCCCCTACCTAAATTGCATATATGGCTGCTTTGGGCTGCTTTAAAAAAAAAGAAAGAAAAAAGAACTCCAAGATATCCTGATATCCTAGCCATGCAGTAGGTTATGCCTACTTTGCCCCTCTTAATTTCAATAGAGTCAATTCAGACAATGAAATAGTTTATGCCCCAAAATTATGCTTGGATGGTAGCCTAAATACAAAATGCTAATGAAGCACCACACAGTAAGCAAATAAACAGTATATATATATTAATTCCATCAAAAGCAAACTCCAAATAATAATCCAAGCATCTAAAGAAGTGAGCAGTGGCTCACGGATGCTCATACCTTACCATAAATTTTGTTAGTCTTTAACATGCTACTGGACTCTTTTCTAATCCAAGTAACAGTCATGCAATATATACTGGGACACACTACAACAAAAATTTCATAAATGTATATTGTAGATACATATCTGAAGGCGTTACAGGAATCTGGTACTCATCGTTTTTCAATAGATAACATATTTCTAATTCATGACTTTTATTAACAAATACTTTCTTAACAGCTAGCACATTCTAATCTTTGGGGGAAATTATGCATCCATATACCAGAATATTGGAGCATCTAATATATAGACTGGATTTTTGCTTTGCCGTGTATGCTGCTCTTTTGTTTTGTTTTTTAAATAGTGTTTCGTGTCACCCACACTTGTGGGTGTCAGAAAAATAAGCTGCCGAGGCGGTGCTGCTTCTCCTTCTGCAGGGCTGGCCTTGGGAGACGGGGTGTGTCAAGGCAACAGTGCTCTCTAGAGGAACAAATATAATGCCGTTTACAGCTGTTTTATTAATTCTCATTGCTGTACATTCAGCTCCATTTTAAAATTCCAACTATATTGATGTTGGCTTTCGCTCTTTAAATGGTTACTAATGGTATTTTTAAGTGTTGGGAAACTATTGAACCCTCCAAAAAAAAATTTTTTTTTTCCAAAACCCATTTTTAACTTCGTTTCAGAGTGGCTGTTCCGAGACCGAAGCTAATGCTCCTCTCCCACAATTGTGTTCACTTTCCTAATCTGCTTTATCAGTTTAATATTTCATGTGATGCCATTAGGACCCAGGGCTGAATGACAGTTCTCAGGGGCCTTTTTTAAAAACTTGAATGTTGCTACCACAGTCTCTTACAGGAACAGCTACAGAACGTAGTGGGCATGAATCTTCCCATCTGAGGATCTTAGTTCTGTGAAAGAGAAGGGCATTCAAAGCTGCATTATGCTCCTGAGTAGATCCTGATTTCACATGTGGATTACAGGCATGTTTTTATGGGAAATTGCCCAGTGAGCATAAAGGGATGGGGTGTCAGGAAAGATGCAGAACACGGGGCAGTTTATGCACACTATCTTTCAGAGTCTGTTATGGGGAAGCCAAGAAAATAGTAGCAGTACCATAGTTTGATTACCAATGGAATTCTGGCGTGGAGAGATGGAATTATTATAATGTTTTATTGTGTCCTAATTTAGTTTTTAATTCTTCTGGTTTTAGAAGTTAATATAGATGTTATTGTTATATTGTTCTGTCATTGTAATGGCCTATGACTAAAGGCAATAAACTGAAACCTGAACCTCTTCAGAAGCCAGTCAGGGGTTCACTCAGTACGAAAATCACTAAAGGTGCACACAGTCCCCCAAAATACAATTTGCCCATCTGCCGCTTTCTGTGGGACCTGTAGCGGCAGGAGAGGGTTCTGTGTATTTCTAGGGTACATGCTTGGCTAACCTGGGGCAACCATGAAGTACAACAGGCTTGACAATGACTCCAAATGAAGTGCACCTGAGTATGCGCCCCAGAACTCTTGACAGCACATTAATATTCCGTGACAAATGCCCAGTGGTTTCCCAGGAGAGAAGCCAGTGTGGAAAGGGTTTCCCAAAGGACAAAAAGCTTGCAAAATGCACCAATGTACACTGCTTGCGTCTTGAGGCAGAACTCTTCAAGCAGTAGCAACAAAACAGTGAAAAAAATATTTAGGTACTGCTAAGCATTTCTCAGAGCCTAAGAGCAGGGAATACAGTTCACACGGGAGCCAGAGCATTCCCAGCAGCGCACGCAACAACTACAGTCAGACGATTTCTCAATGTATTTTGGCAGGCTCCCTGTCCCAGCAGCTCCAGATGTTTGGTCAAGAGCTGGTGATGTGTCTTATTCTGCCCTAAATAACATACTTATCTTGAGTTAAAGACTGTTAGTTTGTTTTTTCTCCCAGCATGGAAGCTTTCTTTTTTATATTGTGCAGGGTTGTGCAGAACAATCATTGGTCTGATTTTTTTTAGTTTGAATAAAGAGATTTCAGAAGATTACAAACATTTCCCTGACAGAACACTTTGGGCAACACTGCTTTCACTGAGGGCTGCTGCCTTTTGCTTCTCACCATGATCCTAACCAGCCAGTGAGAGTGTAACATCAGGGAGCCAATCAGATTCGGCTATGTGATTACGCCACTTAGGGCAAATGAGAGCTATTGTGAGCGAAGGCAATTGTCAGGTATCCCTGCCATAAAGGATGGAGAAGGGAGGGAGGATGGGACTGTAGGGTGTTGATTGATGCCTATGAACTGGTGGGATGGAATGTGGGGAGATGCCGATGTTGCCTGGGCAACCGGGCCATATCTCATCTCCCAGGCCAAGAGTGGCCTTGAATGCCAGGCTGTGCATTTGCTATCGCTTTCTAAAGGCAACAGCTAGGCTGGGAAAGGTGGGATGGAGGGAGAACTGTTATTTACAGCTTTCTGGGGTTCCCGCGCGCGCGCTGTCCATTTATTGGTAGAATGGTGGGGGCCCTTCCCCCCCTTTAGAGTATATCTCAATGCTTCATGTATCCAAGGTATTCTTAACAATGCTTCTGTTCTAGTGACCTAGTCTTGCAGCTTAATAAATACTATTCTTGTTTCAATGAACAAGGCATGGTGTTTGGCTGACTAACTAAGGACCCTGACAGCAATACTTTTTGGATTAGTCACATGACAGATTCCCACCCAGTCCAAGAACAACCAGTAAACAATCTAACCTATTAAATCAAATAACAGGCTACACAATGATGTCACTAAGGCCAAGCAAAGGCACCTGAAAGTGAGAACAAGTTATGTCAACAGATAGGCAAATGTTTTTGCAATCACACATATGGGGAGGCATTTTCCAGTGCTGCCAAATAACGCTCACGAATAAGTCCATTTTACCCCAGCTTTAATTTTGTACCAGTCCCCAGTTCTCTAATGTAAGACATCCAAGGGTTAGTAGAGAGACAATTTTGGAGTTTATTCTTTATTGACAAATGTGCAGGTAGGCCATGGGTCTCCGGTAGGCTTGCCAGGTTCCCACTGGTGGTAAGGGAACCCTTGCTGTCAGTGAGTGCTTTCTGCCACTGCTCAGCTGAGCTGTGGGAGAAAAATGAGCAGAAAAATCAGCACCTTGTTGCGTATTCTCTTTCATTTGGACAAAACTTGATAGTCCTTATGTCACTGGCAAGTCTCCTACCCGTTGCCAGCCTTGCACTGGCAAACCTATCCCCATCTTTTTGAGCCTGCAAGCACTTCTTTACACAGAGAGTGATTAAAATGTGGCATTCACTGCCAGAGGATGCAGTGATGGTCACAGGAATAAACAGCATTAAAGGGGAATTAAACTTATGGAGGATATGTCTATCAATGGCTACTAGCCATGGTGACTGAGGGGAACCTCCATATTTACAGGTACTAATCCTCTGAATCCCAGAGCCAGGAGGTAAGTTCAGGGGAAGGTCTCGGCCTCTATGCCCTGTTGTTGTCCATTCACAGGAACTGGTTGGCCACTGTGTGAGACAGGACGCTGGACTAGATGGACCACTGGTCTGATCCAGCAGGGCTTATGTTCTTATGTCATGTCAGAGTGGGGACGCAAACCTGGTCTCCCTGATCCTAGTCTGATACTCTAGCATCTATCTATCTATCTATCTATCTATCTATCTATCTATCTATCTATCTATCTATCTATCTATCTATCTATCTATCTATCTATCATCATCTATCTATCTATCTATCTATCTATCTATCTATCTATCTATCTATCTATCTATCTATCTATCTATCTATCTATCTATCTATCTATCTACTTCATATTGCTCCTTATTAGTTCTAAGCCGATTACTAAAATATAGACAAAGCTAGACTCTATTTGAATGTCTGAGAAAATCTATCACAGATGCATAAAAATTTGCAGCTAAAAGAGTGAGAGGTCTGCTATTATCTTTCAATAAAAGAGATAATGTCTCCATATGATCTATATTTTGGAGCAAAGGAAGCATTAAAAGAATTCTAGGCTCAGAAAAGTAATTACTTTCAAAGGTCATGCAATATAGAGTGTCTGCACTACCTGCACCACAGTTGCGCACTCTATTAGTGTACAGTATCTTATGATACCTCCCTTGCAAAACTCTAGATTGTAAGGCATTAAAGCTTGCCAATATAATGTCAAACCTTGCTATGCTTGCTTTGGTTGTCATAATGGTTGGGGGAGGGCATTCCTGAGGGTGGGGGTATGTGTGGGAGTGTGTGAGATCTTTGCTTTTAGAAGATGTAACTTTCCACTAGATGTGCCCTTCTCCTCCTCTGTCTGTGTTCCCAGGAGAAGTGACCTTGAGCACATTCTTGTACCATCTTGGACTCTAGATCACCGGGACATATATCTACCCTGGTTGGCATGGCAGTTAGGTGAAGTGCAGATGTGATGTATGCTTGGGGGTTGGATGGGATCTGTTTGACTTTCTATGGATGCGATCACATGTACAATTAGCCACATCATAGGCGTGAATGCCGGGCAGATTTAAAGGGTGTGATCAGATACGAACATCTGGGAAGTGCCCCACACCTGTCAGCAACCCATTTTGCTCCACTGCAGAAGCGGAGTAAAAAGACACCAGGGAAAGTCCAGTAGCAAACAGGTTGCTATGGGTCACGGATAGACTTTCCCCTGTCTGATCTCTGCAGTACGCTCTCATGATGTCGGGATGGTCTGATCAGGCCATCCTGACTCTGTGCCGTTGTTCCCCCCCCCTTCTCAGTATGCGCATCATTTCACACTCCATAGGGAGCCCTTATGCTGAGATGCAATTCATTGATTCCCCATTTAAGCGCATTGGAAACAAACAGCAAAAAAACCCCAATCCGACTCACCCAGTGGTGGACTGCCCCTGCAGCTTCAAAGGACTGTGTGATCACGCAACTGTGGGTCGCATTCTTCCAGGGGAAACAGCCTCACTCCCCCCCCCCCGTGTTATCTTGCATGTGTGACCGCCACCTATAATATGATTGTACCCGCCAAAAGAATTCAGTTCTGACACGGTGACTTTTGGATTTTGCATATGCTCTAATAAACTTATCACTGCCAAAGTGAGTTATTGAGTGTAACTGGACCGGGGTCTGACACATAAAGGCGTGTCTATAGTGAGGAACAGTCATATATGAGCAGTAATCGGGAAGCTCTCCAGATGGAAGAAAACCGGCAAAGTGAGTAGAAGCACCAGCTGAAATTAGTTTTCTATTTTCTCAAATGAAGAATAGGAAGACCCCCAGTGCAGATTTAATTCCTCCAGAATTCCTCAAAGCCAATATCTTATGGTGGAAGGATATATTGGCAACTGTATTCACGGAGCTAAATGCGAAAGAAGTTATGCTGCTCGCTTGGAGACATGCTATCATAATACCGGTTTATAAGAAGGGAAACAAGGCAGACCTATCCAACTACAGGCCAATTAGCCTTTTATCAGTGGTCGGGAAGCTTGTGGACTGGTTGGAGATGAATAAAATCCTGGGAGGGAACTGGCCGGTTTTTAAGTAAGAAGCTGGTACAGATGATCATCTTCTCACATTTCAATTCATAATCAATAAATCTATAACCAAGAGTCGGGGGATCCTTGCTGCTTCCTTCATGGATTTTGATACTGTACCCCACGCTCGATTGTGGAACAAGCTAAAACTAACATCTATTGACAAGAGACTGTTGTCTTTGATTGAGAATCTGTATTCTAATTCCACTGCACAAGTTCACTATGAGTTAGACGGATAACTTAACAACGTAATTTCCCTACAGCAGAGACTGCTTCAGGGATGCGTGCTGGTCCCTTTATTGTTTAATTTATATATCAACAATATGATTTCTGCTGTCTCTGCCCAGGACTGTTATTCTCCATCTACTGCTGGCATTAAAGTGTCTATGCTATCTTTGGCTGATGATGCAGTTCTCCTATCAAGAACAGCATCAGGACTGTCCTCTCTGATAGAGGCTTTTGTACCGTCTGGAAGTTAACTATAGTTAGTTACCGCCTGATAGTTAACTATAAAAAATCCAAGATTGTTGGTTTTGGGGGGAAATCTCATGTACATCTCAAGTGGAAAATTCATGGTAATGACATCGAGAAGTTCTCCTATTTTAAATACTGGAGAGTTTGGTTTCACCAGAGATTAACTTGGTTAGTTCAAGTTGCTCATGTTAAAACACTGGTTACAGTGGCATCAGATATTACCTGGCATTTCTTTTATTCATCTGGGGCTCAGTATATCCCAGCCCCCATCAAACTGTTTGACGCCAAGGTGGCTGTGCAAAGTTTGCATGGGGTTGGCATCTGGATTGATAAAGTAGGGGAATCCTTGGATTCCATTCTTCTTACATTCCTACGTTTGACCAGTGGAATTCTAAATTATGTAGTGGGGGTGGCCCTCTGACCTGAATTGGGACAGCCATGCCTTGAAGCTCAGGATTGGCTGAAGGCTTTTCCCCTTAAAGTTTGCCTCTCACTTCTACAGTGACTACAGTTGTAGTATTATGACAACTGTAGGGAAATGTTCTTCTCTCACCACTCCATTAATAATTTTATAAACCTCTGCTCTTAGTTAGCTTTTTGTTGCTGCTGTTAACCAAAAAAAAGTCCCAAATACTCCAACTTTTCTTTATAGGGACAGATGCTTCCAACTCCCTGTCATTTTGTTTCCCTGTTTCCTGGATCGATTCCCATTCTGTAATATCCATTTAGAGCTGGGGCAATTGCAGTTGTATGCATAGTTCTATTGTTTCCCTGTGTCTGATGTAGAAGCTGCAGCAGCAGTAACAAGATCTTATAAATGAAATATTTTTGGGACTTGACTCTAGCTGTTGCACTGTAAATTACAGACTTCAGCTTCCAGCACAGATATCCTAGGTGCAGTTGGAAGGGCCATGTGCTGTGCAGATGGGCCGTTCCCATCATTTCTCATGATGGGGGGTTGGGGTTGGGAGTAAGTTTCCTGCCCTATTAAAAGACTAGATGAGAGCAGGAAGGAATCTGAAAGGAGTTTCCAAAGGCCAACAGATTTTTCACACTCCATCACAAAGCTGGGGGATCTGGAGCAGAGAATTCTTAGTACCCAGAAGTTGCGATTCCAAGAATTTCTGAAGAAAGCCTTGACAATCCAATGACGTAAAGCTAATGCAGTTTTGTAGTGTAGATGTGCCCACTGAAATAAGGACACAGGTGTTTGCTGCAACCAGAGACAGCTAGTACCAGTTTGGTAGCTGTTCCTGCACATGATAAGGAAGGGACTGAGCACCCAAAACTTTTTCTTGGGAGAAAACTGAATCCATCAAAGATGTCTTCTCCTGGGATTCAGCTTCATGGTACAATAGCAATGTGGGCAGATCTGCCTGGCATGCTGAACTGAAGCCAGCACAGGGGGCCAGGATCAGTGCACTGGCTGGGAGACCAGGGCACCACACTTACCTTGGCAATAAGGGATAACAAGAGCTGTCAACCCTGCTCAAGGTCAGCTGGGTTAACAAAGATGCCAAACCTTGAGGGCCCATGGGAGAAAGAAGAGGGGTAGAGTCAAGCTGCCTGTCAGTTAGCTAGACTCCCACTGCTGTCTGATGATCAGAGAGAAAGCACACATGCAAGAGAGAGAGCAAAGACAGAACAGAGAGGAAAAGTTGGGGTATGGAGAGGGAGAAGAGGAGCTGAATGCTGTTAATTCCCTAAGGATACCACTGAATGCTATAACCCCATGGTTCCAACTTGAAAGATCCCTGCTTCCATTTTACTTCTACCTTCTGTGTATTGAACTTATGAGTAATTGATTTTGCACCTTCTTTAACTGAACTGTTTTCCTGTTAAGTATATGCCATTTTTTAAAGGTTAAATTTGTAAAATGCTATGAAATTAGCATAAAAGAAACTGGGAACACTGCAGACAAAGAGGCTCCCAGGCAAAACCTCTGAAAGCCAGAAGAAAGGTAAATGGCCATATTCATATATCCCTCAAACCTCTTCCTCGCTGGTCTGGGGTACACCTTTGTAGGAAGTGGGATGGGCTCTTGTGGCAGCCAGGGAGATTTGACAGGAACATTCAGCCAAGACCACCTCTCCCCCCGCCCCAATCTTTGTAGAGCTTCATTTGAGAAACCTTGAGAAATACTAACCCAAGTAATTCAATATACTAGCTCCAAGTTGGAAATTAATTTAGAAATAGCAGGTTTTATTATTCCCAGTGCTTTTTCCAAGTACACTAGCCAAAGGACAAGCTTTGCTTTACTGTAAAAACATTTTCCTTGTGAAAAAAATGTGGAATCAGTTATCTGGGTTGCTGCCAACTGGGTAAGGTACAGATCAGTATCGCTTATTTCCTTATCAAACTTCCTGAGCAGCCCAGTCATATGCACCAGTAAAGATGGCCACCATGACATGGAATTGATGCCATTGTAACTAGCTAGTGCCCTATGCTTATTCATCAAAAGCACACTCATAGCAATAGGAGGGGGAAGCTGCAACAGCTACAACATTTATTTCCTCAGAGACTTTCCCCCAGCAACTATGGTATCAGCTACATGGCCCCCATATTGCCCATACATAGAAGGCACCAATCAACATATGGCAATAGAATGTACCTTATTATAATACTGCAGAATCAAGGATATAGTAGGGATTAATCTTCCCTAAGGCAGGGAGCCTTAACTCACCCCAAGAGGTACTTCAGTGGCATGGCCCACTAACAGACCTAACCACTGATGACATATCAAGGTGAACCACATGACCCTCCCATTACATGCCCCATTGTAAAGATATCTCTGGTAAAAAGTGAGAATCCCTATCTGAAAACCATTAGGAGAACAGAGAGACAGTTTAAGCATGTAGTGCTTTAAAAAAAATTAATTTGATGCATTTCTATTTGTATGTTCAAGACAACCAATAAAATTATACAAAAACAACGGTTCAGTAAAAAAAAATAGAAACAATAAGAATCATCCTGATTCTTGATGGAAACTTGGAGACTTGAATATGATTCTCAGCTGCTGGCAGGGGATACCCCTCACTCTGCTGCTGGCGGCTGGTGGTTCTTTGTATTAGCAACAGTGATGCAGAAATCAAGGCTGGCGTTTCTAATCCTTTCCTGTTCTAAAAGAAAATGAGAGGAATGGCCAAAGGCTCTAGTGGCGCCTTCAAGACAATTGTAGTTATTCTGGCATGGCCTTTCACGAGCCAGTTTTCATCGACAGACTCACCCAAATGTTGTGTAGGCTTGCTAACCTTTGAGTTCTCACAAGGGCCCCGTAATTGTGAAATGTGCATACATCTAAAGGCATAAACATGCAATCCTCTGGTCCTGTCTCTGACATCCCCTAGGAAGGCTTAGCCGTTGCAGTAGTTTTTAAGATGATCCCCATTACCTTGGAATCTTAGTCCAGACTGCCTGCCCTCTGTCTGCTCCACATCATCCAAGAAGGAGTCTCCTATGAGAGCTCCCTCCTGTTGGTCACTACTAGATGGAATTTGCCCAAATGTTACCCCTTCCCCCTCATGCCAGGAGAATTTATTGCTTCTGTCTGCCCATGCCCATCCCCCTATGGGTCAAATCTTCTCTTCTTGAGATCCCTAGGAAGATACACTCTAGTTTCCCCCATCCCAAGTCTCTGTCACCTTCTACATGTCAGAGGTGTGAGATGGCCATTTTATTGCCTTTTAGGGAGAGTCATTTGCATTCATAAAGCTTTCGTGGCGGGGTATTGAGCAGGGTGAATATTGAGGTGGGCAATGCTTTGATACCAACTAACTTCCCCCCTTCCCCTCCTGCCAACAGGGGAAGCTTTTAAAAGAAATGGTGTATAGGTTTTCGAGCCTCAAACCTTAAGTATCAGAATGTGAGTTCCAAGTGAAGGTGGAGTTATGGCCTTGACCTTTAAAGCCCTATGTGGCCTGGGGCCACCATACCTATGGGACCACCTCATCCCATATGAACCCCGGAGAGCTTTACGCTCTTCTGATCAACACTTCCTGATGATCCCTGGCTCAAGGAACATCCACTTATCCTCAACCAGGGCAAGAGCTTTTTTGGCCCTTGCCCCAACCTGGTGGAGCATGCTCCCACCTGAGATCAGGGCCCTGCAGGACTTATTACTGTTCCACAGGACCTGTAAAACAGAGCTGTTCTACCAGGCTTTTGGTTGATGCTATTGAGGCAGCAGACGTTCAGCCACTTTGGCCTCCCCTGTTTATGGCCCCCTCCCCAGTGCCTGGCAGTTTTAGGTAATACGATCGGGCACTGGAATTTTCTGGAGTACCTATATTCTCCTGATATGAGGCATGGGGTTTGTTGTTATTGTCTGTCGTGCCATCTTCTGTTTTACTGGTTTTATTGTTTTTATTGTTTTAAGGATCTTATGTTGTAAGCCACAGTGAGCCCACTTGTGGGATAGGGTGGGGTGTCCTATATATATAATTGCCCTACATATTGGCATTTTCTGGCTCTCAACCATTGGCCTGTCAACCACCACTCAAGAGTACTCACATGCCATTGGCTGGGGGCTGGGTCCTCTTCCCCACCCACTGCCAGCTTGGCCACGTCCCTGACAGAATAAACTGCTAAAATGGCTGTCTCTCCTGCTTGGCTCCTCCGTGGCTGGATGGCTACTGAGGTGGCCAGTGGCCATCAAACCATTCTCTTCAACCTCCTGCTGTGCAGCTAACTTTCTCCTTGGACTGACAATATCCATGTGGGACCTGGAGGTCTCTCACTATTACAATTGATCTCTAGATGACAGAGATCAGTTCCCCTGGAGAAAATGGCTGCTTTGGAGGGTAGACCTCCAAAGGGGATGGTCCCCCTATTATACCCTGCTGAGTCCTTCCCCTCCCCAAATGCTGCCCTCCATAGGATCCACCCCCAAATCTCCAGGTATTTCCCTACTCAGAGCTGGCAACCCTACTTTCACTTCAGTGCTCATTGCTAGGCAACCAAGCTTGGTTCTGTCAGTAAAAAGGTGGAGGGAGGAGGCCCTTTCCACACCTATTTTGGCCTTCGGGAGAAAATTCAATGGGGCCAGTCCTGACTAGGGTTGCTAGTTCCAGGTTGGGAAGCTCCTGGAGATTTTTTGTGGAGTCTACAGTTTAGGGAGGGAAGAGGCTTCAGCTGAACAGAATGCCATAGAAGCCACCCTCCAAAGCAGTTATTTTCTCCAGGGGGAGAGAGTGAGATCTGTTGTCTGGAATTTAGTTGTGATACCAGGTAACACCACAGCCAGTGTGGCATAGCAGTTAGTGCTTCAGAGCAGGGTCTCCCAGACCCAGCTAAGTGGGTGATTTCAGACCAGTCACAGACTTTCAGCCTAACCTACCTCACAGGGTTGTTGTGTAGATCAAAAGGGGGAGAAGAGAATGATGTAAGCTGCTTTGGTCATTGTCCCCCCCTACGGAGAAAGACTGTACTTTTCCTCCTCGGGAACCATTGTTGACAATCTCCTGGTGAGGGCTGGAGATCACTCAGAATTAAAACTGCTCTCCAGATAAATGGTGGACTCTGTGTCATTATACCCTGCTGAGATGGCCTCCCTATTACAGGCAGTGTGACATAGCAGTCAGGGCTTCAGAGCAGGGTAGAGGCTGCAGGTGGGAGGGAAGAAGGAAAGCTGAAGTCAGAGGGGCAAATAAAGGTAGGTTGATGGTTGGCTAGGAAGGAGAGAGGGTTGCCAACTCCAGGTTGGGAAATTCCTGGATACCTGAGGGGTGGACACTGGAGAAAGTGAGGTTTGAGGAGCGGTGGGACCTCAAACAGGTACAATGCCATAAGACTCCACTCTCCAAACCAGCCATTTCCTCCTGGAGAACCATTGTTGCCAATCTCCAGGTGTGGGGTGGCGATAACTCAGAATTAAAACTGCTCTCCAGGAAGAAGGGCAGAAGTCAGCTGAAGTCAGAGGGGGAGACAATGGTAGGTTGATGGTTAGCTGGGAAGAAGATGGGGTTGCCAGCTCGAGGTTGGGAAATTCCTGGAGATCTGAGGGGTGGACCCTGAGGTTTGAGGAGGGGTGGGACCTCAGAGAGGTACAATGCCATAGACTCCACCCCCCAAACCAGCCATTTCCCCTGGGGAACCATTGTTTCCAATTTCCAGGTGACAGCTGGAGATCACTCAGAATTACAACTGCTCTTCAGGTGGCAGAGATCAGTTCCTCTGGAGAAAGTGTCATTATACCCTGCTGAGGTCGCCACAGCAAATTGATGCCGAGTGCCTGAAGGCTGGAGCAGTTGCCCAGAGCCTCTTTCTACAGCTTGTTGTATTTATTTCCACAATGGGCCTTATTCCTAGTAAATTAAATAACTAAATACAATTAAATGAACGTGTTAGTGTACTCTGGTGTCAGTCTTGTGCACAAATGACTAGTAGTAAGGCCCACAATGGGAAGCACACATTTCACCAGCACAGGCAATGCTAGAAGGCACAGGTAACTCTTTGCCAGTTTAAACATTTGATGTTTTGCATCCCAACTTCCCATTTGTCACTACTGTTTCTGTTCTCTGCAGACTAACAAAGAAAGAAGCAGAACAGGGACTTCAAAGCACAATGTTATAGTGGCTGTCAGAGACAGGACCTGAGACTGTGAAATGCTCACCAAAAACCATAGAGAAAGGGTACCTTCCACACTACTTGCCTCACATCAGACTCCACCTTTTTCCATTGGTGGTGCACTACCCTATTCATTCCACTGGCGTCTATATTTGGAGAATCACCCATTGAGAAAAGCAACACTATCTTCAGGGTAGTACTGTGACATCTAATGAAGGAGGCCACCAAGGAATGCCGTCTACCATCACTGCTTGTTCTGCTGCCCTGTGCCTTGGCTCTAGCCCCGTAAGGAAGAAGTCATAAGTGTAGGACTAATGGTACCAGTTGTCAGAGTGCATTTTTTGGAGCTCATCAATAAAGAGGACATGAGTGCCTCATTTCTCTTCCTAGCTGGGGAATCTACGGGCATCTGGGGATTTACTGGTAACATATTCCCCCTTGAAGCAAACTGCATACTATCCCGATGTCCTCTGTGAGGAAGACATGACAATGATCTGTTAAGTAAGAAGGAGGCATATTAAGCCCATGCAGTTTCCCCATATCCGGGGGAGAGGGGGGAAGGCAAGACCCTCTGTGGCCACAGGTGTATTCTGCACAATTGGAGGTGAGATGGATGGATGAGGTATGGTGCCTCCTCTCTTGTGTTTGCTTACCTTTGTGGAGTGCCTTGTCTTCACACCAATAGAGCCGAGGTTCCTGGTGAGTATCTCTGCCTGCCCTCCACAGCTATAGGGGTTCTAAGAAGATTACCATTTTTCATTTGCCCATTCATTCGTTGTTAGATGAGGCCATTTCTTGTATCCACACAGTCCCCTGTCACTCAGTTGCTATTTGAGTGGTTTTTGCCCTCAAGACACGGAAGTGGAGTGATGCCATGCTGCATGTCTTGAGGTATAACTTGTGTCTCCATGTCACAACTGGCTCTTGAGTTAATTGGGAAGGGATGATTTGTCATGGCTTCTCCATGACCTATTATGGATGCGTCTTTATTTTCAGGAACACTTTGCAATTGTACTTGATGCACAGCCAGGGAGTCTGGAGATGTTAATAGGCACCAAGCAGCTAATAAGAGTTATGACCATACCCAACCATCAAATCAGTTGATGTCGCATAGAGCAGGTCTTACAAGGGGCTGCTGGACAGCTCCTTGTGGAAGACAGCCAACCAGAGGGAGCACCAGAGCAGATCTGACCCCTAGTTTCACTCCTCCTGATCCAAGAGGAGGGAGACTATTACAGGGAATGGCCTTAGGTTGACATGCAATGGAAAGCAAAACTTCTGGACCTGTTCAGGACATAAGAAAAGCTCTGCTAGGTCAAATCAGGGATTGGCCTGCTTCTAGCCCACAAGCAGAGCATGATGGCAAAAGCTTCCCTTCCTCTTTGTCCCCATGGACCCGGCCTTTGGATAACCATCCCCTTAATATGGAGGTTCCATTGAGTGATGACAAATATTCATTTATCCTCCCCATGAAACTGACTAACCCTCCATTTAAAACCATCAAAACCCACGTCCACCATTGCTAATTTTATTTTGCTATAAGGATATGAGAAGGATGTTGATGCTTATGTTTTGCTTACTGCATTGTCATTTGATACGCACAAATAGATGTTCTGCATTTGTTAAGCCATTATGACAGTCTCCATCCCAATTATGACAAGGGTGCTCAGCTAAGCCTTTTCAGGCTCCGTCCCTTAGAACTTTTCATTGTCTCTTCTCAGGTGCACATAATGGTTCATCATTATTCCCTGTTTGTTCTGCTGCTTCACCCCGGGCATTCACTGTAAATGTTTCAGGCCCTTCAAAAAGCTTTCCTTTGAAATACTGGCACCTGGAGGGCTTCGCGGCAGCGATAAATCAACACCAACCTTTTGTATCAGCTCTGCTCCTGACAAGCTCTTTCCTTTGTGCAGAATGGAGCAGATAAAATATTTACTGCTTGGTGGAGAACAGTTACCTTGATGGGCAAATATGTTATGCACTGAAACCGCAATACAATAAATACTGCAACAAGTGCTTTATGAAAATCCCATTTACCACGCGATAATGCCCAGTGGGCACTTTTTAAAATTTTTACACAATTCACCTCTATAAAGCAATATGGAACAAATGACACCTGCTCAGGTCAACATGTTTTACCTTGTGAGCACAAAGGCGCCATTCTGTACACAAAGAAATGCACTTCAGTTTATGGGAAACGCCTGCCTCCTGACACTACCTAAGCAGTGGATAAGGAGATTCATTCTTTCCTCATTTACTTCCCCTCTTTAGCTGCTACAGCAATTATTCCCTCAGCTTGCTTATTTCTGCATGTACCACCTATCATTATCTATGTGGTACAACATTAAGACTCCTTGGTTTGGATGCGGAAAAGATTCTCCAGGCCCCCCTGAGGTCTCTGTCAAACATTGAAAGGGGGGGGAGTACATACAATGTTTTAAAATGTGCTGCAGAGTTTTGATAACATTGGCGGCAAAATTTCTGCAGGGAAGAGGGGTTTATCTGCTTATTTAAAAGAGTTATACTCTGCAGTCACCAGAATCTGTCCAAGATGGCTCATATATCCCTCAGAAAGTCTGTGAGCGAAAGTAAGGTCCCTTTCATATGGGCTCTTTAGCTCATTTTGGCTTGTGTGTTTTTTAAAGATTATACACAGTCTAAGGATAAAACTGTCCTCCCATGGTTAATGAAGCTCTAAAGTGAATTTCCCAAAGCTTGTTATGACCCGATTTTTTGTTGCTGTTGTTGAGCTTTATCTTGAAAGGATGTGAAACCTTTTTTTTTTAAGCAGTTTCCCTTCAGAAGCCAAAGAAAGTTAAAGAGCCTATGTGGAAAAAAGTAATAATTCTTTGCCTTTAGGATTGACTATACGTGAGGAATGAGGTGTGGGGGCAGGGCTGGCTACCCTGCATCTGGGAGAGGGATGCTTCCCTCAGAGTCATTGAAGCCCTTATATAGAGATGCCAGCCCTGGTCTCAACCTTTCTTGGCCTCTGGCTCACTCTCTAGTCCCTCCCCTACTACTGAACCAGCTTCTTCTTCAGTCTGTCAACCATCTTTTTGGTATGGATTTTCTAGCAGTCAACCTGTAACAAGTCCAGGAGGGAATTTTATGCTGCCACTAATTGGACCTCAGTAGGCATTTCCCATAACAATACGGTTTCTTCTCCAAGAAGCACCAATTGTTTTTGCTTAATAATCTCAGAATTAAGAAGAAGAAGAGAAGAAGAGCTTGGATTTATACCCTGCCCTTCACTTGGAGTCTCAGAGTGGCTTACAAACTCCTTTCCCTTCCCCTCCCCGCAACAGACACCCTGTGAGGTAGGTGGGGCTGAGAGAACTCTAACACAAACTGCTCTTTCAGGAACAGCTGTGCCAGAGCTTGTGACTGACCCAAGGTCACATCAGCAGGTGCAAGTGGAGGAGTGGGGAATCAAACCCGGTTCTCCCAGATCAGAGTCCGCACACTTAACCACTACACCAAACTGGCACTTGGGATCTGAGTAGGGCTGCACTGAATGGGGTGGGGAGGAGGACGAGGAGATTGGATTTATACCCCGCCCTTCACTCAGAGTCTCAGAGCGGCTTACAAACTCCTTTCCCCTCCCCTCCCCACAACAGACACCCTGTGAGGTAGGTGGGGCTGAGAGAGCCCTTTTGAGAACTGCGCTTGAGAGAACAGCTCTGAGAGAACTGTGACCAACCTGATGTCACACCAGCACCTGCATGTGGAGGAGTGGGGAATCAAACCCAGTTCTCCAGATTAGAGTCTGCACGCCTAAACCACTATGCCAGACTGGTTGTGACTCCTCAAATATACCCAGCTACCTCAAATATGAGGGTCCCCTTAAGGGGCCAAAAGAATGGGGCTCATGGTCATACCAATGTAGGAAAGAAAATCATAATTAACCCCTATGGGACGGGTAACTGGAGGATAGGGCTGCTGGGAAATTCCTGGAGATGTGGGGGCAGAGTTTGTGGAGGGCAGTATTTAGGGAGGGGAGGAACTTCAGTAAAGTATAGTGCTACAGAGTCCACCCTCCAAAGCCACCATTTTCTGCAGGGGAACTGATCTCTGTAGTCTACAGATCAGCTGTATTTTAAGATTTCCAGGCCCTACCTGGAGGCTGGCAACCCTAGTGGAGGAGTGATACACACACACATACACACTTGAACTAGCCTTTCTGGGCAAGTGAGCCAAAAAGTGGTTTGTATTTGCGTATGGTCCCTGCACTTGTTCATCTTAAATGGAACTTGTGGAAATAAAATTTAGCCTTCTTGATACCCAAATAGAGTGTGCCATTTTTAATGTGGCCCTCCTCACCCCTTTCTCCTGAGGCTAGATCCATGTGTAGACACTAGAAATGCAAGTTTTTTGGGGGGGGCACAATTGCTTGCAGCTCTCCGTCATTCACTTATTTACAAACCCATTGTGACAGTTTTGGGAATCTTATCCTTCACGCTTTGGAACAAGGGCATGAGAGAAATGTAATTTGGGGGGTGGTGGTTTAAAAATGATCTTGTTCTCATGTATTGCTGCGTCTGTGGTACATATTGCCATTGTCATCATGAACAGCCATTTAGTGGTCGAATCTGCATTTGCATTTTTAAATCAGTTTCGTGCTGCTGTGACGATGTCAAGCATAGAGAAAGACAGTGTCACAGCAGCACAAAACTGATTTAAAAATGCAAATGTAGCATGAAACTGATTTAAAAATGCAAATGCAGATTCAACCACAGACTAAGAGATCTAGGGCTACAGCTGCTTGGCAAAATGGCTGGTCTGTAAAAAAGCAGCTGTATGTTTTAGTGAGAGGCGGGGTAGAGGATACAAGCTTCCTGGCAATACACCCAGCTGCTTTCCTCTGAGACTGAGCGGGGCTTAACTGCAGAAGGGGGAAAGGTCTCATCCTCAGCTGCAGGAAGAAGAGTTCTGATGCTCACCCTCTGCCTGGCTGCAAATTGGTCTTGGCTTTCTAGGACTGGGAATCACTGAGAGGAAATATAATTGATAGGTAGAAAATTGATTAAAAGCTCTACTCTGCTAATCAAGGACGGTTCTAGATATATCATTATGATTAGGAAGCATTCTGCTCATTAATCAGTCTTCCAATTAATAAATAATAGTGCATCCAAATTTCAGAATGAGAGGTTTCCTGGAGTCTACAATCCTGAGCTATGATCAGGAACGTCCGTTGACAACAGGATGCTTAAGAATTGTAGTTTCTGATGCCTTCCAGTTAAAAAAGTGGGCTGGCAGGCACTAGAACTTAGGGTTGTCAGGTCCCTCCTGGCCACTGCTGAGGGATCGGGGTGTCAGGGTTGCCAGGTCCAGGTTGGGATCCTCCTGGAGATCTGGGGATGGAGTCTGGAGAGGACAGGAACCTCAGTGGGGTACAATGCCATAGAGTCCACCCTCCAAAACGTCCATTTTCTCCAGAGAAACTGATCTCTATAGTCTGGAGATGAGCTTTAATTCCGGGGGATCCCCAGATTCCATCTAGATGCTGACATCCCTAAGGACTTCCATAAGCAAACCTTAAAGCACCTTAAAGACAGACAAGTTTGTTTTCATTCTAACAGAAACTTTTGCCGGCCAATGCACACCCTATTTCAGCAACCACACGCATACATACAAGCACACACACAAGATCACACAGAAAGAAAATGTGAAATGGTCATGAAATTCATAAAATGTAGGGCAAGATATAACTATGTAAAATTCAAATGCCATCATGGCCCTTCAAAAAAAAAATTGGCAATAATGAAATCTCCCTGTTTGCTAATCTGGTTAACGCCGATGTTCCGGGTCAAGTCCATTTTTAAAATCAAAATTGATGAATTGCATGCTGGAGTCTTCCTGTAAAGTTCTTCTGCTGGACAATGCTAACTTTTAGATCAGTAATAGTGTATCCTGGAAGACTTACAGTACAATCCCATGCCAAGTTACTCCACCCTAAATCTGTTGGTATCAATGGGCTTAGACTGGAACAACTTTTCATATAGGATTGCACGAAAAAAATATTTTCCCTACTGGTTTCTGAATATTGCCTTTTTTAGTATTAAGGCCTTCAGGATGAGATCTGGAAGGCGTCTGAGGTTGCCAGCCCATTCTCCCTTCTGCCCATCTTCCCTTCATCACCGTTGCAAAGGTAAGTTTCTACAGGAAAGAGGTGACCCAGTAGCAAAAACTGACAGGTAGCTCCCCAGAGAAAAACCCTGAGTGTTTCCAAGAGTTGTCAGAGAAAGCTCCAAAAATGCAGGCGAATTATGAGGCAAGCTGGGGAGGGGGTTACAGGGGAGTTTGCAAATCACTCCTTGTTTATGTGGTTTTCTTACGAGAGTTACACCACCGAACAAGCCCAAACATAGATTCTCAACCTCAGCCAGGTCCAACTCGAAAGTTAACAGGATGTGTAAACCTGCTCTACAACCTTCCGACAAATTCCTCCATAATAAGGTGGAAACCTGCTTTGTGCAAACCCAGTCTCCGTAGAATATGGATATTGTTTAATAAGCTTTCCTGACTTGGCAGCTTTATCAAAAGCGCAAAACATCCGCTCCGTAGAAGTAAGTAAAGCTTAACCATATCCTCCTCTCCACAACTCATTGCCAGGGTTTATACATCCATGACAGCCATTGATATTAATGGGGACCCATTATCTCAATGAGTACATTTTAATGCACCATGACAGTCTGGGCAAGACAAAAGCAAATATTATGGTCTATGGTTTTTGCTCACTTGCAGCTTTCTTGCCTTTTATGGGGAAACCTCAACCTGGCATTCATCCTGGGAAGAAAACTACACTGCCAGAGTACGGAGATGCATTACTGTAAAATAGTTATAAAACACACCACGACAGCCTTATTAATTTACTGTGCTATAAACAACAGTATGATGTCTAAAACCCCTACTGAGAAACAACACTCTTTTTATCAAAATTGTTTTCATTCCTCTCCAAATTCCTCAGGTGGTTTTCCTGTCTCAGCAGCTGGAGACAAATTTCCCAGCAGTTGCATTGCTAGAATGAATACCTGAGTTGAAGGAGGGGACCCTCAAGGACAGTTAAGCAGAAAGAAAGAAAGAAAGAAAGAAAGAAAGAAAGAAAGAAAGAAAGAAAGAAAGAAAGAAAGAAAGAAAGAAAGAAAGAAAGAAAGAAAGAAAGAAAGAAAGAAAGAAAGAAAGAAAGAAAGAAAGAAAGAAAGAAAGAAAGAGTCCTACAACTTAAAGACAGGTGGTGCAATGAAGGGAGGTGATGGGGGGGACCAGAAATGGGGAGAGAAGAAGGAGTGAAAGGAAAGTCCATGGGGGCAGAGGGTAGGGGAAGGAGATTGCACCTTCTCTCCTTGGACTCTAGCTGGCTAACAGTACAACAACCAGGTTGCGAGGACACCAATTATAATAGTCTATTTCACAAAATCAGAGCACTGATTATAAGACAAATATTGGACATTAAAAGAGGACAGAATTACACGCAATATCACTGCCACAGAAATTCACAGATTCATTTATTTTTAAAGAAAAGCACATTGTTGACAATGAGAGACAAAAAGAAAGGACATCCTCCCTATGCAAAGACATCATGCCCTGCAGCAGTGGGAGGGAAGTAAGGCCACACCTGAAAAGAGATGGCTGTAAGTGCATTCAAAGCAAACTAGATTATTAGTTGCTGTAGATTTTCCAGGTTGTGTCCATGGTCTTGGCACTGTAGAACCTGACGTTTCGCCAGTAGCTGTACATGTGTGAAAGGATGCCAGTCACAGCTACTGGCAAAATGTCAGGTCCTACAATGCCAAGACCACAGCCACACAACCAGGAAAATCTATAGCAATTAATGAACTCTGGCTATGGAAGCCTTCGACAAGGAACTAGATTATCTTTCTATCAATAGCAATAATGGAGAGTGGAAAGGGTTAGTGTATATTAGGGGTGGGCATGAACTGGGAAAATTCAGGTTCGTTTTAGTTCCTGGTTTATGGGGCACACGAACCATAAACTTCCACAGACCTTTCCATTTATCGAAGCCCCACAAGTCAGAGGCCTCAAACTTGCAGCAGACCTTCCCAGGATTCCCTTGCACATGATCCCACATAGAGCAGAATGGGAGATCTTTTATTAGCAGCCAGCACTGCCCATCAAGTTTTGGAGGGCCACTACTGGTGTTTCCAGGGCTGCAGAAGTCCATTCCTCCCCCCCACATTGCTTTGATGATTGTAATTGATCTGCGCCTGCATGTCTGCCACAAATGCCACTGACATGCACCACCATGAACCACCTGAACCTCCAAAAACCACATGGAAAGTCGTAGGAGATTCAGCTCACAACCACGAACCAGGCAATTTTCATCACGAATTTAGGTTCAGGGGCTGGTTTGTAGATTGTACTGTAGTTTTGCCATTGTCCCTTCTCTGGGCACAGACTAAACCAACTCCACTCTCCTGCCACAGCTAGGAGCAGCACTAGGAGTGCTGAGAAGAACAAGCAGCACCTGGTTTCACCATTCACAGCCACACAAAGAAGAGGACGGAGACCCAGTAAGAAGAAAGAGGGCCAGATGCATATCAACAACTAGGACCAGTCCTGTTCTGTGCTACTACTGACAGGATGCTGGGCATACAACAGTTCCTCTTAGAGATGACTTCCTGTATGCCTGCATCTGGCTTCTGTCTGGCAAAATTCCCGTATGGTCATGTTAACCTTAGCAAAATATGACTGGAAACTGTCCTCCTGACACTTCATTAGATCCACTAGATCACTGCATTAGGCTTGCTGGTTATGCTTCAGTGATCTTAATCATGATCTACAAGAGGAAAAGGAACTCTTTCATGTGCTGCAAGTCAAACTGATCTGGCTAGGCCTGATACTCAGCTTCTTTTTTAAAAATGAGAACATTTCCTTTCACCTCAAAATTGAAGATGTCTCTGAATATTTTGGCTGGGATGCCATATATGGCAACCCCAAGGAGAGCATGCATCGGGCCAAAACAAATGCAAGGAATCTTAAGGGACCTACAAAAGCCAGAAAATTAGTTCTCAAGCAAATATTTACAAGATCTTTACTCACTGATCCAATGTAGTGACAGAAAACAAAAACACAGCTCATTTTTCTTCAAAGAGAAACACACACTTGCTTTTACGGGCATTTACATTAAAAGCAACAAGTGTGCCTGCTTGAACCCAGCAGAAGCTCATTAACAGCCATTAATTTTAATCAATTAACCACCTCTATTTTAACCAAGCCTCAAATTAAATATATGTTATAATGACCAAAACATGTTTCTGAGCTAGCTTTGGGCTACCAATGGGTCAGATAGATTATAATTTTTTAAGACTTTTTAAAAGTCTTTTAAAAAGGTATCTTCAGTTGAAACCAAGTCACAAATTCAATGTACAACTATTTTGACAGTGTCCAACTATCTTTTCTGTTTTCTGTTTTATTTTACAGCTGTTCAGAATAAAAAAGATCTCAACAACAAGCAAACAGGCCTCCTGGTACATATGCTCTCACTGATTAAAAGGTGATGAATGAAATCTTCAGTTAGATTATCTGCAATTCAACCTACCGAAGCTTGCAATGCAAACAAAAATACAACATTGGAAAGAAAAGGATGAGAAAAAGACAGTAAAACCAAGTGTCCTACCTCATCTTCGCTTACTGGTTTGCTACTTTCAGTTCTGGGTTTCTTCTGTAGAACTTTGATTTCATATTCTGGTCTGGGATGTTCCTGTGGCAAACAGATACACGGGGAAAGATTTAATTGCTCAGGATTTGTAGATCACCAAAACACATCAAAATAAGTCTACACACTGGACATATTTGGTTGTTCACAATTAATACACACAAGGATCTGACAGGAGACACTGGTGGGGTTACCTAAAACGGGGGGGAGGGGGGGACTCAAATCCAACCTGTATACACTCCTTGGTAAATTTCAGCAGTGAAAAGGGAAGGAGAACATATTTAAAGCAATCTTAAAAAGTGAAGTTTGTCAATAATCATATCCTTATCACAAAGCCATAGAAGCAGCTGAAATACTGGCACTTTCACACATATTAAATAATGCAGTTTCAATCAGCAACCATTTGCAAGTGGATTTTGCAATTTCACACAGTAAAATCCAGTTGCAAAGTGCATTGAAAGTGGATTGAAAGTGCATTCTTTAGAGTGTGTGTAAATGCCCATTGTCAGCATTACTTTGATATCTATAAGCTAAATTCTTAACATTTTCATTAAAAAACATTTTTGACTATAACTACCCGCTAAACTTTTATAACAATGACTGGCGAATAAGGGAGAAAAACAAGTGCAAGAAGGGCATGTAGTATTATAACCCGCTTTTTTTAAAAAAAAATGTATACTGCAAAGTACTGGGTAATTAAATTTTGCCTAGATTGCAGAAAATGAACTGTGACTGCCATCTAGAAAAGTAGGTATGGTCTAGCCAAACTCAGGTTAATAGCACTGAAGTCTGGAAACATGGTTGACTCCAGATTGTTAGATGCTCCCATTGTTGCCAAGATGCCTCCATTTTTCACATAAATACATCTTGATGCTTCTATATTGGTACCGGGACCAGAATCGCAACAGGTTTCTGGCCATCACAGAGACAAGAGGCAAGATCACATCTAATTCAATCAAACTTACTGGAAAATAATAGGTATTCCTAGGGAGAAGGCTCACCATACCCATTATCTGGCCATCCGATCTTAACCAAGAACCCACAGGAATTGTTGCCTATAGCTACAAGAAGAACCTATGAATTAGTACAGGAGTCTCCAATGTGGTGCCCATGGGCATTATGGTGCCTGCTGGCACCCTTCCTGGCACCAGCCAAGGTTTTCTGGAAAGTGGTTTTGGCCACTTGATTTTTTTGCCCAGCAAGGCTTCTGACTGAACATTGAAGATTTGATTGGTTATGCATTTTTAAAACAAAATGTTGCCTTAGTGGTGGCAGCAGCTACCACAGAACAAGGATCTGCCTCAGCAGCTATTTTGTAGCTGGCTCAATTTCCTGTGGCAGCCAGTTTGTGGCAATGCACATCACACTGTGTCAGAATTCCAAATATGCCCACAGGTTCAGAAAGGTTGGAAACCCCTGTGTTAGTATTCCCAAGTAAAGAATCCATGCCGGGCTGTGGCAAACCTCTGGTCCACTTTTAGTCTTGGTCCTTGGACTGCCTCCAAATACACACCATGCCTACCTGGGAACCCTCAATTTGAACCTTATTTAGAATTATTCTCAGGATTCAGAACCACTTCCTCTCCCCCTCCCCCCGCTCCAGTCAGGTGTCAGGATCCTGGTTAAATCAGTTCTCAACACCAGTCACTTCAAAGAAAGCTAACTTTATTGAGACATTGATAGATACCATACTGGACACGAGCTATTGTTAGGACTGAAGTTGAACATGCGAAGGTTACAGATATAGTGTGTTCAAGTAAAGGCATTAAAGATTAGGACCCAATCACCCCACGGTATTTCCCCACCAGAATTAACAGTCAACTACCCCCCACTAAACGTGCATCTCTCCCAGAGCATCCCTTCCGCCAAAACTAACAGTTGCCTAGCCCCCCCTCCGACACATAGCCTCTACATTGCAAGAAAAACAGAATAACAGACATTTGAGAAGCCAGGGCATTTGGCCCCACTAAAGTGACAAGCCTCTGGCACATCGAAGACAGAGGAACCTCCTCTCTCAGTGGCAGGCGAGCTGTAAAATGCATAGGGAGCCTGACATCAGGTCACATACCTGAACTCCCACTTATGTCCCCTCCTCTTTTTCCAACCCTGGTAAGAAAATATTTAATTTTGAACTCTGCTGCTTGCCCTATAACTAGGAACAGAATCCTTCCCTAAATTGAACTTTTGTTTAGGATCACTGCTTTCAATTCTTGTAGGGTGAATTTCTGACTGGTCCCAAGCCCCTGTATTTGTATAGTTCTTTTATCCCAATTTTGCCATGATGATATAAGGATTTGCTGCGTCTCCTTGTGGGGTCATTTGCTACCTGGGTATTTGGGCCCTTGCTTTGGAATGTGAGTTTGTCTCTCATCGTATCCCTTTGGCCTCTTGCTTCCCATCTTGAGTGGAGTAAACAATGTTTGGATTTTCAGAGTGACTGGGTTTTTAGAGAGGCTTCTAGTGTGGAGTATTAACACTGAATATATTTATTTATTCAATTTATAACCCGCCCCACCCGCCCCCGCCAAGGCAGGCTCAGGGTGGCTTACATAAAATTCCATATAAATACAATTAAAACCAATCAAAAATAACATAAACATAAAATGACATAACATTTCATAATTCTAAAGTGCTGGAACATGGTCTAATAAAGTGCGAGAGCAAAAGTTTCAAGTTAGTAATACTACTTAAAGTGGTGGTCCAATCATGATGGTATTCTCACCAGCTTGGATTGTTCGACTTATTTGTCTGGCGGGGATAGGCTGTAGGTGGTAAGGTGGTAAAGCCAGGGCACAGGGACACCCCTCGGTGTTTGATGCGGCTCCTTAGTCAAAAGCCTGGTGGAAGAGCTCCATCTTGCAGGCCCTGAGGAACTGTAAAAGGTCCCACAGGGCCCTGATCTCTTCCAGGAGCTCATTCCACCAGTACGGAGCCACCACCGAGAAGGCCCTGGTCCTGGTTACAGCCAGTCTGGCGTCCTTGGGGCCTGGGAGGGCCAATCAATTTTGGGACCCTGAACACAGTGCTCTCTGGGGAACATGTAGGGAAAGGTGGTCCCTTAGGTATGCTGGACCCTGACCAAAAAGGGCTTCAAAGGTTAAAACTAGCACCTTGAAATGAATCCGGTATGCTATCGGCAGCCAGTGCAATGCTTTTAGTACAGGTTGGATGTGCTTCCGCATAGGGAGACCCATTAACAGCCTGGTCGCAGCACTTTGCACTAGCTGCTGCTTCTAGATTTGGGACAAGGGCGGCCCCATGTGGAAAGCATTACAGTAGTCCAATCTTGAGGTGACCATTGCAGGGATCATTGTTGCCAAGTCGTTACATTTGAGGAAGGGAACCAGCCACCTGATCAGCTGATGATGATAAAAGGCTGACTTGGCAGTGGCTGCTACCTGGGCCTCCATTGTTAAGGAGGTATCCAAGAGCACTCCCAAACTCCTAACTTCCAGTGCTGGCACCAACTGTGCCCCATCAAAGATCGGGAGTGGGATCCCTACTTCTGGGCTGCCCCAGCTCAGGCATAGGACCTCCATCTTTGTCAGACTCAGTTTCAATTGACTCAGTCTAAGCCAACCTGCCACAGCTTGTAATACCTGGTCCAGATCTTCCAGTGTAGAGTCAGACTGGTCACCCAACAACAGATAGAGATGGGTGTCATCCCCATACTGGTGACACCCTAGCCCATGCCTCCAGGCAATCTGGGCAAGGGGGCGCATAAAGGTAAAAATTTCCCTTGCTCAAAAGCCAGTCAAATCCGACTCTAGGGGGTGGTGCTCATCTCTGTTTCCAAGCCAAAGAGACAGCGCTTGTCCGAAGATGTTTTTGTTGTCATGTGACTGGCCTGACTAAATGCCAAGGTGCACAGAATGCTGTTACCTTCCCACCAAAGCAGTACCTATTTATTTACTTGCAATTTCTTGCTTTTGAACTGCTAGGTTGGCAGGAGATAGGACCAGAGACAGGGGCTCACTCTGTCACGTGACACTAGGGTCTTGAACTGCTGAACTACCAACCTTCTGATCTGCAGCTCAGTGTCTTTACCTCTGAGCCACTGCACTGCTAAATAGTACTGGGGAAAGTACCACCCCTTGAGGCATTCCACAAATCAGTGGACGCCTTTGGGACAGCTGCCCTCCTAGTGCCACCCTTTGTCCCCGGCCCTGAAGAAAGGATGCAAGCCATTGCAAGGCAAGCCCCTGAACTCCAATGCTGGCAAAGCAGTAGATCAGTAGCTGATGGTCAACTGTGTCAAATACTGCTGACAGTTCCAACAACATCAGCACCGCCAATCCACCTCATCCCAGATGCCTCTGGAGGTCACACTATAGATATGTATACTCAGGGCTTTTTTTGTAGAAAAAGCCCAGCAGGAACTCATTAACATAATTGGCCACACCCAACAGCAGAAACTCATTAGCATATTAGATCACAACCCTGATAGCCCATCTCATTAGCATATTAGGCCACACACCCATGTCACCAGAAGTGTGGTCGTCCAGCCACACCTACCTTTTGCTGCCTATTCTGTTTACCTTGTTTGTTATCAAAACCCAGGGCTTTTTTTGTAGCAGGAACTCCTTTGCATGTTAGGCCAGACACCCCTACTGTAGCCAGTCCTAATGAGTTTCTTCTGTTGGGTGTGGCCAATTATTATGCTAATGAGTTCCTGCTGGGTGTGGCCAACTCGGGAGCCAGCCAGAACTCCGTTCCTGTGCGTTCCTGCCCCAAAATAGCCCTGTCTCCAGGCACAGTTCAGACTGCTGGTTCTTACCTTAAAGGCCCTTAATGGAGTGGGGCCAGGGTACCTGAAGGACCATCTCCTCCCATACTATCCAGCCCACCACTTAAGATCTCTCAAGCCAAGCTCTCTGCTGTCAGAGGTGAAGTGGGTGGTGACTTGAAACAGTGCATATTCTGTGGCGGCACCGCATCTTTGGATTACCCTCCTCATCAAGGCTCGCCTGACACCTACTTTACTTTCTCTTAGGTGCCAGGCCAGAACACATCTTTTTATCCATACTTTTAATAAGGAATATTATCTTATCAGCTTTTAATGGTCTGCTTCTTTTTTAAAAATAGCTTTTACGCTTCTTATGTTCAATCGCTAGTTTTTAATGGGTTATTTTTATACTGTTTTTTTTAATTGTCAGCAGCTGCCTCAAGCAGGACTCTGGAGAGGCAGCACAGAAATATCCTAAAAAATGAAATTATTTTGACTGCTTGAAATTTGCTAATTCCCCAACCTAGATATTTGCATTGTTTCCCCTTAATAAACTTTATTCCTGCTTTCACTGTATTCAGATCTCAGTATTCCTTCCACATTTGTAGTGGGACCTTGTCACTTGGTCACAGACCCTTTAAAACTGTGTATGGGTCACTGCACAGGCCTGAGGTTTTTTAAAGGAACATGCAGATTCTACGCCAGCAGCTCCTAAGTGTGAGAAGTGGTGGAAGGAAGACACCTTCCTTATATTTATGCTATTTTACTCTGTATTTGGGCTCAGATTTGAGTGCAAGACATATTCTCCCTCGTACACATTTAGGGTACACATTTAGGGTGTCTTGACAAGACATGCTAACATAGCTCACAGAAAGAAGGGAAATATCCTGTCAATGCATGCGTAAAAAACAAACAAGCCCTGACTGCAGTTTAAAAATTCATTTTGTGCACGTTTCTTCTTATACTCATCAGAAAACATTGTAAACTAAGAGACAATGTTTCAAAGCTGCCTTGAGACCTTGGAGACTTAAATTTGTGTTTTTAAAACGTTACAGTAAACACTACAATATATTATTTGTGTTTTTGAACACATTAGAGGTCTGACAATACAAGTCACAACTGGATGCAGAGTTAAGCATGCTTACGTCTTTGTGGGACTGTAGCCTTTTTTATCCAACTCTGAACTCATTTTCACCGGAATAGTCCCACAGAGGTTACTGGAGTCACACAGCGTCATCATGACTTTTGGTTAAGAGAGACAAGGTCGTTTGACTTAGGGCAATATTAGGAATAGTTTTGATGAGCTGAAGGAAGTAACCATGTAGGAAAATATATATATATATATATATATATATATATATATATATGTATTTGTGTCTGTGTGTGTGTGCATCCTGTAATGCTGGAAGGGGGCCAGTCCAGCTGCCAGACTCTTATTGAAAAACTAAGTCAGCCAAGGTACTATAAAGACCCAGTAACCGCTCCAAATGGAAACTGAGAATTCCCATCTTGAAAACAAAAGGCCAAATCCTACATTTCGTACTCAGGCAGAAGTCTCCTCATTGTTGACGTCAATGGGAAATTTCTGCAACCAAGGAATTGACACAGATATACAATCCACTATTACGCTCAGCAAGTTACCTAAGGGAATTTAAAAATAACTTGGATATCTGTTTTTCCAACAACTCTTTCATTTGTTCTGTAGTGTGTTCTGTTTGAAGAATTTGAAGTGCTTTTCTGCCTAGCCATGATAACTGAGGCTTGAATGCAGTAAAGGCTTGTAAGGGCATTGATTTAAAGAAAATTGCGGTGTGGAGTTATACCCTTCTAAGACCACTGAAGTTAAAAGGCTTAGGATGGTGTAATGCTGTTTAGCATTGCACCACTAGTTACACATCCAACTTATGGCAAAAATAATTGGAGAATTTTATTTTTTGCTCGACTGGAGAGGGGGTTGTCATTGATTGCATCCCCAATTTTGTATGCAGCACAAAATCCCTATTAGAGCAATGTGGTCCACAAAACAGGAAAAGGTGCTGGAGCAGCTATATAATCTGGCTCTACCTCTTCTTTACAAGAATTTGCAGCCTGCTGCTGAGAGCATCTGAAATGGCTACAAATGCCTTCAGGCATGGGCCTTTGGCAGAGAGAAAAAAGCAAGAAGTAGAGGACTCTTCTACATCACCTAAAATCTGCTTATACATTTTCCACTCAGCAAATAACATGACCTGAAGTTGTTTCATTTAAACTTACTTCTTCCTCCTCCAAGCCGGTTAAATCCCAGAAATAACTCAGTCTCATCTGCAAACGCTTCCAATTTTCAAGAAACATGGTGGCTTAAGAGAAAGAAAACCCCATTTTAATCACAAGAAATCTTCAGGGTGCAAGATACTCAGATGCAAATATATATATATATATATATATATATATATATATATATATATATATATATATATATATAAATAAAAATTAAAAAGAAATTACCATGTCCATACAGAGAGGTCTAATATCAAACAATAAAAAACATACATCCAAAGCCATCTATCAAATAAGTCCAAGAGCATGAGATCCCATTTCTTAGAACCCTAACCAGCTAAATTGTTGATCATCTATGGAAAGGACTCCTTTGTTGGAAAGAAGAGTCAAGACTGGTGACCATCGCTCCAAATGATCTACCTGAGTCTGATACCCGGAACTCCAAAAAAGAACAGATTGTCCATTATTCTACTCATTAAAAATTGATCCCCCTTCTTTAAATTTATGGTATGCTAAATTATGGGATTCAGGTGCTATCTGACCAATCAGATATGCATTACCAGAACATGAAATATATATATTCTTCTAACGTAAGCATGTGACAAATCTGAGACAGAGAAAGAAGATTATATACAACAACATGTGATTGCTCTTCATAAGGTATAATTGGTCAGATAGCTTTCTGGTATTAGCTACATGACACTATCCTTCTATGAACTCTGCTGGTTAGCAATATGATTCTAGGCTAAATTCAAGGTGCTTGACCTGGGCTTGGGATACTCCAGAGTGCACCTGCTTCAATATGGACTATTCTTTTGCTACTTAAAACTGCTTGGTGGCCCTGCCTAATATCAGACTAGTGGCCACCTCAGAACCAGCTTTCATAGTTCCCAGACCAGAAGATGGTATCAGGTAATGGGTAAAAATCTCAACCAGTTGTTATGAAAGGTTTATGTATGGATTATGTTTTCATATGGTGTCATCAAGATACTCAAAACAACCTTTCTAAGTTGTTATAATGTGATCTAAGCATCAACTTTAGAAAACCACTGAAATCTATTACAAATACATCTTATTTACATTACCCACAATGGTTTTCAGTTACATGCAAGGTGAAGCACTCAGAGCAACAAAGGAAAAGACTTGTTTCAAGATTACCAAAGACCAGTGAGAGGAAGTCAGCAAGGCTGAGGCCTACCAAGAAGAAGTTTGTACTAGGATACTACTGTACGCACAGAATGTGGCAAAGGCAGGGGGCAAAATCCACTGTTGTTACTGTTATGTCTGAACATAAGAAGGCATGCCTGGACTTGTCTGGCAGGCCATCTAGATGGAGACTTGAGGAGGCATGTCTGGGCAGGCCACCTAGTTGGAGCTTGAAGCCCCAGAACAAAGGCAGGCAGGATCCTGGAAACTGCCTGCAGATTGGCCCCTGAGGGCAGCCAGCGAATCTGGAGCCTGGAGGCCATTTGAACTCACCAATTGTATGGGGGCTGGGAGTGGCTTAGGTGTATATAGTTAGGGCAGTTGTCCCAAGTAAAGCATTCCTGTTGAGATGCAATAAACTGCTGCTTGTTGAAATCACTTTGCCTTCGCCTCTGCTGTGTTAAACATGCTATTTAACACTGGTGATGAGGATGGGATCTTTCTAGCATGGCTAGAGGCCAAAAAAGCTGAATCACCTCTGGGGAACCATCACCCTGGACCTGCAGTAAATGTGGCCACATCGCTCGTGCCTGCCATACCAAAATTTCCCGAGGCACACCAACAGCACCATCGTCCCACCACCTAGGGGTCCACCATGAGTCCATCCACCATGAAGAGTTCTACACCACCAAGGTCTGCCTGATCCAGAGCATCTGCCTGCCAGCCAGAGAGAAGATACACATAACGGTGGAAACCCAAGGGTCCCCCTGCAAAAAGGAGGTCAACTCTGGCTCAGCACTCTCCATCATCTCCATCAAGACCTTCAAGCACCTCTGCCCCAGAGGCGCACCCCGCCTAGAACCAACTGGACTGCTGCTCACTGACTTCCAGGGGAACCACATTCCAGTCCGGGGCACCGGCAAGTTCTGGGCTCGCTACAAGAACTTCGATGGACTCCTTGACCTGATTATTGCAGAGGGCTGCCGCACCAGCATCCTTGGCCTCACATGGTTTGACCTGCTCAGTATCCAGATGACTGGAGTTCAGCGAATCAGCAACAGGACTTTGACACCATCCACCAAGAGTTCACTCCTGTCTTCGAGGGGACCCTTGGTTGCTACACTGGACCCTCGGTCTCACTGCACCTTGACCCATTCATCATGCCTATCTGAATGAAGGCCCAGCGGGTCCCCTTCACACTCAAGCCCAAGACTGACGAGGAACTGGATTGCCTCATCGTTCAGGACATCCTGGAGCCAGTCTGTCACACTCACTGGGAGACAATGATCATCACCCCAATTAAGCCCAACAGGTACATCTGAATATGTGCAGACCAATGCTCCCTCCAAGTTGTGGACTCTTGTGAGCAAAAATTCTACTTCGTGAGCTACCGGCATTAAAGTTGTAAGCGAGCCATTGGGCTACTGCATAAATCAGTTTGCTTTGAGCTAGTTCACACTAACTCAGCTTAGAGGGAACACTAGTGCAGACTACAAATGCATACTTAATAAGGCTCTTCAGCAGCATGCATATCTGGTGCCCATCATCAGCCACCTCTTCGTTTCCCTTGCTGGCTTGAAGATCTTTGGGAAGCTCGACCTAGCCCAGGCCTACCACCAGCTTCCTGTGGAGGACACCACTGCAGAAGCCAAGACCATCATCACCCAACAAGGAGCCTTCAAGGTCAAGCAGCTCCAGTTCGGCATTAGTGTGGCACCCAGGATATTCCAGGGCCTTATGGACACTCTTCTCAAGGGTATCCTGGGAGTCATTCCATTCTTTGATGACGTACTCATTGTGGGCACCACTGACGTTGAGTTCATCAGTCGCCTCTGTGAGGTACTCTGCCGCTTCCAATCCACTGGCCTGCATGTCAAGTGGGAAACGTGCCTCCTAGGCATCCTGAAGGTTGAGTTCCTTGGATACCTCATCAATGCAGACTGCATACACCCCATTTTTGTGTATATGATGAAGAGCAAGGATGAGATGCTCAATAAATTCAAATGCTATGTGGCCACAATTAAAAACAAGTTTGGCTAAGCACCCCAAAGCTTGCGCACCAATGGGGGTGGAGAATATTGCAATGCAGAATTTAAAAGATTTCTAGGACTAGAAGGGATTGAACACAAAGTGTGTATTCCACACTCACCTCAACACAATGGCTCTTCTGAAAGGCTGAACAGAACAATCCAGGACATATGTAGGGCCAGGGCTCTTTTTGTAGCAAGAGCTCCTTTGCATACTAGGCAACATACGCCTAATGTAGCCAACCCTCCAAGAGCTTACAGAGCTCTTCTTACAGGGGCTACTGTAAACTCTTGGAGGATTGGCTACATTAGGGGTGTGTTGCCTAATATGCAAAGGAGCTCCTGCTACAAAAAGAGCCCTATGTAGGGCTATCCTAATACATTCTGGTCTACCAAATACCCTATGGGGTAATTCTGTCAAGACAGCCATGTATTTACACAACAGAGTACCCTCAAAGGTAACTGGAACCACTCCATTTGAGGCCTGGTTTGGAAAGTGGCCTGGACTAAAGCATATCAAAGATTTTGGTTTCAAAGGGTATGCTCACATACCAAAGGAGAGAAGGGAAAAACTTGAGCCCAGAGCTGAAATCAGACTTGGAGTAGGGTATCCTGTTGGTGGAAAAGGATACAGGATATACAAATCACACAGTTGGGGAACGAAATGTTGTATATGTAGATGAAAGCAATTTGCCATGTGCTTCCAGTGCAACTGATCCAAAGAGTTCTGAGACTGCTCCTGAAGAACTGATTGCATGGTTACCTGTGGTGACCACTGGGGAACCGGCAGGTATACCTTCTGAAGAAACTACCAGAACAGAAGGGAAAGTGGGAACCGCACCAAAGGAGGCAGCAGAACCCATGACAGAACCCACAACCAGTGTGAGATGATCAGAAAGAAGCACTAAATGGCAACCACCACAGAAATATGGATTTTGTGAAACTGTACAATCTGCAAAAGAACCTAAGAACTGGAAAGAAGTATGCAACTTACCTGTGAGTGAAAGAGACAGAGGGATTGAAACAATGGAACAGGAAATACTATCCATATATGAGAAAGAAGCATGGACTCTTACAAAGTTACCTCCAGGCAGAAAGCCTGTTGGATGCAAATGGGTATTCAAAATCAAGCATAGAGATGATGGGACTGTAGAACTATACAAAGCACACCTAGTAGCCAAAGGTTAGTCACAAGAATATGGGACTGACTACTTTGAAACTTTTGCTCCAGTTATCAATCAAGCAACATTCAGAACACATCAAGAGACATGATTGTAGAGCATCCGGATATAAAGACTGCATTCCTCAATGGAGAACTCTCTGAGGAAATATTTATGGGACAACCTGAGGGTTTCAAAGTCAAAGGACAAGAAAATTACATTTACAGACTAAACAAAGGACTCTATGGACTAAAACAAGAAGCAAAGCTTGGTATGACAAAATTACAGGACTATTGCAGAAGCAAAGCTTTGAGCAAGAGAAAGCTGAACCTTGCCTGTACACTAGAATTAAAAATGGACAATACCAGTACGTTCTTGTTTATTTTGATGACTTGATTGTGTCTTGTCAAAACAGAGAGGATATTAAAGAAATAGTTGATGGACTGAACAAGGAAGTAGAAGTCAAATAGCTTGGAGATCTAAAACACTACCTTGGGATAAAAGTTGAAAGACTTGAGGATGGAACCTTTCTTCTATAACAGAAATGGAAAACTATGGACTTTATAGAATCTGTTGGTATGAAAAACTGCAAAGCATCAGCTATACCACATGAACTTGGGTATCTAAAGGAGAAGGATGGAACACCTCTCAGAGACATTGGAGAATACAGAGAAGCAGTTGGGAAACTTCTCTACCTGAGCAAAACCACGAGGCCTGACATCACAGCAGCAGTTGGCAAACCATCATGCCTAACCATCATGATTGGAGTGCAGTAAAGAAACTAGCATGGTATCTGAAAGGAACAATGGACTTAGAACTGAAAATTACACCATCTGAAGGGCCAAGACTAGTTGAATATATGGACGCCAACTGGGGAGAAGAATCGAACAATTTCAAGTCAAGAAGCGGATATATATTCTTCTATGGAGATTGACTAATAGACCGGACTAGTAGAAAGCAAACAACAGAAGCTGACTGTGTCTTAGCAGCAAGTGCCTGTAGTGAACTTGAATGGATTTTTCATTTGTTGAAGGACTTTGGAACAAGAGAACCTGTACCTGTACTTATGTTTGAAGACAATCAAGCTTGTATTACTATATGCAAGGGAGAAAGCACCACAATGAAAAGTAGTTCTATTGGTATTATGTGTGTGCTAGTGAAAGATCTGTACCAGAAGAAGCTAATAGAGATTGAACATTGTTGCACAGAGGAAATGGTGGCTGACATTTTGACTAAGCCACTGACCAAAGAAAAATTTGAACGTCTTCATAAAATGTTGACTATAGTTGATGCAAATGTTAAAGTGAATAATGAATGATGTTTGTTGTATGTGCATGTATAATGATTTTACATGTTAGACCTTGAGAAGGGGTGTTGGAAATATGTGTGTTGTAAGGTCTAAAACTCAGTCATTATACGGTTAATGTGTGTTTACGTTGTGTGCTATTGTTTAGACTAACCTGGAAGGGGACCTGGCACAGAGCCAATGGGAAGAAAGCCCGGGAAACTGAAGCCTATTTACTAACAATCATTGGTTAATACATTCAGGTGATTTCCTTCTAGGGGTCAAGAAGAAGAAGAATCTCCATTGTCGTAGACCGTGTGGTCAAAGTGTAAAGATGTAATCTTAGGTGTCTTTGTTTTTTTGTAGATTTCCTGTGAACCCTTCCCTTAGAAATAAAGATTTTTACATAGAAGAAAATGCCTCCTCTCCAGTGAAGCAAAGATCCATTGCAAACTCTGAATATTTAAGTATTTTTGCCAATTTTTCCAACATATAGCAGCCCAAAAACCAGGATGTAGACTTTTCCGTTGAGTCTGAAACATAATGTTTATAACAATGAACGCATGCATATTAAGCAGTTCCTAATGTCCTAAAATTAACATTTCTTTACAAGACTATGAATATACATTATCCTTACAGTGGTTAAAATCATACACAGCACTGATAAGCTTCACCACGTCTAGATGTGATATATAATAACGGTTGTTTTAAATAGTGTTTTTATAATTTTTGTTTTATTTATATTGTTTTATTGTGTTTTTATACTTGTTTTATTTATATTGTAAGCTGCCTTGAGTTCTACAAGGGAGAAAGATGGGTAATACATGTCTTAGATAAATTTAAATAGATAAATATTTTACAGCTCGCTGAGAAGGAAAACTAATAAGTCACCATTGTCTTCTAAGGCTTGGTCAGGCTGGAGACAGAACATGTAGTCAGGCATGTTAAAGGGGGGGGCGGGTGGAGACAGATTTCCCTCATTCTATGATTTATACTGTGGTAACTGAAAACTATTATTATTAATGTCAATAAAATGTACTTGCAGCCATTTATTCATCAAGACTTTTAGTAATTAAAGGTACACGGGAATATCTTTGGTTTGAGTTTAGCTGTTTAGGTGAACTGGCTTTATGTTCTACTAGGAATAAGGCCTGTTGTGGAAAAGTGGGCTGAATCCAGCCTTGTGTTCATCCCCAAACAATTCACCTTTGAAGTAGGTCTAACAATACCAGTACCACTAACACTTAAAATACCAAGACCTTCACGAACACAGAACAAGAACACTGACTGTTTTTTCCAGTGAATTTATCAAACTGTCACGTACTATGAATGAAACATCAAATTCTCCATCAGTGTTTCATCCCACACTGTCTTTTACCAGGACTCAGCACAAAGACCTGTGGTTTGTTTTTCATTCCCTAGCAAGTTCTAATCTTGTGGTAGAGATTAGGGAGAATGTGAGATTTTTATGCAACAAATTTTTATTTTGTCCTTGGAAGACCTCTAACTGATCCAGAATGACATTCTATCTCGTTACCTTACCAAGCTGTACATAATTATGTAACCCACATACAATTTACTCTGTTCCAACAATAAGGGGGAAAGTTAACCAAAATGTATGATAGCACAAAGTTCTAGTGTCTTTCTTCCTTTTAGCCCTTTAGCAGGGCTTTATTTCTCTTTAACTGAGTCACGGCTCCACTGTTGTGTGTGTGGGAGGTTTCAGCAAGATTCTCATCAGGTTGGTGCTTTTGTGCCAAGGTAATGAGAAGGAAGGGGGTGGGAAAGGGTGGAGCCAGATACCAGTGATGTGTGGGTCTGGGGTATGGCCTTCTATTCCATCCACTGCTCTTTCACAGAGGGGGCAATTTATCCCACCCCCATGTGGAACCAGCTATCTGTCTTGTCATGGAAAAGCCCCATCAAGCCTCTAACTAGGCTTGATGCACGCTGTGGGGCCTCAGAGAACTCCAAACATAACAAAATTATTCAAAGGACGACAGAAGCAAGTAGAGCTCTTCCATGCTACAGCAGGTCCAGGAAGATCCAACCAAGTCCCAGGCTCCTAGAGCAGTGGAACATGCTTGCATTTGGCTCTGCACTCTGGCAGTACTCTCTGATCTCCTGAAGAGTCCCTTCTGGCCGGATAACCTGGCCACTTGTGATAGGGAAAGTAGCCTTTAGATTAGGCTTCTCTTTCTCCTTTTGACTGAATGTGAACTGAACCCGCTTGAATAAATGTAAGTTTTACTTTTTTTGCAATATACTTCTTGGGAGATTTATTTACTGTATCCGATATCATGCTCCTATGACTGGATAAACTCTGCTATGTTAAACAAATATCATAATAGGCTTCACCTGCCTCCATGAGTCTTCTACATTAATATCAGGGCCTGAATAAAGGCTGGACACAGCAGACACCCACCTAACTCTGGACCTGCCTTGCAGGTCATCATTCCGTCCACAGAAGCCAAAATATATTTGATAGATTACAAGGTACCAGAAGATTCACGGTTACTTTCTTCATAACATGGGCAGCACTATTTCAGGCAGTCAAAAGGTGGAAGAATTTTTGACTGATTAGCCTTTTAGCCAATGAATGAAGTACATTTAAATGAAACTGTGCATTACCAAAACCCTAAATGTATGTTCTCTTTCTGAGGCTACTGAAGATAATGTGGAATAATTTAAAAGTTAAAACATGCAAAGAACAAGCACAGTCTCGGAAGGAAGTCCTGTTTTAATCTTTGTTCTCTGCCTCGTTATATTAAGGCCTAACCAAGCTATTGTATAAAAAAGTATAACTTTACCTTTGATTATAACTTCCCCTGCTTTATCAGCAAAGGCTCTAGTTTCTTAATCTACTGATTAAAATGGCAGCTATAATCCACCACTTCTGCAGCTCTCCATGAATCCTGAGCAAACACTTAGTTTTGCAATTCACAGCCTCCAGTCAATATTACCCTGTCCATTTATTAGCACATTCATCTTCTTTTCACGTCTGGGTTTTGACTAAGGCAAACATTCAGAAAGAAGCTTACCCCAGAGAGCCATGAAAATGGAGAAGAAGACGGTGGCAGGATTATCAAACAAGTGGCTGGCCCGTGCTGTCGCACAAGCAGTGCTGAGGTTCCAGTAGTCACAGGTCTTGTCACAGAGAGGGCACATGGTGAAGGCATTATGTTGGTCACACATCTCCTTGCTACATAAAGCAAAACCCAACAGGTCAGGAAGACATAATCCATTGGAGAAACTTCTCAACCTTCATTTTATGTTCTTCAAAATTCTCAAACTGCCCTTGGGCTCAACATCATTGGGGACCCCCTCGCCAAGGTGGCAGTTGGTGAGTGGAATACTTCATTTATTTATTCAAAACATTTCTATGCTGCATCTCCAAGAAACCTGCTCGAGGTGGCTTACAAGTTAAACAGTACATACTTTTACTGGATGTATTTTACTCAGCGCAGCTTGTAACCAAAGCAGTATATTGAAACCCTTGAGTATTTTTCTTCTTGTATATATTTAGGCTGTGTCCTGGATGGCCCAGGCTAGCTTGATCTTATTAGATCCTGGAAGCTATCCAGGGTTGGGACTGGTTAGTACTTGGATGGGAGACCACAAAGGAAGTCCAAGGTTGTTGCATGGAGGCAGGCAATGGCAGACCACCTCTGTTCAACTTTTGCCATGAGAATCTATGGCAGGGGTGTCAAACACATGGCCTGGGGGCTGGAACTGGCCCATACAGGGCTCTTATCCATCCCATGAGCAACTGGTGTGAGGGAGGGAAAGCAGGGGGCTGCTAGGGGGGAGCAGGGGAGCAGGCACATGTATTGAGGCATGTGTGGTCAAAGCTGTGAAGAAATAGAAAGGACATGGCTAGAGAGCGGGACTAAGAGGCTGAGGTAAAATAGTGTGGGAGGAATGGTAGTGAAGGTGAAGAAAGAGGAGGTGTGGTGTTTTTCCCCCAACCCACCTCCTCTGACTGCAGCTCAGTGAGGATAGGTGAACTGGCTACGTGAGGGCAGAGCCAAGCAGCTGGCTCTGTCATCGCTGCACCAAATGGCAACCGTGAGGAGAGTTGGTGAGAGTGGGTGTGTGGAGCAGCCGTTTGCTGATGAAGGGACAGGGCCAGCAGGGGAGAGAAAAGGAGGAGGGCTGGCAATACATCGGGAGGCAACTGGGCTGTCTTATGCATGCCACTTTGAGGGGAAACAGTACAAATAATATCATTAATTGGGTTTGCCTGTGTCATTTATAAAGTTTATATCACCGATACTAGCACTACATTTTACGGCACACATGGCCCAGCCCGACAAAGTAACCTTTATGTCAGATCTGTCCTTCATAAAAAATGAGTTTGACTCCTCTGCCCTACAGAGTCACCCTAAGTCAACTGTGACTGGATGGAATACATGCATGCAGGGCTTTTTTTGTAGAAAAAGCCCAGCAGGAACTCATTAGCATAACAGGCCACACCCAACAGCAAAAACTCATTAGCATATTAGGCCACACCCCGGACATCACAGCACATTAGCCTATTAGGCCACCCTCATGCCTTCCTTTGGCTTACCTGGGTGCCCGCGGCTGTAGGGAGCCCAGGCAAGCCCCCCTTGAAGGGAAGGCAGTTTAAACTGCCTTCCCTTGGCTTGCCTCGGTGCCCCGTGGCTATGGGGAGCCCGGTCAAGCCGGTCCTTGGACAGGCTGGAGAAGGCACAGGGAGGCATTTAAATAATCCTTCCAGGCCCCCCCCCAGCCCACCCACCTTGGAGTCACTGGGAGTGTCACTCTCCAGGCCTTCCCTCTGTAGCCACGCACGCAGAGGTTTTGGCTGTAGTGGGTGTGGCCAACTCTGAAGCCAGCCGGAACTCTGTTCCTGTGCGTTCCTGCCCCAAAATAGCCCTGCATGTATGTATGTAATATCTAGTTATTCAGTGGAAGAACAAGGACCCTAAAAATCTAAAGGGCAACAAGGAATGAGCTGTTTGGATGGGAAAAGCAGTGGACGGGGGAGGTGTGCTTAGAATTACTCTTGTCCAACACTACTCTCCCCAGTTGTGGTTTTGCTACAACTCAGGTTTTTAAAAATGGCAGGAAAGTTGAGCATAGAAGACAGTCACAGGTAGTTAAGCATCTGCACTGTTTCTCTCTTCCAAATTGTATCTACTCCCCAGTATCGGCATACTCTATTTAAATAAGGGAGCATACCACAAAAGGCTTTCTTTATGGGGCATGTTTGACGTCTTAATGACCACAAAAGCTGTTTCTACAGATATTACATTTCAAAATAATACATAATTATATGATCTGTATGTTTTAAAAGGTAGCAGAGGGTGCTACAGATAGTTTTTGTCATAAATCCTACCACTTTAGATATTGGCAGAGAGTATTTTCTTACACAGAAGCATTAAACGTTTGTATAAAAACTTAGGACCCTTATTTGTGCCCTCTAAAGAGTTAGTCATAATTCATCTTGCTAAATGAGGTCATAGTTTCAAAATGTAAAATGCACGCTTCTAAGAGGGATGATCTGAAGTCATATTGTCACTGGAAAGTTCTGCAGTTCCTAATATAATATACATGTTTCCTTATGTGTAGGAACAAAGAATGCTAATTATTTATAGAATGGTTATTATTAATTATGAGAATGCCTGAACAAGCTAGAGACAAGGTTGGATACAAAGGTTGAATTCCACTAGAAATAGAGCTTTCTTCCACGGCAAGGAACTTTCCTTGGGTGGAATGGTCCTCTTGCAACATAAGGAAGGCTCTTTACACAGAGAAAAGAGCCTTGCATGAGAGGACTGAAGGCCTGTTTCCCAGCACCATTTTCCTGCCTTGAGGTAGCCCAAGTATGGTTGCCAACCTCCAGGTGGGGCCTGGCGATCTCCCAGAATTACAACTGGTTTCCAGAGTATTGGTTTTCTTATGGATTAAAAACTGGCTAAATTACAGGAAGCAAAGAGCAGAAATCAACAGACAATTCTCACATTAGAGGGAAGTAAACAATGGAGCCCCATAAGGATCGGTATCAGGGCTGGTGCTATTTAATTTATTCATAAATGATCTGGAACTAGAGGTGAGTAGTGTAGTGGCCAGGTTTGCAAATGACAGCAAATTATTCCAGGTGGTGACAGTGAAGAGCTCCAAGAGGACCTCCCCAAACTGGGTAAGTGAGCGACAATGTGGCAAATGAAGACAAAGAATCCCAACTTCTGGTATAGGCTAATGGGGTCTGAACCAGGGATGTGCATTCGGTTCGCATGAACTTGGGAAAAAATAAATAATGCCTATTTGGCATTATTCAGGCCTGCCTAAAGGCCTTCCCTAATCTGATTCAGCTAGCTGAACAGGGATTCCCCGAATGGATGCCGTATATTCGGCATCCATTCAGGGAAGCCCTTTGCTGGGCGCGGGGAAGGCAGGGGAGGCATTTAAATGCCTCCCTGCACCTTCCAGGGCTTTTCCCGACTGGCCTGCCTTGGCAGACAGTTCAGGGAAGGCGGGGGGGGGCTTTTTCCAGGCCTTCAGCGGGTGCCCCGGGGAAGGCACGGGGAGGCATTTAAATGCCTCCCCAATCCTTCCTGGGCCCTCCCTGGCCTGTCCACCTCAGCAGGTGGGCCAGGGAAGGCAGGAGGGGCTAGCTTGAAGGGCAGCGGGCTCCCTTCACTGAAACTGTCTTCCCTTGTCTTCACTTAAACTGCCTTCCCTTAGCTTGCCCGGGTGCCCCGGCCAAAAGTGATTTGGCTGGCTGAATGACTCCCAAATCGGCTTGCATTGCCAAAAGTGGCATTTGGGGGTCATTCAGTGGGCCAAATCAGATTTGGCCCGATTTGGCCGACTGGAATTGGGCCAATTTTTTTTTTTTTTTTTGCACACCTCTAGTCTGAACTTGCTGAGACTGAGAGGGGAAAAGATTGTAGTGGATAGCTCAGGGAAAGTGTCAACTCAGTGTGCTGCAGCAGTGAAAAAGGATGAAGAATAAAATGGCTGATATTGTCCCTATATAGATCTATGGTGCGGCCTCATTTGGAATATTATGTACAGTTCTGGTCACTGTATCTCAAAAAGGGCATTGCAAAGTTGGAAAAAGTACAGAGGAGGGCGACCAAGATTATTCAGGGGTTGGAGCACCTTTCCTATGAGGAGAGGCCGAAGAGTCTGTGACTTTTCAGTTTAGAAAAGAGATGACTAAGGGTGGACATGATAGAGGTTTATAAAATTATGCATGGGGTGGAGAGAGTTGACAAAGGGAAATTTTTCTCCCTCTCCCAAAATACTAGAACTCGAAGGCATCCAATGAAGCTGATGATTCAGGACAGACAAAAGGAACTACTACTTTACACAGAGAGTGGTTAAAATGTGGCATTTGTTGCTAGAAGATGTGGTTATGGCCACAGGAATAAACAGCATCAAAAGGGGATTAGATAGATTCAATGGAGGAGAGGTCTATCACTGACTACTAGCCACGGTGACTGAGGGGGAACCTCCTCATTCAGAGGCACTAATCCTCTGAATCCCGGAGCCAGGAGGAAACATCAGGTGGTGGCCTCGGCCTCTCTGCCCTGTTGTTAGCTTTCCAGAGGACCTGGTTGGCCGCTGTGTGAGACAGGATGCTGGACTAGATGGACCATTGGTCTGATCCAGCAGGGCTCTTCTTATGTTCCTTTTTTTAAAAAATGTTACCCTTGGAAATTTTTTAAAAACCAACAGCCTGGGGACAGTAAAAATCCATCCAGGATCCATAAAAAAGAAAAGCCAACAATGGATTATTGGTCTGATCCAGCAGGATTATTGTTATGTTCTTATGTACAGAGATCAGTTCCCCCGGAGCAAATGGTTGCTTGGAGGGTGGACTCTGTGGCATTAGACCCTGCTGAGGTCCCTCCCTAGGCTCCACCCTCCAAATCTCCAGGGAACTTCTCAGTCCAGCATTGCCAACCCTAAAACCTGGGGAGCCACTGCTCCTTTACTAGGGAAACTTATGTGTACTGATGGCTACACATAAGTTTCCCCAGCTGGGTGAACAGCAACTTCTTGGGTTCATTTCAAGTTGGAGAAAAGCTGCCTGGTGGAGAAGAAAGCTTAAGCCCTCTGTCCCCACATGCAGTGGTCTCAATTTGAACTGGGGTCACGAGCACCTGGGAATTGACGTTAGCAAAAATAACAATTGCACAAAAATGGAAACAAAAAAGCATCCCTACACTATCTTGTTGGCAAAAGAAAATTTGGGAATGCTTTATTTACGGGCGGAGAACACATAACTCATCCACTCTGCAGACAGAAAACTATCAAAAGCGGTTCCAGGCAGTATGGTTTCCTATGATCAGTTAGCTAGAAACAATTCCTAATAACCCAATATAGGAATTTATTGTTCTTCTAACTGTACTGCAAACTGAAAGTCTCAATGTCTGTAAATTTTTATGCTTGTACTCCAGTAGAAGTCATCTCTTTGTGTCTACTGTTAAATCTGCTTTTGAACAACTTCTTCTGTTTATAATCTTTCATGTTTGTACTCCAGTAGAATTCATCTCTTTGTGTTTACTATTAGGTCTGCTTTTGAATCACCTCTTCCATTGCTTTGTAACCCTTCCAATTGCTAAACAGTGTTGTAATTGTATGGATTAAAATAATAAGAAAAAATATTTTAAAAAAAAGAATTCCCAGGCCATGTCTGTCGACAGGTTCAGTGGGGGGCAAAAGGATTTTTAAAAGTGTAAACTGGCCCTCAGTCATCCTAATGCCTTTTTTTCTTCCTGATCAAAAAGCCCCTGCTCCTTTCTCACGTCAGTCTGCTATTCCAGATTATTGTAGATTTCATGGTTGCCTTTGGGGTTAGGGGAAGAGAAGGAAACATTGGAGAGCAACTTCACGTGCCTAAGTGTCCTGTGTCCCATGCCCAAGTTCTCCTGTGCCCACTTGGGTCTGCTAGAGTTATTTGCTGAAGTTTGCTGGCTGGGGTCAGGAGGCTTGGTTGCAAACATTGTGCTTCCCGGTGGAGGATTTTCTCTTGCATCCATTGAGTTAAGGAACCAGGTGGGTCTGCTAGAGCTATTTGCTGAAGTTTGCTGGCTGAGGGGAAAGGGGCTTGGTTGCAAATGCTGTGCTTCCCGGTGGAGGCTTTTCTCTGGTGTTCATTGAGCTAAGGAGCCAGGTGGGTCTATCCATGGCACCTCCAGTTAAAAGGCTGTGGCTTATTATGCGAAAGACTTCAACTTGAGACCCTGGAAAGCCACTGGCACTCTGAGTAGACTATGGGGGGGGGGCTTGCAATGCCCAGCCATTTCATGTTTTTCCCTGGGCTCTAGGCTCAGAGTATTAACCATGAGAGCAGGCTGGGGAAAGGGTTTGCTCCTCATTCTAGGCAGTATGCAGGCATCAGCCCAATGCTGCACTGCATCTTTAATCAAGTTTGTCTGTCTCCTTTAATCTTCGCTACCTGGTATTACATTCGATGACAAACATGGCCCAGTCTAACAAAGTCCCATTTATGTAAGATCCAGCCTTTAAAACAAATGAGTTCTACACCCAGGGGTCTTTTGGGGGGGGAGCGCACGGGAGCCCAGCTCCGGGAGCTCAGGAGCCAAGCCCCGCCCCCAGCTGGCATCCCGGGGAGTCTTTCAGGCAGCCGAATGTCAATTTCAGCTCCATTATATCCTATGGGCCATTGAAGTCAATGGTGAAAACATAGGGTATATTCTGGGGGCTGGAAGGGAGGGGGTTTGAGGGAGAGGCTCCAAACTCACAGGGTAGCTGATAGAGCCTTTCCCCAAGATACCCACCAAGTTTCAAGAACATTGGACCAGGGGGTCCAATTCTATGGGCCCCCAAACAGGTTGCCCCTAGTCCCTCCAGTGTTCTCTATGGTGGGAAAAAAGTAATTTTATTTCCCACCATAGAGACCAATGGAGGGAATAGGGGCAACCTGTTTTGGGGGCCCATAGAATTGGATCCCCTGGTCCAACATTCTTGAAACTTGGTGGGTATCTTGAGGAGAGGCTCCATCAGCTATCCTGTGAGTTTGGAGCCTCTCCCTCAAACCCCCTCCTCCAGCCCCCAAAATATACCCTATGTTTTCACCATTGACTTCAATGGCCCATAGGATATAATGGGGCCGAATTGCCGCAGAATTTCTTTCATTCCCTCCATTCCTTCTCTCTTTTTCCTCTTTCCCTCCTTCTTCTCTTCTCTCTTTCTTTCTTTCCCACCTTCTTCTCTTCTCTTTTTTTCCTCCTTTCCCCGTTTCCCTCCTTCTTCCCTCTCTTTCTTTCCCTCCCCTTTCCTTCTCTTTCTTTTCCTCTTTCTTCTTTCCTTCCTTCTCTCTACTCTCTCTCTTTCCTTCCCTCTTTCCTCCTTCTGTGGCCCAACTCTCATGAGAAGGAGTTTAGACTTTAAACCCCTTCTCTCTTAGCTCCCCCATCCAGACCAGCTGGGGAAGGGAAGGGGAGGCTTTTGAAGATGCCGCCCCCCTTTTGCTTCCCCTTCGGACATCACTTCCGGTGATGTCAGGGGGCATGGCATATGCTAATAGCCTAATAGCTCATTAGCATACCATATGCTAATGAGCTCCTGCAGCTGTTTTTCTACAAAAAGACCCCTGTCTACACCCCTGGACTAGAAGGAAAAAGTAGAGGAATCAGCGCCACTGCAAGGACAAGAGATGGATTTGTAAAAAAAATGTTTCAACTGGAAGGAGCCAGACAGATGTCAGCAGGCACATCATCCCAATGGTAAGGGGCAGCAAGGATATAACTGGAAGATGAAACAGAAGAGGACCAGAGGTCTATCTCAGTGGGTGTTCTGCTCTGACTAAAACACATATTCTGACTGTAATGCTATCCATTCCATAAAGAGATCCCAACTGATACACAAGAAGTCACACCCCATGTGCAATCTTACCTGGGAATATCAGTTTCAATGGTCATACATCCATACAGGAAGACTATGATCCCAACTAAAGAAGACGGAATAAGGAACTCTGTGTATAAGCCCAACCAGGCAAAATACATTCCAATTTTTTCTCCAAAATACTTCCTAAAAAAGAGAAAAACATAAAAGTTCAACAGATAAGTGCAAGCATTTCTCAATTAGAGTTTCTTCAATAGATAGCCCAGCATTTTACAAGCAGTGTCACAAAGGATTAATAGTTTTATCCAGGACTTTTTTTCTGGGGGAATGCGCCAACATAGAGTTCTGGAACCTCTTTGACAAAATTCTTTTTTAAAATGTTTAAAAGCTCATGAATTTTCAGTATATAGATTGAAAATTTCATTTCCCTCTTGAGAGTTCTGGCACTTCTTTTTCCAAAAAATAGCCCTCGTTTTATCGATCTTTCTAAGATTCGTCAGCAATATCTTGATCCTGTTGTTTCTAACCTTTCTGGTTCCCCAGAAAGAATTACCCAGTATTTACTTGCTGATAAATCCTCTTGACTGACAGAATTAGTGGTTGAGTACTTGGCTGTACAAGGCTGTACAAGGGTCATCCTTTTCTAGGTGAAGTCAATGAATAATTATCTGATTTTGCTTTCTAGGCACTGTTTTCTTGATATTACTCTAATTACCTTTTTAGATTGCACTTTTTATCTGATTTTACTCATCTTAGACCCTGTTTGTATCTCATTCTAATTTACCCTCATATGCCATTAAAGGTTTTGAATTTGAAATTGATCTTACTAGTGAAACCGTTTTCTGGTATGCACCCATGATCGGGGACTGAAAAGACAATGGCTGAGTTCAGACTGGCAGTTTGAAGCGGGAGCCAGTCGTGGCAAAAAAGCCTGGGAACAAACTGTTCTGGGTTTTCCCGGTCACACTGCGCCAACTGATGCGGGAGCATATCGGGAGGAAGCACGCAGGAGCGTTCAGACTGCTGGCCTGGAAGCGCAGCTATAAACAGCTTTTTCCAGGTAAATCGGCTTGATGCCTATGTGTGTATGAGCATATGCACTCATACACACATAGGCATTCAGCCGATTTGGGGAGGATCCTGTTGCGCCAGCACCACATTGGGTGGTAGAGCGGAGCACATCCAATCATATCTCTGCTGTCTTATGTGCAACATGGGTTGCTCCTGGCTTTTCAGCTGAGCTTTCACAGTTCCAGGAAGCGGAATGCAGCGGGATAAAGGCACTCTTCGGGATTTGCTACCACTTTCACCGGGTATCTTTTAAATGCGGGACTGAAGCGGAACAGCACAGGTTGCCTATGGGTGGGGAACGCCAGGCAGATGTGCCTGTGTGAATGCCTCCTTTAATCTGCTTGGGAAACGTGGCTGAAACGTGGCTATAGCGGGGCAAATTGCCAGTCTGAACTCAACCAATAAGTTTCAACAACAAACTAGTACAGTTTTACACTGTTGACCACCCACCCCTTCCTATTAAGCTACACACATCACGTACACAAACACACATTCCACTACGGATGTGCCCACTATCTGCCAGAATCTGCATATCTTCCTCTGTGATCCAGTAGGACCTACCTTTCATCCACTCACCCTGGTCAGGTTCTTCCTTCCCATGCCAGCATCCCTGCCCCTGATATTTGAGTTCAATGGCGTAGGAAGTCACATGATGACAGTGACCAACTTCCATATATTATCAGAAGGATATGGAAACAAGAGCACGGACAAGGAGCCTTTTGCTGTGCTTTCATACTATATGGCTTGGATGGTAATTTGGAATGGCAGAAACATTTAAAGGGTCAAGGCAAGAAAAGGGCCACCTGCAGCACTTCCAAAGCTTCAAGTGTTTTATTTTATGCTACTGAGAATTATAGAAATAGGTATGGAGGGAGCAGAATCTGCCTGAATCCATGATCTGTCACTAGGGCTCCGGTCACACAGACTAAATAATCCACTTTCAAGCCACTTTCAATGCACTTTCCAACTTGATTTTGCCAGTCCACACAGTAAAATCTAGTTGGAAAGTACACTGAAAGTGGATTGAAAGTGGATTATTTAGTGTGTGTGACAGGAGCCGTCAAGTGTTCTCATGTAGGACTGCACTCAAAGGGAAGGACAGAAAAAGGTTGCTTTCCGCTTTAATCATTTTCCAGCTGCACAGGCCTCAATTTCTTCTCTGCCATATCATCTTCATCTGTCTTTCTTGTAAGGCTGAACGCCTCCCCACAACTTCTGCAGTAGCAGCCTTTAAGTTCTTCCATGTTTTCCTGTGGAACAAGGTTTATTGTGGGATGAGGGTTTGCTGTTTATGACTCTGGTTGCAAAAACAGTAAAGGCAATAATTTTTTTTTAAAGCCTCTCCATTTGCTCTGCTCTTCTGCCTACCTTTTGGGGTTGTTCAATTCTTAGATTCCTCCTGGGCCTGCAGTGCAAGTGAGAATTTTAATTGCCTAGAGGACTCTTTCTTTTGTATGTTTGAACTTTGGTCAGAAGGCTCCGTCAGGTGAGAGCCACAGTCCCTCAGCATTTCATCATAGTTGGTTGAGAGAAAAGTTAGAACCCCAAATGTTTTCTGCCTTAAATTGTCTACAAAACGGGGAGATTTTGCCTATCTGTCTGAATTTTGGGAAGCAGGATCCCACAGGTGAAGGGTACAATCTCTGCTATTTTCATGCAACCTGGAAGAATTTTTTTTCAAAGTTATAGTTAGAAGTGTGCATTGCATTGAATCTAGTGCAAATGGATAATGAATAGAATGAAGAAAAAGGACATCTGTAGTAACAGAAACAAATTAAATACATTTATTTAGAGAAGGGGGGGCAGAAAAACAAATATGAATAATTTTTTTCTGTATGTCTCTAGAGCAGTTTACCCGGAGAGTAGACTGGGAAGATATGCAAGAAAAATATTTAATAAGTTTGAGCTACCTGGAATTAGAGTATGGAATTATGATGCGTGACGTACACTGGAAAGAATTTTATATGCCTTTAGGAGAAAGGCTAAAACAAACAAAAGACACCAAATTCTGCTGAGTCACCGAGCTGAAAAGCCTATTCAGTTTGTTCAAACCCATGTCCTGTCCTATCAAACAACTTCCATGTTCGCCCAGCCATGAGTCATAGCATGTGCAGGTAATTATCTGTGTTACACAACGATGTTCTAAACAGAAGTCATCGCTGTGGTGAGGCCTGGCAAAGGGAGAGCTTTAGTATAAGAAGAGACGACAGTGTACTGCCTCGTAATTTCATTCCATCTGGATACCATCCTGGCACCAAGCTCATCCTTGTAGTATAGGAGCTCCTAAAACTTTCAGACTTCTAGGGACTCTTTCCACACAGTTACCTGCTCATCTGCCATGGAAGACCTGTTCACTGCAGAATGTTCTAGACTGCATCTTTGGTTTACACAGGATACTGGCCTGGCCTGGTTGGTCTCAGGGTTGCCCACTGTGTACAGGGATTGGACCATGGAACACACCCACCCACAAAACTGTTCATATCGGGAGTATGTGTAGCAGTTAGGGTTGCCAGGTTTCTACCTTTTGCCGGCAGGGGGCTCCAACCCACTCCCGTGGATGTTCTGGTAGAAGTGACATCACCGTGCTAGGCACATCATGGGAGGGTGGCTCTAGCATCTGGGCAGAAACTCTATGGTCATCAGAGAGTTTTTAGCCAAATGCTAGAGCACCCACACATACACAACGTGCCCAGTGAAATGATGTCATCTCTGGGTGACATTGTTCTGGGCACATCAGGTGTGATGGGGCTCTTCGGGGGCAGGGCTTCTCCTGCCTGCCAGCTGGCCAGTGGTGGATCAGGCCCCTCGAAATCGGGGGAACCCCCATCGAGGAGATGGCAACCCTAGCAGAAGTGGCTAAGCAAAAGCTTTCCCACTATCCCCCCTGTAAGTTTTGAAGTAGCCACTAGCTGTCCCTCATCATACCGCCTGAAGACTATGGGTTCAGACAAGCAAATACCTATTTATAAATAAATTATAAATAAATTAATCCCTGTATTTATCTGAACCAGTGATTTTCAGGTAGGGTTGCCAAATCCGGGTTGGGGAATTCCTAGTGATTTCTTACCCCCTCTAGTGAGCTTGGGGAAGGTGGCGTTTGGGGAGGAGACGAAGCTCAGCAGGGAAGCAATGCCGAGACTCCACCCTCCAAAGCTGCCTTTTCCTCCAGGGGAACGGATATTTGTAGAATAGAGATCAGGCCCCCCATGAAGGCTGGCAACCCAGTTTTCAGACTGTATGATGGGGACAATTAGTAGCTGCTTCAAAACTTATTGGGAGGGATGTTAGGAAAGCTATTAATGGAAAGGCTATTTTGATAATTAAACAGTGGGGACTGATTTAAATGTGACGACTGTCACCCAAAAAGCAGACAGCGGGTCAGCTACTCAGCAGAGATGGTGTCACGTTTCAAAGGCTCTTTCCTCATGACTGGCTCATTTTGCATGTGGCTTCTGGAAGCCAGAGTGGTATCGACTTTCACTTTAATATTACTACACTTATATGAGAAAGGTTGGGGTAAGAAGCCTTTTCTTCAACTAGCTGCATGAAGTATCCGCAAGTGCTTTTTCTATGGCCACCATTATGTTTACATTAGTCCCAGAATGGGGCTCCCTGGAGAAAGAATGGTGAACTCAGATATTTCACAGCTATCTGGTCCTCAAGGCTTGAGTATAAGTTTGTTAAGCGTCCAGGCCCATGTGCTGGGAAAGTCCAGCCTACTGTATTTTTGGAGACAGCCATTATCTAGACCAGGTAGGATTACTGGTGAGAAAGTAATTGACAGACAGACAGTCTGGAAGCATGGGGGGGATGGGAGCACAGTGCCTTCCCACAGATATAAGCTCCCAACATGGAGAGAACGCAGCAGGTCTTAGAGTCTCATAGCAGACAACAGAACAGAAGTGGTTCTATGGCAGCACTGGATTCTCAGGAGCAGAAGAAATCCAGTCTGCAGGACTGCAGAGAGGAAATCCACTTCCTGGGGCAAAACGTAGTCTTGGGACCCTCCTTCTTGCTTGTGGGTAATTTTGCATATTTGAGTACATGGAATAACAACTCGATAAAAGCATTATATAATTTGTTGTGTAGAATCTGATGATGATTTAAATGCATTAATACCATGAAACTCTATTTATCAGTCAGGCAGTAAGACTTCCTGTTCGACTCTGTAAGCTTCCTGTTTGACTCTGGGTTGGGAACTTGCTGGAGATTTGGGGGTGGAGCCTGGGAAGGGAGGTGTTTGGGGAGGGGTGTAATGACATGGAGTCTACCCTCCAATTTTCTCCAGGGGAACTGATCTAATTCTGGGAGAACTCCAGGCCCCACCTGGAGGCTGGCAATCAATTGATCATCAAACACTGGATGAACACAACTTGTTGGACCAGTAAATTTAGACAATATGAACCAATACACTGGGGGGCCCAGTTTGGTGTGAGAGCCAGTTTCGTGTAGTGGTCAAGAGTGGTGGACTCTAATCTGGAGAACCAGGTTTGATTCCCCACTCCTCCACATGCGGCCAGTTGGGTGACCTTGGGTCAGTCACAGTTCTCTCCGAGCTGTTCTCTCGAGCTGTTCTCTCATCCCCACCTACCTCACAGGGAGTCCGTTGTGGGGAGAGGAAGGGAAGGAGATTGTAAGCCGCTCTGAGACTCCAACTGAAGGGCAGGATATAAAAACCAACTCTTCTTCTTAGCCTTCTGGGGTCCTGGGGTAGTTTGCCCCATTTTCTCTTTCCCCCACCCAACACTTGTGCTGTTTGGTGGCATCAGCACCCTGGTATGAACTGCTTACTAGTCTCTCCTACAGCCCCAGGGCACCGGGAATTAAAGCTTCACCCACAAATCTCCTTCTTCAAGGGCCTTGCAACTGAATAATTTGTCAGCCTACAGAACCACCCACTACTCATTTCCTTTTCATTGTTTGTGGTGCTGGACTGACTAATGTGCATCATAGCGGTCTGAATGGTGGGTGGAAAATGATTTCAGGAAGAGGAAACCCCAAGCAATGCTATGACACCTCTGTGAGCACAGGAATGCAGATGGAATCTCTTCATTAATCACTAGACTTTGGGGAGGGTTCCCCCCCCTGTAAAGCATTGCTAATACAGGCCCACAAGCACTATTAAGGCAAATTGCCTCAACTTGACTGAAATGCTTAGTTCTTCTGCTGAAAGTCTATGATCTTATATAATGTAAAAAAGGGGGGGAAATCACCTTACTCTGTTATCTAAGACCAATGGCTTCATATGGTGCAAATCAAATGCAACTTTGCCAGCTTTACACAAACCAAACATCCCATTACGTCAAGTTTATTACCTTACAAGATCAATCGGCTGAAACTTGTAAAATGCTCCATATCGTGCCCATTCTCGATACAGCAACTGAAGGGGGGGGAAGCAGATAATATGTGATATATTGCACCTAAATGATAAAAAAACCTAGAAGATGTGACCTCAGCCCTGGAATTTGTGAAATAATAATCAAATGATACATCTGAGCATATGAAGAATCCATCTCCTATAAATTATAGCCCATTCCACACACCTGGGATTTAATAGGCAAGGATTCTGACTAAAATTGTGGACATTTCAGGCAGGAACAAAGCCTGGTGCTTTTTCTTTAAAAAAAACAAACCCCAAAGAGGATCAGTGAATGCTGTACATGGTTTCAGGTGTTAGTCTGTAGCAGCTTAACAAAAACCTGAGTCCAGTAGAACCTTAAAGACCAGCAACATTTTCCAGGGTATAAGCTTTGGTGAGTCACTTCGTCGGATCTGAAGTCGTACAGTGTACATTGCTGGACAAAAGTAGCCCATTCACCTAAATATTTATTTTATTACCTGACATGCTTAAAGACATTTGAATATACACAGAACATGCTTTGATTTTATTCAAAATTAAACAATGCAGAACTCCAGCACAAAAGGGCATTAGAGAAGGTCAAGAGTACAAAACTACCAAGTCGTAGTGGGTTTTTTGGTTTTTTTTTTTAAAAAAGCACATTTATTGTGGCACAAGATAATGTAAACCATAACCTACCTCACTGGGAGGCACAGCCCATTCTGTCAGCTGCACGAAGCCTTATTTTAAATTAAGAACGTGCAGAAGGGCAATGAAGATACTGAGGGCAGAGGGCCCAGCGACCCAAGAGATGTATGTCACGTTACTGTGTAATACTGGGGTTATTACTGTCCACTCCTTGGACGAAGAAGGAGGAAGAGGAGGAGGAGAATGTATACCTACCTGAAGGAGTCTCTGGCTGAGTTCAGACTGGCAATTTGCCCCGGTAGAGATCCGTTTCAGCGACGCTTTAAACCCGCAGCAAACAGGGCGTTCACACAGGCACATCTGCCTGGCGTCCCCCACCTGTAGCCAACCCGCGCTGTTCCGCTTCACTGCCACATTAAAAAGATACCTGAAGAAACCAGTAGCAAATCCCTAAAGCGCACGTGCATCGTGCATTTCTCCAGTTCTGGGAAGTCTGAACGCACAGCTGAAAAGCCGGGAGAAACCCGTGTTGGGCAGCAGGCAGCAGCAGTATGATTGGCCGTGCTCCGCTCTACTGCCCAATGCGGTGCTGGCGCTGTGGGGTCCTCCCCCAATCGGCAAAATGAGCTTATGCACATGAGCACTCATGCGCACATAGATCCATACACCCACAGCAGAATTAATGGGGAAGTGCTACGCTTCCGGGGCAGCAGTCTGAACGCTCTGGTGTGCCTCCTCTCGGTATGCTCCCGCAGCAGTCCGGGCTATGTGAACGGGAAACCCCGGAACAGTTTGTTCCAGGGCTTTTTTGCCGCGACTGGCTCCCGCAGCAAATTGCCAGTCTGTCCTCAGCCTCAGAGTGGTTTATAATCCCCCTCCCTTCCTCTCCCCACAATAGACACAAGTGACACTATTAAACACTACCGTACCGTCTACCCACACACAAAAAGTTCAGAGGGAGGTTCCAGGGTGAATCCTCTGCGTCTGAAAATCCACATGCAAATTTGACAAAAGCCTTCCTACTGAGAGTGGCTAGCTAACTCCTTACAGCAAGTAACTGCCCTCTTTAGAGTTTTATGTACACTACACAACTTGCTTTGCAAGTTTATCACCTGTTAGGAGTGGTCCCCTCCAATTCTTTTGACTGGATCTTAATTTAATCTTGCTCTGTATAAGTAATGCAGTCTCACCAATTGTTGGGCCTTCGGGGCTCACTTCATAATATCTTCCTCTTATCTCTTTTTCCTAGTATTATTATTCAGTTCATTTTAATCCATCTCCTTCCTACAAGGAATTCAGATGGCATACACTGTTCTCCCCTTCTCCATGACACATTTAATCTTCAAAGCACTCACAAATCATCACTGACCTCAGTGGATAATTTTCTCAGCCGCCGACTAAATTGTCATGGAATCATTAATTAATTAATTTAATTAAAATAGCAGGGGACCTATGAGGGAGAATATTATCCCTCTCTCTGGCTGGCCCTCCTCCACTTTTCTTCTACCCCCTTGCAGCCTTTGCAGTTTCTTCCCTTTCCTTGCCTCGGCCCCCCTTCTCCCTCTCCCTTTTCTCCATTTTTATTTCCTCCCCTTTCCTTACCTCAGCCCCATTCTCCCTCTTCTCCATTTTTATTTCCTCCCTCCTTCCACGCTAACTTTGCTCCCTCCCTTCCACCATCTTCCTTCTCGTGTTTCCTGTCTTCCCACTCCTTCTCCCTCCCTGCAACTCACCCCAGATTTCAAAGTGAAACTGTGGCAGCCATTTTGTTTAAGATTGCCCGGACAATCCAAAATGGATGCTGAGAAATTCGCAAACTTTTAAATTTTCTTTTATCCTCCTCCTTTGTTAAAAAAAAAAATTAAGATTTCTCTGTTTCCAAGTGATTTGTAGAAAAGTCTCCTATTTCTGAAACTTTCCCCATAGTACATATTTTTTGAACTGTACTCTGGCGCTAGGGCCAGAATTACATATACAGAAAGGGGTCTTTCTTTATTTTATAGATTTAAGCCATTTAGATTACCTCTTTCCACTTTAAGAAAAGTGCTTCAGGTGGATCACAAATGAATAAAATACAAATACAATCAAACTAATATGACTAAACAGTAAAAATAGTTTCGCAGAGAATTTAAACATACAACGAGAATTTACTTTCAAAAGGCTTTTACTTTTTTTTTTAAGCTTATCTCAGAAGGTGTGTCAGGAGTGGGCATAATTCTAGTAGGCAAGAGTTCCAAAGGTTATCATAGAGAAAGCAGAGCTTTGGGGGTGATTCACATAATACACTCTGTGCTCGATGCCACAGGCTTAGTGCACTGCCTATATTTGCCACAGGGACAGCTCCTTTTCCTGGCTTACCTTCCTGGTACACCATCATTTGGAATTTCACACTGCAATCCTAAATAGAGTCCATGAGCTTAGAATGGTGTAATTCAGTTTAGGACTGCATTGTTAGATTTGTACTCTTCTATATACTAACTTTCTATACAAATGCTAGTAATCACTAGCAGAACAAGGGGGCAAAGTAAATAAAGCATAGTTGGTTGATATGCACTAGTACAATGTTTAGTGCTGGTGCTCTCACCCTCCCTCTTTGCTCCCCATTGAGTAAAAAGAATCCCTTTTGAGAAGGAATTCAGGACACAGCCCCAATTCCACATCAGTCTTGTCCCCTTCACGGTTCAGGGACCTACCATGTCATTGGCCATAACATTATTACTAACACAACTGAGGTTGTGGTTTTACATTTGTGGTTTAGTCAGAGATGGACAGATATAGGGTTGAATCCAGACAACTTTTTCACTCATCCTTGACAGATTTCTGTCCTTACTGGAGCCTCCTTCTCAGGTGACCATGCAAGTCTCATGATTCCTAACCTAGCTTTTTCGTCATACTGTTTTGACCGCAGAGAAGTTGGTTGGATCCAACTCATATAATAATCTCTCTGTTGTCAACAGAACGTCAGTCAGTGGCCACGTGAGACTCTAGGGCCTTAAATGAGCACTTGGGGCTTGAAATCCCATTCAATTTACATTTATAAATTAAGTCTTTTTAAACATATCAGGGTATAAGCTTTTGTAAGTTAAAGTTCACTTATTCAGACAGGTATCTGACAAAGTGAGCTTAAGGTTGCTAGGTGCCCCCTGGTGACTAGCGGGGGGGGAGGTAGGGTTGCCAAGTCCAAGCTGGGAAACTCCTGGAGATTTAGAGATGGAACTTGGGGAGAACAGGAACCTCCGTGGGGTACAATGCCAGAGTCCACCCTCCAAAGCATCCATTTCTCTAGGTAAATTGATCTCTATAGTCTAGAGATGAGCTGTAATTCCAGGGGATCCCCAAGTCCCACCTGAAGGCTGGCATCCCTAGTTTTGCCTCATGAAAGCTTATAGGCTAGAAAATGTTGTTGGTCTCTAAACTGCTACTGGACTAGGATTTTGTTCTGCTCAGGGCTATTTTGGGGCAGGAATGGAGCTCTGGTTGGCTCCCGAGTTGGCCACGCCCAGCAGGAACTCATTAGCATAATAAGCCACACCCAACAGCAGAAACTCATTAGGATTGGCTACATTAGGCATGTGTGGCTTAACATGCAAAGGAGTTCCTGCTCCAAAAAAAGCCCTGGGTTTTGACAACAAACAAGGTAAACAGAATAAGAAGCAAAAGGTTGGGTGTGGCTTGATGGCCACATTTCTGGTAACATGGGGGTGTGGCCTAATATGCTGATGAGTGGTGCTGTCAGGGATGTGTCCTAATATGCTAATGAGTTTCTGCTGTTGGGTGTGGCCTATTATGCTAATGAGTTCCTGCTGGGCTTTTTCTACCAAAAAAGCCCTGGTTCTGCTACTATAGACTAACACAGTTACTTACCTGAAACTTTAAACATATCATCCTTGTCTGTTGAGACTTATGATGCCCTCCCCCCCACCGTACTCATATGCCCCCTCACCTTTTGGAGAGGGGCTTGTCTTATTTATTTCACAGAGGTTAAATAATGAAGTTCATTTTAAATTATTTATGTATGATAACATACCACAAGACAATAATGCTTTATTTCTTTTACCCAAATCACAAACATTCTTTTTAAACAGAAAATGTCAACTAAAATGCTTCCCCGCTATCCTTCTATGTAATCCTGAATCAAGACAGCAAATGTTTCAAAGACATTTAGGACCACATACTCTGTTTCAGTTTCCTGTAATCCTAGTCCTATTACAGTGCTTATTAGATGTCTCATCCTATTGACTACATCAACTTGCACTATGTAATCCGCCTTGAGTCTCAGTGAGAAAGGTGGACTATAAAAAAAGAAAATAAATAAGAAATAGATTCCATCAGATCTACTAGCAGTGTTGCTGAGCTGGAAGAATTCATCAATTTGGGGAGCTGTTTTTCAGACAGTGGAAAAATGCCCCCTCACCCTAAACTTGCAGCATAAATATTTGCTTGTTTGTTTACATGGCCTCTCTTTCCCAGCTGGCTTTGTTCGCCTTCGGTAATGTCATCATATAGCCAAAGCTATGTGGCTATGTAGGTAGGTGATGTCATCCCATTGTCTACATGACACTTTATTAGTGGGGATCATCCAGTCAATGAATCCAGGAAACATTACCCTTTCTACTCTCAGGGACATCAGTCTATAGCTAAATCTTCTTGACCATGATCGCACATGGGACTAACCCAGAAAGAAGCATGGGGAGGGGCTGACAGTGAAGAAGTATCAGATTATGGGGAATGATGGTACCAAATAGGTTTGAGAAAAAGCATTTTCACTACCAAATAATGTTTTAGGAAACATGTTTTTATCCCTCTGAAATCACTGTTTCCCAACTGAAAACAAGACAGCATATTGTCTGACAAAGCCCTAAGTGCAAAATTATTTATTTATGTCATATATACTCCCCCCTTTTCTCCCAAACATGGCTTACAATATTCTCCCCTTCTCTATTTTATCCTCACTGATATTAAACCAAGGGTGCACAACATGTGGCCTACGGGGTAGATGCAGCCCACAGGGGCATGCCCCGCAGTCCACAGCCTCGGCATCTGCAATGTGCTCCACGAGACATCTAGGCCTCCCGCCATACCCAGATGCATCCTGCAATTCCTGTGGTGAACACACTGCAGTGGCCCCTGCTGGGAGACGCCAACTTCTCCTAAGCATTCCTGGCATGCCTGCTTTGTAAGAGAGTAAAGAAAAAGGTAGTATTTCAAGGAGCGAATACAGTCTAGAGCAGGTGGAGAGCAGAGGACTGATATGGAATAATGGACTATGAGAGCAGGTGCAGGCCATGATTCTTGGTGTGAGAAGAAGGGTTTTCACTACGGGAGTGTTCTCATCTGCAAAATGTTGGCAGGTGTCTGTGTGAGCAGCGTCAATAGCGCCAAAGGGAAAGGGAGAGGGTTTTTTTTTTAAGGTTTCGAAAAGTTTGCATGCTTGATGCGCGTTCCTTACAGGAATTTTGCAACTTAGAGTCCACCTCTCAGCTTGGCCAATTCCTTTGCCCATTGTGAGCTGTCTTAAGGAGAGAGTGTGCACTACCTAATACTTCTTTCTTTCTGGACACACACAAAAGTATGTGTTTCACGGGGGCCTTTACCACAAGGAGAGAGTCTGAAGAGGGTTAATTAGGATTACCTTTTGCTTTATGAGCTGGCACATAAATCTTTATCAACAGACCTTCCTTATATGGAAATACAAGCCAGACGGTATGAGTCCACCTTTGTCTGGGGGCCACACACTGTCGGCAAGGGAGCTGGAAGCTGCATGGATACCTTAAAGGGGACACCATCGAAAAAGGGGTGAGCAGGGTTAGAAAATAGGTTTTTAAAAATGTCTCCCTTCCCTTTAAATCTGATCAGGGCTTTTCAGGAAATTAAACACTGAAACTATTCAGGTTCAGATAGAAAACAGATGATGTTATACATAGAAATCCTACAGTTGAGTCTTATGGCTGGGCAGAAGAAACATATGTGAGTAATCAATGCAGTATTTCTGGAAAGAACCTTTTATGTTTTTAATACTTAACACTTCATAACAGGACCTAAATGGGCAGGATAAAAAGAAGGACAGCCCAAAATATAGGGTGAATATTTTTCCAGGCACTCTTAAAGCGGTGTTTTCCCCCTTTACCATGTTATCCTGTGAGTCCTTGCAGATCGGCTGCTGTTTTTGCATTTCACCCTCCAGAAGAAAGTTGCAGCTGCCTTTGAGTTAGATGCATTCTGCATTTTGCATTGCAGATGATAAAAAAGATGCTTCCTTCACTCTGGCCTTACCTATTCGTATGCATCTTTGGCTATATGTTACCCATTAGTGGATTTTCAGCACCCCTTAGTGGTCAGACGTTGTGTTTGTCTAATTCTTTACAGGGGAACAATCCGTCTGCTGAATTTAAGGACAGTGCTTTCGCAGCACTCCCATTCATTTCAGTGGTATCTTGGGCAGGAGAGCTTCCCACAGGATTGGTCCCAAACCATTTACACGAATATTTATTGCTTTACATTTTATAGATGTATTTGCAGATTTAGTTTTCAAATAGGAACCTGATGATGACCTTCTACTAGAACCAATGAAGACAGAAGAAAGGTGTGGGGGGGTGCTTGGTTTTACCACAGGCCTAGGGTTGCCAGTTCTGGGTTGGGAAATTCCTGGAGATTTGGGGGTAGAGCCTCTGGAGGGCAGGGTATGGGGAGGGACACTCAGCATAGTTTAATGCTATAGAATCCACCCTCCCAAGCGGCCATTTTCTCCAGAGGAACTGATCTCTATAGTCAGGAGCACAGTTGTTATTCTGGGAGATCTGTAGGCCCCACCTTGAAGTTGGCAACCCTGTCACATGCCCATGACCCCTGGCACTCCTACTTTATAGGATGTCTGGTAGGCAGGCAAGGAGAGAGCATGGGAGAACACCTTAAAAGGATTCACAGTGCAGGACAGCAGTTTCATGTGTTCTAGCCATCCAGTCTACAGTAGCCAGTCTCCACACAAAGTGGGCCAAAGTGGGATAATTCAGTGGATGATTAGGAAACAGCAACATGTAAAATGGCAAGTATGCTAATAGATGTTTTATGAACTTATAGGTGCACCTGTATTTGGGAAACAGTATGCAGCTATGTGTCAAGGTTTCAGTTTCACTTCTCTTCCTTTTGCTTGAGAGCCAGTTTGGTGTAGTGGTTAAGTGCGCGGACTCTTATCTGGGAGAACCGGGTTTGATTCCCCACTCCTCCACTTGCACCTGCTGGATGACCTTGGGCAAGCCATAGTTCTGGCACAGCTGTTCTTGAAAAAGAGCAGTTTCTGTCAGAGTTCTCTCAGCCCCGCCTACCTCACAGGGTGTCTGTTGTGGGGAGGGGAAGGGAAAGGAGTTTGTAAGCCACTCTGAGATGCCTTTGGGCAGTGAAGGGCGGGGTATAAATCCAAACTCTTCTTCTTCCTCTTCTTCTTCACTGCTTCCCTTGCCATGTATTAGGGGGAGGGAATTCCTGAGGGAAGTGTGTGCGGGTTGAGTGCTTGCCTGTAGTAGCCATAACTATTTCTCAAGTTGCACCCCTCAGCCTGTTCTCATGGGATTTGGCCTTGGAGACTCTTTTGCCAGGATAGAATAGAGAAGACACTGTATATCTGTCAGGGTTGTCATAGTAACGCTAGGGGCTGAGTGCGGGGTGCATTAGGTTTTACCTATAACCAGGGCTCATTTCCTGCAGGAGCACACAGGAGCGAAGCTCCAGCTGTAAGGAGCCCAGGGGGTGGGCACATGCAGCAAGCCCCGCCCCCTGCTCTCAGCAGCTCCCCCTCACCTTTCCTGGCCCACTGGCCGGCACAGCAGAGCACTGCCACAAGCTGGCCCTCAAGCTGCTCCACCACTGCCTGGGCCCTGGCACCCAGCCTGCCCAAGCTCTGCCCTTCCTCATGCCGGCCCTGGCATGGTGCCTCTGCAAGGTGGGCCCCAGCGACTCCTGCGAGTGCTGCAAGGAGCTCCGCCCCAGCCTCCTGCACCTCCTCAGCCTCCTCCTGTGCCTCTCCCTGCCACCACCCTGGGCCCCTACCTGCTCGAGGCCATGCGCGTCCTCCATGCTGCCCTCCTTGACCCATGAATAGCCACATACTTTCCTGCACTTGCCGGCCATCCAAAAGAGTCCAGTGGCATTTTTAAGACCTAGGTTTATTCAGGTACAAGCTCTCCCTCCTCTGTGAGGGCAGATCTGCGCGTTCCCCCTCTCCCATAGCTAGCAATCTAAAAGAGTCTAGTGTCACATTTAAGACCAAGGTTTATTCAGGTACAAGCTCTCCCTCCTCTGTGAGGGTAGATCTGTGCACTCCCCCCACCCCATATCTAGCAATCCAAAACAGTCCAGTGGAGACTGAGCAGTGGGTGTTGCCTTCTGACACACTTCTGGTGATGTCAGGGGGTGTGGCATATGCAAATAAGTTATGCTAATAAGCTCCTGCACTTCTTTTTCTACGAAATGTCCCCTGCCTATAACCACTGAATTTTGTGTGCTTTCTTCAGTCCTGAAAGATCCAGTTCCTTTAGTAAGCATACCTCTAATAAAACATCACTGCCAAAAGTGTTGTGGAGAGTGTCTTAACTGGGGATCTGACACTGTGGTTGTTCCAGTTCAAATGAAATGACCTAGATTGAACTAGTAAAACATCTTGGAGGATATCTTCTTTATGATGAAAAGCTTAGGAATGTAGGGACTTTTCAGTCAGGAAAAGATTGTGGAAGAAGGTTTTATACAGACTTGTAAATGGTACAGAGAGGGTGAATACAAAGAAATCATCCTTGTTCTGTCTCTAAAAAGAGGAATTTGCTGCTGCCCTGTGAAACTGAAAGGCAGAAGGTTTGAGATAGAAAGAGGAAGTACATCTCCAAGCGGCGGATCATAATGGAATGTATTACCACAGCATATCATGATGCTTACTGGTATGTCTAGTGAATGGAGAAAATGCCTACATATCAAGGGCTAGGGGAACCCATGCTAGCTCGGAATGGAAGTTCCATTCTTTGATTGGGGAGGAATTAGAAGATGATTGTCTCCATTGTGCTCTACTTACAGGTTATCTGAGTGGCAGATACTAGAGGCAGAAAAGAAGATTGCCCCTCATGGGAACCAGCAAGTCTTATTCTTACAGGGCATTTTGCCATGCGCCCGGGAGTTGATTTGGTATCCATGAGATGATTTTATATCATTTTCTCTCATTCAAAGTATCATATGTCTAATAGATAAATTTAAAAAGTCTGTGGGAAGGAGCCATACAGGGCCAAGGTAGATATTTTTGCAAACTCAGGGGAAAATCATAGATTTACAGAATTCCCCCCTACATTAGTAGTGTCTCCACATTCATCACAAAACCAAAACTGAATTCCTTCCCTGCCAAGATCTCATGAGAACACTTCATGAGATCTCAGTTGCCATTTTGGGTTGCCAAGGCAACTCATCACAACCATGAGGCTTCTGCTGTTGTGAGGGGCAGCTTATGCCAAGATGTGGCTGCAGCAGCAACCAAAATGAAAGGAAGAGGAGGAGGAGGTTGTGAGTGAGGATGGGGAAAAGGGGAACAGAGATAGTGGTAGGTATGGAGAAAAGTGGAGAAGAGGGCAGGAGAAAACTCTCAAAGATCTAGCGTGGAGGAGAAAGGAAGGTGAGTGGGTAGTTGAGTAAGCACTAACAGAGTGGGGGGAAGTTGGGGAAGGAAGAGGCTGATGAGGGGATATGATTTCCCCTCTCCTATGGATCCTTGCAGGTGCTCCTCTTGTAAACTCTAAGGCTGATTTCGCACTAGAGCTGCCTCGATGTTGCGCCACCGTTTGCCCCAATACTGTTGGTCAATTTCACACCTGAAGTCGCGGGGCTGCATTTTGACCCGTGGCTTTACCCGATTTTCCCTGCAGTTTCGTAATCCTGTTTTTTGAGGATCACGAAACCGCGGAGGAAATCGGGCGAAACCGCAGGTGAAATGCAGCCCCGCGGCTTCAGGTGTGATATTGACCAATAGTATCGGGGCAAATGGCGGTGCAACATTGAGGCAGCTCTAGTGCAAAATCAGCCTAAAAGATAAAGTTATTCACTCAAGAAACTCCACAGAATTCCACTTCTTCCCTTTACTGTCTTGTAGAATTTTAATGATTTATATGTTTTTATGGCATTTTGCCCTTATGTACATCACCCAGAGCCCAGCATAAGCTGGGATAGGGCAAATAGTAGTAGTAGTAGTAGTAGTAGTAGTAGTAGTAGTAGTAGTAGTAGTTTCCCATACTCCTCCACCTCTTTTGATTCATTGCTTCCGCCTACCCCAACTCAGTACCCCCCCCACCCATTCCCACAACTTTGCCCACATGGTCCTTTGTCCTAAGCACATTATGTATGACACAAGCCAGGTCACAGGCACCCAACCTGACTCCACATGGGAACCAGCCTTTAGAAACCTCTCCATAGCTCCACATAGCCCCAGACATTGTGAGAGGGGGAATGAGGGCTTCAGGATGGACATGAGATGGGCATATAGAGCCCAAAGCAGGGGGAAATAAGTCCACCTGCAGCCATTTCTCCACTCAAAAATGATATGGGAGGGAAGCCTCCTTCACCTTCACAGTGCATGGAGCTGTGCAGTGACTGAGAGGTATTTACAGGTTAGTCCTCACATGAACATGTGACTGAGGGCTGGGTTGGGCACCCACAAGCTGACTTGTGTCACATGTAACATGTATTTTGGCCCTAAGTTTGGAGGAGGAATAAGGGCCGTGGTGGCTCAGAGGTTAAGACTGTCTGTAGTTCGGCAATTTGAGATTCTAGTGTCATGGGACGGAGTGAGCTCCCATCTCTGGCCCCAGCTCCTGCCAACCTAGCAGTTTGAAAGCAAGAAACTGCAAGTAGAAGAAGAGATTGGATTTATACCCCAGCCTTCACTCAGAGTCTCAGAGCAGCTTACAAACTCCTTTCCCTTCCCCTCCCCACAACAGATACCCTGTGAGATAGGGGGGGATGAGAGAGCTCTTTCAAGAACTGCCCTTTCAAGGACAGCTCTGACAGAACTATGGCTTGCCCAAGGTCATCCAGCAGCTGCAAGTGGAGGCATGGGGAATCAAACCTGGTTCTCCCAAATTAGAGTCCACACACTTAACCACTACATCAAACTGGCTCTCGAGCAGATAAATAGGTACCACTTCGGTGGGAAGGTAACAACATTTCGTGTGCCTCTATGACCACGGAAATGTCTTTGGACAGCACTGGCTCTTCGGCTTGGAAACGGAGATGGGCACCACCCCCTAGACTCGAATTCGACTGGCTTTCAAGCAAGGGAAACTTTTACTTGTGGAGGAGGAAGGTGTCTGATCCATGAATGCCTACTGGATACTTGCTTTCCTTTTCCCTTTCAAGCCAGTCATCTTGCTTTTGTGTCTTTGACATTATTAAAATTCAGATTGAGACAATGTTGAGTCTATTGCCAAAGGGAGACAGATTATTTCCTCGGTTCCCACTTCTGATGTAAATTTTATCAGCCATATTCTTTTTGGCACACTGATTTTTACCATATACAGCAATAGTTTTGTTCCCTGATAGCTTCATTGACTCCTCTCTGAGGTTACAATTCTGCATGTTAGTTGCTCATCCCTTAATCTGGGATGTATGTGTACCTGGCCCAGGACTGCCAAAGTCTTCTGAGAGTGTTCTTGTAAACATCAGTGAATTATATTCAAGACAAATGCATGGAAAAATAACATAAAAGTATACCACAATAAAACCCTTCTCTAACAAGAAGTTATGTGCAAAACCCATAGAAATGAATTGGAATCATACAAATGCAGAACCATTTCCAACTGGGCTGTATCAAATGGTCATGATAAATTTTCTTTCACTAACATCTCAATACGTACAAAACCAAGACTGAGTTGAGGATATAAAATATTTTACCTTTCTTTCATTCATCTCATCATTTTCACCATCATATTCACCCTGAAAATACAATGCCAACAGTAAGAAACATTGTAAGAAGAATGGGGTGAGATCTCTTGTGAATGGCATAATATATTTTAATGTTAGAGAAGAATTAATCAAACATTTTAGACAAAATGTAGGTGATAAAATCTGCTGTTTGGTTCACAGCTATTCTTTGCATGCAGTTCTGAGGCAACCTCAACTCTCATGGTTATTCTGGTATCAGATCTATTGGGCTGAATTTCATGGAAGATTTCCATGGTGAGAAGATGGGCAATTTTTATCAATTCCTGCTTTCCGCTGCAGACCTCTGACTCCTCCCATGCTTTTCCTAGGGGAGGGTTCCCCGTCCTCCAGGAATGGCATTGTGGGGTATTTTGGGTTGCAGCAGGAGGGAAGAGAAGGGAGAGTCATGTTCCTTAGATCGAAATCCCTTCCATGAGTGGAAATTTCTGATGGACCCAAGCCATTGCATCATTAGATACTTGAATAGCAAAGTAGACCATTATGATCTGTGTCAAGAAAGAGAAAATTATTCTTAACTTTCCAAATTCTGGGTCCTGTGAAGCTCATGATCAACCCCTGCTCTCCAATCCCAAATTCCAACATGACTAAGAATGTATACATTAATTTCTTTTAATCCATTGCTCATTGCCCCCTAGTATTTCATCTCTCCCCACTGTCACACTTTGCAGTAGACCTGATGTCTGACTTTGTTTTTTATGCTTTAAGGCACTGGGTGAACTGTTCTTGTTATAGACGTTCACACAGACAGAAAAGGGATTCCATGCTGAAGAGGATGTGTGGACCTTGGTCAACAGGAAACAAAGCCCCTAGGGTTGGTCTGCTGGTCAATGGCGGCCCTTGCTCAATGGACTAACCAAACACTATCAGCTTTCTGGTCAACTAGCCACCTATTTATTATCTGACTGCAGTCAAATATTGTCAAGTATTCTACCAAGTCAAGAAACCCTTTCTGAAGCAAAAACAAGGATTTTGAGGCTCTGCAAGGAAGACTGGTGACGGATAACAAGTTCCCAGCAGTGCAATTCTAAACAGAACTAAGTCAATGAGCTTAGAAGGGTGTAACCAGGCCCATAGCTACAGTGGGACATCTCGGGGCTAGGCCCCCTGACTTACTGGCAAGGCCCCGCAACTTCCCATCCAGCCCAGGGCACCTCGAGCAACAGCAGGTGCTGGGAAAGAGCCGGGTATTCCTTTAATTCGATTAGCCAGTGCCCCCTAAGAAATTTAAATGCCCCCTGACTTAAAAAATCCTGGCTACGGGCCTAGGTGTAACTCTACTTAAAATTGTACTGCAAAAGTCTGGAGACAGGATTCAACGTGATCTGGCGTAGACACTGCCAAGGAGTCACTGCTGGAATCTTCTAGAAATAGAGATATTTTTTTCTCCTTGACACAATTCTCAATGTACTTCTTTGTCACTAGTGCAGTAAATTAAAGCTTTAAATGCTTGGCTAATATGTAGTTCACACCCCATACTCCACTGTCTTCACCGGCAACCATAGTATCTGATGACCCCATAATGTTGGTTCAGTATGGAGGGATTGTTATTCAGACTTTGCTTCACTGAGGACTGTTCTTCTGATTTGCCTCTTCCCTGAAGATCATATTACATCCACCCATGGAGGGATGCCCAAGTGTCTCAAATGTGGCTCCTTCTATAGTATTTGAGTCCAAACCAGTACGCAGCTTCTTAACAGTACATCTTTATATATCCTGCTGCAACTCTTATGCTAAAAAAGCAACTAGCTTCTTATTGATTCTGCAAAGTATACCTACATCATGAAGGGGATAGGCAGTTTCGTAGACATTTTTTGCTATTAACGAGTTAATACCTAAAAAAAAAAAAAAAGTTGTTCAATGCCTATAATTATTGAAATAAACACACACTATTTTGCATTATTATGTATATTTGCAATTTATAACTCACTTTTCTACCCGAAAAACGGCATTCAGAGTATTACAGAAGCTTCAGCTTTAGAGTTAAAATGAAATTTCCAAACAATTCAAGTCTGAAAAATTTCTAACTTTGCAATTCTCATTGTTAATTTTCAAACTGTATATGCATCCTTTTCTGGGTTAACAGTAGTTAAAGTTAAAAGCAATCTAAAATAGAGCACAACAGAATCGTTAATAGCCCAACAAACTCATTTGCCCCAAATCAGGGGAAATAACAGCCTTGTGGGCCCTCTGAAAAGGTAAAAGAGAGGTGCTCTGAAGATCCAATGCTCCTTGCACCACTAAGGAGTCAGGTGCACTCCATTTCTCAATCCCAGAGTCTCCTTTGCTACTACTGCTATTGCAGTGTTCAAGGCATATGAGAACCAAAGTCTCCAGTGTCTTTGCTAGTACAGTGTTCGAGGCATAAGAGACCCACCACATCTACTTTGTAACAAAGAAGTGGTTGGGTGGAAGCATTCAGACCCCATCATACATCTGACAAAATCTTTGGTAGCACAACAGGGAACAAGATCTGTATTTTGGAACTTGACTTGAAATCTATTTTATACCTATTGGACTTATGCCAGGTCCAACTCAGAATTGAGCCTGGGGAGGAAATAGGTCCCTCATGGCTCAAACTCCAACTTCTGAGATTTCATGAGACACTGCTCGCACAATTTTGAGCATCTCTTTATAAGTATAAAAGCTAGAAACTGGTTTTAAAATAATGAAAGCTGAGATTATCAAGAAGCTGGTTTCAATTTTCAATGCCACATTCTGGATATTTTCTGTGTCTCCTGAGAAGAAGAAGAGAAGAAGAAGAAGAGTTGGTTTTATACCATGTGCTTCACTACGGGAAGGAGTCTCGAAGCAGCTTACAATCTCCTTCCCTTCCTCTCCTCACAACAGGCACTCTGTAAGGTAAAGGGGCTGAGAGAGCTGTGACTTATCCAAGGTCACCCAGTTGGCTTCATGTGGATGTGCTCCAGGAAGTGTGGTGTGCACACTAAGCCCCACATCCAGGCTCCTTTCCTATGCTTTCTGGGCATTATTCCATCCACAGAGGTGAGCTTCTTACAGGAGGAGCACATAAAAGAAGAACAGTCTGTCTATAAAAGTTAAATGGAACTTTCACGTTCAGAGGCAACAGACTTCTAAATCACATGATCATAAGCAACAGATGAAGGCCTTCACCTCCATGTGCTCTTTGTGAGTGCCTAAGCTGGACCATTGTTGTAAATGAATAAGATGAATAATGGCACGTGATTGCTCATTCGCACATGCAATCCACTTTTCAATGTGAACATCAAATGATCAACTTGAAAACAAGAACTAACCAAGAACCAGTCAAGACTGGACAAGACCTATAAACTCCTTATGATGCATTTAGAGTTTTCATACCACTCCTGCAAGCATAGGAAGTAACTGCACGTGAAAATAGCACTTGTCATGCTTGAATCAGCAGGAGTTGTCTTTTCACAGGTCTTGATTTATCCACATCATCGGGAGATATGAATTAAATGGAGCTGCATTGGCTCTGTGACATGGCAGCGGTCCCCCTCCCAGAAAACAAGTCAAGGCTGAAAAAACAGAGTTTGTTCCTAATCATCAGTTCAGTTTTCAGAAATGAGCAGATGTTCTGCACCCAAATTAGCCCATGTATTCACTCTGCCCAATGCTGCACTCCACATGCTTTCCAGCTGAGCTTGGGAGAATTTCTCAAATTAGCTTTGGAACTGGGACATGCCTAGCTAGCTTTAAACTTTTTTTCCCCCTAATAGGTTACCAGTCCAATCAAGAACATGTGCATGTTGATCGAAATACCATACAAAAACAACTGCTGGTATACTCACATCAGGAAATATCCCTATTTTCCTTGATAAATTAAGTGGGAAAGGCCTTTTGGCCATAGTCCTGACCTATCTTTCTAATATTAGAGAATGGTCTAACAACCCCCAGAATTCTTAACTGATTCTGTAGAAAAAAGCAAGAGTCCAATAGCACCCTAAAGACTAACAAAATATATGGCACGGTATGAGCTTTTGTGAATTAGTGCTCACTTCTTCAGATACAGCTAGAATCGGGAGTGTGTCAACTGGTTGCCCTTCTTGGACTTGGTTGCCATGGAGACCTGTGGGGTGCGAACAAGAATGTATACTTTTGTTTCTGGCCACTCTGCTGTTGTCTGTCTGATGTAGCCATGCAACCTTGAGACCTACACTGTCTTTGAGATTCTCTTTCCCTTGGGAATCTTAGGCTGTTGGTTCAGCAGGCTTTTAGCTTAAGTATGATTGGCCAAGAGCCACCACTGTCTGTTTTGATTGCAATATAATTGCTTGCTTCACACACTTGTCCTCAATTCCGACAAAGAATGTTATGAGCCTAGATCCTATCAATGTCTCGATAAACTTTAATTCTTCTGAATGACTGTTATTGGGAACTGATTTCTCCAGGGCCTCTGACAAATTGTTAGAACCCCCCAAAGCTCCCATACCTCACACCCTACAATGGCTGGTGGAGGAAACAGAGACATCCTGGTAACTACTGGTGATGAAATGAAACTAAAGACTACAGCTATCCCCCTGACGATCTTGTAGCAAAACCCATGGACTCATGGGCTCACATACCAATGTGGACCAAAGACAGCTGGGCGCTGATACCTGATCCCCAGGGGATCACATATGAGAGGCAGTATGGGAACACCTATAGGAGTGGCTACGGCAGCCCCTTTCAGAAAGACCTGACCTATTTCCCTGTAGTGGAAGAAGTAGATCTTGAATGAGTGCAGAAGGAATTCCTTGGGGAAGCTGAGGAGCTGAGGTGGGAGTTCCATGAGATGATGCTGGAGTTGCCCAGACTAATCACCATAACCTTCCAACACAAGCTGCAGGATTGGGTCCCAGATGGAGGGGGATGCCCCGATCATGGACAGCAGCAGCAGGCATCCCCTGCCCAGGTGACCTCTGCCCCAGTGCCTCCAACACAAGTACCCCCTGGGCAAGTTCTGCTGAGGCAGGTACCACCAGGACCCATGCCTCCACTGGTTCCTCCTGGTCCCCTAGCACCTGCTGCCCCTCCACTTGGACCCAAGCGGCCCCAAGAGCTAATGGATGCCACTTTTGACAGCAACCCAGAAAAGCTGGCTTTCTTCCTGCTGCAGGTGCGCATGTTCCTATGGGACTAGGGACAAACACTCACATTGGATGAGCATGGATACATCAGTTCATGCCTGAGGGAACGAACAGCCGATTGGTTCATGGCCCTCCACAATATCAGAGGCCCTAAGCTCCACAACATACACACATTCCTGTGGGCCCTTTGGAGGCAATACAAAGACCCCCTTGAGTGGAGAAGGCTAGAACCAAGCTGTGGGCTCTACAACATGGAAACCAGTCGGTGCATGAGTTCTTGGATGAGTTTAAGATGTATGCGGCAAAGGTGCAAGGGTGGTCCAAAGAAGTCCTCATTGAGTTTTATTGGGTGGGCCTGAACCAAGCCATCCTGGAGAAGGTGCTGAGTCAAGGAAATCCCTTAACCCTCAGTGGATGGATAAGAGACACCAGTGAGGCTGAGAACTGAGCAGACCTGATTGAAGTGTACCAGCCGAAGACAACCCCTAAGGAATCAAAGGGGGAATGCAATAAAGCCCGAGATACCATGCGAGACCAATGGATGAAACAGGGGTTGTGCCTAAGATGCAGAGAGCCTGGCCACTATGCTGCTAGCGGCTTCACCGATCTCACCCCGTGGGAGGGGAAGGGAGGAGAGCATCACAACTCTGAAGGCCACCGAAACCTGGGGAAGCACACCCCAAGCAACCGAGAGCTCTCCAACTCAACATGGGGCAGAGCCCCGATGGGGCTTCATCCAGCGGAGACAACGCTTCTCAGCCACAGGGAAAAGGTTGGGACCTGTTCTGAAGGGCACAATCCGGCAGGTCTGAAAGCATCAGGCACCAAAATCAGTGAGCACTACCTCCCCCCCATTCTTTGTGACTGTAATGGTGTTGAACCCTGAAATGGGCACCCAAGTGAGAGTGAGGGCATTAATTGACTTAAAAAGCCCTGCAATAGTTACCGGGTTGGAAGTGCTGGTACAAACCCTTCCTGAGCCCTTGCTGTTCACCCAGATGGACGGCTCCCCAATAAAGGAGGTATGTAAATAACAGATGGTGCTGGTCAACAGATGGTGCTGGTGCTCATGGGGACGGGGCCTCACTGAGAACAGCGGGCTTTTGTAATTAACCCCATGGCCCAATTCTCCATGGTCCTGGGGAACCCATGGCTGTGACCCCTACGTGCAGTGGAGTGCAGGTGTGCTACACTTCCCAGACCATGAGTGGAAGCAAGAATGGGGTGAGGCTCTGCCGGCCCTGGCAGAATGAGCCTGTCTAGCCCAGGGGGAGCTTGAATCCATCCCTGTGGAATATAGAGATCTGGCCCGGGTGTTTGAGGAAGAAGCTGATGAGCTGCCCCCCATCATAAAACAGACTGTGCCACTGAGCTTTTGCAAGGACATAGTATGCCTAAAGGAAAACTGCATGCCATGAGCCCGGTGGAGAAGGAGGAGCTGCGTAAATTCATTGGAAAAAACCTAGCCTGGGGCTTCATCCGGCCAGCTTCTTCACCATTTGCTGCCCCCGTCCTCTTCCAGAAAAAGAAAGATGGGGGTTTCAGGCTGTGCACAGACTATAGGGGATTGAATGTGGTGTCCATATCTAACGCTTACCCCCTCCCATTAATCAGAGACCTCTTTGGCAGAGGCAGCAAGGGGAAATTTTTTTACCAAACTGGATTTACAAGATGCCTACTTCAGAGCCCGCATTCAAGAGGGAGATGAGCATAAAAAGGCATTCAACACCCCGCTGGGGCAATTTGAATACCTGGTCATGCCATTTGGGCTTGCAGGGGCCCCGGGTGTCTCCATGAATTTGCTTAACGAAGTGCTGCACAAACCCTTGTTCAAGGGGATTCTGGTTTATCTTGATGATATCTTGATCTACTCCCAAGGTAAGGACTCCCATTAGACTTTGGTGAGGGAGATGCTAGAGACCCTGTACAAACATAAGCTGTATGCCAAACTGTCAAAGTGTGAGTTCTACAAAGAGGAGGTGGACTTCTTGGGGTATCACATATCAGGGAGAGGGCTAGGAATGAACCCCCATAAGGTACAGGATGTACTGGGGTGGGAGCCCCCCCACACACACCAGGACGCAGTTACAATCTTTCTTAGGCTTTGCAAATCTCTACCGCCCTTTTATCCCCAACTTTGTACAAGTAAGTCTTCCCCTCACTGACTTGCTAAAAACCAAAGGGAATGGACCAGAGAATGTTAAACCAAGTGCTAAACTGGCCTGGACCCCTGAATGTCAACAAGCATTTGAACAGCTCAAGGAGCTGTTTACCTCAGAGCCCACTCTACACCATCTGGATGAGCATAAACTTTTCGTGGTCCAGGTTGATGCCTCCGATGTGACCATGGGGGGGCATCCTGCAAAAAGGGGACAATGGCAAACTCTACCCCTTTGCCTATGTATCAAAGAAAATTTGCAAGGTGACAAGCGAGCCCTGGGTCTGCAAATTTAAAGCTGCCAGCTCAGACGCAGACCGGGAGGAAATTAACAAAGAGTCCTCATTGCAACTAAAAGAAAATTGGTGCTGGTACAGGGAGGGACAGCTATTTGTTCCCTAGGCCTTGCTGGGGGAGATACTTCATTTTGGGAATGAATCAAAACTGGCTAGACATTATGGTTATCTGAAAACCTTACACTTGATATATCCCAGTATGTGGGGGCTTCCCAGACTTGCTTAATGGGGAAAAGGAGATCTGGAAAACCCCAGGAACTCTGCGGCCCTTAGAGACTCCCAACCAACCCTGGGAAGTCATCTCCATGGATTTTATAACTGACTTGCCACCCAGCAAAGAGAAAACTGTGATCTGGGTGGTGGTTGACATGTTTTCTAAGCAAGCCCATTTCATTCCATGCAAGCAGTTACCCACTGCTAAAGCACTGGCCAAGCTGTTCATGCACCATGTGGTATGATTGCATTCACTACCCTGGAAAATAATATCTGACCGTGGAGTCCAGTTCATGGCTACATACTGGAAAGAACTCCTACAAGTGTTGGGCATTGAACAAGGGCTCAATAGTGCCTACCACCCTGAAACTGATGGACAAACTAAATGGGTAAATCAGGGGGTGGAACAATTTCTCAGATGTTTCACAAACTATCAGTAGGACGACTGGGCAGAGCTGTTGCCCTATACAGAGTACAGTTATAATAATTCCATGCATAGCTTTACTGGACTTTTTCCTTTTAAAGCAATTTATGGCTATGAGGGGGCCCCTCTCCCCATAGTGTCGTCACCTGCCCCAGGCCAGGGGGATCTTAGTGCCTGGTGGCAAGATTTAAAAAAACATTGGGGCCTCATTCAAAAGATGTTAGCCAAAGCTAAAGGGTTACAATAGCAGGTGTGATTGGATTTAGGTGAGATATGCAGAGGGGTAATAGGCATGGAGAAATCAGCATTGGTAATGAAACAGGAAACCTAGGTCTCAATTCAATCCAGGTTGGGTGCATTGTCTTGAGCTTCATTATCAATCACAATTCGGCAGTCTCTCTTTCTAATCTCCCTTTGAAATTCCTTTGTAAGAGAACTGCTACTTTTAGGTCAGCAACTGAATGTCCTGGAAGGTTAAAATGTCTCCCCACTAGTTTTTTAATGTTGTGGTTCCTAATGTCAGACTTATGTCCATTAATTCTTTAACTGATCCTGACAGAGATAATCTCACCCCATCAAAAGTGGGCAGCCTAACTTTTCCCACACATTAGCTTCCTTAACCAGCATTACCTCTATCTTGTCTGAACCTACGTTCAGATTGCTCTTCCTCACCCTCTAGACCACATCAGATAGATAGAAGTCCTCTTCTAGAGGCTTACAGAACTCTGTAGCTGGGTATCATCAAGCATATTGATGCCGCCTAACTACAAGGTGGTAGATGATCACATTTAAGGGCCTCAGATACTAAAAAGCTCAGGCAACAGCACAGAACATTATGGAACACCTTATGATAAATTGCCAACTGCTAATTTCAGTTCTCCAGTGGTAACATTCTGAACATGGTCTGAAAGAAAAGACTTAAAACCACTCCTCTAGGCATTTCAGGAAAGATGAATGCTCAGCTCTGCCAAAAGTTGCTGAGAGAGCCAACAGAATTAATCATGTCCCCCAGAGCAAATAAAGACATCTCCATTCCCTAACCAGGTCTGAAGCCAGATTCAAACAGAGCAAGGGCGGAGGACTAATCCAGGATGCTCTGCCACCACTCTTAATTTTTCTCTAAGAAAGGGAGTCATGACAACCCTTTTATCAAGAAAGGTCTCCTTTAATATTTGTTTACTTCATTTACACCCTACTTTTCTCTGTAGCAGGGACTCCAAGTGGCTTATAGCATTCCCCCTTCCCCTGCACAACCACCTTGACAGGCTGAGAGTATGTGACTTACCCAAGGTCACCCAGCAAGTTTCCATAACAGGGTGGGGGATTCAAACCTGGGTCTCTCAGAGTTCGACACCCTAACCACTATGCTGGCTCATAACAGAGGACAAATCTTCAAACGTCCCCATCAAGTAGAAAGGCATTGGAAATCTTAATTAGTGGGTCTCTCACCTAGTCCTTGAGAGATTTTACCTACCAGGACAGGCAAGGTCTAAGTCACAAGAGGCAGCTCTCATAATACCTGTTCAGAGGATGAAAAGGACACTGAGGAACAACCCCTCATCTGTTGCCTCAAGGAGTCTACTCTTCCAGGTCCTTTCCAAGCTTTGCAAACAGAGTTGCTTTCAAACCCTGCCAAGTCATTCTAGAATCCAAGAAGCTATCTTTCCCTACCCCATTAAGAACATAAGAGAAGCCAATGTTGGATCAGGCCAATGGCCCATCCAGTCCAACACTCTGTCACACAGTGGCCAAAAATACCAGGTGCCATCAGGAGGTCCAGCAGTGGGACACTAGAAGCCCTCCCACTGTTCCCCCCACCCAAGCACCAAGAAGACAGAGCATCACTTGCCCCAGACTGAGAGTTCCTAGCTATACCTTGTGGCTAATAGCCACTGATGGACCTCTGCTCCATATGTTTATCCAATTCCCTCTTGAGGCCATCCATGCTTGTAACTGCCACCACCTCCCGTGGCAGTGAATTCCATGTGTTAATCACTCTTTGGATGAAGAAGTACTTCCTTTTATCTGTTCTAACCCAACTGCTCAGAAATATCATTGAGTGCCCATGAGTTCTTGTATTGTGAGAAAGGGAGAAAAATACTTCTTTCTCTATGTGCCAGTCTGGTGTAGTGGTTAAGTGCGTGGACTCTACTCTGGGAGAACTGGGTTTGATTCCCCACTCCTCCACTTGCAGCTGCTGGATGAACTTGGGCAAGCCATAGTCCTGTCAGAGGCGGTCCTTGAAAGGGCAGTACTGGAAACAGCTCTCTCAGTCCCACCTATCTCACAGGGTGTCTGTTGTGGGGAAGGGAAGGGAAAGGAGTTTGTAAGCCACTCTGATGAATCCAATCTCCTCCTCCTCCTCCTCCTCCTCTTCTTCTTCTATCCCATGCATAATTTTGTAAACCTTGATCATATCACCCCTCAGTCATCATTTATCCAAGCTAAAGAGCCCCAAGTGCTTTAACCTTTCTTCATAGGGAGGTGTTCCAACCCTTTTATCATTCTAGTTGCCCTTTTCTGCACTTTTTCTAATGCTATAATATCCTTTTTGAGGTGTGGTGACCAGAACTGTATACAGTATTTCAAATGAGGTCGCACCATCGATTTATACAGGGGCATTACAATACTGGCTGATTTGTTTTCAATACCCTTCCCAATAATCCTCAGCATAGCACTGGCCTTTTTTTATTGCAGTCACACACTGTCTTGACATTTTCAGTGAGTTATCTACTACAACTCCAAGATCTCTCACTTGGTCAGTCTCTCCCAGTTCGGACCCCATCAATGTGTATTTATAGTTAGGATTTTTGGCCCCAATGCACATCACTTTGCACTTGGCCACACTGAACCCCATTTGCCACACTGATGCCCACTGAGCCAGTTTGGTGTAGTGGTTAAGTGTGCAGACTCTAATCTGGCAGAACCAGGTTTGATTCCCCACTCCTCCACTTGCACCTGCTGGATGACTTTGGGCAAGCCATAGTTCTGATAAGAGCTGTTCTTGAAAAAGAACAGTTTCTGTCAAGAGCTCTCTCAGCTCTACCTACCTCACAGAGTGTCTGTTGTGGGGAGGGAAAGGGAAATGAGTACTTTTCTCCCTTTCTCACAATAAATCACCAGGCCCGGATGGCATTCATCCGAGAGTTCTGAAAGAACTCAAATGTGAACTTGTGGATCTCCTGACAAAAATATGTAATCTTTCTTTAAAATCTGCCTCCATTCCTGATGACTGGAAGGTAGCTAATGTCACTCCCATCTTTAAAAAGGGCTCCAGGGGAGATCCAGGAAATTACAGGCCAGTCAGTCTGACATCGATACCGGGTAAGTTGGTGGAAACTGTTATTAAGGAAAGAATTAGTAGGCACATTGATGAACAAAAACTATTGAGGTAGACTCAGCATGGGTTCTGTAAGGGAAGATCTTGTCTCACTAACCTGTTAGTGTTTTTGAGGAGTGAACAAACATGTGGACAAGGGGGACCCAATAGATATTATTTACCTTGACTTCCGGAAAGCTTTTGATACAGTTCCTCATCAAAGGCTCCTAAGTAAGCTCAATAGTCATGGGATAAAAGGACAAGTCCTGTTGTGGATCAAAAACTGGCTTATAAATAGGAAACAGAGAGTGAGTATAAATGGGAAACTCTCTCAGTGGAGGGTGGTAAGCAGTGGGGTACCACAGGGATCAGTACTCGGTCCCATGCTTTTTAACTTGTTTATTAACGATTTGGAATTGGGAGTAAGCAGTGATGTGGCTAAATTTGCAGATGACACGAAGTTGTTCAGGGTGGTGAAAACCAGGGAGGATTGTGAGGCACTCCAAAGGGATCTGTTGAGGATGGGTGAGTGGGCGTCAACGTGGCAAATGGGGTTCAATGTGGCCAAGTGCAAAGTGATGCACATTGGAGCCAAAAATCCTAAATATAAATACACGTTGATGGGGTCTGATCTGGCAGAGACTGACCAAGAGAGAGATCTTGGAGTCGTAGTGGATAACTCGCTGAAAATGTCTACACAATGTGTAGCTGCAATAAAGAAGGCCAACGCTATGCTGGGGATTATTAGGAAGGGAATTGATAACAAATCAGCCAGTATCATCATGCCCCTGTATAAATCATTGGTGCGACCTCATTTGGAATACTGTGTACAGTTCTGGTCACCACATCTCAAAAAGGATATTATAGCATTGGAAAAAGTGCAGAGAAGGGCAACTAGAATGATAAAAGGGTTGGAACACCTTCCCTATGAAGAAAGGTTAAAATGCTTGGGGCTCTTTAGCTTGGAGAAACGACGGCTGAGGGGTGACATGATCGAGGTTTATAAGATTATGAATGGGATTGAGCAGGTTGAGAAAGAAGTACTTTTCTCCCTTTCTCACAATACAAGAACTCGTGGGCACTCTATGAAATTGCTGAGCAGTCGGGTTAGAACAGATAAAAGGAAATACTTCTTCACCCAAAGAGTGATTAACATATGGAATTCACTGCCACAGGAGGTCGTGGCAGCTGCAAGCTGCTTGACAGTTTCAAGAGGAAATTAGATAAACATATGGAGCAGAAGTCCACCAGTGGCTATTAGCCACAGGGTATAGAATGAGAACTCTCAGTCTGGGGCAGGTGATGCACTCTATTCTTGGTGCTGGAGGGGGCAGCAGTGGGAGGGCTTCTGGTGCCCTGGCCCCACTGCTGGACCTCCTGATGGCACCTGGTATATTTTGGCCGCTGTGTGACAGAGTGTTGGACTGGATGGGCCATTGGCCTGATTCAACATTGGCTTCTCTTATGTTCTTATGTTCTTATGTTCTTATGTTCTTATGAGTCTGTAAGCTGCCCTGAGACACCTTTGGGTAGTGAATGGCGGGGTATAAATCCAATCTCTCTCTCTCTCTCTCTCTCTCTCTCTCTCTCTCTCTCTCTCTCTCTCTCTCTCTCTCTCACACACACACACATCCTTGACAGATCCCTTTGGAGTGCCTAACAATCTTCCCTGATTTTAACAACCTTGTACAATTTTGTGTCATCCACAAATTTAGCCATTTCACTGCTTACTCCTAACTCCAAATCATGAATGAACAAGTTAAAAAGCATCAGATCCAGTACTGATCCCTGCAGTACCCCACTGCTTACCACCCTCCACTGAGAAAATTGCCCATTTATACTCACTTTCTGCAACCTATTAATTAGCCAGTTTTTGATCCACAAGAGGACTTGTCCTTTTGTCCCATGACTATTGAGCTTACTTAGGAGCCTTTGATGAGGAACTTTATCAAAAGCTTTCTGGAAGTCAAGTGGGATCTATTGGGTCCCCCTTGTCCACATGTTTGTTCACTCCCTCAAAGAACACTAACAGGTTAATGAGACAAGATCTTCCCTTACAGAACCCATGCTGAGTCTGCCTCAATAGTTTTTGTTCATCTATGTGCCTACTAATTCTTTCCTTAATAACAGCTTCCACCAATTTACCTGGTATCAGCATGAGACTGACTGGCCTGTAATTTCTCTGATCTCCTCTGGAACCCTTTTTAAAGATGGGGGTGACATTAGCTACCTTCCAGTCCTCAGAAATGCAGGCAGATTTTAATGAAATATTACATATTTTTGTCAGGAGATCCACAAGTTCACATTTCAGTTCTTTCAGAACTCTTGGATATATGCCGTCTGGGCCTGGTGATTTATCAGTTTTTAATTTGTCTATCAGTAGTAGGATCTCCTCTCTGGTCACCTCAATCTGACTGAGGTCTTTCAACACCCCTCCCAAAATCAGTGGTTCTGGAGTGGGCAAGCACTTCTCATCTTCCACAGTGAAGACAGAGGCAAAAAATGCATTCAGCTTCTCAGCTATTTCCCTATCATCCTTCAGTACTCCTTTTATCCTTGGTCATCTAAGGGCCCCCCGTTGCCTCCCTGGCTAGTTTCCAGTTTCTAATGTATTTGAAGAAAGTTTTATTGTTGGTCTTTATGTTTTTTGCTATATGCTCCTCATATTCCCTTTTTGCCTGCCTGATCACAGACTTGCATTTTATTTGCCACAGTCTGTGTTCCCCTTCACTGAGACTAGCTTTCCACTGCTTAAAGGAATCCTTGGTCCCGGTCACACGAGGGAGATAATCCAGGGGGGAAGTGAGGCTTTTTGCCCCAGAGCAAATTGGAGCGCAGTCGCATGATCAGACATTCCCCTGAGGCTTCGTGCTTAGGCCGTCTGCTGCCAACCACATGTTGATGGTGAAGCGTGGCAAGGAGGGTGGGAGAAACGGCATGGCGCAATCACACATGCGGTGATCACAAGCTGCCGCTTCCCAACAAGCTTTTTTTTTCCAAGCTGGTGTTCCCGCATGCACATGACCACGGAAATGCATGACTAAGAAGGCTTTAAAAAAACATCCGGTGTGAGGTGAGATTCAGATGGGTGCCGGATGTAATGGGATACCAGTGCTTTCGCGATCCGATGCCCGCCTGCGCCCCGCATTTTCCGGGATATAGTGCACTTTCCCAGGTATCTTTTTACTCCAGATCTTCAGCTGACACGGGTTGCCGACAGGTGCGGAATGCTTGCCAGATGTTTTCGTGTGATTGTGCCTGTATAATCTGCCCGGCATCCTTCCCTATCGCACGTCTAATTCTGCATGTGACCGGACCCCTTCTTACCTTTTACAGTTTCCATTACTTTGTTAACCATGGAGGCCTTTTTCTATACTTAGTTGTGCCTTTCCTAACCTGTGGTATATATATATTTCTGAGCTTCTAGGATTGTAGTTCTAAATAGTCTTCCAAGCTTCCCCAATGGTTTTGACCCTTTCTACTTTTCCTTTCAGTTTCCTCCTCACATGTCCCCTCAAATCAGAGAAGTTTCCCTTTTTAAAGTTAAAAGTGGTTGTGTTGGTCTTTCTGGGCAACTCCCTATTTATACAAATATTGAACTCAATAACATTATGGTCACTCTTCCCAAGTGGTACAGTCACTTCTACATCTCTCACCAGGTCCTGGGCATTACTTAGGACCAAATCCAGGATCGCCTCTCCCCTTTGTAGGTTCTGTGACCATCTGCTCCATGGCACAGTCATTGAGAGTGCCTAGAAACTCAATCTCTCTTTCCCAACTTGAACAGAAGGTTGGAGATCCCATCTTAGTCTGTGGCCATTGTTCCCTTAGCTCTATCATCTCTGGCATCCTATAATCCCCAACACTTCTTTTTTTGTGGCACCTTTTTTGAAAGGGGGGGAGGGCTGCCCCAAGCCCTGAGTGGGGAATTGGAGGAAATCCGTAGAAGCTTATATATGAGTACTGGCACTTTTAAAAAATACAAAGCACTGGTCTTCAGCTCTTTCTAAAGACTGCTCATTGTCCCTGTACAGCCCTTTATGCCTAAAATTGGTTCCCAGAATAATTGCATAGTACTGCCATGAAAGCAGTCCTCCCCATCCAGGCAAGCCCAATGAGGCCACACCCTTCTCCCAAGGGCAAAGTCAGGAGGTGAGTGCAAGATTGCTGGCTGAGGTGCAGAGTCCCAAATGTCTCTGGAAAGCAACGCGAATAAGCCCCCTTTAACCTCCTCCTCGAGTTTGGAGCTAAGAAGAAGGAGCAGTACTGACCATGTGCTATGCTTTGGCTCTCAGAGCACCTCCAAAGCTCAGCCTCAGATGTGAGACTCCATCTCTCCCCTAAGACAGGAGAGGGGTCAAGGTCATGTCGATCACAAATTTCAGCGAGCTATGAAGACTAGCCAAAACGTGCGGAACCCTGGCCACATACACAAGCACACAAGGTACCACTGATTTCATCCCAGCAGCCCTGTAAAGCATCTCTCACAACTTTAACTACTGATTATCCAGATGTTTGGGATGGGTCCCAGGCTATTTGGACAGAGCAGGATGCGCTGTGAATGCAATTTTATATGCTTGCCAGATGCATAATTTAAATTAATTCTTCAAACGTATTCACAAAAAAAAGCAGCTTCAAACATAATGTATATTGAAAATGCGCAAATCCTTACCCATACTGTTTTTGGCTTTTGTACTATATGTACGCTTCAAAATTTCATGAACCTATATTTTAAAAAGCAATATAACAAAACTTAGCTGTATGGATTAAGCATTCTAGCATAAGTCAGAAACCAATACCTATATAGAGAAGATGGTATATAGTAAATATATATATATATATATTTACTATAAAAAGGTTTCTTTACACCGTATTTCATTACTGACAGATATAATACACAATTTCCCCAGAAATATCAGGGCTGCTTCTAAACAGCAATAATTCTGCATCTAGCTCTCACTGGCTCTTATTTCTGCAATGGAGCATACACAGAGAAGTCTTATCCTCTCTTTCCTTTCTTCAGCCCTCCATAGCTGATAGTTCTCCCCCTGTCACTAGAAAGCAGTAAGCTGGTCAATGTTTATTATGGTCAAAAAACAGCATAAAATCAAAGCATCTCTTAAAACCTTTTAATATTCACTAGAGAGCTTTTTCAGGCCTATTATTTTTAGTCAGTAATAGCTGTGATGCTATAGTGATATGCCAATATCATCATCATCGTCTATTGCAACAATCTACCAGTTCCCATCTTCGATTTTAAAATGTCTCTTTTGGCTGTGGTGTTATGGGGAGAAATGCACCACCAGAACCTTTCCCCTGATAACTCCACCAGGAAAAGGCCTAGAGACTTGCTTTTGAAAATAAATAAAGCTGCAAACTAGTACATTGCTGAAATAAATTTCTAACATCATAGCACTATAGCAATATAGCACTAACTTTTTTAAAAAAGCCTTAAGAAAGCCTTGAGGGGATAGCCTCTCTAGAGATTAAGGTAGAAAAAAATGTGCCAATATGGGCAGGACCCCCTCATACTGCAGCCCAAATTGGTCCCCAAAATGCTCCTTTAGGGCAAGAGATGCCTGAGAATAGCATTGGGAAGGTCAGAACTGGTAAGTCAGGATCTCAGACCCCTTTAGTCAGCAGAAATTTTCTCTGGTTCCATCCCAAAGCATAGAACAGAATCTCACTGTGCATTCCAGTAACCAATTTTATCCAGTACATGAATTAAAGCATCACACCTCTGAGACAATTCACTCATAGCAATCACTGAAGCTGTCCTTCCCCCAGTAAAAACAATGAGAACAATATTTAACTTCTGACCCACTCTGTTACTATAAACCAAGAAAAATAAAGATTAAGGCACCAAGAAAAGGCAGTGTTCTGCTCTGCAAACACAAGTATCACCCAAGTATTTCACTCCAACCTCACTTCTACTATGCTCATTCTCATTCACGGGCCCATTCTGCATCTACCATTCAAACCGTCATTTTACCAAATCCACATTGGAACAGTAATGCCACTTTCACTTTCTTTGATTCTCAGATTTTATGGAAGCCTTTACACTGTATGCCAGTTTCACTTCCTTTGATCTCTTGGGTTTATGGTACTGTCTGCATAGATTTTTAACCATTTTATGGCTAGGGATTTGCATTTGGTTTGGACAAACCAAAAAACCTCCCTGAATAATGCCTATTTGGCATTATTCGGGCATGCCGAAAGCCGAATCAGGTTCCCTAATCTGATTCGGCTAGCTGAACAGGGATTCCCTGAATGTATGCCATATATTCCGCATTCATTTGGGGAATCCCTTTGCTGGGAAGGGAAGGGAAAGTATTTAAACTTAAAGCACTTTCCCTTGCTTCTGGGGTTCGTGTAGCCTCTGCAGTGAGACTCCCCAGCCAAGGGAAGATAGTTGAAGTTTAAATACCTTCCCTTGACTGGGAGAGTCACACTGTGAAGGCAGCATGAGCCCCAGAAAGAAGGAAAAGTGTTTTAAGTATAAACAACTTCCTTTTGCTGGGGAGGTGCCAGGGGGGGAATCAGGGAGGCATTACCCCCACCCAAGTAACCCAGGGGGCAGCGGGCTCCCATCACTGAAGGGAAGGCAAATTACCTCTGCAGCCTGACTCCAGGGGGGATTTAAACTTTAAACCTCTCTGGACTCACACCACAGAGGCGGCACACTCCCTTCATTGAAGAGACGACAATTTGCCTTCCCTTCAGTGATAGGAACCTCCCCCCCTTCAAGGAGGGGATTATTATACTTTATCGAGATAGTCCCCATAGGGTATAAAATAAATTCAGTTAGTCTGATAATTCCTGAACCCCAGTAGCACACTGATACTGGGATTTGGGAATATTGGCAAATACAGAAATTTTTCAGGTTTGGTAGATCTGAACCCAAAAAATTCCAGTTTTTTTTGGTCGCACACCCCTATTTATGGCCATTCAGGGTGACTCTGCAGTCAATATGGTGTGGCCCAGGGTATTTGAATGTGGTTTTGAGCCACATCTTTTTTCGTCCCAGTGTGGGTTTGGTAATACAACAGAGCGAATGCTGGCTGCAGAATGGGCCAATGTCTTCTATTCTTGTTCCTCCCAGAACACATGCCAGGAGAGCCTCTTTCTCTTCCTATTGCCTTTCTGTTCCTTCACATCCTCCCTCTTCCATTAAATCAGTGATCTCCAACATGGCACCCAATGGACACCATGGTGCCCTTCAATGTGTTCCCAGGTGCCCACTTGCTTCTTTCCCCAAATCTCTTGCTACCCCAAAGCAACCAGCCAGTCCTGGCTATCTTCTACCTCATTGGAGTAGATGCTTCAGAAGACTCTTGGAGGGATTGCTTTTGGGACTGTAGGGAGCACCCACTTGGAAATGGTAATATCCATCACAGGGAAGCTCCCAACATTCTGCAATTGCCCCCACAGCAGCCATTTTGTGGTGGCTTTTCTCAGAATTCCAAAATTGCCCACAGGCTCACATTAATCTTTGATGTAACTTCTTGGTCCTTTCTGTAAAGCAAAACTAAATCAAGATGCATATCACTATTTCTTCACCTGTCCATCCCACTATCATCCTCCTCCTCTTCTCCCTCCATTTTCCCTTTATTCCCCCCCCCTCCACTGCCAAAATGTCAACTGGAAGCATAATGGCACACAGACCTTGTGAGTTATGCTACTCTGCACAGAATTGGGTACATTTATGGTGTGCTGTAGAACTTTCACAATGACAAAATCCATAAAGCCCAGAGGGTTCCCAAAGGGTCACATCCCCCAGAACTGACTTACTATTCGACTGCGTGTAGCATTGTCAAAAAATGCATCTTTGTCCTGAACGTTGTACCTGTGGAAACATGGAGAAAATGGATCAGGTATGCTGTCCTCATATTGCCCTCCCCCATTTTATCCCAACAAAAGTCCAGTGAGGTCATTTCAGTAGAGATAGAATGGCTGGTCCAAGGTGGTCACCCAACTAGCCTTATGTAGGACTGCCAACTCCAGGTGGGGAAATTCCTGGGGATTCGTGGGCGGAGCTTAGGGAGGGTGGGGTTTGGGGAGGTGAGGGATCTCCACAGGGTATGATGCCATAGAGCCCACCCTTCAAAGCAACCACTTTTTCCGGGGCAGCTGATCTCTGTCACCTGGAGATCAGCTGTAATTCCAGGAGCTCTCCAGACCCTGCCTGGAGGTTGGCAACCCTAGTCATGGCATGTTTAAAGGTGGGTCTCCCACTTATGCAGTCTGAGACTCCAGTTATTACACCAAAGTGGCTCTGTGAGATTACAATAATCAGATGATCATTCTTTTCTGGAATCTACCTGAAAAATACACAGAGAGCCCCTTCTTAAGCTATTCCCCAAATGAAGGCAGGCACAACATCAGTTGTCTAAATAAAAAGAAGACAGAACTATGGAAGAACTTTGCTAAGCCAAGCTGCTGACTCACATGATTTTGACAAATTTCACTGAGTCATTTCTAGAAGCAAAGAGTTAAGAGAGAATTGCAGCTTCCTCCCCCAATCCTTTCCTCCTTCCATGCTCTTTATAATTGAAAAAAACAAAAAACAGGATCCATGTTTTATCTTTAACAAGCCATCAGAAGGTTTCAGTTCATGACTTCTGAAAAACTAGGATATTTACCTGGCATCTTAACCCCCCCATCCAAACTAATGAAATCTAGAAACAATTAATTTAAATACATAATCTATATTAGAATATCAGTCCAAATATTACTCCACCCCGTTGTTTCTTGGCCACACATTTCTCACAGGAAGCCAAGAAACTGTCTTATACTGATCGGATCCTTGATCCCGCAAGGTCTGTTGGGACTGGCAGCAGCCCTGTAGGGTCTTTGGTGGAGATGCTAGGGAATGAACCTGGCACCTAGATACCCTAACACTGAGGCACAGCCCCTTCCAGTGCTTTTCTGGAATGCACTCAGGCCCAGAAAGTACTCATAATGGGAGCAACTCAGAAGATAATACACTTCAGGTGCTCCCTAGTCCTAGTATGCTCTAGGAGCCATCCAGATGTAAGGCACAACATCATTCACATGGGCAAGGTCTCAACTGGACTTCAGGCTTGGGCTTTGGCAGGTATATGCTGGACATAGGGACCTGGTAGGGGAGGTACATGTGGAGAGGGAGAAGAAAGGGGAATGCCTTTTCTTGCTCTCATCCTTCCTATGTCCCAAGGGGCAAAACTGGGGGGGGGTTCCTTTATTTCCTTGGCTCTGCACCTTCAAAAGCACGGCCAGGGCAAACTGAAGAAAGTCTCTTTCTCTTTGCATTGCCACCTCCCCGCTGCACCATTTTCCAGGACCCTTCCCATGAGGTTTTATTCCTTCCTCATGTTGGATGCTCAGTTTAGAGAGATGCCCCGTCTGCCACTTCCTTCGATGCCTGCAATATACAACCCATGGCAATGACAGGAGGATTTCACTAATGCAAACTAAAGGCACAGTTCTAGAATTCCTTGAGTGAAAGAAGGCTATCTGATTTCACCTCTTCTTAAGGCAAATGTTTACGACTGTCGAAGCACCCATTTACTTTCATACATTCATTCCATCACGGTTATGTAATAGCCATAGTATTTCATAAATCACTATTCCCTGAGTGCAGGCATCATTGATGAAAACTGACTTTGCCATTTCACTCCCTCTAGGTGTCCTGATATGCAATTCAGCATTAATGGAAACTGTCAGAAAGAGAAACACACAATCTGCCCAAGGACACCATTTACGACAAAAAGCTTATTCATCAGGCAGCAGAGCGGGGCCCCACCCATTAATGAGGCAGTCAGAAGAAATATTAAGCATTATCAGGAACTGCCAAATATTATTTTGGGCAGAAAACCAGATGGTAAGAATACTTTGATTGCCTATTGTTGGTCACCATGTTAATTGCTTCCATAAATCTCTAACTATGGAGCAATAATAAAATAAGCTCTTTTAGCTATGTGCTGTGGACACAGTCCACCTACTGGTCTGGCTGGTTCAACAGAGAGCCCTGGGGAGCAGTTGTGTCATCCACTGGATGTACACAGGTGCTGGAACTTTTGGCCAAACTAGGCATGGCATTCAATATGCCCCAAACAGCCAACACCCATCTAGTTATTCCTTCTTCTTCCATAATGCTGAGAACTTAACTGGTGTTGTGATGTTGTGAGGTTCCATGTTTCCCCCATCCCCATGAGTGACAGCCAGGAACAAGGGCAGGAAGATGTAGAACATCTCGATATCATAACACACAAGATATGGTAAAATGTCAAGACAGTGATGTCAAGACAGTGGGAAAAGAGAACTAGATACATGTACAGTCACATCAGATTGATGTGGTTTCAACACAGAGGAGGAGGAGAAGAAGAGGAGGAGGAGGAGGAGATTGGATTTATACCCTGCCCGTCACTACCTGAAGGAGTCTCAGAGTGGCTTACAATCTCCTTTCCCTTCCCATCCCCACAATGGACACCCTGTGAGGTAGATGGGGCTGAAAGAGCTCTTTTGAGAACTGCTTGTGAGAGAACAGCTCTGAGAGGACTTGTAACTGATCCAAGGTCACACCAGCAGTTGCATGTGGAGGAGTGGGAAATCAAACCCAGTTCTCCCAGATTAGAGTCTGAGCTCCTAACCACTACACCAAACTGGCTCCGCCATGGGAAGCTGCTAAATGACTGGAGATGCAACAACATGGGTGTGGTGGGTGAGTGGGTGGTTCACACTTCCCCCTGTGTTGTTTTCCCAATTTTAATAACTCCTATTAAGTTAGTGTTAGCCCTGCCCAGAAAAACTGCACCAGTGCTTCTATGTTTTCCCCTGCAGGGCTAACAGAAGCTTTGGCAGGAGCATTTCAATCAGGAAAACAGTACTGGGAAAGAGTTACAATCGCCACTCCTACATTCCTTCCCTGATCACACTGGCAGCCTCCATAAAATTCAGGGAGCTGTCCAGCATAGCTACTGGAGCTGTCCACTCCCAGGCTCTGCGAAACTGATTGTGGGGAATTTGATGCCTCAGTGCTGGACGGTAAGGATGTTGCACCAGTGGCCAGATCCTATGCCTATCTAGAAGAGGTCTCCCTAACCCTGAAGCATTCTGTAAACATGAGCATGGAAATACTCCAGGCCTTCTCTTCACTAGAGACACATCCTTTGAGAGTTTTCAAGTACACCTGGATGTTACCTTGGTCTGACCCCTCTACCATAACTGTTCCTGGCACTGTGGATTCTGTTTCTATTAAGAATGAAATATGCAACTCATATAAAAGAACAATTGGCAATTTTAGCATCAACATGCCACCCCTTTGAACAAGTAAGTTAAGGCAAGAAAATTAAGAGGAGAGGAGAGATTGGATTTATACCCCGCCCTTCACTACCCAAAGGAATCTCAGAGCAGCTTACAAACTCCTTTCCCTTCCCCTCCCCATAACAGACACCTTGTGAGGTAGGTGGGGCTGAGAGAGCTTTTTTGAGGACTGCTCTTGAGAGAACAGCTCTGAGACAACTTGTGACTGACCCAAGGTCACACCAGCAGCTGCATGTGAAGGAGTGGGGAATCAAACCAGCTGGGGGGGAGACACCAACAGAACTGAAATCAAGAGGCAACCTAGAACTAAATTCCAAGTATTCATTTTCTTCAAGATGTGACTGAATTTTTCTTGCTGGAACTCCTTGAGAGATCCAGTGCTCATTGGGCTTATGGCCCTGGTACAACCTTGAGTAGCATTTGCATGTTTTCTGAATTCACATAAACTTGTAATCCCAGCTCAACAGATACAGGGCCCTTTCCATGACCTAGTTCAACATGGGTGTCCACTATTAGATCATTTTTAGTAGAAAAGTTGTACGCTGAAAGTTATTTGGCCTGAGTGCATCTATTCTTGATATGACTCCCATGAGACCACCAGTATTTTATCATAAAGTGATGATTCTCAGAGGCAACTCAAACAGAGCTATGGCCAAGTATCAATTGACTCACAATTGACTCACATCCTGAGTCTCAGTTTTGAACTCCACAGGGCCATGCCTATTCCTGATTTCCTATGAGCTAATATCAACTGGTATCTTATCTGAACTTAAAATCAGCATATCTCATTCGACTTTATTGTTCTTCAGAATTCCATTAAATCTGTTTGGACCTGGCTCAGGCTGCCATCACACACACTAAATAATCCACTTTTAATCCACTTTCGATGTACTTTCCAACTGGATTTTGCCAGTTCACACAGTAAAATCCAGTTGGAAAGTGCACTGAAAGTAGATTATTTAGTGTGTGTGACCGCAGCCTCACTCTCTTCACATCACTTGAAGAAACTCAGACCCAATTCAACCATTCAGGGGGAAAAGCACACAGAATTCTCCTCTTGGAACGTTACCTCTTCATGATGCAAATGGGGAAATCACAAATCTGAATGATCCTACATTTTAAAGAAATCTTGTACTTGGAAACTATCAAATCAGGGAAAGAGTTTCTGGCCTAACATTCTCCTCAATACATTTTTAATTTCACACACAGAAAGCGTTTGATGAATCAGAGGTAAAATGGTGCCCATCAGACAGTTTGGTGTAGTGGTTAAGTGTGCGGACTCTAATCTGGGAGAACTGGGTTTGATTCCCCACTCCTCCACTTGCACCTGGCTGGATGATCTTGGGCAAGCCATAGTTCTGATAAGAGCTGTTCTTGAAAAAAGAGCAGTTTCTGTCAAGAGCTCTCTCAGCCCCACCTACCTCACAGGGTGTCTGTTGTGGGGAGGGGAAGGAGATTGTAAGCCACTCTGAGACACCTTTGGGTAGTGAAGGGCAGGGTATAAATCCAATCTCCTCCTCCTCCGCCTCCACAGGTAGTGGCACAAGATCAAAATGGACAATCTAGAAGCACCATTGTTCTAAGAATGTAAGAACAGCCCTACTGGTTCAGGCGAGTAGTCCATCTAGTCCAGCATCTTGCTTCGCCCAGTGGCCAAACAGTTGCCCCAGAGAGCCAACAAACAAGACACAGAGACAAAGGCCTTCTGATGTTGCCCCCTAGCAGTGGGATTCAGAGGTTTACAACCAGTTCTGTGCCTGAGCAATGTGTTGCTCAGTCTGAGGTTGGAGTCAGGCCAGAGTCTTCATCATTATAGGAAAGAAAAAGCCGTAGATCAGTAGTTGAGCTTGTGCTTTGCATGCAGAAAGGCACACCAGTCTGGATGAGACCTTAGAGAACTCTTGCCAGAATAATAAAACATTGGACTAGATGAACTGCTGATCGACTCACTATAAAGGCAGCTTCACATCTGTCCGTGGGAGTGCCGAAGCTCAACAGCAAAGTGCATTCTGTGCATACAGAGGGCCCCAGATTCAGTAATCCAGCATCTCCAATAGGGCCCTGGGAAAAACCTTTCACAGCCTGAAATACTGAAGAGCCACTTGAACCAGAGAACAGTGGTCTAGATGACTACTCTTTGCTTGAGGATTATTTGGCTCTACAATCATAGGAAGGTGTTTCCTGGACCAGAAGTTTATATCTGAGAACCACTTGGTGTGTGATTGCACTAATAGAGGCCTCATTTGTATTTTCTTGCTCTATACCTGGTGGGTGATCTTGAAGCAACTTGCTTCTGGTCCTTATTGTATTCATGCTCTGTATGTATATGATTGTACTATATGTTTTTATAATAGCCAATATGTTCCTCACTATTGACCTCTGAGGAAGGCCTATGTAGGCCGAAACGCATCAGGTCAGATTCATAAGCCCTTGTGTTTTATCGTTTGTTATTTATACATAACGTGTGACTGGGCCCTTATATATTTTTAAAGTTGTGATCAATAAATACATGTATTTTTATATTTCCTTTATCAAGTTTTTAACATTGGCTGCCTTTCCTACATTTGACTAACCTTTGTCAGGTTCTGGATTCTAGATGAACCACATGCCTGACTCAGTCTAAGGCAGTATCATACATTCAGGAAAAGAGGTAGAACCCTGTTCTTGGGCTGGCCCCTGCGTCCTTGTGCAATGGGTACTAAAATGCGGTAGGAAAGAGGCCGGCAGTTACCTCCAATGCTAGAACCTTCCAGACACCTCTCTCATCATAGGTGTGACCACTCAAACATACAATTCTCTCATCTGTATTCTGGGAGAGTCCAGTTCCACACAGAGTACAAAAAAAAAAGGGAACGGCAGGGCTTTATGCAGTGCAGTTCACCAGATTGTTTCTCACTGGATTATATACGTCAATGAATCACACTGTGGATTTTGTTAAATACTCACAAATAGATTTTTTCTCTAGAAAAGGGGTAAGACAAATGTTTCATCTTGGTGGTGTTTAGCTGTGGCACTTTGGGCTGCAACGGTTCTGTGAATTTGCGCCATATTTCAGACAGTTTCTTGGCAATTCCCCCTTCCGCTTTTATTTCGTACGTCTGAAGAAGCAAAAGAGTATGAAAGAACAGGTGATTACTTCGGAAGCATCTTGCAAGTTTCCATAATGAACCAATGGCAGATCTACCCAAGCCATTGTCCCTATGTACATTCTGGTGAGAACAGTTACAGCTTGCCCTTATTCCAGAGCAGGGTTACTGTTCTGTTTCTAGGTTGGCTTACGAAAACTGGGTTTGGTTTTAAAGAGAAGTATCACACCCTTGCGGTGTTCCTCTGCAATGCCTGAAAGTATTCCACTGGCTGGGATTCAGGGCTAGTATTTATTTTATTTTTTATTTTACTTTATTGGACTTATATCCCTCCCTCCCCACACTGTAGGCTCAGGGTGGGTACCAACACATATGTCTGCAATTAACGCAGATTTACAATAAAAACATATTACAACAATCCATTAAAATCAGTAAAATCTCAACACACTAAAACAACAGTGTACCTCGACAGATAGTATTGTGGTCCCAATTGGCTTCTACAATCTGCAGTCATCAGGCTTGCCAAGAACTTACCTTAATTCAGCGGGGGATGGATACATCCTGGCAGGACCATCCCCGGGGGAAGGAAAGACACAGCGCACGATGCCGTCGCCAGGAAGTGATGCCAGGCGACGCTCTGGCAATGGGGCTGGAAACTCGATGGTTCCGGCCGGGGACTGTGTGTCCCCCGCCGAAATATGGTAGGTACTTGGCAACCCTAGCAGTCACTGGAGAGGAGGCCAAATCAAAGTGGATGCCCGCTGCCTCAACTAAAGACCTGGTGAAAGAGCTCCACCTTGCAGGCCCTGAGGTATTGTAATAGATCCCACAGGGCCCTGATCTCATAAGGTAGCTCATTCCACCAGGCAGGGGCCAGGGCCAAAAAAGCCCCCCTGGCCCTAGTTGAGACAAGTTGGACATCCCTAGGACCAGGGACTACCAGGAGGTACTGGCTCATAGAACACAATGTTCTACGGGGCTCATATGGGGAGAGGCAGTCTCAAAGGTATGCAGGCTCCTGGCCATATAGGGCTATAAAGGTAAGCACCAACACCTTGAAATGAATCCAGTATTCGACTGGCAGCCAGTGCAGGTCATGCAGCACCTGGCAGATATGTGCCCACATAAGCAACAACATCAATATATATGAGTATATAGACTCATAAGTTAACGTCCCAGAGTGCTTCCCCAACCAGCCCGTCATTGGCCAGAAAATCTGCTGTTTGTCATACACAGGTTGTTTGGCTGGGAAGGCATCCACATCATGACACGGCACAGGTTTGGAGTCCTTCTGCAAGCCAAGGAAGGGAATCGTCAGCAAGGTACATCAATTTTTCCTGGGAAAAGCTCCTGTTTCAAACAACAGGCTGGAACTGTCTTTGCCAGCATGTGGGGCTTCATCTCTCTCTGTGTCCCTGTACCCGTTCCAAGGCCATATCTGCAACTTTTGAAAGAACAGGAAAAAAATCAGGTAGTTACCTTTTTAGTGGGCATTTTTATTTTAAGGAGCTCAGCTTCTCGGGTCAGTATATTCCACGGTGCATGTATCCGGACAAAGCTTAGTCCCTGGCTCTTGTTCTGAGAGATGAAGTAAGGGGAAAAATGCAAAATCACATCAGCTGCATTTCCAATGAAGGTATTCAGTTGAAAGATTACAAAAACACACAAGTAAATTGCAAAAAATAAAAATGACCAGTTGCATTTATTAAACCTGTGGATTTTTAGGGGACCATTTTATGACTAGACATTATTTTTGAGATTATTTTTGGCCACTGTTTTTAACAATGGCAGCTATAACTGGTAAGATTAATCAAGGTAGATATCTCAATTTTTTTTTGACGTTTTGAAATTTAAATACGCATTGCTTCTATCATTGTTTTCTTCAGTTGACTCCCAAACACTAATTTTAATTTATTAATGTGAATCTTCATTTTCTTCTTTAGACATAATTCTACTATTGTTAGGATTTGTCCCAGGTTCCAGCTAATCAGTACCAGGAAACACTGAAACGTTTTGTGCATTCATCATCTCGCAAATGTGCTCAGAAGTAGTACTATTGAGAGATGTGATACAGAGGAAATCTTGAAGAGTCCCAGTATATTATTTCCCACCATCTGAGCAATGGACAAGATGCCACTCATAGGATCATCATAAAGTATTCTGGTAGTGGATTATCAAGATGATTGTCCATAAACCATTTGCTTTTCTCAAGCTGTTGTTTTTATGACTTACATTTGATTGCTCTTTATATGAGTTTGTTATTTTGTTTATACTTTGTATGCTTACCACAAGCAGTTCTTTGGACAGGCAGTGCATGAATTTTCTAAATAAAACCACCTTCTAACACACACACACGTTTTGATTGCAAGATTCATTGTGTTGCTGTCACCTTACCACAACAGAAAGAATCTCCTGCTGCGTTCAATTCAGTGAATCCATAGACCTCAAGAACAGCAAATACCACATCATGCTCAAATAATTTTGAGCCATGTTTTCACTTCAACTAGCATCATCTCTAGATCAGCAACTCTTGGGTTCCAATCCACAATGAATGCTTTACTTGGAGACAGCATGTGACATTTAACACAGCTTAAAAAGGAGTTAGTAGTGCTGTTTTGCATGTGAAGGAAGACCACTCCAAAAACTGATATCAAATCACGTACAATATTTTAATACCAGTATAAAGTAGCTTAGAAATTCAAAGTCAGTCGCATGGGTACCAAGATATCAGTGCTGATCTGTCTCGTTTACGGACAGCATTATTTAGGTGGTAGGGACAGGTCAAGATCAGAAAAGGAAACCCCCCCAAAACCAAAATCACACCCATTAAGAAACATCAGCCGATCATTTTGAGACATCAGGGTTAACAAAAGAGTTGTCAGGTCAGCAGAGTTGCAAGCCGGGGGTAGGGGGGAGCTATGTTATTAAACCTCTGCATCAATATTTATTTTTATTTACTTCATTCTTAACCCATTTCTCTCCCCAATTGTGAGCCCTGGAGATCAGGTCCCCCAACATGCCTGATACATAAGCAGTTGGGTGGGACTGGGGCTGATGAATGGAGCATGGCCTTAAGACCAATGATTGGCTGGGGTGCGCACACAAAGGGCAGCACAAGAACCAGGGGAAGAAACCAGCTTACTACTTCCACAGAAGTCTACTGCAGAAGATCTTAAATGTATGGAGAGGAGCTGGTAATGTGCATGTGGGCCCTGCCCCCTCACCGCACTTGACTTCCATGTATTTGAGGCCTGGTCTGCAGAAGAGTCGGTGAGTAAATACCCCCGGTGTGTGATGGCTCAAGATGCACACGTCGTACCCTCAAGGATCACATCCACAGAGCCTATATGCTTTAGGGATAATATGCTCACAGGACCTCCATAAAAGTGATTTCTCCCATGTGCACACACAAGCCTATCTGCACAGTGCTAGAGACAATGGGTTGGATCCAGATTAAATTTTCCATCAGCTGAATGGGACTTTTCTGCCACTGCCCTTCCACTTGGGGTTGCCGGCCCTTGGCTAACAATCCCCAGAAACATTTGAGGAGGCGGAGACTGCTGTTTCAGAACAGGAAAGAATGTTCTGACATCCTAAGGGTTTTCAAATATCTATGGCTTTTATCACATTTGAAAAACCCTACAGGAAGTGATGCCACAACCCTGTTCCCCCCCTCCAGTACTCCACTGAATGAAGATGGAGGGAGGGAAAGTCCCTTGCCAGACCTAGGCAAATGATTAGACCCTACTTCCACTACAGCCCACTGATCTCCACAAAATGCTGCTCCTGCAGGCATGTGGTTCCTGAGGAATTATGCAAGTGGGGTTTGCTGCAGGAAGGGGAAATTGGCAGAAACAGCCAGTTTAGTCTGGATCCAACCCATTCAGTCATAAAGCCTGTTGGGGTAATGCTAACCTTTATTCTCAGCATCACCTTTTGGAATCAACCGGTCAAGTAAGAGCATTAGCAAATTAACAAAACATGGTGCCCCTTACTCCCAGCCCAGCCAACCTCTCCAGGAGGACACCACAGACAATGGTACTGAAAGCTGCTGAGAATCAATAGGGACACATTTTCCCCGTCACTCTCCCAGTGAAAATCATGAATAAGGGCAGCCAAGGCTGTTTCCATCCCACATTCCTGGGGAGGAGGTCAGGGCCCTGTGGGACCTTTCACACTTCCTCAGGGCCTGTAAGACGGAGCTCTTCTGCCAAGCCTTTGAGTAGAAGCCGCCACCACCACCACTGACACTGGGACCAACAGGGTAAGAGGACGGCCCGACGAACACCTGCTGGATGGGACGAGTAACATCTATGGGATGGGACATATCCTCCTTGGTGAAGGCATATCGTTACTTTTAAGATCTGATATACCATCTTGTTTTATAGAGAGATATACCATCGTGACATATAGAGACTGAAACTTGTGAGCACTTTATTTTATTTTGTTAAATTAACTGTTTCTATTAGTTTTATTGTTTTTATATGTAGGCACTTGGTGCCCTTTGTAAGCTGCCCTGAGCCCGTTCACGGGGAGGGCGGGGTAGAAATACAATGATAAATAAATAAATAAATAAACACTACACTACATAGGTTTTCCGGTTTCGAATGGAGAGGGCAGAGTTTGGGGAAGGAAGGCAGATAAGCAGAGATGTAATGCCATCAAGGACATCCTGTGAAGCCACCGTTTTCTCCAGGGGAACTGATCTCCTTAGTCTGGAGTTGAGTTGTAATTCTGGAAGAACTAATTTCTGACATGTCAGAAATCATATGTTTATTTTTAAAATTTTAAATGATGTCACCCAAAGGATTAATTGATTTATCTCTTGATTTATCTATATTTATTTAGCTATTCTAGGCAGCCATCACTTATAAAATTATACAAGTAGCTAAATAAATATAGATAAATCAAGACCTAATAAATTATATGTTTGTTTTTAAATTTGAAATGATGTCACCCAAAGGATTAAAATTAGCTCTTGATTTATCTATATTTATTTAGCTACTTGTATAATTTTATAATGCTATAAGTGATGGCTGCCTAGAATAAGATTTGGGAATAGTATGTGTTGTAACAGGTGTGAGCCATCAAGGCATGGTAGATGACAGAGTGGCTGCGGAGACAGTAAAGAATGAGAGCCAGCAGAGGCCGAAGGGAAACACAAGATTAATTCAGAGTAGGAGGCAAAGAGCATTGGGGTAAGCGTGTCCTTGATTGCTCACACTTGAAAAAGAATGAATGAATATGAGTTGTAACCATATTATAATTTATTTGTAAAACAGCTCCACGTATAAAAAAATGACCTGACGAAGCATTGGGGGAAACGGGATACTTACCTAGGAAATCCATTGTTGTTTGGAAGCAGCAGCAGCAGCATTGCATGAAGTAAAATAAAGGAATGAAAAAAGAAGCAATGTTTGGGATTGTAACTGTAATAGAATCATGTTTTACACAGTAAACTGTGGTGGAGTATACCGCCTGGAGTTTGGCAACCCTAATCTAAAATTAATTCTCATTTAGCTAATACAGGGACTATCATATGGTTGTTTTTTTACAAGGAGCACATTCAGGCTTCCCAAGTACATACCGTAAACCGGCAGGGGATGTATACGTCCTGGCAGGACCATCCCCAGGGGAAGGAAAGACGCACCACACGATGCTGTCGCCAGAAAGTGACGCTGGGCAACGCTCTGGCAATGCGGCTGGAAACTCGATGGTACCATCGAGTTTCCAGCTGCATTGCCAGAGCGTCGCTCAGCATCACTTCCTGGTGATGGCATCGTGCGCCGTGGGCGTTGCCAGGGGGAATGTTCCAGCCAGGGACTGTTTGTTCCCTGCCGGTTTACATTAAGTACTTGGGAACCCTAAGCACATTGCTCCAATCAATGCTAGAGACAGATCTGAAGGCTTCCATGTTACCTAACGTGTTTTTGTACCCTGCATAAACTAACATAGGCTGCGTTCAGACGGCCAGTCAATCACGCCATGAGCCCTCCTAAAATTTTATCCCGATTTTTTAATCCAGCCTAGCACGACCAGACGCCCCCCCATGAAATAGCCTCACCGCGCGTTGTTCCCACCGTGATTTGTCTACACGGCATCCACCGAGGATTTTTTTAAAAAAAGTTTTGTACATTCGCATAGGCAAGGCTGCGCCTCCTTGGAGAACTGAGGCGATCGCGGAGGGTTTTCAGCAAAGTCCCGGTCCTCCCCCTTGCCATTGCCATCATGATCAATGGAGGGACTATTTTGCAAGTTAGAACAGTCCTTCCCCCCCTCCATCTCCCATCGTGGTAACATCTTGTCCCTAAAAGAAATAAGCATGAATATTACATTCCTCGTAGCGCTTATCGCTGAATGCGTTTCCTCGTTAAAGCGCACATGGGGTTTCAATTTTTTAAAAATCGCGCCCCCGTCGGCTCGGTCTGACGTCAGACCGAGCCGACGGGAGCATCACGCGCTAATGGAGTGACCAGACGGAAGAAAGTCTGCAGTTGTTGCGCGGGTAAGCGAAAACCCTACATTGAAACTGCTACTTTTTAAATCAGGATTGGAGGCGCAGCAGAACGGGATGCCTATGGGACCGGAATATTTCCCAGATGTTTCTGTCTGGGCGTGCATTTTTGATCCGCAAGGGAGTCGTTCCTATGGCAGATCAAAAGATCCGTCTGAACACACCCATAGTCTGGAAAGACCGTTTTAGGACAGTGATACCCTGCACCATGCCCTTTTTCTTATGCCCCCACCCCACTTTTAACAGCTCTGTGAAACTCTGATATTAGCTCACCACTACTGTGACTTTCAGCTGATCCTAGGAAAAGCATTTAATAACACTGATGTCTTGTCCTAACAGGCCAACCAGACTGCCTGCATTTTTGTCCACTTTGAAAAAATTCCATGCACGTTTACTAAGCTTGGCCTCACTCACAGAACATGATGTTCCTGGTTCAAGTCCCCAAATCCCCACGACTGTTGCTTGGAACGTCACTTCTATTAAGTGGGGGAAAACATGCTCCCCCATCAAATGCTCAGAAGCCCAAAGATAAAAAGAGGGGGGAACTGTCATACATTACAAAGAAACATGAAGTAGGTGTCATCTCTTTCTTTTGGTTCCTTGCAGCCGTATACCAACAGTATGACTAGTGCTTAGGCGAGACCTGGCTACTCATTGTTATTTTCTGTAGCCCATGCCATTTGCATTTGTAAGGTGCTGGATGGCTTCATGTTTGGGAGGTTAGTCTTACCCACATCTCTTTCCCCCTGCCAGCTAGTAAAAACCAGTTTATGACCTCTGAGCCTGTACAGAGTGTAAACCCAAGAATTATTCTTTGAGATTACAAATTTAGCATTAAATTCTGGGGCTTAAGGCATTTTACCCCACAAACCAAGACAACTCTTTTATTTTTCAAATATTACGCTATCAGTGCAAATTGCTGGGGAGACTGCTCCACCAGAACCATCCTGAGTGATCTGAAACTATTCCACTGATCCGTATTCCTTCATGGCCAGTCATAGGGAACAAGCATTCAGCCGTCCATCCAGGGATGGTTATCAATGTGCAAGGAACTGTCAAGTGTCTGTATCATGATGCAAAATCTTCCCCTTAGCAGTACATTTTCCATGTTGTGCATAAGGATTTAAATCACCCAACTCACATTAATGGGAATTGCATTGCATAGTCTGATGGTTGCACGCTGTTCTGGAAAGAGATCCCCAGGTGCCTCTGTCATTGATAATAATTGCTTGTCTAGGACAAACATGAACTATGTTTTTGCATGATTTTATGTGATTTAGAGGGAAATGTTACCTCTTGCTGTGATATTCAAAAGCATTGTTTGTTTAGGGGAAGTTATTGCAAGGGATGGGCACAAACCTAAAAAACTCGGTTCAGTTCAGTGTTCTGAGTTGCCCCAAACCAAACCCCAAACCAAACCAAAAGGCCCCCACCTGAACTGAGCTGGTCCAGCAAGTTCAGTTCCCCCTTTCTCCCAGCCACAGCCAGGGAGGGGAATCACCCAGGAAGGGTTAAATGGCTAGTGGCCATTTAACCCGTCCATTTTGCTTCTCCCCACTTGGAAGCAGGGGGAGCAAAACAAGGGATTTAATGGCTTACAGCCATTTAAACCTAACAGCTGATAGGTGGATCCACCTGGATGTTAGGTTTAAACGGTGGGCAGCCATTTTACAGGTCAGTTTTGAAGTGGGGGAAGTGAAACTGATCAGTGAAATTGGAAGCAGGGGGAGCAAAACAAGGGATTTAATGGCTCACAGCCATTTAACCCTAACAGCTGACAGATGGACCTCGGACCATTCAGCTCTTAGATTTAAATGACTCTGAACAGCTGGATTGGACAAAAGTCTGGTAAATGTTTGGGGAATGCGCCTTCCCCAAACATCAATTTGGGGGTTCTGAACTGCCCCAAATTTGTGCCGAATTTTGCTTGTGACCCAGTTCATGCCCATCCCTAATTGCAACTACTTGACCCATTCAGAGCAATTTTCACTTTCAAGGGGATTAAAAATGGGCATATTTACTCCAGCTTTTCAGAGAAGACAAAAGGGATGTCTCTTTTTTGCCTTTAGTACCTCTGATCCCGACTACCATTGACTCCTACCCACATAACATGCACTGTTAAGGACTCTTCTCTGTCCACTGTAAACTGTGTTCAATTATTCTGCATTTTAAAGCAAAACAGTGCCTCCCCTCAAACACATACCCCTCTCCTCACATGCTTTTAAGATATACTAGAAAAACAGTGTTTTCTAGTATAGATCCAGGTGGGTAGCTGTGTTGGTCATAAAACTTTATTAAATGATGTGAATATTTTTGTAACATAACTTAATAAAGGCTAGATAGACTGCACATTGAAGCCTGATCACTGTGCTTTTGGTAATCGTACTACCAGGATATAGTTGTTATACATGCACTAGCAATTAAGTAGGATTTAATTTAATAACAAAAAAATACTTTGTTCCATTGATGAATGATGCAGAACAATTAACAGTTTCAGCAAAGCATGAAGTTGTAATTGGCTTGATCAATAAGGGTTTAACTCTGTTTAGGATTGCCCTGTGACTTACATGTTTACTCAGGAAAAGTCCCTCAGAATTCAATGGCACTTACTCCCAAGTAAATGTGCATAAGATTACAGTTTAAAGCATTAGAAGAGCAATTGATGCTGTTCAAATTTTAATCAGGGAAAGTAAATTTGGATCAGTAGAAACAAAATCAAAGACATACTTTTAATCTTGTTGAAGAACTTTTTGGGTACATTATGAAATTTAACAGAAAATATTAAATATAACCTGTAAAAACCATTTAATACAGTTTTTCTCATTAAACTGTAAATTATCTCATGCTTACCTCACTATTTTTTAAAAGGCACCTGAACTGAGATTTTTATTCTTCAAATGTAATCACATAATCAATTAGTTAAAAGGCAAATGATTACTTACCCAATGCTCTTTAACCAGCTGACAGATTTAATATTAATCTAGAAAAAGAACTATATTTAACAAAGCTGTATTATGCTCTTGAGTGATGCAGAATTAAATGTGTGAGGATTCCCGCATGATGACCATTTCTGGTTCTCAAGACACTTCGTTAAAACAGCTTTCTACAAATCCGTTTTTCCACAAGGGCCAAAAGTTCAGAGACGAATTGATACCTTGGGAAAAAAATGCCCTCCTCTCCATGATCAGGCTGCGCTTATCACTAATCGTGTCTCTGTGCAGATTAAATCATGATCTCAAGAACTACTTGGTTCCACCTGTTAGTTGCTACTAAGGCATTTCATGCTCTAGGATTAAGTCTCCCACATGCTGTGACAACTCTATATAATAATGGGGAAGAGGATCACAGCCCCTTGCATTTCAGCTGTTCCCAACTGTTGGAACCGACAGTTTCCGTGGGTCACGTTCAGCTGGGCTAAGCTCACATCGCTAGTCTCCTGTTCTTTTCCTTCAAAGGGAAGTTTCCACTGAATACATGGAAGCAACTTTGGAGTTTTTTTAAACTTCTGGAACTTTAATGGCAAACTGACAGGTCAATATTTAGCAGATTACTTTATCTCCATATTATATTCATCTTAATCTCTATATTGGGAGGAGTTTCAGCTGCATTGTTTATGTGCAGAGGACCACTGTGGAAGATGTTTGGGCCATGAGGAAAGACAGGATACAACTGTCTTAATAAAGAAATAAAGGTGCTGTGGCATTGATTCCCCCCCCCCCTTTATTTGGTATTTGTGTGTGTGAGAGAGAGAGTGTGTGTCTGCACGTGGAAGTCATGTTGACCTCTGGTGACTGATCAGGCCCATAGGAACAGTGGGGCATCTCGGGTCTAGGCCCCTTGACTTGCTGGCAGGGCCCCCTGACTTCCCATCCAGCCCAGCGCATCACAGCCTTCTCCTCGGATTAATTTGATTAGCCAGTGCCCCCTAAGAAATTTAAATGCCCGCTGACTTTAAAAATCCTGGCTACAGACCTATGACTGACCCCTACTGGGGGCTTGGAGGATAATCAGAGATGTGGCTGAATGAAGCCTGCCTCTCCTAATTTAGTATTCCAAGGAAATCTCCCATCCAAGTACTAACCACAGTCAACCCTGCTTAGCTTCCAAGATCTGACGAGATCAGGCTTCCCTGGGCTATCCACGTCAGGGCAGCATTGATTTTTTTTCTTAAAATGATCAACTCTAAAAATTGCCAGTGACAATCCTATCTGTGCATTAAATAAAAATTAAATGTAAAAAGACAGTTCTGTCCAGAGCCGCTTCTGTCACTGTTAGAACTATCGCTGAACAGTTGCCAACTTCTTAATATCTCTCTGCACCTGTGCTTCCAACAACTGTTTCCTCTGCATTCATTAGCACATGATAAATGATGAAAAGCTTTACCCGGAGAGGTAGCTGTTCTCGCAGGCAAAGAAGCTGACCCAGCCAGACATCTTGCTCAGTCACTTGGAACATTTACTCCTACTAAACATCTGCCTCCCACAAAGTTATCAAAAACCAAGATCTCCTAAGACTCAGAGCTGGAGGCTGTGATCACACGCACCTTTAGATCCAACATAGGCATGAACGCCTGATCAGATAGCAATATCTGAGAAGCGACCCACAGTCATCAGCAACCTGTGCCACTCCACCGCAGAAGCGGAGTTTAAAGACACCAGGGAAAGTCTGGTAGTAAATGGATTCTGATGGGCCACAGACAGACTTTCCCCTGTCTGATTGCTCAAGCACACCCTCAAGCTGTCGGGATGGTCTGATCAGGCCATCCCGTCTTGGTGCCGTTTCCCTCCCCCCTTTGCAGTATGCGCATCATCACATACTCCATAGGGGGCCCTCACTGCGGAGGTGCGATTCCTCATTTATGCGCATGGGAAACAAAGGATCCAAAACCCCCCGACTGTTAGCCAAATTGCTCTATTTTAAATATAGCAATTGGTTTATTATTATTATTGGGTTCTCGCCTGTATATACAGAGAATGCTGCTAGTCTGTAATGGTTCCCAGTAAAAGACACAGAGACCAGGTATAATTAATAAAATATTATTTTACTGAATATAATCCTTATTTATCCATTCACAAACACACAAACAATATTCAAACATTCACACACATAAAATAGAACTAAGAAAGCAGAGGGGATTGATGGCTTATGGAGAGGTGATACTACCTGTCAGATGTGCAGAAGTCCATGAAGAAGGATTGTGGCCTAAACCCAGAGGGTTCAGGGGTGGACTGTCATTTTGGCTCATGGCAGAGACACACACAGTCTAAGGCCATGCGTCTGCTGGGATATACCCACTGTAAGACAATGCAAACCAATGGGTGGCCCAGGGGGCTGGTCTCAGGTGAGAACAAAAGATTTCCTGGACCAATGATGAGTCCCAGGGGTGTGTGATGTCAGTAGAGGCAGACCTTATGTATGACCAATGAGGTTCCAGAGAGGCAGGGTCTGGATTAAACAATAGAAGCCAGGTGTTGGATAGCTAGTTAAATGGATTATAGGACTTGCTGGCCAGGTAAACAAAAGGTGGGAGACTTCCCTGATTGTCCCTGATTAGCATCAGGAAGGGTCGTTAACAATTTAATGCTTGATTGGGTCAAATACTACTGGCTATGCTGTCGGTTGGATACCTGGGGGCTGGACAGAGGAAGCTGGCTGGCAGGCAGATGATCTCTTCAGGTAGCGGATGGCTCTTTCATTGTTCGTGTGTATGGCTTGGGTGGGGCAGGCACTTTAATCCCATCACGCAAACAACTGGCAGAGGAAAAGTCCTTTGTCTGCTGTATGGCCTTTAATCCATGTATGTGACATGCGGCAGGTATGCAATGGAGTCCCTCAGAGTAAAAAGACAGCTTTTTCCTTTCTCTATGAGCTTCTCCCTTGGCATCCATTTTACAGTCTAGCAAGTACACAGACCATGTGGCAACAGCAAGCAGTCCATAGCAAAGCCCCATAATGGCGTCGGGGCTAACACGACTCACCCACAGTTACATCTGATCACACAGTGACGGGCTGCACCTGCACCTACAAAGGGAGGTGTGATCTCGCAACTGCACGTCAAACGCCTCTGGAGGGAATAGCCTTGCTCCCCCTCCGCTTCAACTGGCACGTGTGACTGCAGCCTGAGATTCAAGGAGCTGGGCCTGGCAGCTCCAGGGAGGGGCTGTTGTAGCAGTCACAGAGCCCCAAAGACACCTTAGGTCATCTCCTTAATGACCCCTCTCCATCACTCTTCCAGAGACAGAATTGTATCGATAATGGCAAAATGTTTTGGAAGTGTGTGTGTGTGTGGATAATTCTTTCTTTTCTGTACTGGGTGCTCACACTGACATTTCACTTATATCCAGGACACTCTAAGATACTAAAGCCCAGGAACATAAAGTCAGATCCTGGCTACCCTAGAATTCCAGGACCAGGAAAAAGGCAAAAGCAGAAAGATGAGTTTGCTTCCCTGGTTATATTCAAATGTATTGCTTCCTTTATTTGTTGGTTCTTGTTTGTCTTCTCCCCCATGCACATCCCTACGTACTGCTATTTAATGGAGCCCTGAAAACAGGAACATCATTTAAGGAGGTAAGGGTGAGCTAGCCTTCATAGAGTTTTCAAGGGGTGACATGATCAAAGTTTATAAGATTATGCATGGGATAGAGCAGGTTGAGAAAGAAATACTTTTCTCCCTTTCTCACAGTACAAGAACTCGTGGGCACTCCATGAAATTGCTGAGCATTCAGGTTAGAACAGATAAAAGGAAGTACTTCTTCACCCAAAGAGTGATAAACGCATGGAATTCATTGTCACAGGAGGTGGTGGCAGCTACAAGCATGGACGGCTTCAAGAGGGAATTGGATAAACATATGGAGCAGAAGTCCATCAGTGGCTATTAGCCACAAGGTATAGATAGGAACTCTCAGTCTAGGGCAGGTGATGCATTCTATTCTTGGTGCTGAGGGGGTGCAGTAGTGGGAGGGCTTCTAGTGTCCTGGCCCCACTGCTGGACCTCCTGATGGCACCTGGCATTTTTGGCCACTGTGCGACAGAGTGTTTGACTAGATGGGCCATTGGCCTGATTCAACATTGGCTTCTCTTTTGTTCTTATGTTCTTATGTAAGAGATAAGCAGAGGTGGATTTGCCATTGCCTTCCTCTGCATAGCAACCTGAGTCTTCCTTGGTGGTCTCCCATCTACGTACTAGTAGTACATTTATTATGGCATCGAACCAAGCATTAACCGAAACACATTTAATCTAAGTACTAATCACGATCAACCTTGCTTAGCTTCCAGACTTCGCCATGTACTGGCTAGTCTGGGCTATTCAGGCTACTAGATTTATAGTCTGCACTGGGGCTACCCAGCTATAATCCATCCAAAGCTAAGTGTTTTTAAATCCCCATTGTTCTGAAAGGGAAACAGCATATGCTTTACTCTCTCTCTCCGAAATCACTGGAGAATTACCACAGATCCCTAAACATCTTTACTCAGAAGTAAGCTTCAGTGTGCTCACAAGTAAATGTGCATGGTCTTGCGGCCTTAAAGAACTTAGTAGCAACAAAGCTCCTGCAGTCACCAGGGTGGTGCAAAAGATAAACATGCAAGGTAGTCTAGACTCCCTGTCATAGCACCCTGCTATGACTTTCCAAGAGCACTTTTCCACTTTTCTCTGGAAGATTCAGTCCAGCACTATTTATTTATTATTTATTTATTATTTATTACTTTCAATTTATATCCCGCCTAGCAAGGAAACTGGCTCAAGGCAGCGGGAAACTGGCTCAATTTACCCCCACAGTTAGCTAGAACCAGTGGCCAACTGAATTAGTTCCATACGCTGAGTGGTTTTTTAATATAAAAACTAATGGTCCTATGCCACAGGGCCACCCAGACAGCATGGAGGATCTCTGCATTACTGGGGAATGGTCCAAGTATACAGGAAAAATATCATTTTGTAAATTAAATAATATTCCCTGATGATTGAGCATGCTTATTGCCCTCCTAGAACCCCAGAACTGATGAGGGCACTTGAGTGTGGGGGTGATGGAATGGGCAAGCTGGCCTCCTTGAATCACTAGCACCTTATAGGGTTTTTTTTAATTGTTATTTTTTTGACATCAAGTCACGCTAACTTTTGGCGATCCCTAGTGAGATTTGGAGGCAAGGGATGTTGTATTGCCTGCCTCTGTGTCACAACCCTGGTATTCCTTGGAGGCCTCCCATCCAAATACTAGCCAGGGCCAGCCCTGCTTAGCTTCTGAGATTTTACAAGATTGGGCTTGCTTGGGCTATCCAGCTCAGAACACACCTTATAGTTTCTTGAAGAAGGAGATCGAATTCAAGGGCAACGTAGTCCCAGGACTGAAATGTTTCCCCTCTACACCCCCAATTTTTCAGAGGGTTGAGAATTGAGGAGTGAGACTGGTGAGACCCGGGGAAGATAAAGGTGAGCGTGGGCCAATATAAAAACATTTTTAATGACTATTTAAATAGAAGTAGCATAAATTTTAATATCTTAGCACAAATTACTGCTCATATCACAGCAGACTAGGCAAACCTTCTATGAAGATCTACGCATCTATCTTCTTGGATTTCTATTTGAATTTTGCACAGCCGACCCATCTTGTCCTTCAGCTGATAAACCAATTTAATGACATGATCAGGCAAAAGATGGCTTCTCTTTCAGAAGACAAAAATTCTGTTCATTGGTTAAAGGGACTGCTCAGCCGTTGTTGTGACTGTAAAGATTTGATGGGTGAAGAAAGGAGAAGAATAAAGCCCTCTTTCCTCTGAAACTGCATTCTGTCCCTCAGACTCTACAGAATGAAAATCAATGTTGTCTAATCTCAGCAGAATCTGAGACTGTAAACTGTTTATTTTGAATATGGCATTGTGCATGTTCATGAACTTCAGCCTATGCATGCAAATGTTTGCATGCCAGAAATCTGTAGGCCTGGCAGGGATGGCACAGGGTCTGAGGGCCAAGTTCAAAAAAGACAAGCAATGCCACCTGCAGAAGTTCTTGTCTGCCTGCATCAGATTTTGATCAGATTGCTGGAAGAGTACAATGGAATGTTTGGGACAGTCTTGATATAGAGAGATTATTAACTCTCACTGGTAATACAAGGGTCAGCAACCTTTTCTCATTAAACAGCCAGACTAGGTAAAAATTCAGAGCCAGAGATCAACAAAGAGCCAGTATAAGAAAGCCTATTTGCATAATGGAAAGCATACTGGTTAACTTTTCTAACAATGGACTTTGATTAATAATTAATAATTTTTCCCATGTTTATTTATATAGTTTATAATACAAGCAATAAAGTATCAATCGCTATACAATTTACATTCAGTCTGTTCCTAAATATTCTTGTTTATCCATTTATATAATCTTGACCATCTTTTCAAGAAAAATTCTTCTCCTTTTCCCTGAATCAACAAACTTAATTTGTCCAGTTCTGCTAAACTTAACAGTTTCGAATCAATCTCCTCTCTACTGGGAGTTTTTTCAGTTTTCCAATAGCTGGCCAAAAGTATTCTTCTGCAGCCCAAACACAGAAGAAGAAGAAGAAGAAGAAGAAGAAGAAGAAGAAGAAGAAGAAGAAGAAGAAGAAGAAGAAGAAGAAGAAGAAGAAGAAGAAGAAGAAGAAGAAGAAGAAGAAGAAGAAGAAGAAGAAGAAGAAGAAGAAGAAGAAGAAGAAGAAGAAGAAGAAGAAGAAGAAGAAGAAGAAGAAGAAGAAGAAGAAGAAGAAGAAGAAGAAGAAGAGGAAGTCCCACTAACACTGCTTATTCTTCTTGGCTTTTCTTCTAACTCTCCTTTGCATACACAGAGATACATACAAAATCCTTCTATATCTAAGATCTGGTTTTAATCCAGTTCTCACTTTCTCCGGATCAACAGTGATAGTGTAATTACCAGTACTTTTGTTGGATGATAAGTGTTCAAAAATGTTAGAATTGTTTTTTACTGCTAAGAAATTGGCTTCTGATACGACTTGATCCTTATCTTTTATTGTTGCTTGTTTAATGCTTTAGATGTTCATTGTTGTAAATGATTATTATTTTGAAAGAATAAAATAAATTATTTACTGTAAAAAAAAAATAGTATACGAGAGGGGGAAGCTTAGGATCAGGAGATGTATGGCATGTGAAACCCTTTATAACTCATTTCTTTCAATATTACATTTCCTCCAAACGATTTTCAAAGGGGAAAGCTGAGATTCTAATGAAGTTATTCATCATTTGAGTTAGCATCCACTCTTGGGTCAGTAAACTGCAGGTACTATAACAGACCTGTGATTGGTTGTGGACAAATGGAAGACTTCAGCTTGATAACGGCATGTTTCTTTCCTCCTTCTTAAGTAAATTTGGAATGATCTGCACTGAGTTGTATAAGCCTCTTTATAATAAAGATGTGTGTGTGTGTTCTTCGCCTCCCACAAAAAAAAGAAGAAGAAGAAGAAGAAGAAGAAGAAGAAGAAGAAGAAGAAGAAGAAGAAGAAGAAGAAGAAGAAGAAGAAGAAGAAGAAGAAGAAGAAGAAGAAGAAGAAGGAGGAGGAGGAGGAGGAGGAGGAGGAGGAGGAGGAGGAGGAGGAGGAGGAGGAGGAGGAGGAGGAGGAGGAGGAGGAGCCTTTCCCTTCCCCTTCCCACAACAAACACCCTGTGAGGTATGTGGGGCTGAGAGAGCTGTTTTGAGGACTGCTCTGAGAGAACTTGTGACTGACCCAAGGTCATGCCAGCAGCTGCATGTGGAGGAGTGGGGAACCAAACCCAGTTCTCCCAGATTAGAGTCTGTGCTCTTAACCACTATACCAAACTGGCTCTCAGGTGAGGCCTGGAGACCTCCCAGAATTATAGCTCATCTCCAGACTTCACAGACCATTTCCTCAGGAGGAAATACCAGCTTCAGAGGGTGGACTCTATGGAACTCTAAAGTTTCCTCTCCTTCCCAAATCTGGCCTTCCACCAGATTCAACCCCCAGATCTCCAGGAATTTCCCAACCTGGAATTGGCAGCTATAGCTCTATTCATTAACTTAGGTATATCTGCGAGACTAGTCCATATCTCTTTGTTTGAAAGCTATGATTCCAATCCTGTGAATTCTATAATATGTTCTTATAACAGACCCGTGAAGAAATAGGATGTCAACGTATTAGCTATTTTTCTCAGATGTTAAGCTAGTGCTGACTTACCAGATCTTGTTTTTAGTTTGTGTGTGATCTTTACGGATATGATTGTCTATTATTTTTGAGACCTGTCTGTCTGTCTGTCTTGTTAAACAGCCAGATTTGGATTTGGCTCTGGAGCCACAGGTTACATTCCCCAGATTAATACAGTTAATGAACCTAGTGCTTTAAAGCATAAGTAAAAACAACAGGGATCCTTGTTTTAAGGAGTGCAGCTGTCAGAAGTCCTAACTTAGTCAGCAAACACCAGACCTTACGATGCAAGCAAGGTTAGCATTTATTAAGCTGCAATAGATAGATCACTGGTACAGGTATCTTGTTCAGAATGACTTGGTTACAGAAAGCAAGCGGTTATACAGGGGAAGGGGGTGAATGGGGACCCCCCTTCTCCGACTACATGAATAACATGCACCTGGGAAATCGAAACTTACTAAGCTAATGAATTTCCCATCGCCCCATTGCTACTCACAGCTGCTACATCTATGCTAGCGATAGGGAAGCAGGCAGCCTGACTTGCCAAGGTCAGAACGTCTAGGCTGCCAGAGATAATAGCAATAAAAGCCACATTCCATTCTCACACCCGAGGTGTAAATCAGCTACTCCCCGGATTCCAACCTCCCGCCTGTCACGCCACTAAGGCGCCAATAGCCCACCACCCTCCCTTGTGCTCATAGCCCACCGCCCTCCCTTCTATCCATCATGGCAGGGCTACCTGACATGCAGCCCCCTCGAAAATAGTCCTACCCCTTTGGTTTATGGGGGTACAGCTTGTGAAATGCTTTGACAAGTCGGGGGCCAGAACATTTTCCGCCCGAACCCACTCCCTCTGCTCCGGCCCAAAGTCAATCCATTCAACCAGGTAAAACAAGCGATTGCGAGAGATTTTAGAGTCCAGAATTTGCGATACTTCGTAGTGAGGTTCCCCTCCCACCAGCAGCGGAGGAGGGGTCGGCCGTTGCGGTCTCCAGCTGTTCTCCTCAGGCGCTTTGCGTAGAAGCCTCACATGAAAAACAGGATGAACAGACTTTAGAGATTTAGGTAAGGCAAGTTCAACAGTCACATTGTTAATAACTCGTATGATCTCAAACGGCCCAACATACTTCCAACCAAGTTTGCGACTCGGCTGGATGCGACGCAAATGTTGGGTGGATAAGTAAGCAAACTCCCCGCACTTCGGAATCCAAGCCAAGTTACGTTTCTTATCCGCCTGGAGTTTGTACGCGGCTTTAGCCTCCTCCAGAGTTTTAGCCAAGGAGCCCCACGCCTCCTGCAGTTGTTTGCACCAGTCTCCAGCGTCTCCCGCCGGGAGGTCGGGAGAAGTTAAAAATGGCAAAGGTGGGGCATCATATCCATGTACTGCTTTAAACGGGGACATCCCCGTCGACGAGTGCTGAGTATTATTATAACAAAACTCAGCCAAAGGCAAAAGAGAATGCCAATTGTCCTGCTGAAAGTTAGAAAAACACCGCAGGTATTGTTCCAGAGTCTGATTCACACGTTCAGTCTGCCCATCCGATTCAGGATGGTAGGCGCTGCTCACCCCCCTCTCTACTCCAAGCAATGACATAAGTTCGCTCCAGAACTTAGAAACGAACTGAACCCCTCTGTCCGAAATCACCTTAGCAGGTAAGGTGTGGAGTCTCACAACGTGTTGCAAGAAAGCGGAGGCTAATTTCCTAGCCGAGGGGATGGAGGCAAACGGAACGAAATGCGCCTGTTTAGTAAATAAGTCCACGATCACCCAGATGACTGTTTTCCCCCACTTGGGGGTAGATCAGTAATAAAGTCCATAGAAATCACCTCCCACGGCCGAGCCGGGGTGGGGAGAGGTTGTAGTGCACCTGGGGGTTTACCGGGCCGAGGTTTACTCATCAAGCATGTTTGGCAGGCGGACGTGAAGAGAGACATATCTTTACGCAGGCCCGGCCACCAAAATTGTCTCTGTAGGAGCTGGAGGGATTTCACAAACCCCGTGTGACCAGCTAGCTTAGAACCATGCGCCCACGTCATTACCTCCCCCTAAGAGACCGTGGGACAAAGAGCTTGTCATTTTTAGTCCAGCAGCCATGTTCATTTTTGGCTATTCCTTCCTCCCCCTCCACCTCCTCCCTATCCGCTTGCGAAAGTTCTGCAGAAAATCTCGCTACCCATTCATTGGGGGAGGATTTGCCGGTGGGGGAGAACGACTGGCTTGTTTCCGAGTAGTCACCGCTCCTCCCAACTGGGCAGGAGTAAAAATCGAGTCACGAATCTCCTCCCTTTGCTATCGTGTTGAGGGAGGCGTGACAGGGCATCGGCCAGTGAGTTAGATGTCCCCGGGAAATGGTGCAGTGTGAAATTGAACTTGGAGAAGAAATCAGCCCAGCGGAGCTGCTTGGCGTTCAGGGAACGGGGGAGCGGAGCAGCTCGAGGTTTTTATGATCAGTCCAGACCTCGAACGGGACCCGCGCTCCCTCCAACCAGTGGCGCCAGGTTGACAACGCTAAGCGGATCGATCCCGCTTCTTTTTCCCACACATTCCAATTGCGTTCAGTATCGTTAAATTTTTTGGACACATAAGCAAGGGGGTGCAACTTGCCATCCTCCCCCTCCTGCAGGATCGCCCCCCATCGCAACGTCGGAGGCGTCAACTTGAACAATGAATTTTTTAAGTTCATTCGGGTGGGCCAACACGGGTTCCGACGTAAAAAGGGCTTTCAATTTGTCGAATGCTTCCTGGCATTCTGGGGACCATTGCAATTTGGCCCCGGGCCGAGCGCATTCCGGTGGTTTCCCTTTGGTTCTCAGTAAGTCAGTTAAGGGAAGGGCCACCTGGGCAAAGTTCGAGAGGAACGATCTATAAAAGTTCGCGAATCCGAGGAACCCCTGGAGTTGCCTCCTCGTTTTTGGAGGTTCCCACCCCACAACATCTTTAACTTTGTCGGGGTCCATCTCAATCCCTCTCTGAGAAATACGGTAGCCCAGAAAAGGGATTTCTGTTTTGTGAAATTCACATTTGGACAGTTTGGCAAACAGTTTATGCTTGTGCAACGTTTGGAGCACCTCCCGCACCAGTTTCACATGCGATTTAAGGTCGGGGGAGTACAAAAGAATGTCATCAAGGTAAACAAGGACCCCCTTAAACAAATACTTATGCAAGACTTCGTTAATCAAGTTCATGAAGACTCCAGGAGCCCCTGGAGTCCGAATGGCATGACCAAATACTCAAACTGGCCGAGGGGGGTGTTGAACGCCGTTTTAAATTCATCCCCCTCCCGTATGCGGACCCTGAAATAGGCATCCCGGAGGTCTAGCTTAGAGAAAATTTTCCCCCAGCCACGGCTGCTAGTAAGTCCTTTATGAGGGGCATGGGGTAAGCGTTTGTATTTGACACTGCATTCAAGCCGCGGTAGTCAGTACAGAGCCGCAACCCCCCATCCTTCTTTTTCCGGAAAAGCACGGGAGCCGCAAACGGGGAGGATGCTGGCCGTATAAAGCCCCTACTAAGGTTCTTGTCGATGAACTTTCTCAGTTCCACCTTTTCCGAAGGGCTCATAGAATACAACTTCCCCTTCGGTAATTTTTGGTTGGGTAAAATTTCGATAGCACAGTCAGAGTTCCTGTGGGGGGTAATTCATCAGCCTCCTCTTCTCCAAACACGGGAGCGAGGTCGTGATATTCGGGGGGAATGCCTTCCAGTTCCGCGGTTGCCACCCCCGCCGTCACTAGGAGTTGCCCCCCATCACGGGTCCCCACTCCTTTTTCCATGTATGGGACTGGCACTTCTTGGAGATGAAGTTGACCTTCCCCTCCCCCCACAGTACATGAGGATCGTGATCAAAGAACCATGGGCTCCCTAGGACCAAGGGAAATCGGGCTGAAGGGGTAACCACGAAAGGTCTCTCTTCCCAGTGTTGCCCGAGTCCCACCCGCAAGGGAACAGTCTCATATTTGCAAGGTTCTTTCATTGTGGACCCGTCCATTTGCGTAAAAATCAAGGGGTCAGTTAATTTAACAACTTTCGCCCCAAGTCCCGTTAGTAGTGTGGGGTTAATGAGGTCTCTCCCACACCCAGAGTCAATGAGAGCACGTACTCTCACGTGGGTCAATAGACCCGGGTCCATTAGAGTCACCGTGAGAAAGAAAAGAGAGGGGGGTTTGCTCACCGGGAGTTGCGCCTGGGGAGGTGGGACCTGCTGTTCAGCGCTGTTTACAGCAGGTCCGTGTCGTTTCCCTGCGGCACGGTCTCGCCATCTGATGAGTCGGATGCTTCACTGAGCGGCTTGGCTTGCAGAGCCTTCGCCCCCTTCGGTTTCGCCACCTGTTTTGGCGTGGATGTGTCAAACTTCTTCTTGGTTCCCTTCGGGACTCCGGGTGCTGCAGCTGAAGACGGGCAGTTCGCGGCGAAATGGCCCCCTTCTCCACATTTGAGGCAAAGACCTTGCTTCATTCGGAGCTCCCTTGTGCCATCTCTCTGTTTCGGGTTAGGCGCCGGGGTTTTCCCTCTCGCAGTCGGCGCGGGGCCCCTGTTAGCCATTGCTGCAGCGTCGTCCAGCTTGATGGTCTTCAGGCGATTCTCCATCGTGATGGCTGCCTGAACCCATCCGGTGAGGGTGTTCGGATCTTGATTTCTGGTGACTTCTCGGCGGATTTCTGCGTTGAGCCCCCACTTGTAGAAATCCACGAGGTTCCCTTCCCCTCGGAGTTTGGCGGCACATCTGCGGAACTCCGAGGTGTAGTCTCTCACCGATCGCGCTCCCTGTTTGAGGCTTCGGATCGTTGCCTTCGCTGCTTTGGTGGAGTGTACATCCTCAAATTGCTCTTTCATGGCCCACATGAAAGAGTCGATCTCTCTCAGCTCACGCCCGTCGACTTGATGGAGCCCCACATACCAGTCGGCTGCCGCTCCCTTCAGGTGGGCTGCTATGACATCGACCATCCGCTCTTCCCTCTGGAACAGATGGCCCCAGGTCTCGATAAACTTTTCGGCTCGCACCAGGAAGAATGGGAATTTCTCGGGGTCTCCATCGAAATCAGCATCCAGAAGTTCTGTGGGCTTGGGCGGCAAGAACCCCCAAGGACGAGGGGGTGGTTGCCCCGGCGGCCCCTGCGGTCCTGGCCCCGCTGGTTGATCCACCGGCCCGGCTGGCACGTTCCCCTGGCCTTGGTCCGGCACCGGCCGTTGATCAGGAGGGACCTGGGCTGGTGGTTCCTCACGCCTTTGCCGTTCGCGTTCTTCCCGGATACCCTCTGCGATCATCTGTGGGATGCGTGCGAGGGATTCGTCTAGGAAGCGCATCAGGCGGTCTTGGCTGGGTTCTTCAGTCCATCTCCTCCTTACCACTGCACCTTCCATGGTCTCCGAATCGCGGCCAGTTTCCTCCAAGGCGTCTGCCGTGATTAGTTTTCGGACCGACCTTTCGGGGTGGCTCACCCCCATGGACGCTCGCGGGGTCCCGAACCACGCTTCGTGGGTCTCGGCCAGGGGTTTCACCCAGTCACGTCTGCGGCCAACTCGGGTGGTCACCCCCCATAGGCTGCCCCATAGGGATCTCCATAAGGCCCTCCAAATTCGTACTCCAGACCCCAGTGTCTCGGCCCATGTGTGTCTGGGGTCTCTCGGGGTGCGTCTTTCCCGGGAGGTCTTTTATCCTTTTCATCTTCTTCAATTGGGATAGTGTCTTCTTCTCCGCCACTCATTTTGGAGTTGCGGGTTTAGGACCAGTCCCAAGAGTAATTGATGATTCTGAACAAACTGTCAGAAGTCCTAACTTAGTCAGCAAACACCAGACCTTACGATGCAAGCAAGGTTAGCATTTATTAAGCTGCAATAGATAGATCACTGGTACAGGTATCTTGTTCAGAATGACTTGGTTACAGAAAGCAAGCGGTTATACAGGGGAAGGGGGTGAATGGGGACCCCCCTTCTCCGACTACATGAATAACATGCACCTGGGAAATCGAAACTTACTAAGCTAATGAATTTCCCATCGCCCCATTGCTACTCACAGCTGCTACATCTATGCTAGCGATAGGGAAGCAGGCAGCCTGACTTGCCAAGGTCAGAACGTCTAGGCTGCCAGAGATAATAGCAATAAAAGCCACATTCCATTCTCACACCCGAGGTGTAAATCAGCTACTCCCCGGATTCCAACCTCCCGCCTGTCACGCCACTAAGGCGCCAATAGCCCACCACCCTCCCTTGTGCTCATAGCCCACCGCCCTCCCTTCTATCCATCATGGCAGGGCTACCTGACAGCAGCCCACAGAGTGAAGGGAAAAGAAGGAACGTGTGTGAGAGAGCATAAGTGGGAGGAAGGCAAAAGGTAACAAGGGGCAAAATCAAGCAAAACAATGATGCTCATCGCCTGTTAGCATGAAGTCCTAACTTTGTCAACAGCTCCCATGGAAAATAGTTGAGGCCAGGGTGGGAAGGATGAACGGATTGTGCTTTTCTGGTTTGGAACCCTTCCACTGAGTATCTCTTTGCACACTTTCCATCCTCACCCCTTTTCCACAACAAACATTGCCAAGCATACCTGTCACGACAAAACATATTATTTGTGCAGGGACTTCGTTATGCTGCAACGGCCTCTCTGGGAATAGCACCTGTTTATTAGCAGTCGCAAGGATGAAAAAGAGTGGGGGAACCCACGGGCACACAGACAGAAATGTTTTGATAAAGATATTTACGGGGGGGGGGGGGGGACGACCTTTTCAGATACGGTTCATTTCTCCTCCCACCTCCAGTTCCTGTAGTGATGGAAACGGGCTTTAGTTCTTTTATGCTTCACTAAAAAGATGCCAGGTTTAGGACTCTGAACAGTTTCCTCTTCCTCATATCATCTGAGACCAAAAATGGGACATCTGAATCACTGGGGGGGGACCCTTTCCTCCCTCTTGTAAAGCAGAATGTGCCTTGCACTGAAATGAACTTCCAATGCATTTACCCCTGCCTAGGAGTGGGGTAGAAAAAGCAGTCCCAGCAGCTGCATTTGCAGAATGAAACGTTTAAAAGGAACTTGGGTGAAGGGCAATGATGAAATGCCTAGTTTGACCACTGCAGAGGCAGGTTGAATGAGAAATTAAATATGAGTTCCATGCAGGCAAGAAAGTGCTGCTGGTACGTGATGTGAAAGCTCACCCAGAAAGACGGATGCGCAGGTTAAGAACCCTTTGAAAGCATTGCTGGGCTTAGCCCAACACTCTTTTGCCTTTGTAAGAAGATACAAAGGTTTGCAGAAGCCAAAGCACAGCCACTGCTCCTAATTGTTACGGGATGCCTGTAGTTTGGAAGTTCCTTCCATGGAAAGCTTGTGTGGTGCAGTAATGAGAGGAGGAAGAGGAAGAAGAAGAGAAGGAGGAGGAGTTTGATTTATACTCCATCCTTCATTCAGAGTCTCAAAGTGGCTTACAATTACCTTCTTCCTCTCCACACAATAGACACCCTGTGAGGCACGTGGGGATGAGAGAGCTCTGAGAGAACTGCCCTTGAGAGAACAGCTCTGAAAGAACTTATGACTGACCCAAGGTCACACCAGCAGCTGCATGTGGAGGAGTGGGGAATTAAACTTGGTTCTCCCAGATTATAGTCCGCGCTCTTAACCACTACACCAAAGTGGTGTAGGAGAAGGATGTGCCATCAAATTGCAACCGACTTATGGTGACTACATCCATGAGGCATTCCACACAACAGACGAGTAGAGGTGGTTTGCCATTGCCCATCTCCACGTAGCGATCTCAGTTTTCCTTGGAGGTCTCCCATCCAAGTAATGACCCGGGCCGATCCTGTTTAGCTCTCACACTCTGATGAGTTCAGACTAAGCTGGGCTATTTGAGCTGATGAGACATTGGGAACCCAGGATCAAATCCAATATATTCTTCTCACAATACAGAATAGCAGAGGTTGGGTCTGTGGTCCTCACAGTGTCTCAGACATAACTCGGGTTGCCAACCTTCAGGTGAGGCCTGGATTTTCTCCAGAATTACAACTGACTACAGACAGCAGTTCCATCAGAGGCAGCTGCAGAGGGAGGGTGAATCTGTGACACACCACAGCCCTGCTGAACCCCCTCACCAAGCTCCACCTTCTCCAGACACTGCCCTTAGTTCTCCAGGAACTCCCCAAATTTAGAACAAGCAATCTTGGTGGGGAGTTTTTGGTGAGTTGTGTGTGTGTTTGCCTGGAAGTCATGGTTGACTTCTGGCGACCACTAGTGGGGCTTGGGCATTTCAGAGAGGTGGCTGACTACTGCCTGCTTCTGCATTCTGACCCTGGTATTCCTTGGAGGCCCCCCATCCAAGTACTTGTCAGGGTTGGCCCTGCTTAGCTTCCAGGTCTGTTGAGATCAGGCTTGTAGAGTTGGCAAACTTAGATATAACACAGTCACACATTGGTTGTGCACTTTCTTCAACTCGTTTGTGTGGGTGGGTGGGGACAACTTGCATCAGGATCATGGTGTGCCTGGTAAAGGGGCTTCAGCCTTCCCCCTGCAGTTTCACAGCAAGAAACAGTCCCAGGGGGGCACTATAGGGCCTCTGGGGGAAACCCACATGTCCAGGGAACAGGTAGGTTTCCCCAAACAGCCTCCCCCCAACTGTTTCAGTGTGGCGGGGAGGACAGATGTGCCTTCACCACATGCACTGCATTCTGATCCTAATTTGGGACTGTACACAAGAATTGAGGAGAACCCACAATTCACAAACACATGATGTTGTCTTATATTGAATCAGATGAAGAAGATGATGACAACAAGAAGAAGGAGGAGGAGGAGGAGACTGGATTTATACCCTGCCCTTAACTACTCGAAGGAGTCTCAGAGTGGCTTACAGCCTCCTTTCCCTTCCCGTCCTCATAACAGACACCCTGTGAGGTAGGTGGGGCTTAGAGAGCTGTCTCCACAACTGACCTTGAGAGAACAGCTCTGAAAGAACTTATGACTGACCCAAGGTCACCAGCTGGCTGCATGTGGCAAAGTGGGGAATCAAACCCGGTTCTCTAGATTAGAGACTGCGCTCCTAACCCCTGCACCAAACTGGCTCTCATCAGACCACTGGTCCATCAGCATCAGTACTGCCTACTTGGACTAGCAGTAGCTCTCCATTGTGTCACATCTGACACCGGGTTGGAAACTGAGACCCAACCTGTATACTCTGAAGTCCATCAGGTGACTCAGGGATCAGTCATGCAAACCTCTTGTCACTTAAATGCTGGATGGGAAGAATGTCCCTTTGTATAGGGACATCTGACTGCAGATTGATGCATGGAGGGGGGGGTGGCAACAGAGAAATTTTAGAAGAAAACTTCCAAAAATTGAAGGGAAACCTGAGTTTTATATTCCCAGAAGCCCTGGTAGAGAGCACCAACTTAAACAAAAGACGATAGGTGCACCACTTCCCTTGATGGACCAACTGGTGACAATGGCTAAACCAGCTGTAATCTCTCAGGTTTGGGGGTTCCCTTGCTCGAAAGCCAGTTGAATCCGACTCTAGGGGAAAAGTGGAGTGTTAAAACCAATTCTTCTTTTTAAATCAGAGTCACCGGCAGGGGGGTGGGGCAAGCACTAGGACCAGAATCACAGAGTTGAAACTGCCACCCCTCAGTCCTTTATCAAAGGACCCCCTGTTTCTTATTGTATAGACAGGAAAGGGATACAACTTCAGCTGCATGCATTTCTCATGCCAAAGAAGTATTTGGGCATTAGAGTCAGTTAAGAACCCTTCGATGAACTAAATCCCTCCTCCCCAGCCACTATTTAATCCCACTGCCCCAGACAGAGCATAGAAACCCTTCCTCCTGCCAGAGCACCTCTTCACATGAATAGACGTGAAAAGGTTAATTCCACCAAGTCTCCAGTGTGCCCATTAAAATGAAGTCCTCAAAGCAATATCCTCAGCTGCAGCATAGATAGGAAAAGAGTGGACAAGGAAAAAGAGTTTGTGGAACAAGGAGAAGTGGCAGTTCAAGGTGTTTAGTCAGACCAAGCAAAACACAACCATCATCTCCTCGTTCCATGCCAGAGCAGGCCCAGAAAGTGATCCCGTGAGCCAAACCCCTGTGGAGCACCTGCCCCCTCCTCACTGAGCCATATGGTTGCCAACCTCCAGGTTGACCTTGGAGATTTCCTGGAGTTACAACTAATCACAGTAGAGATTTCAGTTCCCCTGGAGAAAATGGCTGCTGAGTGGACTCCCATTTCATTACATCCCTGCTGAAGCTCCTCCCATCCCATTCCCCACCGTACCCTAGTTCCACCCCCAAATCTCCAGGAATTTCCAACCCAGAGTTGGCAACCCTACTTGCCGCTGTAAGAAGCTGCTTGGGTGACTTGGCAGGAGAACCAGCTAGCCCCAATTCAAAGACATTTGAGCCACAATGGGGCTCCTTCCTCTTCCTGTTTAAACAAACAAATGAAAGCTCCCCCTATGAAAAACTCTCATTTCTCAAGTTTGGAGAAAATGTAGAACAGACTCAGTTATTTCAAAGACCATGCTGAAGCTTCAGTGCAAGAAAATGATCATTTCTGGGTATAGCGTAGAAACATAAAGCACAAGGCTATGCTTATTGTACGAATAATTTGGTCCACAATTAAAATGCTGTAATGTGTATGATGATAATACATTGATGAGGTCAATATTTTCAGTGTCACAATTATCCAAATACATTGCTAGGCCTGTTGTGACTCTATGAGACTGTTTTCATCCAATTAACACACTTTCTTTACTACATTTTCTTTCTAATGTCACCTCCCACCGTCTCCCACCTACGGTCCCCAGGGGAGATGGGGGAGGCAAGGAGATGCAGTGAGGGAGACATATGATCAGTGTCCCAGGAATAATGATGTCACTTCCAGCACAACTCAGATGTGATGTCATCATGCTAGGAGTGACAATCTCAAACAACCAAAGCAACAAGAAAAAAAGCTGTAATAAAGCACTTACAAACATGAACAACAAACATGAAATTGAGCAAACTTCAGCGGCAAGAATACACAGAAGAACTATACAAGAAGGACCTCGATGTCCTTGACAACCACGATGGTATAATCACTGACTTCGAGCCAGACATCCTGGAAAGCGAAGTTAAATGGGCCTTAGAAAGCATTACTAACAACAAAGCTAGTGGAGGTGATGGTATCCCAGCTGAGTTATTCAAAGTCTTAAAAGAAGATGCTGTTAAAGTGCTGCACTCAATTTGCCAACAAATTTGGAAAACACAACAGTGGCCACAGGATTGGAAAAGGTCAGTTTACATTCCAATCCCAAAGAAGGGCAACGTCAAGGAATGTTCAAACTATCGCACAATTGCACTCATTTCACACGCTAGCAAGGTCATGCTCAAAATCCTACAAGCTAGGCTCCAACAGTACGTGGATAGAGAACTGCCAGAAGTACAAGCTGGGTTTCGAAGAGGTAGAGGAACTAGAGATCAAATTGCCAACATTCGCTGGATTATGGAGAAAGCAAGAGAGTACCAGAAAAACATCTACTTCTGCTTCATTGACTATGCTAAAGCCTTTGATTGTGTGGATCACAATAAATTATGGCAGGTTCTTAAAGAGATGGGAGTACCAGACCACCTCACCTGTCTCCTGAGAAACCTGTATAAGGGTCAAGAAGCAACAGTTAGAACCGGATATGGAACAACTGATTGGTTTAGCATAGGAAAAGGAGTACGACAAGGATGTATATTGTCACCTTGCTTATTTAATTTATATGCAGAGTACATCATGCGAAATGCTGGCCTGGATGAATCACAAGCTGGAGTTAAGATTGCTGGGGAAAAGATCAATAACCTCAGATATGCAGACGATACCACTCTGATGGCAGAAAGTGAAGAGGACCTAAAGAGCCTCTTGCTCAGAGTGAAAGAGGAGACCGCAAAAGTGGGCTTGAAGCTCAACATCAAAAAAACTAAGATCATGGCATCTGGGCCCATCACTCCTTGGCAAATAGAAGGGGAAGTCGTAGAAGTAGTGACAGACTTCACGTTCCTAGGATCTCAGGTCACTGCAGATGGTGACTGCAGCCATGAAATTAAAAGACGCCTGCTCCTTGGGAGGAAAGCGATGGCAAACCTAAACAGCATGATAAAAAGCAGAGACATCACTTTGCCAACAAAAGTCCGCATGGTCAAAGCAATGGTATTCCCCGTAGTAATGTATGGCTGCGAGAGTTGGACTATAAGGAAGGCCGAGCGCCGAAGAATAGATTCTTTTGAACTATGGTGCTGGAGAAGACTCTTGAGAGTCCCTTGGACTGCAAGGAGATCAAATCAGTCAATCCTAAAAGAAATCAACCCTGACTGTTTCCTGGAAGGCCAGATCCTGAAGCTGAAGCTCAAATACTTTGGCCACCAAATGAGAAGGGAGCATTCACTGGAGAAGACCCTGATGCTGGGAAAGATTGAAGGTCAAAGAAGAAGGGGACGGCAAAGGATGAGATGGTTAGACAGTGTCATCGATGCAACAAACATGAAATTGAGCAAACTTCAGCGGACAGCGGAAGACAGGAGGGCCTGGCGTAATCTGGTCCATGGGGTCGCGAAGAGTCGGACTCGACTGTGCGACTGAACAACAACAACAAAAGCACTTACACACTCCAAATGGAACAACTATATAACTATAACAAATATTTTAGCATCCGTATGTATATAAACAAAGTGCAAAGGAAGTCCATACATAGTTGTGATGTTAGTTGACGAAGTTCTCTGTAATATCTATTCGTTTCATGAAGACTTCATCCGAACGAGGACCATAAATTACAATATACAAGATCACATTTTCACCTGGAATTGAAAATGCCTGTCAGAGCTTACTACGCATAGAATTATGAGGAACAATTCCAGGTGAAAATGTGATCTTGTATATTTGCATTCAATGATGGATAAAAGATAGAAGACACACCATTGTAATTTATGGTCCTGATTCGGATGAGGTCTTCATGAAACGAATAGATATTCCTGAGAACTTTGTCAACTATCATCATGACTATATATGGACCTCCTTTGCACTTTGTTTATATTCATACGGATGCTAGAATATTTGCTATAATTATATAGTTTTTCCATTTGGAGTGTGTAAGCGCTTTATTACAGCTTTTTTTCTTGTGACTTTAGGGGTGACACTCTAGCATTCATCCAAAACTATAGTCTAACCACAGAGCTCTGGGCGAAAGTGACTTCACTGGGCCAGGGATGCCGATTGAGCATCCCTCCATTTTCCCTGTCATTTTTCTCCTGCCACCAACCCGAGTGTCAGCAGGCAGCAGTCATGGGGGGCAAGAGGTCTCTCACCCACCATTGGCAGGCAGCTGGCAATGATACCCCTGCCTCTCAGATGGCAAAAGTTAAGATATACATGCTAACGTAATGTAGGGTGCAGCCCTCTGCTGCTCACCTTCTCAGGTACTGATTGTATCTAAAGTTTTGCTTGTAGAAAACACAGGCTTTAAGATGTCAAAATTCTATAAATACGCCAGTAGAATTTTATATGCTAATTAAGTTTTACCTTGGCCGAGTTCAAACTGGCAGTTTGAAGCGGGAGAGAGTCATGGCAAAAAAGCCCCAGAACAAACTGTTCCGGGTTTTCCCGGCCACACTGCACCAACTGATGCGGGAGCATACCAGGAGGAGGTATGAGGGACCATTCACACTGTTGACCTGAAGGTGCAGCTGTAAGGCACGGCTTTCTGTTTTCCTAATCTGGAGATATGCACTTATGCACATGAGCGGATATGCACACCTGCACACAAGCAAAAACAGCAGATTTTAGCATTCACACCTTATTGGTGTGGGATATACGTGGGATAGACATGCTTTCCAGGATTTGATACCACTTTTACCAGGTATCTTTTAAACTCGGGAGGGAAGCGTTACAAAATGGGTTATGTACGACTGGGGAATGCTGGACAGATGTCCCTGTGTGAACGGCCCCTTTAACCCGGTTGTGAAACATTGCTGAAACGCACCTATCTTGGGGCAAACTGCCAGTCTGAACTCAGCCCTTATATGTTCAACCAGTAAAGTACAGGAAAGTTATTACTGTATATATTTTAATTTCTCCAGCAATTTCTATCTGCCTCCCCGCCCCACTATGGAAAAAGGGCTTTCCCCACAGGAAATTTTACATCTGTAATAGGGAGCTAAGGGTGAGGGAGGAGCAGCCGGCCTACCACACTCTACAGAATTGTACCATGTCAGAGTGCTGGCAGGGGCTCTCATGATTTTTTTTTTAATTATTTATTTAGAATAGTTTAACATGCCTCCCTAGAGAACCTGCCCAAGGGGGCTTACAAAATAAAATAATAATAAAAACGTAAAACATTAAAAGTTATTCATAGATCCAGAATTTAAAAACCCAGCCAGACTGTAAAAACAGATAATCGATCAGGTTAAAGTAACAGTTTTCAGACTAAAAGATTTAGTCTAGCATATAAATGGCTTTGTGCCATGTTTCAATGGGAACAATGCTGTATCTTTCGGTTTCATTTCTTTCCAGGTGCTTTTCCCTATGAACTGTTCACCGTTTCTCCATCAAGCCTATACAACTTGTGAATCTCCAAAGTGAACACAGTGTACATGCACACACGTACTCACGCACACACACACATAAGAACATAAGAGAAGCCAATGTTGAATCAGGCCAATGGCCCATCTAGTCCAACACTCTGTCACACAGTGGCCAAAAATACCACGTGCCATCAGGAGGTCCAGCAGTGGGGCCAGGATACTAGAAGCCCTCCCACTGCTGCCCCCTCCAGCACCAAGAATAGAGTGCATCACCTGCCCCAGACCGAGAATTCCCATCTATACCCTGTGGCTAATAGCCACTGATGGACTTCTGCTCCATATGTTTATCTAATTCAAATACACACACACACACACAGGGGGAGGGAGGGAGCGAGAGAGAGGACTGCTAGGTACTTGTTACCTCCTCCCCATTTGCCCTCCAGAAGGGAAATTACACATTCCACACAAATGCACGTAACAATTCTCAGTACCATTTTTCTTTATAGCGAAACAAGGGTCGGGGTGAAGTGCAGTTGTGAGGACATTCAGGGAAGGTGGGCACCTAATCCTTTCCCCACTGACGGCTTTTCTCTTCCAAATCCCCCCCCTCCTGTGGGATTCCAGGCGTATTTCTTGCAATGTCATATCTGCTGCTAAGTCTTCTCTAGAGGCATCCGGTGCCGTTCCCTTCCTCGTCCCACTGGATTCAATTTACAGATTAATTTCTGCTGAAAACAAAGCCATTGATAATTAAAAAGTGTTTTCAGGAACTGACTGATGAACATCCTCTGCTGGGCTTCATTAACTTTTCCTGCAGCTACATGGAAAACAAAACAGCGGAGACACTTTTCCTCGGCTTTTCTCTGCTAGCAAAGTTTCCCATCATTTGTGATTTCTAGGCTTTCACATATGTGGAATAATCAAGTTCAAATTCAAGTTTATTTTGGTTTACTAGCCCATTGGTTATACACCAATACAAAATAATGTATTTTCAATACACTTTGCAACTGGATTTTTTGTTGTGAAAAACCAAAATCCACTTGCAAAGGATCACTAAAGTGCATTGAAAGTGGATTGAAATGCATTATTCATTGTGGGTGAAAGTGCCTGTTTCTACTCCAGGTTCCAAAAGTTACACAAAAAGAAGAAGAGAAAGAGAACTACAGGCCGATCAGTCTGACTTCTGTTGTTGGAAAGATATTAGAGCAGATTTTAAAGTGATCTATCTGTAAGCATCTGAAGGACCACTTAGTGATCTGGGGAAGTCAGCATGGTTTTGTCCCCAACAGATCTTGTTAGACCAACCTGGTTTCCTTCTTTGATTGTGTGACAAGCTTACTGGATCATGGGAACTCTGTTGATGTGATTTACCTGGATTTCAGTAAAGCTTTTGATAAGGCTCCCCATGGCATTCTGATGGGCAAACTGGAAGACTGTGGGCTGGACTATAGTTCAGTGGATAGGGAACTGGTTACAGGACCGCACCCAAAGAGTGGTGGTCAATGGTGTTTCATCAGATTGGAGGGAAGTGTCCAGTGAGGTGCCGCAGGGCTCGGTTTTGGGCCCAATACTTTTCAATATTTTTATCAATGACCTAGATGAAGGGGTAGAAGGGCTACTCATTAAATTTGCTGATGATACCAAATTGGGAGGAGTAGCAGACACCCAAGAAGATGCAGTTAAACTTCAACAAGACCTGAATACTCTGGAGAAGTGGGCAGTTGCAAACAGGATGCAATTCAACAAAGATAAATGCACAGTATTACAACTGGGCCACAAAAATATCAAGCACATATGCTGGATGGGGGATACATTTCTGGGGAGTAGTATATGCGAAAGAGATCTTGGGGTAAGAGTGGACTGTAAACTAAATATGAGCAGTCAGTGTGATGCGGTGGCAAAAAAAGCTAATTCAGTCTTGGGTTGTATTAAAAGGGCCATAGCATCAAAATCGCAGGAGGTCATCATAGCCCCTCTGTATACTGCCTTGGTCAGGCTGCACCTGGAGTTCTGTGTCCAGTTCTGGAGGCTTCACTTCAAAAAGGATGTGGACAAAATCGAGAGGGTGCAGAAGAAAGCGATGAGGATGATCACGGGTCTGGAGACTGAGCCCTACAAGGAAAGGCTAAGGGCCTTGGGAATGTTTAGTTTGGAGAAGAGGAGATTGAGAGGGGATATGATTGCTCTCTTTAAATATTTGAAAGGCTGTCATTTGCAGGAGGGAAAGGAGCTGTTCCAGTTGGCAGCAGAGGATAGGACCCAAAGCAACGGCAGGGCCGGCTCACCCACTAAGCAAGCTAGGCACTCACATAGGACACCGGGCCTGTAGGAGCGCCAAACTGCCCCCCGCCCCCCCGTGAAAAGCCCACCACCACCGCCACCTCCCTGCCACCACCGCCAGCAAAGAGCACCCCAACGAGGCTCAGGAGGCAGCGGCAGAGCTTGCCTGCCCTCCCCCTCCCCCCGGAGGGGAGAGAAGACGGGGTGATGCCACCAGTGAAGAGCACCCAGGCAGGTGCTCAAAGGCAAGCCAGCGCTCGGCTCAAAGGGAAGAGGCGGGGGTTTAAACCCCCGCCTCTTCCCTGGCTTTCCTGCAGCGCGCCCAGGAAAGCCAGGAAAGCAGCTGTGGACCATCCAGGAAAGCCGGCGCTGAGAGGGAAGGGGCGGGGGTTAGAACTCCCACCTCTTCCCTGGCTTTCCTGGGCGCCCCACAACTGCGAAGCACCCAGGCAAGCCGGCGCTGGGAAGGAAGGGGCGGGGGTAACCAGGTGCTGTCTTGTCGCTCAGGCCGCCGCCGCCCCCCCCCCGATCTCCAGGCCCCACTGGGAGGTTGGCATCCCTGGTGGGGTGGGCCTGCCTAGGGTGCCCAGGGCTGCCCTGAGCAATAAGCTGGCCTGCGTAGGGTGCCCAGACACCTGGAGCCAGCCCTGAGCAACAGGTTTAAATTACATGCAGAAAGGCATCGGCTGGATATTAGGAAAAGGTGGTTAGCTCCCCTTCACTGACAGCTTTCAAAAACAGGCTGGACAAATATTTGTCAGAGATGCTTGAGGCTGGTCCTGCATTGGGTAGGGGATTGGACTAGATGGTCTATATGGACCCTTCCAACTCTATGATTCTATGAAGAGATTGGATTTATGCCCCACCCTTCACTACCCAAAGGTGTCTCAGAGTGGCTTACAAACTCCTTTCCCTTCCCCTCCCCACAACAGACACCCTGTGAGGTAGGTGGGGCTGAGAGAGCTCTGACAGAAACTGCTCTTTTTCAAGAACACCTCTGACAGAACTATGGTTTGCCCAAGGTCATCCAGCAGCTGCAAGTGGAGGAGTGGGGAATCAAACCCGTTTCCCCCAGATTAGAGTCCACGCACTTAACCACTATACCAAACTGGCTTACTTTTTGGCACATTTAAACACATTTGTCACATTTAAAACAGTCAAAAGAAACATGGATGGAAGGTTCAAGAAAGGGCTGCAGGGCTTCCAAACTTTCACTGTTGTGTCAAAGTGGGGATTTCAGGGGATTCTTTCACCCTGGGAGTTCCCTTTCCAATTTCTCTCTTCTGCAGAATCCTACTCTATCCTCCTATGCACCTGTTTACCTCCAAAGAAACATCCCCAACGGATTCCTAATTCCTTGACAGTTTCCCAGGAGATTGTGCAAAGTGCTCGAACGTGATAAAATATGAGGAATTCAAAATGCGTTTCTGTCATTTCTGTCATTTTTGCTCCAAGGTGTTAACAGCATCACAAAAGAAGATACCCTGGAAAGATGCAAAACAAACAAGTGTTCAGATAATAAATGAGTCTGCAAAGGAAAATTTTCCGTGGAAAAGAATAAAGATGTGAAGGTCTGGGGGAAGAAACGGAGGGGGGGAGGAGTTTTGTCGACCACTTCCTCTTTGGGAAGGACTGAAACTCTTGTTACAAGGTTTTAGTTAAAATGTGTGGAATGAGCATGTTTATATAAGATAATCTACAGCATTACAGAATGATTATGCTTGTAGACATATATGAGATATTTTCAAGGATATGTTTATTGTTTAAAGCCTTCTGCTTCTTTGGGGTCCACAGTTAATATGCTGCAAGGTGGATATCCTACTGCAGACTTCAGCGTTTTCAGTTTTGTACTCAATATCCATTTTTCTAGGTGGAAAGGAAGCCTTGAAATTTATGAGAGTATTTTTTTCCCTCAAAATATTTTGGAGGGGATGATGTATTAACACATCAGAGAGTGAAAAGGAGTAATTTACTAGCAGTGGATCGATTTACGACATGTCGGGTATTGTTTATTATGTCCTAGAATGAGAAAATATGTGCTAAGATGTTTTGTGTTTGCTTTCTATGAACTTTTGCAACTTTTGTATAGACTCGCTTGATTTCCTTTTTTTCCGTGTTAAAAATATTTTGGAGGAGGGTAAGTATGTGGCCTCAGATACCTGAAACGACTGGCTTAATATAGGGTTGCCAGTTCTGGATTGGAAATACCTGGAGATTTGGGGGGGTGGAGCCTGGAGAGGGTGGGGTTTAGGAAGAGGAATGACCTCAGCAGGGTATAATGCCCTAGAGCAGGGGAGTCAAACATGCGGCCCGGGGGCCGAATCAGCCCCCTCCCGGAGAGCTTCCATTAGGCCCACAGTGGAACCGGCCGTCTCCTGCTTCCAGTTCTGCTGCTGCATCATAGCTTGCTTTGCCAGGCTCTCTTAATCACTCAGCCCTTTCATGTTTTCCCCTGGGTCCTAGACTCAGAACTCTGAGCATGAGAATTCTGTGGTGAATGTCAATAAATCAAAAGTGGGTTTGCAGCTTACAGAGCTAATGTTTTAAGCATGTTTTTATTTTAAGTTAAAAAAAAAATCTTTGTGTTTGTGTCCTTTATAAAGTTTATATCTCCGATACCTGGCATTACATTGTTTGACACACATGGCCCAGCCCAGCAAGGTCTCATTTATGTCAGATCCGGCCCTCGTAACAACTGAGTTCGACATCCCTGCCCTGGAGCCTACTGCCCAGGAGAACTAGTCTTGGTGGTCTGGAGAGCAACTGTAATAGCAGGAGATCTCCAGGTACTACCTGGAGGCTGGCAACCCTGTTAATCCAGTGCCCTTTATCCAGTAAGTGATGCTGAACAGTTTGGCTCCTTGTGACTTGCTAGTGCCTCCTCTGAAATAAAAACTGTTGTTGAGGCATATCTCTTGCCAGGAAACTAACGATGTGATTGAGGAAAGCTAATTAGGCACCTAGGGCTTCTTAAGTACCTGCCTGTATCTGAATCAGGCCTGCCAATTTTCAAGGAAAGTATTTGTATATGTATGACTTGAACTGAATCGGAGGGTGTGTGTGTGTGTTTAGCTCTGGTGTCAGCGGTGTTAAAAGTGGTGGTATTAATGTTTCTTTGAAGACTTTATACCATGCATTGGGCAGCCCATCTGGGCCAGGTGTTGAATTAATTTTTGATTGCTGAATAGCTTCTTCTAGTTCCATGACTGTAATAGGTTGATCTAAAAAAAAAATGTGCTGTGGTTGTAGTTTTGTAAGTGTTTTGTGCTTTGAGAAAAATATAATAAAGACTGGTCAATTCCCGCAATCCTGTACTGAAGCCCACATTGTAGTTATACCAAAAGAGTGAAAAGATTCCACATCACCAGAAGCTTACAGACCTATTTCTTTTCTTCATTCAGATGCTAAATGATTTACAAAAATCCTTACAAACAGATTAAATAAAATTATATCAATGCATATAAATCCTGACCAGACAGGCTTTGTTCTGGAAAGAAAGCTGACTTGAAAACATCAGACATACATTAAATGTGATTACACATTGTCGACTTCAAAAACAAGAAGCTATAATATTGGCTCTCGACATCAGAAAAGCATTTGATAGCATCCAAATTGACTTCCTGGAACATATTCTTTTAGAAATGGATTTTGGTCCTAATTTTAGGAATGCTATAAAAGCAATTTATAAATCTCCCAAAGCCAAACTGAAAATTAATCAATACCTATCAGATACAATTAATCTACATTGTGGTACTACGCAGGGCTGTCCCCCCTCCCCACAACTTTTTGCTGTGGGGGATTGAGCCTCTAGCCCAACTAATTTGTGGCAACCCCAAAATAGAAGGAATTTACATTAATGGCACTACCCACAAAACTGGGATGTACGCAGATGATATGGTTTTATACCTTAAAAATCCAGTCTCATCTCTGTGTGCACTCCAATCCACTTTAGAAGAATTTGGCCGGGACTCAGGTTTACATATCAGCCAAGCCAAATCAGGCCTTTATGCAATAAACCTCTGTAAGGTTAATGAAAACACACTCAAATAGAACTTCACTTTTAACTGGATTACTAAAATTTGGCACTATTTAGGGGTATTTATCCCCTTTGATGCTTCTAAACTATTTACAAACAATTTTGACTTTCTGTTCAAAAAGATTCAGGTTCAACTTAAAAACTGGCACACAATGAGGTTTTCTTGACCTGATAGAATTCAGTTAATTAAATCATTTATTCTTCCAAAATTTTTGTTTTTATTTAGGACCTTACCTATTCTAGTCACACAAACTGAGATCAACAAGTGGCAATCTGAAATTAATAAATTCATTTGGGCATACAAAAAACCAAGGTTTCAACATAAATTACTTTATAGACCCGGAGATAGAGGCAGACTAGATTGCCCTAACCTCAAATTATATTTAGAAGCCTCTACTCTTGCCACAACAACTAAGATCTTAACAGACAACCCAAAACATTCCTGGCTACAAATTGAAAGCAATTATACTTTCCCAATCCCCATACAAGATCTTTTTTGGGATCAAGAAGAAAAACTTTCAACCTTAGCCAAGTCTAACCCATAACTGGTAAATTCATGGAAAAGATGGAAAAAACATAGACAAACTCTTGCACCAAATATTTCTCCCATTTCACCACTGACGAACCAATCATGGTTTCCTCCTGGGTTTTCTCAACAGGATGGTAATATGTATCAATACTGGAAACAGAAAGGTATCAACATTTTAAGAGATTTAGCCAACAAAGATCATATACTTGAAAAAAACCTGTTTAGAAAGGAAACGAGGCTTTAAGGTCAATTGGCTTCACTACCTACGGATAAAACATGCCTTATCATCAAGAATTTGAACGTGTTCTTTAAACAGAATTCAAAAGGTCTTATTTCTAAGTTATATAAAATTCTATTGACAAACATTAGTTTTGAAACTTTGACCTGGCAGCCCTATCTAAGCCTGAAGCTCAGACCTAAGCCTGAGGCTCCACTTCAGGAGTTTAAGGGCACAGAGGGGAGCAAGAGCAGTCTCTGTGACTGGTGGGCAGCACAAGGCTTCTGCACTGACCAAGCCAAGTATAAAATACAGTAACTGCCTGCCTTGCAGGACTCTTCTGCCCGCTGCACACCAGGACCCAGATTCTGAAACATCTGCAGCTTAAGCCACTGATGAGTAGGATGGGTTGCCAACCTACAGGTGGCAGCTGGAGATCTCCTGTGATTGCAACTGATCTCCAGGTGACAGAGATAATGGAGAAAATGGCCAGTTTGGAAGGTGGACTCTATAGCATTATACGCCACTGAAGTCCCGTCCCTCCCCTCCCCAAACCCCACCCTCCTCAAACTCAACCCCCAAAATCTCCAGGTATTTCCTAACCCTGAGCTGGCAATTCTATGAGTGGGGTCCTTCCCTGGAGAACATGCCTTCTAGATCTACTGCTGGTATGGCTAACCATGGCCCCGGCTTGGTCTTGCATCAGACAATCTGCCTCTGTGTTATCTATCACTTTGACTGAGGTAGTTTTAAAGACCAGGATACTTCTCAAGAAATCCCCCCGAAAAGGGAAAGAGAACACAACAGTCTTTGGTACTTTTCATAGATCAATTTTCTTGAAGATATGAACCAAAGATAGGGGTGGGAAACCATTTATGATAAATGCAATAATGTTAAAGTAAGAGTAATTCTGCCCTCCATAAGGAAACATAAGCTGATTCTTGACCCAGGCAGTTGCAGGGCACCGCTTTACCCTCCGCACTTCAGTGGGGATCTAGTGTACTATGTCCTCTTGGGAAGATTTCTGGGGGTATATGCAAAACTTGGCCATTTTTATTAGTTGGGGGTGAGGTGCTGTGATATTACTCATCACTAAAGTCCCTGATAACTAGATAAGAAGCAGGAGTTGTCATTAGGAAAAGCGGTAACTAGACTTTTTTTTTTTAAACCCTCCTCCCATCTCCTAAATGCTCCATCTCTCTCGATATGCATTTCATTCACAACAGGCTGTAAGTCAATCTATTTTGAGTAGGTGCCAAAACCCATCTCAAATGTCTTTCCTATTATGCCTTCGCCATACAGTATAATGATTGAATACAGCAAAGCTTCCATTTGTGGTTATTAAAGAACAGTGCAATTCAAGTTTAACTTAACTACTGACGGTCCATGTAGAGTAGAATGAATTGAGGAGCAGCTTTGAAGTTAGCAGGCCAAAGAGTTAAGAAGATGTACCTTGTGCATTGCCGTAGGTGCAAAGAGGTTATGATGAAGCCTCAGAGAGCTAGCGGAACAGAGGGCACTCTATCCATAGATGATTGGCTAATTCCCACTGGCTTAATTTGTCCCTCCTGCCCGTCTGAGTAGACAATACTGACCTCAATAGACTCAACATATAGAAGCTTCATGTGTGTGTTCACTTATAAAACATGGTAATGCTTTGAAATGTGCTGCTGCATGCAGAGGAAAGGTGGTTCTTTTTCTTCTGTGAGATGGTATTTATATGAGAAAGGTAACCTAATGGGCATCTGACAGACTTCATACCTTTTAAACCAAGCTTTAGTTTTAGTTTTCATCTTGAAATAAACACGACACTGGACCTGATCACGTGGAGAATTTGCTATGTGGAAGGCATGAATGTCAGGCAGATTTTCGGGGCATGATCACACTGCAACATCTGGGAAGCGTAGCGCTCCCGTGGCCAACCCATGGCATCCCGCCAAAGATGTGGAATTAAAAAGTACCACGGAAAGTGCACTAGTATCCAGAAAATGTGGGGCAAAGGTGGACGTCTGATTGCGGGAGTGCTAGTATCCCATGGCATCTGGTGCCCATCCATGTCCCATCGCAAACCGGATATTTTTTGTAAGTCCCCATAGGATGAGCACAAGTGCCAAACTGCTCATGCGCACAAACGCGACCTGTTGCTCCAACTCGCCATGAAGCAATCCTTCATTCCTTGGTCATGTGCATGCGGGGACTCCGTTGGAAAAAAAAATTGCCCGTCTGATCCAGAAGCGGTGGCTTGTGATCGCCGCTTGTGTGATCGCGCCGCGCCGCTTTTTTGCCATGCTACAGCATCGCCATGTGATCAGCAGCTAACAGTCTAAGCGCGTAGACTCAGGGGACTGTGTGATTGGACTACTACACTTCATTTTGCTCCGGGGTGAAGAGCCACGCCCCCCCGTGTTATCTGGCCTGTGTGACCGGGGCCATAATACCTTTTATTAGGTCCAACCCATATACCACACAACACAGTGTATGACGTTTAAAAAAGATTTTAAAGATCTCCACCCTGAATTTTTTTTTTTAACAAGCAGCCTCATAAAGAGTTCTGAAAAACTCTAAATTTTGCACTCTGCATGGTGTTATTTTGACTGGTCTTCATACAAGTTGTTATATGGCTTTTTTCCCCTAGATTTTCCTATGGAGCATGGCTACCTATTTTTTTCTTTTAAATTCTGGGTTACAAAGGTTCCATAGCTTTTGGTCTTCTTCTTCTTCCAGGCCAGACAAAACCTGTTGTTCTCAAAACATTTCCCCCAGGAAATCCCTGCCTGATAATAAGAGAAGCCATGTTGGATCAGGCCAAAGGCCCATCCAGTCCCACACTCTGTGCCACACAATGGCCAAAACCCAGGTGCCATCAGGAGGTCCACCAGCGGGGGCCAGAATTTCTCATACTGTTAAAAATATGCCTTCAATGGGCAGGCCTACATCCGCTGCATCATCACAGTGTTGTGGGTCCAAGCCAGGCAGCCCCTCTGGTGGTACCACAGGGGGCACTGAGCTCACCTTGTTACAGGACAGTTTCTGCTCCTGCTGACTGGTGAGGGAAGGGATGTTCCACCTGTGACACAGTAAGACTAGTGTAACTCGTATAGTTAAACAGTAAATATCATCAAAGGAAGCTTTTTGCAAGATACAGGTGGAGACCTCCTGACGATTATCTCTCTTCCCCATTGGCCCTTCACAGGCTGGCAGGGGGAGTATAGGAGAAATTGGGTGGCGTACGAGCATCACACTGGCATGCAACATCATTTCTAGCAAAAAAAAGTGGAAATGATGTCATTACACTGGGGCAACACTCTAGGACAGGGGTGTCAAACATGCGGCCCGGGGGGCCAATCAGGCCCCCGGAGGGCTTCTATCAGGCCCACAGTGGAACTGGCTGTCTTCTGCTTCCTCTTCCAGTTCTGCTGCTGCTGCGTCATTGTAGGTTCGCAGCTTACAGACAAAACCCGAACAGCATACTCAGGATTGCAACAGCACAGACACTCCGATGCAATAATTCAGAGCAAGAGGTATCAGTTATCAGACACTTTTAAATAAACAAAATATTGCAAGAGTGCTAATATTTTAAGCATGTTTTTATTTTATGTTAAAAAAACACCTTTTGTATGTGTGTCCTTTATAAAGTTTATATCTCTGCTACCGGGCATTACATTTTATGACACGCATGGCCCGGCCCAACAAGGTCTCATTCATGTCAGATCTGGCCTTCATAACAAATGAGTTCGACACCCCTGCTCTAGGGTTTGCCCAGTTGGGCAAATCCTAGAGGGTCGCCCTGAGCTAATGACAGCTGTTTTTTGCCAGCAATGTCATCTGGCTTTGGCTGGCAAACCTATTACAAAACTCAGGCCAACATGGAATGTATCAAGGAACTACATCTATATCCTAATTAGGGTTGCCAACTCGGGCTTGGAAAATTCCTGGAGATTTGGGGGTAGAGCCTGGGAAGGCAGAGTTAGGGGAGGGAACTCAGAGAGGATGTGAGTTCATGGAGTCCACGCTGCAAATCTGTCATTTCCTTTGGGAGAGCTGATCTCTGTAGCCTGGAGATCAGTTGTAATTCCAGGGAAAACCCCAGGGCCCACCGGGAGGATGGTGACCCTATCCTAATATGGAGCTTAGATCCTCTTGAGTTTCTCAGATGAATTGTGGCACAACTGAAGTGAGTCCTTTTAGTCTCAGTTTAGGTTTGCTGCCATGGATAGGAAAGCAGTTTCCCCCAACTCTGCCTCCCCAAAGCCCTCATCCCCACGAGCACAAAACTTAGTGAAGCCTCCTGAAAGGCCTCAAAACAAACTCCAGTACCTAAGGTTTCTAAACCTTAGTCCAACAAATCCCAGTTAAATCTCACCACTGCATCACAGTTAAGGTTGTTAGTCACCTGGTGGGCCCTGGAGATCTTCTAGAACTACAACTGATCTCCAAGATTCAGAGATCAGTTCCCCTGGAGAAAATGACTGCTTTGGAGGGTAGACTATAACTTTTTACCCTGCTAAGATCCCTCTCCTCGATCCACACCCAAATCTCCAGGAGTTTTCCAACTCAGAACTGCCAGCCTCAGCCATGGCCAAAGTTGCCACCAGACAACTGCTGAAATTGCACCCAGACACGACGCTACCTACCTCAGGGCATTGTCCCTCACGGACACAACTGCCCTTAGATCCACTACCTTAAGATACAGCTACACCACAGAAAAAGAAGAAGGGAAGAGATTGGATTGGATTGGATTTACACCCCACCCTTCAGTACCCAAGGGAGTCTCAGAGCGGCTTACAAACTCCTTTCCTTTCCCCTCCCCACAACAGGCACCCTGTGAGGTAGGTGGGGCTGAGAGAGCTCTAACAGAAACTGCTCTTTTTCAAGAACAGCTGTGCCAGAACTATGGCTTGCCCAAGGTCATCCAGCAGGTGCAAGTGGAGGAGTGGGGAATCAAACCCAGTTCTCCCAGATGAGAATCCTCGCACTTAACCACTACACCAAACTGTCTCTTAAACTGGCTGAATCAGTATCATTCCCTCTCCCCCTAGGGTTCCCAACTCTGGGTTGAGGAATTCCTAGAGATTGGGGGGCTGGAGAGGGAGGGGTTTAGGTAGGGGAGGGACCTCAGTGGGGTATAATGCCATAAAATTCAACCTCTGAGGCAACCAGTTGGAACTGTTGCCTGGAGATCAGTTGTGGTTCCGGTTGCCAACTCTTCCCCAGGGCATCCTGGGAATTACAGCTCTGTTATGGGACAGGGAATCAGGATTTCTAATAAGATTCTTAGCAGCACTCTCGCCAATCTTCAATTCCTTGAGAGAAGCTACAAGTTAAATAGGCATCAAAATCTATTTTGTAACATAAACATGTCTCTTGCTGTCAAACCCAGGGCCAGTTACACTCGATAACTCTCGCTTTGGCAGTGATAAGTTTATTAGAGCATATGCAAGATCCAGAAAGTCACCATGTTAGAACTAAGGACGTTTGGCAGGTACAATCTTATTATAGAACATTCAAACAGGTCCCATCCATCCCCCAAGCAGACGTCTCACACACACACCTGCCAAACCAGGAGAGGTATATATCCTGGTAATCTAGAGTCCAAGATGGTACAGGAATGTGTTCAAGGCCACCTTCCGAACCTGGGAAAGCGAAAAGGGAGGGGAAGGAGGATGACGTGGAAAAGTTACATCTTCTAAAAGCAAAGAAGAAGAAGAGGAGGAGGAGATTGGATTTATACCCTGCCCTTCACTACCCAAGGGAGTCTCAGAGCGGCTCACAAACTCCTTTCCCTTCCCCTCCCCACAACAGACACCCTGTGAGGTAGGTGGGGCTGAGAGAGCTCTGACAGAAACTGCTCTTTGTCAAGAACACCTCTGACAGAAGTATGGCTTGCCCAAGGTCATCCAGAAGCTGCAAGTGGAGGAGTGGGAAATCAAACCCGGTTCTCCCAGATTAGAGTCCGCGCACTTAACCACTATACCAAATTTCTCAAGCGCTCACACACTCACTCACCCCCACCCTCAGGAATGCCCCCCCCCCCAAAGAATTATGGCAACCTAAGCAACCACAGCATAGCAGGATTTGACACATGCTGTACAGCATAGAATCATGCTTTTCTGGAGAAGGAACAGAATGAAAAATAAGAAAGCGTTTTCTTTTCCACAACAGAAGGCTAGCATAAGAGGGTATTCGGACAAGACATCAGATGAACTGGAGCTCCAGACCGCAGAGGTTCACGGAATTAAAGTTCAAGGCAAAACATACCGAAAGGGCAACTTTCTTTATGCTAACTTGTAGTGTACAATGCTGTGAAATATAGCACTTTATACTCAGGATGAATTTAGTGGGGGATTTCCTGATTATCAGGAACTGAGGAAGCATTGTCCAAACAGGCCAGGCCACTCCTGACTCATCGTAATGAACCAGCCCTCCTCTTAGGGACCGGTTCATTGATAATCATCTTCCCCTGTGAGAAAGTGAAATCAGAACCCGTGACCTCTCTATCACCACATCTTTATCATCAGCTTCTAAAATAATGTTCCAGACCTCTGCAAGTGACCAGGTCTGCCTCTCTGTCATGGTCAGATTCTGACACCCAGCAATTGACTAATGACCTTCTCCTCTCAAACTGTTTCCCTCCAGGTACCATCAGAGAGCTGAGATGAATGTGAAGCCAAACTGACTGTGCTTGGGGAAACAGTTCCCTTTCACCCAGGGCCCAGCCTCTGAGAAACACCACTCCCTTTGAGGAACCATTCTCATAGGAAAGTTAAGGTCAACAGGACATCTCTCTTTGGTCTCTCTCTCCCACTTGCACATCTGAATATTCAACATCCTAAATGGCAAACTGGGCTATCCAGGAAACTAAATCAACAGTAAAACAATGAACTGGCTGCTAAACCTACAAACACACCAGAATAATTCCCACATTCACTTCTCCTCCATTGGAGGCCTACACATTCCAGAGCTAGCGTGGTATAGTGCTTAAGACTGGAGACCTGAGTTTGGTTCCCCACTCCTCCACATGAAGGCTGCTAGGACCAGTCACAGTTCTATCAGAACTCTCTCAGCCCAACCTACCTACCTCACAAGGTGCCTGTTGGGGGGAGAGGAAGGAAAAGGTGTTTGTAAGCCTCTTTGAGATGCCTTAGGGTAAAGAAAAATGGGGTATTAAACCCGATTCTTCTTCTTCTACAATCCCACTTCAAATGTTTACAATTCTCCAAAGGGAGAAAATGACGCACCTACGTGAGAGATACACCATGCACCCTGGATCTATAGCTATGACCTGGCACAATGCTCCCTTCCACAGAGTGGAGGAATGGGGGCTTCCACACCTCCTGACATGAGGGTGACTGAGCGCCAACTCTATGGTGCATGAGGTAATGCAGAAGTGATTCTCCCTCTTTTTGAGGGGAGAGAAATCACAAAATTTGGCATTGTTGTGAATGGCCTGCTCATACACTACTTTTTCTCATCTGGGTGCAGCAACAAGGTCATTCTGCTCAGGCGGTTTTATAGGTATGAACTGGGGCACAGATTCCAACTCACTTGTAAGACCAGAGCAATGCCTCACAAGTGGAGACAGGGTGCAGTTTACGCTAGAAGAGCTGGCTTCTTACCTCCACGTCTTTCTCAATCTCCAGACCGGCTTCCATCAGGTTGCGCTCAAATTCCTCCCTCTGCTCCCGTTTTGCTTCCTCCAGAACATCCAGTGGGCCCATATCAATCACCAGAGCATCTGGATTCGGTGCATCCTGGCCGTGAGCCTCTTCCTGTCGCTGCTCAGGCTGGCTTTTGGCTGTCTCCCCATTAGAAATAATAGCCAAAGAAGCACGTCTGTGCAGGGGGTCCAGGGAGCCACCAGCGTGCTGTGCAGTTCGTTTTCGGTAATGATAAGCTAAAACGTAGTCCACTTTCCTCTTGCTGTCTCGGAAATGCATCCCTCCAGGTGAGGTCCTTTCTGGGGGTCCTGTTGGAGCTGCATCCAGGTAGTTGTTAATAATCTGGAAGGAAGTTGGAATAAGTTTAGTGGAGGAAGATTTTTGGGGACAGGCAGTCCAAGGACTCAGAAGAAGAAGAGATTGGATCTATACCCCGCCCTTCACTCAGAGTCTCAGAGCAGCTTACAAACTCCTTTCCCTTCCCCTCCCCACAACAGACACCCTGTGAGGTAGGCGGGGCTGAGAGAACTTCTGACAGAAACTGCTCTTTTTCAAGAACAGCTGTGCCAGAAAGAACTTGTGACTGACCCAAGGTCACATCAGCAGGTGCAAGTGGAGGAGTGGGGAATCAAACCCAGTTCTCCCAGATTAGAGTCTGCGCACTCAACCACTACACCAAACTGGCTCTCCACCACCAAACTGACTCAGAGTCTTCCTTCCCACAAACCCACATGATATTCAGAGTAAACATGTAAGTCTAAATGCTGTTCATATACAGGAATGAGGCAGATGGGATTGAAATTATGCAATATGGTTCCCTATGTTTCCTCAATATGGGGTGGGAAATGAGCAATATGGTTCCTTAATCCCATATGGTTCTTCAAGCAGAAATCAGCCACGTTACAGAAAGACAGTTTTGGACCATAAATTATTCAGACAGACACCCTTCAAACACACGCGCACACACAAATTATAATAATAATTATCATATGGCATTGTATGTAGAAAAGCCAGGAGATCCTAAGATTTTCTGGCAGCCAGATGTTCTAGCTCTTTTAGCATTATGAACCACTAGGTGGTGAGTTAGACTTGTTTTTGAGGCAAGAGACGTTTCAGAGGTGGTTTGCCATGGCCTGCCTCTGTTTCATGACCCTGGTATTCCTTGGAGGTCGCCCTTCCAAATATTAGCCAAGGCCGACTCTGCTTAGCTTCCGAGATCTGACAAGATTGGGCTAGCCTGGGCTGTCCAGGTCGGGCACACACAAACTGCTTTCCTGGTCAGGTCTAACTAACCCCCCCCCCATTCCATTTCCAATAAAACCAGATACTTCCGGGCACTCACAAGCAGGGCCATTCATCCTGTGTTCCTAGCCAGTGTAATGCAGAGATAAAAGTCCTGGATTAGTCATTCACTCTTAGGTCGTGATCAGACAAGCAGTTCAACTTGCTGTTGCCCTGCCTCTAATAGAGTCAGATTATTTTGTTACAGAGAATCCTGATCAGACTCACCCTTTTTAGCACTCTTCAAAGTGATTTTACTGGCTGTGGAATGAGCAGACAGCACCAAGCATGGAGTCAGCCTGTTGGCCATTTTTTTTACAAGTTTGTCCTAGGAGCATGCCCACAAGCAGGGATGAGCCTTCTGGGATATGTAGTTCATGGGGCTGTCAACCATTACTTTAAAAAGTTTTCCCTCAGAGCATGCGCACAAGTGCTTGCTGAGAATGCTGGGATATGGAGTTCACTGCCATCCTCCCTCTAATCTTTTCAATTTACCCCTTCCCCAAACGAAATTAAAAAGCTGCAGAACTGGGGTGTCTTTCTTTGAGAGTTTTTCAAAAGAAAACAAGGTTTTGAGCAGCCCCCCAGGGGGGAGGTGCATATATACAGTCATGCGATCCTCACTAACTGGAGGGGTGGGAATGGAGGATGGAAAACAAGAGATCAGTGAGACCTGCCTGACGGCTTGGGTGTGCAACAGAGTGACTAGACAACAGGAAATCCATTTTGGAAGTGGCTCAGACCAACAGGACCAGACTTTCTCAGGTATCAAAGAAATACGGGGCAAGGGGAGGGGGGAATGGAACTCAGACAACCAGGGCTGCGACAGACAGATGTTGCTGTTTGATTGTGCACTTTAAATCCATAAGGGAACAGCAAGGGCAATGGATTAATTTGCCTGTGTGAACGCAACCTTAGTCTACTTACCTCACTGGGTGGTTGTGAGTATAAAATGGAAGCGAGGATAAGCTTTTTTTAAAAAGTGCATCTATGTGCGTCTGAGTGTGTGTGTGTGTGTGCACCTGGAAGTCATGGCGACCTCTGGTGACTGACCCCTACTGGGGGCCTGGAGGATATTCAGAGAAGTGGCTGAGTAAACCCTGCCCCCACCTCCCAACTGCTGGTATTCCAAGGAGGTCTCCCATCCAAGTACTTGCCAGAGTTGACCCTGCTTAGCATTCGAAATCTGACGAGATGGGGCTTGCCTAGGCTATTCAGGTCAGGTCAGGTTGAGGAGAAGAGAAACTTGAACTCTGCCCTGAACTCTTTGGAAGAAGGGTGGGATAAAAATACATTAAATATCCCACAGCTGGTAGGGAAGGAAGAAAGGAAGACCTTGAGCAGCGGGCAACCTGGTGGATCAAAGACCAGCCCTGATACATTTGTGTTTTGTTTGTTTTACTTGTTTAAATCACGTTGTTAGCTGGAATTTTCTCCAAACTGCCCTTTGTGGCACAATGTTCCGATAAAGCTGGTAATCAGAGGTAATATCGCCTCTGTACATCGAGCTTTATTGACGTATCATGGCTACTCTCCCTTGTGAATGTGTCTGTTTCAAAAGCCACCTAAACCAGCGGCCATCAGGGGAACTGCATGAGTTAATTATGCAGAATTACATAAAGAATTGCTTCTTCTTGCCAATTGGCTTCACTGTGGCTGAGTTTAGTTTGAAGCGAGACCCAGTCATTGCAAAAAAGCCCCAGAACAAACTGTTCTGGGTTTTCCCGGTTACACTGAGCAGACTGATACGGGAGCATACTGGGAGGAGGTGCATGGGAGTGTTCAGACCGCTAGCTCGGAGGCGTGGCTGTAAATGGCTTTTCCAGCTGATTTGGGGAGGATCCCGTTGTGCCGGCACCGCATTGGGCAGTAGAGCAGAGCACAGTCAATCATATCGCTGCTGCCTTATGTGCAACGCAGGTTGCTCCCAGCTTTTCGGGTTGGCGTTCACACTTCCTGGAAGCGGAATGAAGCGGGATAAACGGGCTCTCAGGGATTTGCTACTGCTTTCACCAGGTATCTTTTAAATGCAGGAGCAAAACAGAACAGCACGGGTTGACTACAGGTGGGGAACGCCAGGCAGATGTGCCTGTGTGAACGCCCCCTTTAATCTGCTTGTAAAACGTGGCTGAAACGTGGCTGTAGCGGGGCAAACTGCCAATCTGCACTCAGCCTGTGTGAGCCCAGAGATCTTGCTTTGTGGTAGTGAGAGGAAATAATTCCACTCTGCTTTATCCCCGCTGATTATCATTTGATCCATCTCTGTCTGCCCCCTCCCCATTACATCTATTGCTGCCATTTTTTAAACTAGTTAAATCAATCATGGAAAGGAGACTAAGGTCAGGGTTGCCAGCTGCAGGCAGGTCCTGGAGTTCTCCTGGAATCACAAGTGATCTCCAGACTGCAGGGATCAGTCCCCCCACCCCCCGAAGAACTGGCTGCTTTGAAAGGTAGACCCTCCCTCCCCTCTCCAAACTCTGCCCTTCTCTGCCTCCATCCCCACGTCTCCAGGAATTCCTCAATCCGGTTTCGCAACAGGAGGCCTCGTCTCCCTCAATCTCCATGCGTTGATCAGATTTCCCACACAGAAGCATCTCTGCATACGCAAGTGGGAGATACTCAGGAGCTGTGAATGACTCCGCTCCTGAAATATCAGTGAAGGTAGCCATGTTTTTACAGTAAAGCTACGACAGCAAAAAGTACCAAAATGAGCAACACTTCGTAACAAATTGTTTCATGTAACATTATGCAATATTATGTAGTCTGCAAAATGCTTGATTTTATATGTATGGTTTTATATGGTTTTATGTTATAGTAATAGTAATCCTCTCTTAGGGTATTGTTTTATGCCAATAAAGGCTAAGTGAACTGAACTGAACTCAGGAGCTGTATGTGGAATCTCTGCCCTCCAGAGTAGAGATCGATAGGGAGGCTGTGCAAAAGGTTCAATCAGATATGAAATCTGTGCTAGCAATGTGGGTTGGTCTGCCCCTTCCTCATCATTCAGTACAGGGAGGGGAAGAAAGTAGAAGAAGAGAAGAGAAGAGAAGAGAAGAGAAGAGAAGAGAAGAGAAGAGAAGAGAAGAGAAGAGAAGAGAAGAGAAGAGAAGAGAGAGAGAAGAGAAGAGAAGAGAAGAGAAGAGAAGAGAAGAGAAGAGAAGAGAAGAGAAGAGAAGAGATTGGATTTATACCCCACCCTTCACTACCCAAAAGTGTCTCAGAGCAGCTTACAAACTCCTTTCCCTTCCTCTCCCCACAACAGGCACCCTGTGAGGTAGGTGGGGCTGAGAGAGCTCTGACAGAAATTGCTCTTTTTCAAGAACAGCTCTTATAAGAACTACGGCTTGCCCAAGGTCATCCAGCCAGGTGCAAGTGGAGGAGTGGGGAATCAAACCCGGTTCTCCCACACACTTAACCACTACACCAAACTGGCTCTCTCTGCTGTTCACCAGAAGATTACTGTCCAGATTCTAGGGGACCACTGGATATCTGCTGGTTACTGAGATTCTTTGCATGAATGCTAGACTAAGTGGATTTTGACGGACTCTAACTTGTTGTCACCGCTCACATTCTTTCGCAGGAGTGCAGTTCCCAGGGTTCCAAAGCAGAGTTTGGTTATGCTGCAACTTAATAATGCACTCTTGCTTTTCACATTTAAAGTGCACCAGTGATTACGATGCGGGTTCTTGGCTGTATTTAACTGAAGCCTTTCCACCCCTGCACTCTGTCCTTGGGGACACTGCTAGTGTGATCTGAAGAAATCTTCCTTTCTGATCCTAAACTATCCCCACTCACTCCTGAAAAAACATTGTTAGTAAGTACAAGAAATATATTTATCACTTATTTATGTATGCTGTGCTTTTTTCCCCAGTGGGGAGTCAAACCATTTTACAACATTGTTCCCTCTCCCTCCATTTTATTCTCACAACAACTACACTATGAGATAAATTAGTCTGAGAGCAGGGAGACCAGGTATTCCACTTCAGCAGAAGACCTCCTAGCCACTGTCTTCTCTTCCTGCCACCACTCAGCAGAGTCAGTTTGGTTTAATGGTTAGGAGCGGGAACTCTAATCCGGGAGAAGCGGGTTTGATTCCCCATTCCTCCACATGCAGCTGCTGGTGTGGCCTTGTGTGAGTCACAGTTCTCTCAGAGCTGTTCTCTCAGGTGCCATTCTCCTAGAGCTCTCTCAGCCCCACCTACCTTCCAGGGTGTCTGTTGTGGGGAGGGGAAGGGAAAGGAGATTGTAAGACTCCTTTGGGTAGTGAAGGGTGGGGTATAAATCCAATCTCCTCCTCCTCCTCTTCCTCTTCTTCAGTGTGTGTTGTATTAATGCCATGATAACAACACAGTGCTCTAGGATTTGGTAAAAACTCTATGGTTTTAACATAGAGTGTTGGCAAATCCCAGAGTGTCACTGCATGATGTCACTTCTGGGTATTCTCCCCCATCCCCAGGGCCTGGCAACTAACAGGATGGTGGCAACCGCCAATTCTAAAAAAATTTCTCCCACTGTGATGGAAAATAGGACCCGGGGCAGGGCCCCACCCTTGACAAGAGCCTGACCATTCTGGTTGGTGGCTTTCAATGTGACAAAGAACGACAGAAGCTTTTCCCGCCAGCCTCCTCACGGCTGGATTAACAGTTCACGCCAAGTTAACATGTGGAAGCCACAAAAGGCCTGGCACAGCCTGCCCTCAGAGTCCCAAGGCGGCAAGCCTCATTTGAATCTTGCCTCAGCTTCCATGAACTTCTAGACAAGAGCAGGGGAATTGCGAGTGAAGGTGTTACCGTCTGGGGACCAGTTAATTTGAAAACAAGTCCTCCTTAGGATGCCCTGCCTAGTAGCAACAGAATGGAAATATGCAGTAATTCTTTCAGCGTGGCCATTCTGGGTCTTGATAATGCTGTGCTTTGTGGGCTATGCGTTACTTTCCTAATGACAGCTTTCTCTCCTGTCTTTGCCAGGTCTTCTCCCCACTTCTCCATCTCCCCAGTGGCAGGTATTCAGATTGTAAATTCTTTGCTGACATCTTTTTGTTTCTGTTACTCTGCCTGTCCATGGACAGTGCATATAAATTAGTTTGTTCCAGTGTGTAAGCACTGGCGTTAGGATTTGTACCTTGTCCCCTTCTCTGCAAGTAGAATTTCACATGCCCGTTCTGCCCTGTCACATTATTGGCTCTCCTCCACATTTTCTATGCCCATACTTCCAGTTGCTGTTAATCTTTATGCAGCATGCACTACACCAAAAAAAATAACATAATTGCTTATCCCAATCGTATCAAGAGTACAATTCACCACAATTCTTCGCATTTCATGCTGGCTTGAGTTTGTACTAAATTTTAACAGGTATCAGAGGAGCACCGGAAATGATATAGTCAAGGCTGTGTGCATTTCACAATCCTGCACAAGTGCAGAAAAAGGAGAGAACTCGGTTACAGAATTCAGGAACCTGAGGATTTTGTTTCTTGCTCCTAAGAGAGCACATTCCAAGGCCTTATTATGATAAGGCCAGAATGCAAAATTTAGGTTTGCTTGCACAGAGATATGGCTATTGGGGAACGGATTTCTTTAACTTCCAGAATACCCACAGCCCTGGATATATCTTTTCATAGTTATCATTTTCACACTGTACTCACAGGCAGTCCATGCAGACTTTCTGAATCCATCACTGCTGAAGGAAAGCTCCTAAACCTGGATTCCCAGTCTACCCTTTCAAAGGGTTCAACACACCGTTTGCTCCACAGGTACTAAGGTCACCATTCCCTACTTGCTGAGCCTGGCAGAGATCTTAGGAAATCCATTAGCTGGCTATAAGAAGATTATCTCCAACCTATTAGTCCTTCTTTGTACGTGGGGTGGGTACAGAGGTGAAAAAATGCACACCGAATCCAAAAGCAAGGCATGAAGACGACTGCCGGGTGAGGAGAAATTGCCGAAGCTATTTATCACCTCCTGGTACCCAAGGGCCTCATCCCAGTAGCTGCTGCCAGAGAAGTCACTATAGCAACCCCAGAGAGAGAAAGCAGATGCAGCCAAACAGAAGGAACTTCAGGGTTTGGCGAAGGTGCCTTTCTGTGTACTGCGTGTGTGTGTGTGAAATAGACAAGGAAGGTAACCAAGGGGTTACAAGGTTGGCCGGATTCTGTTGTGCTGAAAGTTAGGAGAGCTCAGATCCTCCTTGCAAAGAACTAAGGATGCTGTCCCATGTTTATTGGCTTGGAAGTAAGTCCCTTTGCGCTTAATGGTGAATAAATTTACAAAATGATATCTGCAAGATAAGCTTTTTTATCAGCTCTCGGCTTCATTAATTATTATTATGCATTTTAATTTTAATCGTTTTTAAAGCTTTTCTCAAGTAGATTAGGCTGAAAAAGAGAGAGTGAAAGAGAGAGAGAGAGTGACTGACTCACAGTAGGGCTGCCAACCTCCAGGCGAGTCCTGGAGATCTCCTAGAATCACAAGCAAATTCCAGACTACAAAGATCAGTTCCACTGGAGAAAATGGCTGCTTTGGAGGTTGTAGCCTATGGCATCACATCCAATGTTCCCTCTAAGCTGTGGAGTCTTGTGAGCAAAAATTCTACTTTGTGAGCTACTGGCATTAAAGTTGTGAGCGAGCGATTTGGCTACTGCATAAATTAGTTTGCTCTGGAGCCCTCCTTCCTGAGCTAAGACAAAAATGTGTGAGCCAGAGGCTAAAAAACTGTGAGCTAGCTCACACTAACTCAGCTTAGAGGGAACACTGATCACATCCCTGCCAACCTCCCTCCCAAACACTGCCCTCTCCAGGTCCTGTCCCCAAATCTCCAGGAATTTTGCAAGCCGGAGTTGGCAACCCTAACACATGGTCACCCAGCTTCATGTGAGAATGGAGATTTGAACCCAGATTCCCCTGTCACTATCAGCCGCTCTAACCAGCATAGTATAGCGGTTAAGACAGCGGACGATAATCTGGCGAACCAGGCTTGATTCCCCGCTCCTCCTCCGCATGAAGCCAGCTGGGTGACCTTGGTCCAGTCACAGCTCTCTCAGAACTATCTCAGACCCACCTACCTCACAAGGTGCCTGTGGTGGGGAGAGGAGGGGAAGGTGACTGTAAACTGTTTTGAGACTCCTTATGGTACAGAAAAGTGGATATAAAAACCTACTCTTCTAACCACCACACGACACTTGCTAAAATACAAGTCATCTCTCAGGGTCAACCAAAAAAGACCACAAGAAATCTATGACTGGATTTCCAGCAAATAGCACATGTTCCTCCAGCCTAATGGAAAGATCAGTCCTAGAAAGCCATTTGAGATCAGGACAACCCTCACTGGATTTCAAGTCATGGATTTTCCAGCATTTCCACTGGTCCCCCCCTCCCCAATCTTGATCAATACCGCCTGCCAGGGCCCGCTTGCTGTCAGATATTTACTGCTTCTGACAAATCATCAGATGTGACATTAAACATCAGAATTTGACATCTGCACTGAATATTTGTGCAACCAGAGATGTTTAAACAGGAGAGGGAACACATGTCAGTTCGGTTTAATATTTGAGGCAGTCATTTTTTCACATTTCTGTTTGATAACTGATGCAGTCATTTCTCAGAGAAATTATCAGTTACACAGTAGTAAACAAGAGTCTTGGGACACCTTAAAAGCTGGCTATTTCACTATCGCTGGGGTGCAACAATCATTTGCAGCTGTGCAGAGAAGACAATCCAGTTGCAAATTATTGCTATAAAACAATGATAGCAATCTGCAATTATGTGCAGATGCAGACAAAGGTTAATTTTTAATTTTATTCCAGCACTACTTCAGATGCACTGGAATTATTTCAAGAAGACTAGATTTCCTCGCAGGGAAGGGGAATTCATCCAGTCCCTCAAAGCCATCTGCTGAGTTTGTTGCAGAAGTGAGGTTTGAACTAAGACATCCAAGCTCACAGTTACAACGCTAGCCAGCTCTCAACCAAGTTTAGAGAAATCCCAGCCGTTTTACTTACAGAATGATTGTGAGTCTTTCTGCAGCCCAATGATTCAGAAGTCCCATTGACTCTTCCAAAATGTACAACACGTTGGTCTTGAGGAACTGTGAGGCATTTTTTGCTGTGTTTTGAAGCTGAAGTCTGGCTGGAGTTTCTCTTGTGGGTATGATGTGAGGGAGTTAAAGGCATATCTGAGGAGTAAAGGAAAGAAATCACAAGAATTCTACAAGGACCTGTAGACCCTCCCCCCTTTTACAGCAACTGAACAAATTAGCACACTATTATGATGAAACAAGTGTGTGACTGGCCTGAAGTTACCCAGTGAGCTTCCACAACAAAGTTAGGATTTGAACTTCGGTATCCCAGATTCTAGTCTGAAATTCTAAACAGTAGCAAGCAGCTAGGTCCAGGTAAGTCATGCAGGTTGGGTGGTAGCAGGTCACCTTGTGGTTGGTTCCAGGCCTGGCCCCAACGTGTCATCCCTCAAGGTCAGAAAGCCCTGGAAAAGGCTCTGCCCTCTTAACCTGTCTTTTACTGACAGAAACCAAGGCTTGAAAGCTGGCAATACTTTTGTGGTTGTTTAGCAATGACCACCAAGGCAATTTGCTTCTTAAAGCTACAGGTGCTGGGCTATCATTTTGGAGAGTTTAACCTGTTGGTAGAGCTTTAAATACACAAAAAGGAGCAGAGCTCAAGCTGCTGAAACAATAAATAGTTTTATTTAGAACAGAAACAACTGTGCAAAGTGGAGAGAAGGTTCTAACTATCTAACCATCTAACTGTGTAACGAAACAACTAGGGAGGAAGAGGACAAAGGAGGAGGGAGTCTCCAATGAGCCAATCAGGAGACAGGAGGGGACCATTTGAAAATACCAGGAAGCCCCTCATCTGACTATGCCAGCTACTTAACCCCTCCAATACCCCCTGTAGGATATTCCTCTTATTGTTCTTGCTTCATACACGCAGCAGCAGACCTTGTATATTCTGACATCACCACTGCCACCCATGTTTGTTTAGATTTCAGCTTTTTCTGCAAACCTGGGGCTTTTTGCTCAGAGAAGTAGGAAACCCCCCCCCCCAATCGACAACAGGTTAGCTGTATTCAAATTTTTTACTTGAGACCTATTTACTTTCCATTTTTCAGTCTTCTCCTGCTAAATCACACTTAGGTTGAGTTCAGACTGGCAGTTGGAAGCGCGAGGGAGTCATGGCAAAAAGACCCAGAACAACATGTTCTGGGTTTTCCCGGTCACACTGCGCAGACTGATGCGGGAGCATACCAGGGAGGACACGCAAAGGAGCGTTTACAATGTTGGCACGCCTTTTAGCGTTCACACTTTGTTGGTGCGGGATGGACCATACACATGCTTCCCAGGGTTTGCTACCACTTTCACCAGGTATCTTTTAAATTCGGGAGGGAAGTGTAACAAGACGGATTGTGTACGGCTGGGGAACGCCGGACAGATGTGCCTGTGTGAACGGCCCCTTTAATCCATTTGTGAAATGTTGCTGAAATGTGTCTATCTTGGGGCAAACTGCCTGTCTGAACTCAGCCTTAGTGGAACCAGCTCTCCAGAAGCCAGACTCTTACTGTTTCTCAAAGCACCACGTATCACTATGGTTACAAGTCTCACGGTGGGGCCTGGAACTCTCCCAGCATTATGACTGATCTTCAGACTATAGTGACCCGTTCCCCTGGAGAAAATGGCAAACTTCCTGAGTGCACGAGAGCAATGGAAATTTTATAGTGGCAGCAAAAGGTTGATGTCCTGGGACTTCTTCTTCTCTTAGGGTACACCATAAAGACTAGGAGAAACTGATTGTCACCTGTAAAGACATGACAGGACCACTGTTGGCTGGTGTGCTCCTACTGGACTTGCAAGATAGATTTTCCTCCTTAATGCTGAGGAAAACCTGTAGAGGATTCCAAAAGCTTTTCAGCTGACTGGAACATAACAGGACAGCAGCCAGTTATACCAGCACAGATATTTAGGATCAAAGGGCTAGTATGACATGCAAAACGCATGCATGCACAAATCTGCAAGTGATATAAAGGGGGTAGGAAAAGAATGACAGAAGGTGGGAAATTCCAAATATAAATCTTGGTAGGCGGAAATGACATCACAGGAATGGGAAGAGCCAGTAGAGCTAAATGGGGGGCGGGATCATCTGCAGAATCCTCCTGGGGATGTTTTAGAAAAACAGGAGCTTTGCCGGGGGGGAGGAAAAGGATGTCTTTAAGTGAATGCCACTGGCCTTTCACCTAGAAATGACAGGACCATGTGGGTGGGAGTTGATTCACGGGAGAAGAGCCATGCCAGCACTGTTTACCTTAGAATTCTGCCCATCCTGTGTGACATGGGTACTGGGTGACCACAGCAGTTAAAGCAAGGCAGTAAAACGAGTCAAGCCAATAAAATAAATAAATAAATGCAAGTAAATCAAAAGCATGTCGATGCAAACCAGCCAGGTCACAAAAGCACAAGAACAAACAAAACAAATCAAAATCTGGCCCGGTAGTGCAACTTGGAATAAATCTCTTGTATTCGGTTTGAGCATAATTGGCCCAGCCCTGTTCACTGTCAGGCCTGAAACCAATGGCCTTCAGCAGGTCTAACTCTGCACAAGATTGCAGCCTGTGACCACATTCACAGAAACAACAAAGATGGGTGGTGGTGGTGGAATGGATACAGAAGTGATGATATGCAAATTAGCACCCACTAGCTCTACTTTTGCTGGCCTTCCCATACACATTACGCTTCCTCGTTGATTTACAGTTTCACGGTAAGAAGCTTGATGCTAGATGCCAGGATATAGTTTTGTCGGTGTTCCCTCTAAGCTGAGTTAGTGTGAGCTAGCTTGCAGTTTTTTAGCTTCCGTCTCACACATTTTTGTCTTAGCTCAGGAAGGAGGGCTCCAGAGCGACCTGGTAGCCAAATCGCTCCCTCACAACTTTAATGCCAGTAGCTCACAAAGTAGAATTTTTGCTCACAAGACTCCACAGCTTAGAGGGGGCATTGGATTGGTGGAAGTGTGTTTAAGGAAGATGGCAGAAGTCCAGTTCAAAGCACCCTTTCCCACCACCACCACCCTGGCCCCCTTGTCAACAACCGACAAGGAAGTCACAGACCTAGCCTTACCATGTGCTCCTGTTTCCATCCTGCTGTGAAGACTTAAAAGCTGGAAGTCTTCCCAACACTAGGGGAATGCGGCTCTGCTGACGGTGCACACTCCACTTCTGGTCCCGCACTGGGCGACAACTGGTGCTCCAAGCTAGCAGGTAGCAGCTGTTCCCATCCTAGGATGATCCTGCTGGAAGCAAGCCACAAACCGACGCTCATTAGCCAGAAACTTCTGCTTCAGTAATAGCCATCGAAGCAGAGGGCAAAAATAGGCATCCGCCAGCAACTGATGCTCCAGGCATCTCCGGGCTGGGATGTCAGCAGCATCTTTTCCTTAAACTTCAGAGACCCATGAAAGCAAGAGAACAGCAGCAGGAGACAAGGAAAATCCCCAGGCAAAGCCGGCTTCTTAAGAGAAAATCCACTCTGCCTGTAAAGCCAAATGGGGGCAGCCACTTTTGCTGGGGAGGATTAAATGAAGAATCCCTGGCTCACGACTTCTGCAGGGACCGCCTCTGCGCATTCAGAAGAGTGGACAATACTCTCCGGCAGGAGGTGAGTGTAGCCAGCTTCTTTATACGGCTGCCTCTCCACTTGCTCAAGTTACCATACTGCCTAAACGCTGCATGCTCATTTCAGCATGAAATATTCAGGGGATTATCTTGTAATCGGCTGTCTAATCAGATCAAGGCCGTGGGGTCCCGCTTAGCCGTCACCCCTGAAGCACAGGCAAGACCCTGTGCCCAAATTGCTGCCAACGGGCACAGGGAAGCACATTGAAAAGGGGAATGCATCCTGGGGGAAGAGAGACCTCGGGCAATGTTTACTTTACCTTATATAGCCTGAGAAGAAAAATGTATAATGCAATACCCCTCTGTGGGGGACCATAGAAAGGAAACAACAGCTCTGGTTTTTGTTGAGATTATATTGCCCCCAAACATGAAAAGGCAAAAGACTGACAAATGTTTTTCCCCTAGAAATGTTAAGAATGTTGTAGCAATGAAAGTTAGGCTCAGAATTGAGGATCAACATGAAATGGTGTGATATAAAATAGTGCAAATTTCTCTCTCTCTCTCTCTCTCTCTCTCTCTCTCAGCAGTGGGGAATCAACCTGTGCTAGTGTTCCCTCTAAGCTGAGTTAGTGTGAGCTAGCTCACAGTTTTTTAGCCTCTAGTTCACACATTTTTGCCTTAGCTCAGGAAGGAGGGCTCCAGAGCAAACTAATTTATGCAGTAGCCAAATCACTGGCTCACAGCTTTAATGCCAGTAGCTCACAAAGTAGAATTTTTGTTCACAAGACTCCACAGCTTAGAGGGAAGAAGGAGGGAAACAGGGAAAGGAGGAAAAAAGAGAAGAGAAGATGGTGGGAAAGAAAGAAAGAGAGAAGGGAAGAAGGAGGGAAAGAGGAAAAGGAGAGAAGGAAAGGAGGGAAAGATGGCAAAGAGATGGAGGGAGGGAGGCTCTCCCACTCCCCCATCAAGCCCCCGCCACCCCCACCCCTGTGGATCCCTTATTTACCGCTTCAGTGGGGGCCAGGGAAGTTGGCAGCGGGGCTCTCCTGGCCTTCCCAGAGCCGCAGCGCTCCTGTGTGGCCCAGGGACACTGGTGGGGGGGCTCTTCACGCATCCCCCAGGCCGCAACGCTTCTGCACAGGCCTAGGGACACCGGCTGGGGGTGGGGCTTGCCGCCACCACCATTTGTTGTGACTCCTGAGCTGCCGGAGCATTGCTCCGGCAAGCTCCCCCCCCCAAAAAAAGACCCCTTTGGAACATGCAGGTAAATGAAAACAAACCATTAATGCAGAATCGGCCTCAGTCTTGCTTCCAGACAAGGTTTAAAACTGAAGCCAATTCTGCACTAATGGTCTGCTTTCCGTTCCCTTGGGTATAATTGGCCCAATTCTGTTGGGTGATTTCAGCATTACGGAAGTCTGGCCCGGGTTTGGCCTGGGTCTGCATTTCTTCATTTCACCTTTCCCCAATCTAGTGCCCCCTCCCCTCTCCTCCCCCTCCTTTTTTTAAAGTCAGAGGCACGGTTGCATTGTGACACACCCACTCACTTAGGAAAACAGCTGTGCTTTACGCATGCATGGTCTCATTGTAACACATCCACTCAACAACAGCTGTGGTTTATGCATACATGGTTTGCACATGCGTGGTTGCGTTGTAATGCAACTGCTCTGCGATTGGTCCCCTTAATTTTTTTGAACCTCAATGCCCGCAAAAAGAGGAAACTCCATTGAAGATAGGTGCCACCAGCAATCTTCGTTGCCATCATGTCTCCTAGGCGAGTGAGAGCTCTAGGGGTTATCCTGTCCCTATTACAGGTGATAAACCTCAGCCTGACTTCCTCCCTCAATGTGTTTTTTGTTGTTATGAGAAGATCGCGATGGAGAAGAAGGTATCTCTGCAATCTGCAGTCTTCTGCCTCATGCAGACGTCTGTGTGATCTAAACAATCATTTATTGACCTCTCATTGCCGGCGTAAGGTAAAGGTAAAGGTTCCCTTGCTCGAAAGCCAGTCGAATCCGACTCTAGGGTTGCAGTGGTCATCTCCGTTTCAAAGCCAAAGAGCCAGTGCTGTCCAAAGACGTTTCCGTGGTCATGTGGCCGGCATGACTAAACACCAAGACGCACAGAACACTGTTACCTTCCCACCAAAGTGGTACCTATTTATCTACTTGCAATTTCTTGCTTTCGAACTGCTAGGTTGGCAGGAGCTGGAACTAGAGACGGGAGCTCACTCCGTCTTGCGGCACCCGGGTCTTGAACTGCTGAACTACTGACCTTCCACAGCCTGCAGTTCAGCGTCTTAACCACTTGAGCCACCGCAGCTCCTTCCATTGCCGGCGTAGGAGATGGCATATGCTTGCTGGGATGTGATTTCTATAACAGCACTGGGTTTACCCCAGAAGTTCAGACTGATGGGCAAACTTTGTCATCGGAGGACAGAGCAATGAACAGTGGTTGAAGAACTTCAGAATGACCTGTTCAACTTTCATGGGGATTGTCTCTGTCCTACAACCGAGGCTTGAATGGCAAAGAACAAAGATGCATTCACCAGTCCCCACAGATAAGTGCGTGGCTGTGGCCATTTGGTACTTGGCAAACACAGACACCTACCGTGAAGTCGGTGAGCAATTTGTAATCAGTCTGTCCACTGTCGGGGAAACTGTCCTGGAGGTGTGCTTCTGCACTGCGTTGTTGCGTTATTGTGGTATACCTATATTTCAAGGGCAGGCTTATGTGCCACATGATGTCTGTTTAAGTAGTGATTATTTGTTTGTGTGTTTGCTTCTCCTTTTAGCTAGGGTTTGGGGGTAATAGGGAATGGTATAAATGACTGATGGATGTTTCATTTTACAGATAATAGATGGTTTCGGGCACCTGGGGATGCCACACTGCATTGGTGCCGTTGATGGTGCCCACATTGCCATTTGAGCACCTGGGGGAAGGATCAGTTAATAAGGCAACAGGAAGCACTACTGCTCTGTCCTACTTCAAGGGACTGTGGACCATTCAGGAAGGTTCTTTGATGCTGTGGTGGTTTACAGTGGCATACTGTATGGAAGCAGCACATGCTTCTGTTTTTATTCTTAGATGATTAACTTGAAATAAGACAGTCTAAGTGGTTTCAGCCCCAGCCCTGCGAACTGTTGTAGCTGAAGATCCTGGAGCCTTTTCTTTTTTCTTTAAGAGCTCCGCAGCTGCAAATAATAATTAGCTACTTGGCCTTGAGTGGCCAGCAAGCAGTTTAATAAGGGAGGTTTTTCTTTAGAAGGGAGCTAACATACTTAGCGGGTACCGCGGGCCGGGGAAGCATGAAGTTTTGTGAATGCCGATACGTCTTGTTGCTGTGATCATCTTCAATAAACTCCGCCGAGCTTTCTGAGATGAATTGAGGAGCAGCGTCATTAATGGGCACCTCCCTCCCTTTCCCCAGAGTCAAACTGAAGACCGAAGAGGTGAGCTTTTAAAGTGCAGAGCGCGTCGAGTTCTGATAAAGTAAACCAACCTGCTCTGTGTCGGTTTGAGGCCTGAGCTTTAACAGACTCTGGCAGAAGAACTGAGAGCAAAGCTCCCGGTTCATATACATATGCAATGGCGCTTATGTGTTCACTAACTGCATTCTCTGCTCTGCAATGGATGCAGGATTCTTTGTTCCGGGCAACCCGACAATTACTGTTCAGGGCGTTCGAGTTCCTGCGATCATTCTGGCTGATGGGGCATACCCACTGAGGCAGTGGCTGATGACACCCTACCGAACGCCTAGAAATAGGGTTGAGAGGTACTTTAATAGGAGATTGAGTAGTGCTCACAACATGGTGGAGTGAGCATTTGGAAGACCAAAGGCTTATTGGCGCATACTGTCAACCAGGCTAAATGTATCTGTTGAGAATGTAAACTCTATAGCCACATCCTGCGTTATCCTGCACAACGTTTGTGAAGAGGAGGGACATGATGTGTTACTAGATAGGCAGGAGAAGGACACTATGCTTATTCCAGAGGCAGACATCCAGAACTACTGGGCTATAAACCGGAGACATCTGGAGGAGGGAAAGCGGGTGCGGGCTGCCCTGGCTGAGTTCCTGTTTGCACAACAGAGAAATTAAACATTGCTGTGATAAGAAATTCTCTCTGCTTTCCATTCATTTTCCTGTGTTGCAATTCTGCCTGGAAAAAAATAAATTTTGATGCAGGTATGATTGTGTCACTTTTGAAGGATAAGTCATGCAAATTTTCATGCTATACTCAAAGAGCATTGAAACCTGGTACTTGGGGCTGGTTGGGGGACACAGATACCATCACTTATTCAAAGCACCGATGACAGCAGTACACATGGTACCTTACTGCATGGGGCATTCGAGGAAAGAGTGGGGGGGATCTGTTTGGATTGATACTTTTACAGGTTCAATACTTAGTGGTTAACCCCCTCCCCATCAGGGAAAAATTGCAATCATTGCTGCTGTCCCCAACACCTCCTGTTTTGATTCTAGGAGGCTACAGGGTTAAAAGGGGGGAAAAACACAAGAAAGTGTGCGGAGAGGCAGGAAATGGGGCGGGACGCAGTTTCTGATTGGCTTGCTGAAAATGAAAGCAAAAGGCTGTACTAGAGGAACGTTGTAACGCAGCGGTTGAAATGGCTACCAGTAGGAGAGGCACTTTCTGGCAGTGGGATGAAGTGGAACACCTGCTTGACATAATTCATAATTCTGGCCATGTCGATGACTTTATGGCCAGCACCCACCTGTGGCTGTGGCTAGGAGACTGGCCAGAAGCGTTTCAATAGGACAGCAGATCAGTGCCGGACCAAATGTAAAAGACTGAAGTATGATTTCATGGCTAGCTTAGAAGCCTGGGGGGAGGGATCTGGCGGGCAAGTGGGCAAACTCTGCACCATGCAAAGATGGTGCAGTTATGGACTGATGCCAGGAGGCCATGCTGGGAGGACAGGTGTCATGAGGGTAAGTTATTAGAGATATCATAGAACTGTAGCACAAATGGTTTATACAAATGTCTGAGCACAAACTACATCTGATTTATGAGATATTTGGAACTTGGGATCCAGAGACGCCTTTAAGGCCAACAAAGGATTATTCCAGGTATTAGCTTTCCTGCTTGAAGCACACTTTTCCAATACAGTTAAATGGTATACTGGTGCGACATCCAATCCCAATGCACGTGAACTAGTGTGCTTTGTGCACCCAGGCTCATACCTAGAATACAGCTTTGTTGGTCTTTTTTTTAAATAACATTTTATTAATATTTTCAGAAATAAAATTTTAAAAAAATAACAGAACAAGCAACAAACCAACCAACCAACAGGCAAGTTAACACTGTAAAAAAGAGTAGTACAAAAAGTTACTAAAAATGTATTGTAAAATCAGGATTGCAGTTCCAAATTACATGTGCTATAGAAAAAAGAGCGATAAGAATTTACCATAAGTTTAAATCATTGACCGTAGTTGGTATTTCACCCCCTGATCAATTAATTATTGAACAATAGGAAACCAAATCATAGCATTGCCTAAAACAGAGTTATATGCATTTTTTCATCATCTGCCTTTTCTGTTATCTTTGACAACATATAAAGTTTCCAGAGCTTTGCATGCCAGTGATGTTGTTGAGGACATTTAGTGTCCTTCCAAAGCCAAGCCACAGCATTTTTGGCCGCTACCAATAAGATGGCTATTCTCTTCATATTACAACGGGATTGTATATCTGATTGCCATCCATTCAGTAACATATGCTCTGCTGAGTACTGTATTTCATAGCCAGTTATAATTTTAATCTGAATTATCCTATTTTCCCAAAATAATTTTAATTTAGGACATTCAATCCAGCAATGCACATAATTCCCCACCCCAGCTTTGTTGCTTTAAGGTGGCTCAATACTCTAAATTTGTTAAACTTCGTCAGACAAACACGGCAATCTACCTGGATCTAAATTAGGAACTTGCCTGTGTGTTTGTTTAAGAAATGAGGTGCCATAGGGAAAAGCCAAAAAAAAAAACTTTCTTCCCCACTCTGTATATATGAAGTGAGCTAAAAAATCTGGTTTGCCCAACAGAGAGACTTTATATAGGAAGGAGAACACAAAATGAACACCGTCTAGATAAGATTTCACTTTCAAAGCCAGCATGGATGTTTCCGAAAATTCCCATTGAACAACGTACAGAACCAACCATGTTCTCAGATAGAATTATAAAATAAAAAGGAGCCACATATATAGAAATGAGGTTTTATTATTGCGATAATCACTGTCATCTATCACGGTTCATTTTCTCCAAAAAAAAGGTGCACTCTGTCCTGCTGTGTTCATTGTTGACACCCCGCCAAGGCACGGCCCACTTTAACGCATTTCAAGTATGCGCACACCACACATCAACCTTGTGCCAAGTGCTTACGTTTGATTCTGCCTATTACACATCACAGCTATCACTAACTGTATGTAGGTGATGAGCATAAGCCTGCCTCGGCAGGGAGGGCAGGATATAAATCGAACTAACTAACTAAATAAATAAATAAATAAATAAAAATAAGCAACTGCAGAAAGTAAAAGGGAAGTACGAGGGCATTTCTGGGTGAGAAATGTCGATGCATGTCTGCATGTCTACCAAGATAGACTGGGATTGTGTCCAAATTCTTTCTCCTTGTATGATCACAGCAGCGAGACATCACGCCAATGGCTCCCGAAGGAGAACCACCACCAGCATCACCAGTAAGACAGGAAGGGGGAGCAAAAGTGGTGGAAGAAGAGAGGCAAGAGGAGGACTCAGGGGGAGGCAACAGTCCACCAACTCTGTCCACTCCAACACCAGGAACTGTGAAATGAATGGCAGTATTACTAATGGCATGCAGGACAAGAACCAAAAAAGAAAAGTATACTTGTACAAGAAATGCAGTGCTAAGGGGGAAAAACCCAGTTTGTTGTGCCATACAATTATATCACAATTAATGGTTGCCTGGTTCCTTTCATGACAAAGATGTGGGAAGAGGAACAGAGGAGCCAGAAGTGGGCGAGCAGCCATCAACAGCATCAGCAGGGAGCGAGGGAGCCCCTGCTGCAACAATTCCCCATGGAGAGGAATGGGTGCCAATTAGGGAGGATACACTGGAAGCCATTCAGCACTTGGAGACATGGTGCATCGCCACATGTGAGCTCATAGTGATGTTTGAAGTGCTATATCTACACTGCAGTAAAACCTACCCTGGAAAGTAAAATTTATTCTACTTAAGTTTTCTTCTAGTCAGGGCATTCTGTGAACACTTGGATGCTGCCAAAAGGAGACAAGGGAGAATGGACAGAGAACTGAGGGCCCTGCGAGCAAGCTAAGCTGCAGGGAGAGGGTCTGGTGGGGGCTCTAGTGCAAGTCCTCAGAACGACTGAGCAGCGCTACAAGCACTAGAGGGGGATGTTTTCACTGTTATGTTGTACAGTTGTTGATATTTAATTAAAAACAGTAATCAGAAGCATTGTTTATCTAGCTTTATACTAGTTTTGGATACAAGAACTGGTGAGCATGCAGTATTGCGGGTAGACATTAATCCTGGTCTTACTTCCCCTTTGATCTACCACACTGATTCCCACTAGAAGTCCCCACAGGTGTACCACCCACATTGGCAACACCTTATCGACTATTCTGGGAATGTTCACTGGACACAGTGTTTGCCTACATACCTGTGAAGATATCCCCTGGATGGTTGAGGGCATCCACTGCTACCTTCATCACGGTGACATTCTGCTGCATACTTTCCTGCAGCACCTGCCTGTCATGTTTCTCCTCCTCCAGCATTGCTTTAAATTTTTGCTCCTCAATTGCCATCCAACCGTCAACATGCCCCATTGCCTCCTTCTGGTCAGACCACCCTTGATCAAGCATCTTCTCAGCAATATCATTTAGGAGGGCCACACATCGTTGCCTGGTTTTTAGGTTAGCAAGCCTGGTTTCCATGGTCTGCTCTGCAACAGTCTGCGTGCATTGCTCAGGCTCCACTACATCTGAAAATTTTTAAGAAAAAGAGAAGTTAGTACCGTACTGCACGTCTGAGCAAGAGCATAGTACAGTCTCACACTGAAATGTCAAGGAGCATCACTGTCCACCACACTCACCAATCTCTTGAAAATTCAGGGACATTCTGCATGTGTCTCAGAACTCGTCATTTTAGATAGTCTTCAGGGCTGCACATCCAAGGATCTTTTCTCAACCATCAGCAGGGCTCTTTTTGTAGCAGGAACTCCTTTGCATATTAGGCGACACCCCCCTAATGTAGCCAATCCTCCAAGAGTTTACAAAGCTCTTCTTACAGGGGCTACTGTAAGCTCTTGGAGGATTGGCTACATTAGGGGTGAGTCGCCTAATATGCAAAGGTGTTCCTGCTACAAAAAGTGGTGAGTTGCCTAATATGCAAAGGAGTTCCTGCTACAAAAAGAGCCCTGACCATCAGTATTAATCAGTTATCTCCATCAGATATGATTCAGTGTAGGGAAGAGGAAACACACTGCAGGGCATGATGGCATCTACAAGCAGCTCGCTTGGGATCACTGGTTAAGTATAATGTGTCACGAGGTGCTAACCACTGCTAAGATCCCAACTTCATAAACCAAGTTATGAGTAGTGAAAACAAAACAAAAAAGAAAAGAAATCACCCCTTGAGGTAGTGAAGGGTGGGGTATAAATCCAAGGGTGGTATATATCCCAAGGTAGTAGTCCAAAACAAGATCAATGATATAAATCTGAAGAAAAAGGTAGAAATCCAAAACAGGTTCATAGATCACATTTATCTAGAATTATAATGCTTTCATTGTGCATATTATGATTTTTACTGCCTCTAGGCAATGATGGTACAGTTTCTAGGCAGCCGTGTAACAATTACCAAGGGCATCAGTTTATGTAGTCCAAACACCCTGTTGCAATGGGGACCTAATCAACAAAACTGCAAAATTGCGTCCCTTTTTTGAGTCTCCTCATGTAAGGTTAAAGACATGTGTCTGATTCTCAAATGTTACATATGATGCAGATTCTCTGGTTGTACATTGGCTGCTGTTATTGTGTGCACTTTTAGGTAGCTTTACAGTGCTCTACAAACAACAGCAGCAGCAGCAGCATTTAATGACAGGCTCATCCAAGCAATCATATTGGGTATCATCAGCTGATCAGTGAAAGACTTGAGAGCTCCCTGCAGAGAAAACAGTCTTAATTCTGCCTGAAATAAACTGAGCAGTGACCCCAGTCTCATTTTAGCCTAAGGCGAGAAGGATAAAGCATTGACAACAGTTATATACATCCTAAAATGAGACCAGTAGGGGATCACTGCCTTTAAAGAGATGCATTAACATACCAGACTCCTCTGGAGTTGCAGGTAACAGCACCTGGTCATGCCCTTCCATGAGGTTTCCTTCCTCTGTGTGTCTCCCTGCATACTTTAGATTGAAGTAATCATTTGCAGAGCAGGGCTGGAGAAACTGAGATCCCAAACCCAAGGACACCTGCCATGACCCACAACCAAGGAGAAGCATGTTTTCACTGGCCAAAAGCAGCAAAGTGACCTTCCCTCCAGACAAGAGGAATCCACCACCCACAATCACTCCCACTTCACATATGGCATTTGTCCACTGATGTCTCTAACAAAGAGGTTGTGTTGTACTTTCAAAACAAATCTGTAGGGCATTATGTATTGTAATCAGGGCTCTTTTTGTAGCAGGAACTCCTTTGCATATTAGGCAACACACCCCTACTGTAGCCAGTCCTCCAAGAGCTTACAGTAGCCCCTGTCAGAAGAGCTCTGTAAGCTCTTGGAGGATTGACTACATTAGGGGTGTGTCATCTAATATGCAAAGGAGTTCCTGCTACAAAAAGAGCCCTGATTGTAATGATTCCAATGCATTTTAATCACCACTCCTCAGCGCAGATTGTAATCCCCGACCGAAGAAAATCATTTAAAAACCTTAATGCTGTAATAGCATTGCAATGCAACACCTAACAAAAGGAGGGGGAGCTTCAATGGACCATAGCAATGGAGGTTAAAGGATGCCTGACTTCTCACCCATACCACCATCAAGTATGCAAGGGGAAGCCCATGTAGTAATGCTCACCAGTGGTTGTTGGCGACAATGAGAATGGTTCTCTATCTTCCCAGTAATGTTCAATATGCTGAGGCTGACTGTCGGGGATACTTTCTCCATTGCCTGCATGGGGCATCAGGGGAGCATTTAGCTGTACATTAATATCACAAAAACACACAAGAGCAGCAATTGTCATCCCCCCCCCCCGCAGTACTTACATTGATGATCTATGGGAATGGATGTTCTGAGATCATCAGGGTTAATGGTCAGCAGGTCGGGCGTGTACAGCTCCTCTGAACCCGGGGCTGGTTCAGTCTCCCTCACCATCGTTGGCTTAACATACTTAGCCTTCAGGCTCACATTAAGCTTTGGCGGGTGGGCGCTGGCATCCTTCCACAGGATGTGATCCAGCAGTTCGAAATATGTGCACGAAATCAGCTATGTCCCCGATTTCCTGTTGTGGCCAACCACTTGCTTATAATTGTGGCGCAGAGCCTTTGACTTGGTCCTGCATTCCATTGCTGACCTTTTATGCCCCAAAGTGTGCATCTGCCTTGACATTCTCTCAAACACAGGTGGCGAGAGCTTCCTGCACCTTTTCTTGGCCCCAGATCCTTATGAGATCCAGAGTTTCTTTCTCCCTCCAGGAAATGCCCCGGACTCCGGCTATCTTTGAGCTTGCAGATATTCTTGCACGGCACAGGCAGAAGGCTGCTGCAGATCAGATGCTAAGCAGATGCCACAAAATGGCGAATCATCATACGAGTCTTTTCCTCTACCAAAATCCTCCTGTCCATGGTCAGATTGACCCTCCTTATCCTAAAATGTTATCTGATTGGCCGATATGCACCTTGGTCATACCATTGGTGTTAAAGGGACAGCCCCCTAGGCCACCCCCATGAAAATTGTGTCCACGCCTCCATGCCACTATTAATGCATCCCTTTACCAATGGCACTGCATCAGTATTTTCTATTATCCCAAAGGGTTCTCTCCCCTTACTCATTACTCGTCAGGAGTTTTAACTCTACTTTGGGATGTGGCAATGGTCTGCATGAAGTTCTACTGCATCCCACAGCTGCATCGGTAGCAGTAAAACATTTCATGCTCTAGAAATCTCCAGAAAACACAATAAAAAAATAAAACAATGAACGTGAGCAATGACTACTTTTACACAAATGGCAAATGGCAAAACAGAAATGGGAAAACAGCAAAAGGACATTTAGATCCCTGTTAACACTGGCTCGTTATTGTGTTGCAACCCCGTCGTCAAGAAAAAGATCCTGAAGTTGGCAGAGAGGGAAAATCCAGGGGGAAACCCCATTAGATTCGGGTCAATTGCCGACCTTGCACCAACAAGTGGGGAACTGATCAATTCTCCCGAATATTATCGGGGGATGACACCGGGGCAAGCGATTGTGCGGAATCAGCCTGAGACTGCCTTGGTTGCTCTTCTGAAAGATGACTGTTGCCAGGAGAGAGACGGGGAGTGAAACCCTGTTGATTCTACTCAGTTTTCAAGATTTTTCAATACCATCCGTCATTGTATCTTTCTGTGCTTGCTATCAAATATGGGATTTGTGCTCCGGTAGTTCTACTTCTGTCTGGCTGACTGGTACCAGAAATGCATGCTAGGGATAGTTGCTTGAACCCATAGTGCTTTTGGCCATCTACATGCAAATGCAGAGTGAAGCCATCTGCTCTGCCTTTTCATCACATTTAGGTGAACCATCAAAATCATGGCCTGGAGATAGGGCTGCCCAAAGTCCCCATGGGCCCTGTCCAAGGATTTCATCTCCCTACCACTACCACCCCGACGTGAGACCTAACATGATTTGATCGGAAATCACTTGACATGCCTGGCTCCCAGGGTCCAAAAGGTGACAAGGTCCCCGGAATTGTTTGCCAGGTCCTCCTGTTTGCATCCCTGCCTGGAGAATCATAAAATCATAAAGTTGGAAGGGGCCATACAGACCATCTAGTCCAACCCCCTGCAAAATGCAGGACCAAGGTAATACATTGGATGAAGGACCAAGAAACTTTTGCTCCAAAATGAAGCCCAGGACTTAGCCTGTCATGGAAAGGATAACACTCTGCAAAAAGGGGCAGGTTTGCCATTGCCCCCCCAGCCAGAATAATGAGACAGACAACGGTTTTGGAATTAAACAAGGGCCACTTTATTAACTATTTAACAGAATATTGCAGCAATAACAACTAAGCAAGCATGGAACAGGCAAGGCAGGCGTCACTTCCCTGACCAATCCCCTTGCCCTTAAAGGGCGGGTCACCCAGCTCCGGCCATGAGCCATTTACTCTCTGGCTCGTAACCGGCAGCCGGCTCTGCCCCCCACCGCGTTGGGATGCCTAGCATCCCAAGCCATTGCTGTCTCCCTTCTTCGGAGCAGCAAAAGAGACCCCGCCCACCAGCGGCATTGCTGGGCGGGTGAGAGCTCCGTTTTGGGGATGCTGTTAGATCCAGAACCTCAAGTGGAAGTGCAAGCCACATCTATGACAACTACCATCTTTAACCAGCTTCGGTTAGTACAGCAGCATCAGTCCTTACTTGGAAGACAAAATCTGCCCACTGTTATCCATGCTTTGATTAGATCCAGCCTAGTTTGTTATAATGCCCTGTGTTGCCTGTGAAGACAGTTTGGAAGCTTCAGTTGGTATAAAATGGTGCGTCTAGACTGCCAGCAGGCATCTTCTTTGAGGAATGTATCTCATTAATCTTGATACAACTCCACTGGATACCTGTTTGTCCCTGGTACCTTCACAGTGCTAAGCATCTTGGGAGACAGGTATCAGAAGGACTATTTGCTCCCATCTCTGCAGGGCAGGTAAGATCTTTTTCAGAGGCATTCCCATGGTAGATTCCAAAGACACTGAGTGACAGACTTGCACACGTGAAACAACGCTTCCTGAAGGAGAACAACCTTTCCTATGCCTCTTTCTTTCTTGAGATATAACCAAATGGATCTGTCTTTCCATCTCTCTCTGCCATCCATCAACAGCACCTTGTGTGCTTAAGAGACGGAGCCCAGAGTTGCATGCCATCATCTCAAATCATCGCTCCAGTCTGTCTTTCACTTCCCAAGCTGTACGGTGCCGTAGGCCTTCAGATCGTTCCTCTTGCCTGTGGGTGAGATTTTGCTTAACTGTTGGCAGGTGTGATGTTTGCAGTAGGCGGTTGGCCGAGGGGCACGAGAAGATCTTCAAATGACCCTTCCCGATCCTCTCAGGGACTAACTTGTCTGTTTTGTGTTCTCACTCATATCTCCTCCGACATGGAGTGTGTCAGAACCGCTGCTTGCATTTACGTGGCTAAAGAAACTGCCGTCTAATCAGATAATTGAGTTAGACAGCAGCTTAACAGAATGAAGCAGAATAATCCACAGAACAGGAGTGTGTGTGTGCTTTATCCAGCATTTATAGAACTTCCGTAGGGAAAAGACTTCTGTACAGTTCAGAATTTCTGCAGAAACCATGTTCAGCTCAATATGAATACCATGACTCACATAATAATCGACGAGCTTAATACTCTTTTTTTTTTTTGTTTCCTCCCCGCATACGCTGTATCATCTATAATCCACCTTAATTCTACTAACTTCTCAGACTCGAGGAGCTTGAAGCTTGCAGCTGTCTAGCACAGATCCATCAGTCCACATTAGCTACAGAAGGTTATCGTTTGCTGAAAGGGCCAGTTCACACAGCCCTGTCTCTTGGTTTCTCACCACATTAGTCATGACCTATAGCTGAACGTGTCTATCACTAACTCTGAGGAACAAAGCATCGCATACCTCTGATGTGATTTATTTATTTAAAAGTGTATAATGGCTGTTTCTCCAAACAGCTCAAAGCAACTAACACTACCAAGTTAAAATCATAAAAACCCAGAATAAAATCTCATGGGGGTGGGGAATACCCAGATTCGACGGACTAGCCAAGGCCCTAATTTCAATAAACAGTTTTAATTTTTTTTAAAAATCCTCATGCTCAAATATAGGCCTCAAGAGTCCTGCCTCTTCGCCTTGAAAGAAGGAAAGATGCATTATGGGTCGTTCTGTAGGACAGGGGCCATCGCAAGAAGAAGGGCACTCATCAAAGCCAGGCACACTGGACACGAAACTAGGACCACCAAAGAAGCTGATGGGATGATTCAAGCTGGTGGGAAGGTGTAATACACAAGGAGGTGGTCCCTCAAGCCCACGGGTCTCAGCACATGAAAGGCTTTATAAGTGGTAAGAAGAAGCACCTTGAACAGCATCCCAAATGAAGCTAAATATACCTGTTCTAATACTGGCATCAGAAGCTTGCAGTGCCCAATAACCATCAAAATCAGGATCGCGCATATTGACGAGTCTGAGAGCCTTTTGAGGCTGGCCCCGTATACATTACAGTACAGTAACCTAGCCTAGAAGTTACAGTTGCTTGGGTCAATATATATTTTTCAGATATTTGTACCCTTTTTTGCTCTCCAATGGGGACTTGAAGTAGCCCACAACATTGTTCCCCCTTCCGCCTCCATTTTAGCTTCACCACAACAACAATCCTGTGAGAAGGTTCAGCTAAGAGACATTGACTGGCCCATGGTTGCCCAGTGAACATGGCAGAGAGGGGATCTGAATCTGGGTCTCCTGGATTCTGGTCTCCTGGGTCTCCACTACAACATGCTAACAAGATCAATGGGTTTTTGAAGGGAAATTAGCTTAGGCACTAGATATAAATAAAAGAAAGCATGCTTAGGAATACTAGTTCCGGGCTGGGGGTGAAGCCTGTGGAGGGCGGGGTTTGGGGAGGGGAGGGTCTTCAGTGGTGTACCATACCATTGAGTCCACCTTCCAAAGAGGCCATTTTCTCCAGGTGGACTTATGCATTCTAACAGCGGGGGATCTCTAGCCACCACCTTGAGACTGGCAACCCTAATGCCTAGCAACAGTTCCAACCATCGCCTCCAAAAGCAAGGCTGGGTCCTGGAGCTCCCCCAAGCTCTTAACTCAACCTGGAACTTTACCTCATCCTACAAAATGTAGGTGTGACCTCAACATGTACCTCTACTTGACTCCCCTTTCTCTTCCAGAATCTGTATGAATGAAAAACCATATGAAAGTTTGGCCTGCAGCTATTCACACATGCAGGCCATCACTCTGCAAGTGAGGAACCTGCATGAGTGAACCAGACTTGGGACAACAGGAGAAATATTCCCAGTCTGATACATTGGCTAGTTCCCCTGTGTGTGTACACTGGGTTGGTTTTTATTGCCTTTGTTACCATGATAGATGATTCTACTGAAAATCCATTATACTCTAGGAGATATGAAAATTTCACATAATAGCACTTGATCCTTAATGCTTCACATCTGCACACTGGAGGCCGCAGTTGGGAAGTCGTACCAAACCCTAATTTACTCCAATTTCTAATAGCAGAAAGAGTGCCGCTACTGATTGTTAAATTTAAACCTATTTTGAGCATGCGCCAACAATTTCAAACAACTGCAGCAGAACTGGATTAATTGAGGCTCGTGGGGGAAGATGGATTACAGGAACATTAAATGGATTTGGGGAGGAGTTTTATATAACTCCTCAATAATTAACTGCACGTAATCTCTCCGTCAACTTTAACACTATTTCTCTCTGGCAGGTGAAACACTATCTGGATAATGGCATTATTTGTCACAGACCTGCATTATCAGCTAACACCACTCTCCTGGCCCTGGGAAGAAAATAATGACACCTGATGGATTTGGTGCCAGGATATTGCTTTCTTTATTTACAGCCTGAAAATACCTGAATTTCCCTATTTGGGTCAACTGAACTTTGTACTGAGCTCCCTGTACTTATTTAATCAAATTAATGGGAGCCAATGGGCTTGAGATGGATAACAATATGCTAATTAGTCTACCCAATCTCACATGCACACGGAAGCTCATACCTTGAATAAATCTTTGTAGGTCTTAAAGGTGCCCCCTGGACTCTAAATTTGTTCTACCGCTTTGGACCAACACGGCTGACCACGTGGATCTATCACCAAAGGCAAGTTAGGCTCAGCCTGGGTGTGTTTTCCAGGGGAAAATTTTTTGAAGTTGACTAAGAATGCTCTTCGGCTCCCCTTTGCAGATCTGATTTGGTACATCAATAGTGTACTTTTAAAAAGTGTTCCTGTTGGTCTTAACGTTGTGGTGCAGGGTAAGTGGTGGAAACAGTTATCTCATGTATTCTAGTTTCTAATGAATTTGTGTATTTTGAGGTTAAAACTTCATCTTTGAAATTTCAGTTTCTGAATAGTGAAGTTGGAAAAGCTGTTGATATGTGTATATTTGCAAACACTTTGCCCCAACACCCATGGCTAAGGGGACAGATCATGGAGTAATTTCATCCAGATTTTCAAATTAGGTTGGTAATTTGTGGTATTTAGGGATGTACACTCGGGTATAGTGTTACTCAGGCAGTCTCCAATTAACTTGGGGGGAATAGCTAAAGGAGACAGAGTGAGAGGCAGGTAACTGGGATTCCCCGCCTATGTATGCCAGGATATTTCCCTTAAGAGAACTCCCAAATAAACCAGGCAGATGTTCAACCAGAAAATTTTTTATTAAAAAGAGAAATAATAAAACAAAATGCACATAATAAACACACACACAAGGGCTAACTAAGAGAAACACAGGGTGGAAAGGGGGAAAACAATTTTTGAGAAGGGCAATACTTATCCATCTGGAAGAGGTCCGTGGAAGCAGCAAAATGGCCAGCATTTCAAGAGAGAGAGGAGAACCCACAAAGTGGGGGTGTATGTGGAGGATCCAAGGCATGCATACGCACATGCATACACACACACTGCTGGGGCAACAGGGTGGTCCAGTTATAGGGCAAAACATATGCTCAGGTGGGGATGATGCATTTGCCATAAAAATTGACTAAATGGCTTAACTGGTAGTAGACAAAAAGGATATGAAAGCTTGATGGTTCCACAAATACTGGACAGGAAGGACAATTACAGAGGTGAATAGATTTACATGTTGGTTAATTGCCACTTAATAAAGGGGTAATGGGTGAGGGGAAGTGAGGCTGCTGCTATGATGGAATTATGCTGAGTGAATCAATAGGTCCCGGGTGACCTATTGTTCTAAAGTCATGTATCTCTCTGGGGCAAGAAGGGGATAGTAGCCAGACAGCTGCTTCTGACTTGTGTTTTGAAATTGTTTTCCCAGGCTAATGCCTGGCTGGCTTCCATCATGGTCCATTTTGGCCCAAGCAGTGCCCTGTACTAAGATATTGGGGTGATGTATCAAGAGGTGTTCCTGCCTCTATGAAGTATAAACTGCCCCTCTGCGAGAGGAGAGGTCTGACTGCTAACAATTGCCAAGCTGAAAAAATACCCCCCAAATGCCTCACCAGTACTTTCCGGGGATTTTTCAAACCGAATACATATTATAGAATCTCCCAGCAAAGTCAGTTAGCCTGAACCGGAATAAATCCCCCAAATATTCAGGTTTTATTTGAAATTTCAGGCTAGCTGCTGTTATATTCCACAGAAAATTAAAGTGACATAACCATCAACATTTCAGAGATGAAAACTGGGATATTTTGTGAAATTGTAACACTATTATTCTGATACCCAGGGACTGACTGACCCACATCCACTGCACATTGCTGACGGGTATGATAGAGATGACATCTGTAAGGTTCTTTGATTCCAAGGAGAAAGAGCTAAAGTCGTTCTAAAGGCACAGTCCTGTAACACTTTCATGGAAGTCAGTCCCATGGACCCCAAGTGATGGACTGAAAAAGATCCTTGAAGGAAGGGCAATGAGGGTAACAGCTGCAACATTCCCACTGGAAGCAGTGCAATTTCATTTAAGGTGTCTTTGTCTCAGTTGCATTGTGATAAAAATGGTTATGACAAAACATTAATCACGTCAGCTGGAGGGAGCCCCAGAAAGTGCCTTCTCAGCTGTGGCACCAAAATTATGGAATTCCCTCCCCAGGGAGATTTGTCTGCCACCTTCCATCGTTGTCTTCCACTTTTCTGTTTTGTGCGGCATTCCCTTGCTTATTTTTTATGATCCAGCCTCCCATTCATGTGTTTTAATTGCTTTTAATTGTTTTTATATATGTAGCTTTTAATTGTTTTTATATATGTAGCTTTTAATTGTTTTTATATATGTAGCTTTTAATTGTTTTTATATATGTATTTTTAATCTTGTTTTACATGTTTTTATTGTTCACTGTCTTGGGGCTCCTAAGCTGGGTGCAAAAGCAGCTTTGCAATGTTTTAAATAGAATAATAAACTGGTTAGAAAGATGAGTCTTGTGCTCTGCTCTCTCCTGTTTAAGCTACAGGTTAGCCTAAACAGAATTAAATGCAAAGAATTCTTACAGACATGCTTCATCTTGCCCTACCTATTCAGCAACTGGGAAGCAAGCAAACAAACTCTGTTGCATTGTGCCGTTTGCAGAGACACCTTTGACACTGATTGACATTACCTGAACTGCTTTGTGGAATGGAGTAAATAAATTAAATTCTCATATGGCATTGTGTGTGGTATAGCCAGGAGATCCTAGGATTGTCTGGCAGCCTGAAACTCTAGCTCTTTTTTAGCATTATGCAGTGAGCTAGGCTTATTATGGGGGGGGGGGGCTGGGAGAGCTGTGACTGACCCAAGGTCACCCAGTTTAGCTTCAAGTGGAAGAGTGCGGAACCGAACCTGGTTCTCCAGATTAGAATCTCTTGCTCTTAACAACTACAGCACGCTGGCTCCCTATGGAACAGAGTATTTGCTCAAATGAAGAATTTTGCAGTGCAGTATCTGTAAGGTGGTTCAGGTGGTTAAGACGCTGAACTGCAGGCTGTGGAAGGTCAGTAATTCAGCAGTTCAAGATCCGAGAGTGCCACGTGACAGAGTGAGCTCCCATCTCTAGTTCCAGCTCCTGCCAACCTCGCAGTTCGAAAGCAAGAAATTGCAAGTAGATAAATAGGTACCACTTTGGTGGGAAGGTAACAGTGTTCCATGCACCTTAGTGTTTAGTCATGCCGGCCATATGACCACGGAAACGTCTTCAGACAGTGCTGGATCTTCAGCTTTGAAACGGAGATAAGCACCACAACCCTAGAGTCAGATTTGACTGGCTTTCGAGCAAGGGAACCTTTACCTTTACCTATCTGTAAAGGAAGGGAAAGTTATCTGTTTGGCTGAGATTAAAACCACACTCGAGCAGGATGGATCCTGGGAGGTAGGGCAGCTAAGGGAGAGTAAGCTCAGAGTCCAGAAGCATGTAAGAAGGATGCTGACTAGCCTTTGTTTGAAAACCTCCAAAGATGGAGTTCTTGTTATCTCATCTCTCAATGGCAATCTCATTGGCTGATGTGAAATGCATGACCTGACCATGCAATCAGGCAATCTTTTGTTGGGTGAGTATTTAGCAGAGTTGCAGCCCTCTGTGCACTGAAGTCAATGCCCTTAGGAGGGTGTAACTCTGCTTGGGATTGCATAGTTATGTTTATTCTAGGAATAGTACACCCTTTCTGCAAACGTGTTCATCAGGTGAACATCCCTTGTATGACAGCTGTGATCACCCATGAGCCTCCAGTCTCTTTTCCTGTCTACCTCAAATGGTGGTTGAACAACTTTTATAGCTGTGCAGTAACTGCCGTAATCCATGGCCTACTATGTGCACTTTTAGCAATTGCACATCACATGACGTAACAACCACAAAAATTTTACGGTATTTTTACATTTTCTATTATGTGCATTTATTATGTGCAATTGATATGTAATAATTCGGCTTTTCTCTCTCCCTTTTGACAATTCCAGAAAGCAGCACCTGGCTCTACAGAAAATCTTGGTTCTGGATGTGTGTCGTTTTACAATAGTAATATTGACCACTGAGGAAGGCCCTAAAGGGCTGAAACGTGTATGGTCTACTGATATACCCATCAACTGCATATGTATAACTTTCAGCTCTCTGTGTAAAAAGTTTTAAGAGTCTGATATTTGGATCATTTCTTTTAACCTATTTTACCTTTTACTAATGTATACACCGGAGCTGTGGTGGCTCAAGTGGTTAAGACGCTGAACTGCAGGCTGTGGAAGGTCAGTAGTTCAGCAGTTCGAGACCCGAGAGTGCCACATGACAGAGTGAGCTCCCGTCTCTAGTTCCAGCTCCTGCCAACCTAGCAGTTCGAAAGCAAGAAATTGCAAGTAGATAAATAGGTACCACTTCGGTGGGAAGGTAACAGTGTTCTGTGCGCCTTGGTGTTTAATCATGCCGGCCACATGACCACGGAAACGTCTTTGGACAGCGCTGGCTCTTCGGCTTTGAAACGGAGATGAGCACCGCGACCCTAGAGTCGGATTCGACTGACTTTCGAGCAAGGGAACCTTTACCTTTACTTAATGTATACACCATAATAAATATTTGTATTTTTATAATAACTTATTTTGTTAGCTTGACCCTCATATATCACAGCCATATCTTGGATTGAGTTCTCTTCCCCCCTTCCCCCCTGGGATTAATGTATTTCAGAGTCTGTCAAAGGATGTGACAGTGACTAAATCAGCAACTTTTAAAGAAAAAAAGACAGGTTTATCCTCTTCTTCAGTATCAACAACAACCTTCCCATGTGACTTCGTTATATAATCGTGACACTATCCACAGTGGTGAATGCTACAGGGGGAAGATTTCCTGGCACTTGACCCAGAAGTAGCTGAACGCTTTTTTTCCCCACCAGAGACTCAATTCAAATGCACTCTCTGCAAAATAGCAAGGAGCCTTTAGAGTCTTCAGTTATGTACACAGCAAAGCAATGCAGAATGTACGCATAGCTTCTGTGCATGTTCTTGAACCTGTTTGCAAACCAGATGAAGGAATCAAGTTACTAATCACATCTCTGGATCTCAGGAACGATCCAGCTTTAGCAGACATGACGAAGACCTGTTGCTCAACCAGCTAATCAAAGCTACTTGTTGTGGTCCTCTAAAGACAACATCAGATACATGGAAATCAATGTGCATAGAGGAGGACTATGCAGGCCTCAAGTACATGAGATTGCCAACTTGAGAGCATAGAGTCTATGCATGGAGATATGGGTGTAGGCTCCCTCCTGGTGACCAAAATATTTAAAAAAAACCAGCATCCCCAATCATTTTGCATGTAAGCATACTCCATGCTCATGAGAGAAGCTGTACACAATCTACATGATACCTTTAATTAGGATCAGCCAAATGACACATAGAGATGTGCAAGCTTTCTAGTTCACCAGAATTCTCCATCAGGCTGATTGTAACAAAATAAAAAAAACAAAACACAATGCTCCCTGGTCTTCAACCAACAATGGCTCATAGATCGGCACATACAGACTCACTTTTCTTCTACCTGCACTGATTTCAAAATGTATGGTGTGGTTTATAGAGAGCTTCCATCTTGCGTAGGGAAAGAATGGTTTTCATGATAGCACAACACATGGAAGGAGAAAATAGTTTTAAGAACCCCAAAGTTGTTGTGGCAGAAACGTCACCCCACCATCACTTTTGATCAAACAATTTATATGTGTTTGTAATAGTTAAGAGCAAACTCTATTTTAACTAGATTGTAGTGAGACAAAAGAAATGAGCGTGTTCACCACAGGCAATGATTGCTCTGCCATATGGCTGTGAACTCCTAAAAATTCTTGCTTGTTTCCAGTCTGAGTCTTAGGATTCCATAGGACTTATCATCTGCTAGATGATTCCAGAACCATCAAGGGATATGGGGGGGGGGTATATGTAAGCTTTCATCCATGGTGGTATGAAGGCCCATGATGCATTCCCTTCACAAAATGATACAGAGAAGTGAAAGAAGATGCTGCTAAGATTTTCAAAGAATGATTAAAGAAGTTGGGAGGATCTCACGGTTATTCGGACTAAGGAAATACAGGACTCAATAAGCTCCCAGAGAAGAAGAGATTGGATTTATACCCACCCTTCACTTGGAGTCTCAGAGTGGCTTACAATCACCTTCCCTTCCCCTCCCCACAACAGACACCCTGTGAGGTAGGTGAGGCTGAGAGAGCTCTGAGAGAACTACTCTTGAGAGAACAGCTCTGAGAGAACTGTGACTAACCCAAGGTCACCCAGCTGGCTGCAGGTGGAGGAGTGGGGAATCAAACCCAGTTCTCCCAGATTAGAGTCCTTGCTCCTAACCACTACACCAAACTGGCTCTCCAGAGAGAGCAGGAAGTTGATTTAACCACGATGATATAACCAAGCACGGCCTGTAATCAGGCAACATATAAACCTTTCAAATGATGTTCACAGGCACCGAAAAAGGTACTACTCAGCATAGAAGCATTGGATGTCATTTTTGGCAACAGATGTCATTCTAGGCAACAGATGTCATTCTAGGCAATAGATGTCATTCTAGGCAATAGACAACCTTGGGTGGCTGGCAGTGTTCCCTCTAAGCTGTGGAGTCCTGTGAGCAAAAATTCTTCTTTGTGAGCTACTGGCGTTAAAGTTGTGAGTGAGCGATTTGGTGACTGCATAAATCAGTTTGCTCTGGAGCTGTCCTTCCTGAGTGAAGACAAAAATGCATGAGCCGGAGGCTAAAACACTGAGCTGGCTCACACTAACTCAGCTTAGAGGGAACACTGATGACTGGTGAGTTTATTTAGACTTCTCATCCAAAAGGTCTGTGCTGCCCTTCCTAGGCTGTAGTATCCTTACTAACTCTCTGTTGAGGATTCCCAATGGGGGAGAGAATATGAGACCCCCTCGGGTGATGATCCTGTCTTGAGGCCACTGGCAAAGAGTTTTACTACCAATGAAAACTGAGGGCTGGTTAACACTAATACGATATACAATAACATACATCGAAAAGTATCAAGACTGGAATATACATATTTCTTTTGGCAGACTGATAAAAACCAGAATAAAACATTTAAAAAGAAAGAAAAGGAGCCAAGTGTTAAAATGAAAGTTACTTAAATGAATGGAAAGTGAGATTTGATTTCAAAACGATCAAGTTTACAGACTCGGGTATTGCTTTATGGGGGAAATCGCACCCTCTGGTGGACAAACTTCACACTCATGTGTGACGAATGTGCCTTGACGAGGGGGACTTAATGAAGGTGGATGCAATGAGGTATACTGGGATTTTGAATCATTATTGTTATTTTGGATGTGTTTAAACAGTCCAGACAGCCCCTGCAAATCTCAAGAGGACCACCTCAGGAAGTCCGGTCACTTGTGGGCCATCTGATCTTCATTATCCCTTCCGGCCTCCCTTTTTATGTAGGCTGTCAATGTCACATCATTGGGAAGTGGCTCCCTTTGGTGTTCAAGACATTAACTTGTTCTTTGCCTGCCCTGTGTCAAGGCTAAAAGCCTGGAGTCAAGCAGGTCCCTCCCAACCAGCCAGGCACTTGATCGGGGAAGCAGACACATGGCTAAGTCGGGGGGTCAGCAGGACTGGCAGTTTCAGAACAGCCCAGCCTACGCTCAACCTGAGAATCCAAGCAAGAATCAGAAACTTCACAGGGCCAGTTGGACTCTTACTGGCTTTTGCAGTGCCTGACCTGCTGAGCTGGTAATCTGCAGTACCAGCCGGTGTCCATCCATTGTGGTGGCACAGAAATACAGCAGAAAGGAGGCCGGAAATTCCCTCCTCTGGCAAACTACACTTTGTGGATTTCACTGCCGTAGAGAGAAGAAGAGGAGGAGATTGGATTCATACCCCACTCTTTACTTGGCATCTCAGAGCGGCTTACAATCTCCCTTCCCTTCCCCTCCCCACAACAAACACCCAGTGAGGTAGGTGAGATGAGAGAGCTCTGAGAGAACTGCCCTTGAAGAGAACAGCTCAGTTTGGTGTAGTGGTTAAGTGCGCAGACTCTAATCTGAGAGAACTGGGTTTTATCCCCCACTCCTTCACTTGCACCTGCTGGATGACCTTAGGTAAGCCATAGTTCTGGCACAGCTGTTCTTGAAAAAGAGCAGTTTCTGTCAGAGCTCTCTCAGTCCCACCTACCTCACAGGGTGTCTGTTATGGGGAGGGGAAAGGAAAGCTGCTCTGAGACTCCCTTGGGTAGTGAAGGGTTAGGGTTATAAATCCAATCCAATCTCTTCTCTTCTTCTTCTTCTATGACTGACCCAAGGTCACACCAGCAGCTGCAGGTGGAGGAGTGGAGAATCAAACGCGGTTCTCCCAGATTAGAGTCTGCACTCCTAACCACTACACCAAACTGTCTCTCAGGTCCTTGGTACCTTATTGACTGTTACATTGGAAATGCATACAGTTTTACAAGTACCCTTTCCCCCAGTTTTAACATATTTCAATCAGGAGTCTCTCAGTTCTTAAGAAACCAAAAGTCCAAGTGAATTAAGGGGTTGTTATATCAAGTCAACCATTCACATTCATTTCCTGACTGACAACCTGACTAGTGCTCATATGCTTGGAACGTTAAATAGAATCCACAGACTAAGAGGTTGTGCTTCAGTACTTATGCCTAGGTGGGCCTGTGAGCCTGTGTTTTCCCAAACCAAAGAAACAGCAGGCAAACAAAAGTAGACTGAACCTGTGGAACTCTCATAGCCATTTAAACGCAACACAGAACCCAGTTTCTTGATCCCATCCTACTCCCCTGGCTCACAGTCTGGCCTTTTACTTAGGTGGCATCATCAGCATCGATACAGGAGCCAGACCAGGGGTGGCCAAACTGTGGCTCAGGAGCCACATGCGGCTCTTTCACACATATTGTGCGGCTCTTGGCAGGGCGGCTGGGGAAGCGAAGGGGAGGCACAATTTTTCTCCCTCCCATTTCCTTTCTTTGTTTCTCTCTCTCTTTCTCTCTTTCCACCTCTTTCATTCTTTCTTTCCATCTCTCTCTTTTTCTCTCCCTTAGACAAATCAATCATTAGCAAACAAATAAATATCATTATCAATATCTGTTTTTACCCCTTTTGTTTTTATTTTTGGCAATCTTATTTAATGTTAATTAAAAAGCAAATCTGCATATTTTAAAAAATAAAAATGTGTGTGTGATATTTGTTTCTGTCTTGCGGCTCTCAAACATCTGACGTTTATTTTGTGTGGCTCTTCCATTGAGTAAGTTTGGCCACCCCTGGGCCAGACTGTCAAGCAGGAAAAGTGCAGACACTTGGGCCACTTTATGGGTCCTGGTGCCAGCAGTTGCATCTTCTTGTTCTACAATGTTGAGAGTCATCTCAAGCGCCAATGATGGGCAGGGTGGGCAGATCAGAAATATTTCAGGTAAATAAACACATTTCTGAAAGCACAGAATATCGCAACAGTGATACTGTTGGAAAGTAAAATGTCCAAACTATGCAGCTAAGTTCGAGTTTATTGCTTGGTATGTTACAATGAATGCTTTGGCTAGGACAGCAGAATCAAAATGCAAAAATGAGACTCTGATTGTAAATTTCTAGGCAGGGAACAAACAGCTTGCGTGCTCATCAGCTCCCCAACAGTATTTATGGCTTGCATTTCCGAGAGAGACATTCACAACGTCTGGCATTAAAGACTTCATGCTGTACTATGGAGCCATTGGGACAGTGGAGGGGCACTTGCATTGAGTCCACCGCAGTAGCAGAACAGCAAGAGCACTGGTCTTCAATGCTGTGTGCCGTAATGTCATAAACGGCTTTGCTGGGACATTTGCCCTGAAAGTGAAAGAAGAAATCTTTGGCTTCTGTGGCACTAACAACATTCTGAGCTCCAGATTCTGCACAAGAGCCGCTTAAGTGGCCCTTTGAGTCCAACGGCGATGATTCTACCATTCTGGGAACTTGGACCATATATATATGCCTCTATCTACTTGGACCCCGTGAGTTTTTGAAATGCCATCTTGTGATGAGTCAGAATCTGGAATAATTGCTTTTAGGGCTTTTCAACTGGTTTATTCTTTGTTCAGCATATTGTACATTGTAACCTGCCCCGAGCCTGCTTGTGGGGATGGCCGGGATAAAAATCAAATAAATAGATGAATAAATAGAATACAAACTCAGGGAGGAGATAAACTGTCAGGTTGTGATGCAAAATTATTTCTCTGCAATCTGGGAGCTGGCTTCAGCATTCACACTTGTGCCCACCTCAACCCCAACCCCAACATTCTTTTTTTGTTTGTACCAACCAAGATTTAGTATTAAACATCACAAATCACAAGATGTCATAGCCCTGCTGTACACTGCATTGGTCAGGCCGCACCTGGAGTCTTGTGTGCAGTTCTGGAGGCCTCACTTCAAAAAGGATGTGGACAGACCGGAGAGGGTGCAGAGGAGGGTGACGAGGATGATGTGGGGGGGCTGGAGACCAAGCCCTATGAAGAAAGGCTGTGGGACTTGGGAAATGTTTAGTTTGGAGAAGAGGAGGTTGAAGGGGGGACATGATTGTTCTCTTTAAGTATATGAAAGGGCTGTCACTTAGAGGAGGGCAGGTAGCTGTTGCTGTTGGCAGCAGAGGAGAGGACTCATAATCATGGGTTTGAATTAAGAGCGGGAAGGTACTGGCTGGATATTAGGAAAACCTCTTTTACAGTTGTGCAACAGTGGAATCAGCTGCCTTGGGAAATGGTGACCTCCCTCTCCCTGGCAGTCTTTAAGCAGCCGCTGGACAAACACTTGTCAGGGATGCTTTAGGCTGATCCTGCACTGAGCAGGGGGTTGGACTAGATGGCCTCTATGGCCACTTCCAACTTCTGTGCTTCTGTGATTCTATGCATTCCTCCTAACCATAATTTCCCACTTAAACCAGGTTTTGCAAAATAACATGCTGGTTTAACATGCTCATTGCGATACAAACTCTGGTATATAAGGTGGGCAGCAGCAGTTTGCATGGTGGTTCTGAGGCAGGGTTGCCAACTTACCTGCTTGTGGCAGGAGTTCTCCTGCCAATGGCGCCATGTCCCCCACACTTGCTCAGTAGAGCCACAAGGGGAAAAAATGGGGATGGGGACGGCAATGCACATCCTTTCTGGGTAACCATGTTGCTCACTGCTTCCCCTCCCCGTGCCCCACCACAAAAGCTCCTGGGTGCTGAGGGCAGAGGCCTGGCAACCTTAGTCACAAGAAGTATTGCAGGTTCTACCACTGAGCACCATTGAAGGTGGAGGTAAACGTGATGCCATTACCAGGGGACATCAGGAGGTGGTGACAGAGTGGCTCAGAGCCCTTCTGAGGTGCCCAGGAGTTAGGAGACTCCCTGTGTCCCGTCACATGAGCCTTGCTAGGTGTGGCCCATGCTGGCATGCACAATCAATGCATAAGCTGCAAGTCTGCTGATCCACGTAACAACCCCTTTTTGAATATGGGCAACAGAAAGACTTATTTTTTAAAAAAAAGTTATGCCACCATCTCTCTGCAGACTCAAAGGGGCTAACACCACCGCAACAGGCTGAAAGGGCACAAAAGCAGATGCCCGACAACAAGATTTTTTAAAAATACAAGATAAAAAACAAAACTTAAAAAGCAATACAAATTTTGCAAAAAGTTTAAAAACAGCTATACCGATGAGACACAAGCTTGCAGATAAAAAAAACCCACCACCAAATCTGACCATTTTCCTATTACATATTTATACACACAAGCAGGTACTTGGGAAAAAAATTAAAAAATAAAGCAGAACGTTAAAACAAAATTCATTTGCAGGTAAAAACACCGGGTGCGGCCCAAGCTGCTAATGCTCAGAATCAAGTTTTCACAGTTGTGTCAATATTTTCCTGGAAAAGCTTAGTCTGTTGATACGAAGATAGCACTGCGATTCAAAGGCTTCTTAATGGCCAATTAATTTGAGGGCTAATTGCTCGAATACTTTCCACGCTGTGCAGGCCTCCACCACTATTGCTGGGTTGTGCAAAAGATATGATGTGCTTTTATTGAATTTAAGACGTCTGTTGCAGTATTGTTAGAGACGGATGAGCGGAGAGAGAAAGGGGCATTACTTTTCCACAAAGGAAACAGGACCTACTGCATGCAAGGTGAACGGACCCTGGTGTTTGGGATCTGGTGCCAGAGAGTACCAAAACATGCCATGCACTGACTCCAGAAACAGCCTACCCTTTTGGTTTGCTTTTCATAAAATAAGGGTCGCTTACCAAACAGTAATGGATATTCAGCTGGTTTACAGTCATACAGTCACCCACTTTAACATATTCCAGCCGGCCCGTGACTTGTCTGCACTCTGGTTCCACACCTAAAAAGGCAAGAACAAAAGTTCCCTCAGAACATCTGGAGAAAAAGACACACCAGGGATGGTTCTCCAGCCAAGACACCCACGGGACGGCTTGGCCAGAAGAAGGAGGGCACTGATCCCGTGCAGAAGCTCAGCTCCCTCCCAGCCATGAGTGCACGGAAGCGACTGGCATCTCCTCCTGGACCCATGCTGTCGCTCACCCAGTCTGAGCCAGATAGACACATGTGGCATTGCCGTGGGGTCTCCTCTTGAACCAGACCGGTTGTGGTGCAGGCTCAGATGCTATGGGGTACCTTTCTGGGGCAAGAAAATACCTTGAAGCAACTCCCCCCACCCAGTATATTTAATGTTGCATATTACAGCCATGAGCTTTCTGCTGTTCTTCAGTATACACTCATAGTAAAGCATTTGACTTGTCGCTGCAAACTTAGCTGAAGGACTGAATAGTCAGTTTTACCCTGTAATTAATGCTAGATACTATGAGTGAATTCACGTGGGCTGTCAACACGGCGACAGCCATGGGAGCAGCTTACCCTAGGCGATCTAGCTACACTGGCCACTGAGCTGGGATTGGAATGCTCATGGGATCAAATGAATAAGTAAAATAATCTGGTGAGGCAACAAAGCCTCACAGGAGCCCAGCTGATGACTCTCTCTCTCTCTCTCCCTGTATTTTTCATATGTCTGTGTGCATGTATGCGTGTGACTGAGTGAGGGTGTGTGTAGAGAGGCCCTACTGTTTCCTCTCTGTAGCCCATAGGACATCATTATAGTCAGTGGCCAGTAGACCTGGCCTCTGTCTACTCCACTATCAGCTCTTAAAGTTATCATCAGCTGTTAGATGGTGCTTCTAGTCCCTTTAAAATTTAAGGGGACAAGAACTTCCGGTTTTCGGCACAACAAGAACGGATGGCTCCGGGACTTGCTCCCATGAAGCCACCAGATTACTGGATCTTTGAGAGGAGTTCGGGAGCCTTAAAATCAACACAAAACATTTTCAAAGCACACACCCCCAACGTCTACTTAAGCTGCACCATCAGATTAGGTTTACAGGAATCTGCAGCACCATCACGTCACATGTAGCATCATGACATCATCCATTGAGTCATGTTGGTTGCCTCGACCCAACGGATTAAGTAGCAGTGTGTGCCGAGGTCAGGCAGGTCAAAGAAGAAAGAAAATGGCACAGAGAAGAGCGGCACTGAAGCCTTGTCAATATGTTTGGACCACAAATGTCGAACTTTTCTGAAAATGAGAGGCATTTCTTTAAACTTTCAAAACCTAATCAGGGTGCTTGTTTATAAAGCACAGGGACTGCAGTTCTACACTCAAGATTCAGCAATGATCTCTGGTACAATCAACCAGGACATTGTGGAGGACAAATTCCGGGCAGATTATGGCCCTGTAGTCTAGGCCTTCCCCAGTGCATTTTTATTTTCATTCCATTTATTCCATTTTCCCTTACAGAGCACCTAAACTCACAGTGCACCCCCACATATTTATATATATCTGTCTAAGTAGTCACTTTCTGCAAGATTACGGCTCCTTGCCTTGCTAGGGCTTCATGTTTCCTCTGGGATAAAATAACAACAACAACAACAAAGCTTCCTGATTCGGACAGTGTTTCTGGCTGCTGGGTGGCAAAAGCCAGCTCCGCTTTGAAGGATTTCATCACTCCGTTTGACAAAACTTGTCCAAGAAGAATGGAGACGCGGAGAGCCACAATAGTTGACACAAGCCCCACCACAAAATAACTGTCAGCACTGCGCTCGTCTTTTCTTTGCACCTGGCTGAGAGAGGTTTCATCCAATTGCACCCAGCTTGCTTACCTGTTTTCAATGCGTAAGATACAATGGAAGGACACAAGCCACTTCCACATGAACGTTTTCAAAGAAAAAAATATAATCAGATGGGGGGGAGGAGTAAGGAAGTTATTAAGGGAAGATACTAACCTGTCGCTTTCAAAATTAAAAAAAAAAACAGACTCCAAGACAAGTTTCAACCCACACTTGAGAAAAACTGGAGACAAATGATCAGGTCTGCCTGTCTAAATATTGCAACATGCCAATTCCCAGCTTTCCAACATTTTAAGGCCAGAGTCCAAATTATACTTTCCCTGGAAATGTCATGGGGCTGGCCAAGAGGCGTGTCCCATGGTTCCCAGGTGTGCGCAGGTCTGATTCAGATCAGGGCTTAGACTTTTGCCTGCTCGTGCTGTTTTTCCAGCCTCCTATTTTCCCTATTGAGAGTTCCGTGGGTACTTTCGAATTACATGTTACTGTAATCCAGTGGGTCAAATAGCATGCTCTCCTGGGCCTTCAGGTCAGCAAAATGGCTGTGTTGGGAAACTGCCACCCCTTCTCCACACATTCCACAACCCTAATCCAGCTCAGACCTGCATGCACCTGGGAAGCATGGAACAACCAATGCTTGCCACTTGAACTGACCTGAGACAGCACCAAAGAAAACATGGCTCTTTTGGATTCTCTTTTCCTCGCTTGTGTGTTCCTGTTGCTTCTGGGGGTGGTGTCTTTTCTGGGCATGTTTTGTTCTCTTTAGTGGTCAATTTGATATTACATTGCCTTATGTCCAGTATAAAAACCTGCAGCTTAAATCTGCAGAGAGATATGCTGGACAGACAGTGATGTAACATCAAATCGGCCACTAGAGGGAGCAAAACACATGTGAAAAAGAAAAAAAATATGAAGCAATAGGGACACACAAGCGAGGAAAATGAGAAAGCAGAAAAACCCATTAAGACATAGTTGAACTCTTGATGGAATGGGGCTATGAAGAGAGGACCAAGCTAGATTCTCAATTAGGGTAATTAGGGGCACATAACAAGATGATTCCCACCCCCAGCAATGTCCTCAAGTAAACCTATAAGCAGGGGTGCTTCTTAAATCCTCCTTGTTTGAATTTCTCTGGAAGTCTTCAAATGGCCTCTGCCGAAAAACATCCTTACTGAATTTTCCCAGTACATTCCAGATGCCCTTATGCATACAACTGGTAACTACCAGGCCAACACGCAAAATGCCACAACTATTTTCATCATGAATGACTAAGGCTGCACCTTGATATTCACTTTGAAAATCGCAATCTGGTGCAGATCAACAAACTATCAAATCATCATCATCTAGCTGAATATTTAAACTGGATAGGATCCTGCCTAGATTTCCACAGGCATGGGACCGATGCCCTCCTCCCATTCCCTCTCCCCAAGCTATTCCTGAGTGTCTCCCCTCCCCCCAGGAACAGCATTCCAGTGGGCGTTTTAGGCTGCCATGGAAGGAACTGATGAAAGAAATTTAGGCAGGATCCAAGCCATTGGTGTTCTTCCATCTTCTTGGTTGATTCTTGAAAGCACATGAAACTGCCTTATACTGAATCAGACCCTTGGTCCATCAAAGTCAGTATTGTCTACTCAGACTGACGGGGGCTCTCTAAAGTCTCAGGCGGAGGTCTTTCACATCACCTAGTTTCAAATCATTTAACTGGAGATGCCAGGGATTGAACCTGGGACCTTCTGCATTCCAAGCAGATGCTCTGCTATGGAGCCACGGCCCCTCCTTCTTCCTCTTAGCACCTTTTCCCTCCTTCTCTGCCCATACTGTTGTCAACCTCATTTCCTCACTCAGCCATCAATCCTATTGGCTGTACTGACTCATGTGGTTTTAAGGGGCACTGAGGGCAATCCCAGCAAAAATGGCATAGTGAGGATTACTGCTGAAATGCTGCAAATGTGTTCACAAGCCCTGCTAAGCGACTGAAAACAGAAGGTGCTTTTCAATGCTCAGGAAAGAAAACACCAGAATGGGTAGGTAGCTTGAATGTGGCCCTAAAACTAGCAACCCTAATATTTGTCTTAGACTGTCTCAACTCTGGATCCGCAGAAAACAAAATCTACCTTTGAATCTGTCCAGTCAGAAACCGAATGTCGGCCAAATGTGAGACTTTCAGAAATATCCAAGTACCAGCAAAAGTGCTCCATGGGCAAAAGAAATGCAGCATTGCCAGGGGATTCCCACCTTGCCTTGCTGTTTATTTTCTGCGGTATTTTCCTCAGTTAATTAAAAATCTCTCTGAGCCTTTCAAATATGATGTTGACATCTGTTTTATGTAAAGGTTAATTGACAGTTTTCAGTAGCTGTCCTTGTGCTTTAATCCTGGAAGGCAGATAAAAGGCCTCTTAATTAAATTACCTGCCGAACACTCTTCAGTTGATAGTCTATTATATCAAGAGCTCCAACGACTTTTATTTCTTAAAACCGGAACTTGCTGATATATGGATAAGCAATGGCAGGGAGCGAGCTTGGAGTTCACTTCCCCAAACTGGGGTTTTGTTACAGCAATTACTGCGGCTACATAGGGACTGGCGGCAGGGTGCCCCATCTTTTATTTATTGCCACACAAACAGAACAAAAAGAAAGAGGAGAGAGACAGAACCGAGGGCGGGAGAGGTGCTGACATTTTGACCTTCCAAAGGAAGGATAGCTTTCAGAACTGGAGCAAATCCTGTCTATCATTATCCATCACATAATTTGGCAACCTAAGCCTTTATTTAGGGTCAGGGTGAACAACTAACTGGGGAATGACCTGGGGGGTTGGGAATAAGGGGGGAAACTACACAGTGCTTGAAGGAATATAAAGTCTTTTTACAGACTTTTCATAGCTGATGCACACCTTTTTTGTGGGTTCAGATCAGAAGCATTGGTTCACTCTTGCACCCTCCCCTCCAAAAGTTTTATTTTGAGGAGACACCAGAGGAAGGATTACTACCTTAGGAGGAACAAAGTTGGAGTCCAGTGGCACCTTTAAGACCAACAAAGTTTCATTCAAGGTATGAATACAGAGGTGGCTCTACTGTGAAACTAATGAAGCTTAAGGTTCAGGGCACCCAATCCCAGGGGGCCCCCGAAGCAACCTTTTTTTTAATGAGTGAATTTTTCAACAAAAATTAATGGAGTTTTTAAAGTGTTTGTTATTAAAATAAGGCTATTTTAGTGACAGAATCATAAGCCAGTGTGTTGAAGTACTTCATATTGACCTTACAATGGAGCATGCTCAGCGTTGTGGCTTCCCCTAAAGTGGGCTGGTTGTTCCCAGCAGCCTAGCAGTTCAGCCTGGCCCAGGAAGAAGCAACAGCACCATAAGGGTGGGGAAAGGCCTGCACAGATCTCGTTGTTTCAAGGCCTGCTTTGGATTATTGCAGGTAAATTATTATTATTTAGAGCTGTTGCAATACATGTTTTTAGTATTCTGTTTAATGCTTCTGAGGAGTTTGGCCTGGCCCAGGAAGAAGCTGCACCATAAGGGGAGGGGAAAGGCCTGCACAGACCTTGTTGTTTCAAGGCCTGCTTTGGATTGCTGCAAGTAAACGTTGGTAATCTGTGCAAGTATTAGAGATCTTTTAACACAAAGGTGAAGTGGGATTCAGGATCCGAGTGAGAAGAACTGCAGCCTCCCAGATACAGCCTTTCACAGACCTTAGGGTGCCTGTTGTGGGGAGGGGAAGGGAAAGGAGTTTGTAAGCAGCTCTGAGACTCTCTTGGGTAGTGAAGGGCGGGGTATAAATCCAATCTCTTCTCTTCTAGTATCCCCCTACATACAATATGGTGTAGTGGTTGGATATTGGTCTAGGACCAGGGGACCCAGGTTCAAATGATCATACTACCATGATGTTCTTGGAAGCATGGCAGGATTTTAAAACAATCTAATCAATCAATAAATAATTGACTTAAACCAACAGGCAGAATGTGAATGAGCTAATGATAAAATTGTTTAAGTCCTATTGATATCAAATAGAAAGTTAGTGCTTCTCTTTTGACTGTTTATCTATGTACGTTTCAGAGGGAAGAACACTCTCATAACTAAGAAGGCATTGAAATGGCATAAAATCTTCACATTTTTCACTATTCTCATGCCTGGAGGTCAAGCCAAGAATGGGCAGGCAGTCTTTTGTTAGATCAGTTTAAGAGGTAGGTAGGTAGGTAGGTAGGTAGGTAGGTAGGTAGGTAGGTAGATAGATAGATAGATAGATAGATAGATAGATAGATAGATAGATAGATAGATAGATAGATAGATGATAGATAGATAGATGATAGATAGATAGATAGATAGATAGATAGATAGATAGATAGATAGATAGGCAGGCAGGCAGGCAGGCAGGCAGGCAGGCAGGCAGGCATAGAGATATAGATAGATATGGTGTTAATTCAGATTTGAAAAAACATATTGTTTCATGATGCAGTTGTGAACAACTTCACAGGAATAACCCACCATAAATGTGTAGGTCTAAACAGTAACTTGGATTAAAGTGTGCTCTTATTCTGATTAACAAAATTGGCTGTCTCGTTTCCCCTTTACTCCTGGTACCCATAGAGCTATATTCAGAAATGTGGTATAATTTTGTCCTTTCTCAAAAAGAAGACTTACATGTTTCACAGCAGGTGTTGTCAACCTTGGCAATTCTCCCCTGCAAAGAGAACACATCTCATTTCAAACAGGGTTTTCTCTCTCTCTCTTTCTGCACTTTCCCTCTCTCACTGTTTATTCTGCAATCTGTCCCTGGAACGTGGAGTTGCTGCCAAAACCGGCAGCTCCATGTCAAGTACCTTCTGCAGTTCTAAAACATCTGGCATATATTCCCCCATGTTTTAATGTTGTACTGTTCCCTGCCAGCATCACTGGCTTCCACTGGTGGGCCAATGACATTTTCAATGCAATGTAATGCTACCAAGAAACAGGATAATAGAGAGATCAAGCAGAAGACCTTGACACGGAGCTGCCGTTTTTGGTGGCAGTCCTGTGTCATTTGCAAGGCTTAGTTCTGCTCTAAGAAACAGGAGCTATCAACCTGCACAGTCAGTCAATCCTACAGCTCCTACACTGAGGCTGGTAACCCCTCTGTGGCCCTATCTGCATCTAGCATTTGTTCCGTTGTTTTACCAAACCCACGCTGGAACAGAAATTCCCCTCTATACTGCATGCCACTTTCACTTTGATTGATTGTTGGATGTTATGGCAGCATCCAGACTGCACGCCGCTTTCACTTGGTTTGATCTCTTGATTTTATGGTAGCCATCTGCATAGATTTATGGCCATTTTATGGCCATTTGGGGTGACTCTGCAGTCAGTAGAGTATTGGCCCCGGGTATCTGAATGTGGTTTTGAGCCATACCTTTTCCTGTTCCAGTGTAGGTTTGGTAAAACAGGAGGGCAAATGCTGGATGCAGATTGGGCCTGTGACTCAATGTAAAGAGTGAAACGGTTTTCAGTCTCCCTTCAATCTGTCAGGGACTGTTCTCTCCTAATGAAACCAGCCACCCATACAAAGGTAGGTGGCTTACCTGTGCTTTGAGTGGTCATCTAAGCAGCCACATGCTTGTGACTCTGCACAGGACAACTCTGGAACCTTCCAGAGCTCTTTTGCCAAGGAACAGTCAGGGATGCTCCTCCTACTGAGCATAGACCAGCCCCCTCTGTATCCACTTGGCTGTTGGTGCAAATGCCTTCCCACTCAGTTCTTTCTAGCTAGCCAAAGAGTTATCAGTTATCAATGAAAGGAGAACTGTATGAGCAGAGGATGAATATCAGTTGCAGTAAAGTAACCCACTTTTCTTCTTTGGGGTCTCTGTGCAACCCCACAACTGGGATGCTCCTGATATTAGATGCTGACTTTAATTAGGCAAAGTGCTATGCAGGAGGATAGCTCTCCTGAAGCCAGTATTTTCCTAGATGCTTATGTACAGAGCCTAACGTTTAACAAACGTGGACAATATGGCCCATTCAGCAACCCTGCGGAGGAGAGTGGGATAAGTTAATCAGGAAAAGGCTGGTGATGTGGACACATCTTGAACAGAGTGGCCCTTTAATTTTGTTGGGCATAGGCTGTTTCAACATCTAGTAATATAGAAAGTCACTGTCAAGGACACTGGGAAGAGACATGCTCAACAGTACAGGGCATTCCATAGCAGACAAAAGCTACATAGCTTTCAGGTAGCTGAGAGTTCTTCAGCCATTTTCCAAAGTTCCAAGGTTTGTAGGGAATTTCGTTCTCACTTTTAGAATTCAACAAGCTCTCTGCAATAATGACGTTGGCCAGAAAACTGATAAAGAACAATGGGTTTTCTATGCATGCTAGGGCTCTTCCTTGGGTTTCCACCTGCGCAAAAGACCATAGCATGCCACTTGTGCTAAGTCAAACTTATTGTACTCCCCACTTGCAATTCCACTTATGCAAGATCTTGCACAACCAATTTCTGCGCACTGTAATATAAAGGTTGGAAAGTGCCAGGTGCTTGCCACGAGATCTTGCACAAGTGGCACTGTGCTAAGTTCATTCACATTTCCTCTTGCACATTGCTAGATCCAAGCCAATATCTTTTAGAAGAAACTCCAGCAATTTATGATGCAGTTCTTCCCTCCCTCTTCTGCCTTTACCAGTGCCTGAATTTAAATTGTAAGCTCCCTGGGGCAGGAACATGTCATCATTATTATTATACTCTGTAATGACAGATTAATTATATTGCTTGCCAACAAAAGCAAATGGGTAATGCTGCAAATGGCAACATTTGTTGCTCAGGTGATAAAGGCTTTGCCAAAATTATCCACTGTTAATGTGGCTGATGGATAAATTTATGTTTTATACAGGCTGACTGTTTGAATTGTCACTGTTTTTACCTTAAATTGCTGTTGTTGTTACAATCTTAATAAGTGTTTATAAAATTGTAATGGATACTAAGAGTTTTGATTGTTACTACAATTTTTGTATTACAGTTTTAACTTTTTTGGTATTTTGGTGTTTCCTGCTAAGGTTTTAAGCTAATGCAATAAAATTTATGGATGGATGTATACTCTGTAAAGCACCACTGTATAAACAATAACCACAATCTGTTGAAACATGTTCCGTATGCCACTTGGTTTACGACTTACTCCTTCAGCCAAGCATTTATTGGAGTCAAACGGTGGGCACCCGGTGATTCTCTTTTCCCATATGACCTCTCCTTTCTCATTGATTTTACAAGAATGGCTGTCACACCCGTCTTGGATTGTCTCATTTGGCTGAAAAAGATTTCGGAGCCATTAGTTATACCCCCAAAAAATGTAATTTTAATGAATCACACTTTTCAAGAAAAACCCTACAAAGACAGCGGATATCAGCAATGAAAAAGGAGTCTAAAAATTCAGAAACATGTCTGATGTAGATCCAAAGACCTGGGTGAATCCATTGTAGTCCATTCATTTTCCTTTTTTACTAGCGTATGAGGCAAAACAAAGCTATGTGCAATTCCTAAGATCTTGTAGAAGGCTGAACTCATTAAGAAAAAATAGGGATATTTCTGGTGTACCACTGTGTCTTAGGCAATATGCAGATCTCTAGATGCAGAGAGAGGTCACTGAGCTCCAACATCCTCCTACCTGACTGTGAATAGGAGACAAAAATTTAAACAACATGAGTCTAGTCTTAAAAGATAGCTGAGTGAAAGTGTGGAGAATGACCGGAAGCCTCCATGACACAAACCGGTGGATGCGGCATTATGTTGGTGGCACAACATCAGAAGCCCCACACGTGGCTCGAGCAGGGTTGCCAGCCTCAAGGTGAGGCCTGGCTATCCCCTGGAATTGCAGTTAATCTCCAGCCTAGAGAGATCAGTTCCCCTGGAGCAAATGGCTACTTTGGACAATGGAATCTGTGGCATTATGGTCCTGCCCCTCCTCAAATCCCACCCTCCCCAGGCTCCGCCCCCACATCTACAGGAATTTCCCAAACCACCACTGGCAACCCTGGGCTTGAGGGCTCTGACCAGGCCTCTGCCTGACTCATAGGCCTCCGTACCACCTGAAGAAGGAACGAGGCATGTCAAATGGAGTCCTGTGATGTCACAATATACTTTCTCCTGTAGCAACTTAAGAAGGCCTTCCAAATATTTTCCCATTTTGACTTTGCAAAAGAATGCAGTTTTTCACTTCAACACAATAAAATATACACAAAAAGTAGACTTTAAACTTAACTCAAAAGACCCCAAACCCAAAAGACAGTATTATTTTTTTTCCCAGCATGTCAAGAATTAATTTCAAAGGTGGTTCTGGCTTCTTTCTTTGTTTTTATGTTGCAAAAGGAGTGCAACTGGATGTTTTTGCAGGATAAAAAATAGAAACCTCTTCAAAGCTAGCCCTTTGAAAGAAAGAAAGAATTGAAAGAATTCAACGTTAACATTGAAATAATGTTAAATTGGTGGTAGAGGGAGACGCCCACCAATTCGGAGACAGATGTATGAAATCAGCTGACCTTCAAGTTCCGTATGGTCCTATCCCTCAGCCGTATAGTGCACATCGTTGGCAAGCATCTACCACAGCAGGAGCCAGGGATGGTTTCCGTTCTGTAATTCTGCAGTGAAAGAAAAACAACCATTACTCTGAAACCTTGGATCTAACATAGAAAATAAGCTTGTACGTATTAGCACAACCATGCTATCCTAGTTTGCAATTTAGTATGTTTTAGCATGGAGTTCTCTCAACTAAAACGTCTGTAAAGTGGTGCGCACGTTGCTAAAGAGAGTCTTCTGAGATGTGCTCAGACCAATGGGACATCTCTCTATGGAAATGCTGATGCTGATCTGAACCTCCTTAACCCTCAGTTTACCAGGTTAATAGTGATGCTGAACCTCGGGCTGTGGTCGCACACACTAAATAATCCACTTTCAGTGCCCTTTCCAACTGGATTTTGTGAACTGGCAAAGTTAAGTTGGAAAGCACATTGAAAGTGGATTGAAAGTGGATTATTTAGTGTGCATGACCACAGCCTAGGGACAATTCTACATTGGCTTTTCCCTCCATTGTTTTACCAAATCCACCTTGGAACAGAAATTCCCCTCTGCATTGCATATGTGAAAGTGCCCTACTACACTCAGTGTGGGGTTCTCTTTGAAAAGAATTTGGAAACTTCTGCTAGTGAAGACCAAGAAAACCAGAATGTTAAAGGGGCTTTTTTATGTGCATGTGGAAACAACAGTTTAGGGTTTCCAGTGTTGTGATGTGAACTTATCCAAGGGAAATCTGTCTTCTTTATGATCATTAAGATCATATTTCAGTTGGGCTAGCCACAAAAGAAATCTCTAAGTATTTCTGGAGGGGATTATAAAACAATGTATCTGAGGGCAATATGGGAAGCTACCAAATGCTGAGTCAGACAGGGTTGCTGACCGCCAGGTGGGACCTGGGGATCCCTCGGAATTACAACTTCTCCCCAGACTGCAGAGATCCATTCCCCTAAAGAAAATGGCTGCTTTGATGGATGGACTTAGTGGCATGCCACTCTGACTAATCTCCCTCCCCTCACTAAACTCTGCCCCCCAAAATCTCCAGGAATTTCCCTACCCAGAGGTGGCAACCTTAAAGTTAGACCACTTGTCCAGATCCAACGGGCGGTGGCTCTCCAAAATCTCAGAGGCAAATCTTTCCCATCCTCACCCTGCCTGAGGTCCTTTGGGATGCTAGAGACTGAACCTGTGACTTGCTATGAGCAACACTCATGGTTTGATACTGACCCTCCCAAAATCCATCCTAATGTTTATAGCTAAGGGTTTTTAAAAAGTGTACATGGAGTTTGCAGAGTGCAAAAGAAAAAGGCCATGCTTAGAGTAACGTGTTATCTGATAGGTTTGTCACAGTTTTCTGTGGACCACATGGATGCGCGTCTGGCTTCGCTGCCATGCAACATGCAGGAAGGCTAGCTTCTCCAGATATAATCAATCAATCAAAAAGGATAGCATTATAGCCTTTGAAAGCTCTTTGAGGGTTGTGTGAAATTATATTATTCACAGCAAAGGCACTTTATATCTGGAGCTGGTATGGAAACTATTCACACGATTCAAGGCATCGCATAATATGTGTGATGTGATTGGCTCCTATTGATATAAGAGAGACAGTGCATGTCTTCATGACTTTTGGCAAAGTTTATGAAGAAAAATATGTGTCTTCTAGCAGAGGGGTGTGCACACCACGGTTTGGAACAGATCCCAGGCAATCAAAAGCAAGTAGGGCTGGTCAGCCATAACATTCTCCCTTACCTTGGGGCAAGGTTCGCAGGTAGTTTTTTCACATGTCAATTTGTATTTCAAAACCAGTCCCCTTTGTAGGTTGCACGTGCAGTCGGTGCATTGATCCAGTAACACACTTTTCCCAGGCTGGAAGATCAGAACAGGTTTGCAATTTAGTTGTGATAGCTGTTCCTCATCAAATACATCTAAAATGGGCCGTTCTCCACCAGATGAACAAAATTAAACTGTACAGCCTCCAACTTGCTTTCCCTGGACAAGCCAGACGTAAACACTTCCATATTTCATTTGATTTGAGCTCATATTTAATTTGGTTTGAGGCCCTTATCCATCTTTTCCAGGTTGAGCAAGAAGATCGTGATGTAATGGCTGAGAAATGAAATGCCGGTGCCATCCAGCAGCCAAAAGACAAAATGAATACTCAGATATTAAAGGGCTACATGGTCATCCCGACCCCAAATGGTGCTGATGTGAAACTCTGACTTTTCTCCAGTCTGCCAAGCAAAAATTATCAACACAGCTTTTGTGCCTGTTTGTTTCTTTAAGAAAGTACTATTTCTCTGCTTATAGTCTATGAATATACAACAGACTAGGGCCTTCAGTCTCTCCGAGCCTACAACCTGTCAAGCCAAAATTGAATCAGAGGAGAGTCCGCTTTTCATGGTTTGTCCTCAACCAAAATGACACACAAGGTGCTAATCCACCCATCCTCTGAGAAGCCTTCCTCCAATTTAAGCGGCTCTTCCTCCAATGGAAGAACCATTGAATGAATGAATGAATGAATGAATGAATGAATGAATGAACGAACGAACGAACGAATGAATGAATGAATGAATGAATGAATGAATGAATGAATGAGTTCAGACTGGCAATTTGCCCTGGTAGGTATCTGTTTCAGTGACGCTTCAAACCCACAGTAAACAGGGCACATCTACCTGGCGTCCCCCACCCGTAGCCAACACGCGCTGTTCCACTTCACTGCCGCATTAAAAAGATACCTGAAGAAACCGGTAGCAAATCCTTAAAGCACGCGTGCATCATGCGTTTCTCCGCTTCCGGGAAGTCTGAACACGCAGCCAAAAAGCTGGGAGAAACCCGCATTGGGCAGAAGGCAGCAGCAGTATGATTGGCCGTGCTCCGCTCTACTGCCCAATGCGGTGCCGGCGCTATGGGGTCCTCCCCCAATCGACAAAATGCGCTTATGTGCATGAGCGCTCAAGCACACATACACCCCTACACCCACAGCCGAATTAATGTGCCTCCGGGGCAGCAGTCTGAATGCTCCGGCGCGCCTCCTCCTGGTATGCTCCCGCAGCAGTCCGGGCTGTGTGAACGGGAAACCCCAGAACAGTTTGTTCCGGGGCTTTTTTGCCGCGACGGGCTCCCGCAGCAAATTGCCAGTCTGTCCTCAGCCAATGAATGAATGAATGAACTTTGCCCAGTGGAGGGCAGGATCCACCCTATAATATGGAATTGGGCACCTCTTATATGGAAAAGTATACAATGGTTGTTTAACAGCTTGTTTTAAAACAGAAAAGAATTCAGAACAGACTTTTGGTTTACTGCAACACACAGTTGTGTGTAACACGTAGTTCTGGCCTTAAATAAATAGAAAAATGCTCTCATGGATCACTGCCTCGATGTGGCAAAGGGGCTTGCATGGTTCAATGAGGCTGCAGGCTATGACATGGAGGGCCACCCAGGACAGACAGGCCACAGCACAGAACTCAGACAAAACATGATCCACTGGAGAAGGAAATGGCAGCCTACTCCAATACATTAGTCAAGAAAACCCCATGGACAGTAACAAAAGGCTGAAAGATATGACACCGGAAGATGAGCCCCTCAGGTTGGAAGGTATCCCATATGCTACTGGGGAAGAGCAGAGGGCAAGTACAAGTAACCCCAGAAAGAGTGAAGTGGCTGGGCCAAAGACAAAAGGACACTCAGCTGTGGATGTGTCTGATGGTGAAAGGAAAGTCCAATGCTGCAAAGAACAACACTGCATAGGAACCTGGAATGTAAGATCTATGAATCAAGGTAAGTTGGATGTGGTCAAAAATGAGATAGCAAGACTGAACATCAACATCTTGGGAATCAGTGAACTAAAATGGATGGGAATGGGCGAATTTAACTCAGAAGACCATTATATCTACTACTGTGGCCAGGAATCCCGTAGAAAAAATGGTGTGGCCTTTATAGTCAACAAGAGAGTGAGAAAGGCAGTATTGGGATACAATCTCAAAAATGACAGAATGATCTCAGTTCAAATCCAAGGCAAACCATTCAATATCACAGCAATCCAAGTCTATGTCCCAACCACTGAAACAGAAGCGGCTAAAGTGAACCGGTTCTATGAAGACCTACAACACCTCCTAGAACTAACCCCCCAAAAAGATGTCCTCCTCATCATAGGGGACTGGAATGCTAAAGTAGGAAGTCAAAAGGTAACTGGAATAATGGACAAGTTTGGCCTTGGAGAACAAAATGAAGCCAGGCAAAGGCTAAAAGTTTTCTCAAGAGAACACTCTGGTCATAGCGAACACCCTCTTCCAACAACCTAAGAGGTGACTCTACACATGGACATCACCAGATGGACAACACCAAAATCAGATTGATTATATCATTTGCAGTCAAAGATGGAGAAGCTGTATACAGTCAGTAAAAAAAAGACCTGGAGTTGACTGTGGCTCAGATCATGAGCTACTCATTGCAAAATTCAGGCTTAAGCTGAAGAAAGTTGGGGAAACCACTAGGCCATTCAGGTTTCACTTAGATCACATTCCTGATGAATATACAGTGGAGGTGAAGAATAGGTTTAAGGGACTAGATTTGATAGACAGAGTGCCTGAAGGACTATGGACAGAGGTTTGTGACATTGTACAGCAGGCAGCAACCAGCGCCATCCCAAAGAAAAAGAAATGCAAGAAAGCAAAGTGGCTGTCTGATGAGGCCTTACAAATAGCAGAGGAAAGAAGGATAGCGAAAGGCAAAGGTGAAAAGGAAAGCGTTACCCAACTGAATGCAGATTTCCAGAGAACAGCAAGGAGAGATAAGGAAGCTTTCCTGAATGAACAATGCTAAGTAAGAGAAGAAAACAATAGAATGGGAAGGACTAGAGATCTCTTCATGAAAATTGGAGAAATCAAGGGAACATTCCATGCAAAGCTGGCCATGGTAAAGGACAAAGACGCTATGGACCTAACAGAAGCAGAAGAAATTAGGAAGAGATGGCAAGAATACACAGAAGAACTATACAAGAAGGACCTCAATGTCCTTGACAACCACAACGGTGTGATCACTGACCTCATGCCAAACATCCTGGAGTGTGAAGCTTAGAAAACATTACTAACAACAGAGCTAGAGGAGATGAGGGTATCCCAGCTGAGCTATTCAAAGTCTTAAAAGATGATGCTGTTAAAGTGCTGCACTCAACATGCCAGCAAATTTGGAAAACACAGCAGTGGCCACAGGATTGGAAAAAGTCAGTTTATATTCCAATCCCAAAGAAGGGCAGTGCCAAGGAATGTTCAAACTATCTAGAATAGCAAGCTGGCACAGTTCGGCTCAAGGTTGTCCCTAGACAGGGAGGTATCTTGAAAAGAGTTACAATGCCTACGATAGAAAGCAGTTCACACAGCCATTCACACACCCCCTCAGGAATTTACCCCTTACAATCATGGCAAACTAAAGACATTGTAAGGATTGGGACTTACAGATTTTGAGGCGTTCATTAAGTGTGATCAAGCTATAAGTTTTTACAGGTTAGTTGCAGCCTGGTGGGGGCGAGCATTAATTAAAAGCACCTGGTGGCCTTGACCAGCTGGCATAGGATGCTTTTATCTGGTTGCTAGCCAGCAATGGGGATTAACCAGCAATGCCCTGATTGGCTAACAGGGGTCTTGAGGGCTGACAAAAGGGAGATGCCAGACAGTCTGGAGAAGTTAGCCATCAGGACGGCAGCAATATCAGAGAAGACTTGGATCAAAGCCTGGGAGGGCTTCAAGCAGAATACCAAGGACTGTTCCTGTCAGAATGGACTTTCTTTCTTAAGCCTTCAGGTGAGACACTCAAGTTCTAAGATTACCCCCACAGAGGGAAGCCTGCAAGTATTTAGTGGTTCAAAGACTCGGCCTCTGCTCAGCACAAGTATAGTGTTGTTGTTATTTTTCCATTGTTGTGATTTGTGAGTGGTTTCTGCCCAGCAAACACTCTTCAGTATTTGAACGATTTGAATAAATGCAGAGAGACTTCTTTTTATCTGCTTTGTCAGGAGTACTTGCTGAACATCTACGTACATCCTCGAAGGGATTCCAGAAGCTAAAAAGCCTTAACAAAGGACCAGGAGTGGACCCGGTGAGATCCCCGAGGGCTCCAGGTGGCTGTGAGTTCAGCGCCTGAGAACGGGAGAGGGCTTGTTTTTAATCCAGACACATATATCAGTTACTAATTATTTTTTTTTTTAAGTTTTGTTGGTCTTCTGAGATCCTGATTCCCTTCAGACAAATGTATAATGTTGAAGGGAGGGAAATCACATGGATGGGATTTATTGATTTCTACAGAGGCTTTGTAATATGTTGTGCTATGGCAATCCCTTTCCTAATTCAGTGGTCCCAAGTTTCCACGGAAAATCCCGATGCCTAAATCCTCGCTGGCTGGGAATAACGTCTGCAGTATTGAATTCAGTGGTTTGCCATTCTTTAAGTTGGAATCATTTATTTAGAAAAGGAAGTTTGGACTGCGTGCCTTAGCAGCATGCCAGAATCAAACACCCAGATACTGGTAATACCCCACATGTTTGGGACAGTTTCCAACTGGATCAAAAGCTGATATTATTTTTACAGGGACCAGTCCTGGATAGTAAAGCTCCATTAACAAGCAGGTTATTATGGGGGAGTTGGTAAATATATAATGAATGGATATTTTTTTTAAAGAAAAAAAATGCTTGTCAAATACACCTGTGAATACACTAAGACCCCTTACAAGGCCCTATCAACATCTGCTAACACACTGTTAGCCAACACAACCCATAAAAGTATCAGGCCTAAGAGTGCCTGTGTCTCCCTTGAACACCCCACTCAGCACAAGCCTGGGAAACCAGATGACGGTTGCAAGAGGATTCCAGTTGGTAAGTCAAGCCACCTGGTTGGAAGTCTACAGCACAGCTCAGAGCTGCAGAATGAACGCCTTCGAACCAAACTATGGGAGGATAAAGCTGGCAACTGGATACGAAGTGGAAATGTAAAGGGATTAAGGGTGGGGGGAGTGGCCACAGGAATACAGTTACGATAGGAGACTCCAAACGTGGAATTGTTCGATGAATAAGTTAACAGGGGCCAAGAAGCAGGGGTGAAGAAAGAAGACTGGGGGGGTATTCTCCTTGAATTGAAAATTAAATGTGGTTACGCAGAAATACATATTTCGACTGGGGCAAAGACCTCATAATTACAAAAACATGCATTTGGAGATTACTTTATATATACCTTATGTAAAGTAAAGATTACACATACGCACAGACACATATACACACACACAAACAGAAAAAGGAAATCTGGGGGAAACGTTAAATGTAACACAAAGACGGATAAGAAGTATTTAAAAGAAAATACTGACGGGTAAACTTGAACCAGGAAAGTGATATTACACAAAAGTGTTCCAATATGACAAGCTGCTCTTTAGCCTTCTACAATAAGGACAGGAGAAGAGCCCTGCTGGGTCAGACTGAAGGTTTGTTAGTCTCGAATCTTGGTTCTCACTGTGGTCAACCTGATCAGGAGACCCACAACCGCCTCCCCTGCGCTTCTCCACTCCTCCCACCTGCAGCTGGCACTCAAAAGGCACCCTGCCTCTGAAAAAAGAAGGCCAGGACTCCCCAGCATGGTGCCCATCAATGCTCCCTCTAAGCTATGGAGTCCTGTGAGCAAAAATTCTACTCTGTAAGCTACTGGCATTCAAGTTGTGAGCGAGCCATTTGGCTGCTGCATCAATTGGTTTGCCCTGGAGCCCTCCTTCCTGAGCTGAGACAAAAAATGTGTGAGCCGGCGGCTAAAAAACTGTGAGCTAGCTCACACTAACTCAGCTTAGAGGGAACACTGGTGCCCATGTGAAAAGTACCGAGACTGACGAGTGATTTCTGCTCTCACATACTTTGTTAGTTCAAGAACAAGACAAGTGAAGCCGGCTCGGAGGCCGGCTTTTATTCCCAAAGGAACCCACACCCCAACACACACAACACCCCGTGATTGGACTATTTACATTGATTGAGTTATCCCCTAGGATTCCGGCTCCCTGATTGGGAGGGAGCTAGGACCCTACTTTCCATTGTCCTCTGGAGCGAAGCTCAGGCACTTCGCCCGGCCACATGTCGGACCTGCTGAAACCCGTCCGAGCACATGGCTGGCCTGAGTACATGTTCTGAGATGGATACACTACACCATGGGTGCCAGAACACCCACTGACACTTTTCCTGAGGCCCACCAATCGTTTTTAGAGAGCAGATGGGTCTAGGTGGGGTTTATGCCTAGCAGGATTTCTCATTGGCCACTGGGGATCTTATCAGCTGTGTTGATTTTTAAACACATTGCTTTGACAGCAGCTGCCACCAAAGCACAAGAATCTTCACTGCATAACTAAAGGTAAGCTGTGTGTATGTAATAAAATATTTTTTGACAGTGTGTTCATAGGACAAGTCCTCCAGTTAAGCAGAGCTTCTAGAGATGCCAGCCTCCAGGTGGAACCTGGGGACTCCCTGGAATTACTGCTTATCTCCAGACTATAGGGATCAGTTCCCCTGGAAAAAACAGATGCTTTAGGGCATGGGTTCTATGGCGCCATACCCCACGGAGGTCTCTGTCCTCTCCAGGCTCCGTCCCAAAATCTCTAGGAATTCCCCAAGCTGGATCTGGCAACCCTACCCACCCATTCTTTGCTGGTGGCCAGGGGGGGCCTGGCTACCCTGTACCTCACTGAGATCCTTCCTCTTCCCAAACCCAGCCCTCCCCAGGCTCTGTCCCCAAAATCTCCAGGTGTTTCCCAACCCAGGGTTCCTGCCCAAAATGTCGAAGATTTGCTATTAGAGTTAAGCATAACCTCACTGCCGGACATTTTGTGGTTGGCTCTGCTTCCCACGGCAGCCATTTTGTGGTTGTACCCACCGACCTGTGTTAAAATTCCAAAGGTGCCCACAGACTCAAAAAGGTGGGGACCATTGCATTAGACCCTGCCCAATAACTCAGACAGACCTGTCCTCCATGGGTTGGGCCCTACCAACTTCCCCATGGTACAAGAGGGAGCAGAGGCGATCTTGCCAGATCCTCCTCCTTGGGGCTTTCCTCGTTGTCAAACCTCACTCCCAGCTCTGTTTGTCATAACAACAGGGGAAAAGGAAATTCCTATGGGGAGGGGAGTGACAGATGTATGTGTGAACCATTTGCTCTTAGTGGCGTAGCTTTCCCAAGGATGACACCTCCCTCTCCCCATGGGTGGGGCGGGGGATGCCGGAAGACTCTTTGAAGCCTGATTTCTTTGTAGATAGTGGGATACTACCTTCCCATGGGGGTGTAGATGTAGTGGTTAGGTGCAATGAGTGTGACGTGTGTGTGTCCTGCTATTGGGGAGGAGTCTGACTGAATTACCCATATTAACTGGGAACTGGCCAGAATTGTTAGTTCTGACACAAAGATGCTTTAACCTGGATCTTGATCGTTTTTCTCAATAAACAAATCTTTTGCTAAAGAGAGTGTTGTTGAGAGTAACTCGACCAGGGGTCTGACACTCATCCTGCGTGGGTTTTTGTCCATGTGGAACCCAAAACTTAGGGGGGGGGGGGGCAAAAGTGTCCTATCCTCCCCTGACCTGGCAGGTCTGATCTTGTCAGATCTCAGAAGCTAAGCTGTGGTTAGTACTTTGATGGGAGACTTCCTTGGAATATCAAGTCGGGAGGACAGAGGCAGGCTTTATTCAGCCACCTCTGAATATCCTCCAAGCCCCCAGTATGGGTCAGTCACCAGAAGTCGCCATGACTTCCAGGTGCATGCGCATGCATGTGCACACATACACACAATACAAAAAAAAAAAAGAGTCCCATCCTCCCTCTTGCACTGGTAGAAAAGATAGTTGGATCTAATGCTATATATTTGTCTAGTTCCTCTTCAAAGCTGTCTGGTCCCCATTTAATGATTTTTATTATTATTTAAGCACTTATGCTGTGACCCAGTATCTTCTCATGCATTGACTCAGGAATCCTTACAATGATGGGGTGGGAATTCAGCATGTAGATGCATCATTCCTAATAGGTATTCTCTCTATGGAGGAAAATATAAACATTAGAAAAATCCCCCAGTTCCCTTGTTACTTTAATTGGAATGAGTGAATGAATGAATGAATGAATGAATGAATGAATGAATGAATGCAGGGGTCTTTTTGGGGGGGGAGCACACTGGAGTGCAGCTCCGGGAGTTCAGGAGCCAAGCCTCGCCCCCAGCTGGGTTTCCCCATTGGAAACAATGGAGGTAATGGGGGCAAACTGTTTGGGTGCCCATAGAATTACGCCCATTGGTCCAATTGCTTTGAGATGTGGGGGTGTATGTGGGGAGAGGCTCTCGAAGCTACCCTGAAAGTTTGGAGCCTCTCCCTCAAACCCCCTCCCCCCCAGAGCTACTAACAGCACCGTGGGGAAAAGGTAACTTTTCCCCCCACCATAGAGAACAATGGAGGGAATGGGGGCAACCTGTTTGGGGGCCCATAGAATTGGACCCCCTGGTCCAATGTTCTTGAAACTTGGTGGGTATCTTGGGGAGAGGCTCCATCAGCTACCCCGTGAGTTTGGAACCTCTCCCTCAAACCCCTCCCCTCCAGCCCCCAGAATATACCCTATGTTTTCACCATTGACTTCAATGGCCCATAGGATATAATGGGGCCGAATTGCCGCTGAATTTCTTTCATTCCCTCCTTCTCTCCTTTTCCTCTTTCACTCCTTCTTCCCTTCTCTCTCTTCTTTCTTTCCCTCCTTCTTCTCTTCTCTTTTTTCCTCCTTCCCCTGTTTCCCTCCTTCTTCCCTCTCTTTCTTTCCCTCCTTCTTTCCTTCTCTTTCTTTCCCTCTTTCCTTCCTTCTTTCCTTCTCTCTACTCTCTCTCTTTCCTTCCCTCTTTCCTCCTTCTGTGGCCCAACTCCAGTGAGGTCAGCTGGGGAAGGGAAGGGGAGGCTTTTGAAGATGCCTCCCCCCCCTTTTGTTTCCCCTTCCAACATCACTTCTGGTGATGTCAGGGGGCATGGCATATGCTAATAGCCTAATAGCTCATTAGCATACCATATGCTAATGAGCTCCTGCAGCACTTTTTCTACAAAAAGACCCATGGATGGATGGATGACAGATAGATCCCTATGGAGGACAATGATGGAACTGTGAAAAAATGTCTATCTACTTTAATTTCATCTACAATCTAGAACATTCAAAATATTCCTTTTTCAGATCTGGCATATGAAGAAGTCACTATAGATAGACTAGATTACTTCGAACTATTGAAGTAACATCGTATAAGCTGGAGTTTTCTTAATATTTATGTTTTCCAGTTTTATAATTAGTGGTGGGTGAACTCCTTTTTGCCTCACAGAGAATCAGCTCTGTCTTTTCAAGCTTTCCAGAAGAACATTCAGAGCAAAAAAAGAGCATTTTTTTAGAGTTCTCTCCTAGTTCATAAAATTGGAGCAAGTTCACTGTTACAGTGTTATTGTTTTTAACAGCCCCCTCAATTTTTTCACCTTTTGTTCATTTGTCCACAGGCTTAAGACTCACTGTTAGCGATCAGAGGTATACTTATTTCAAAGCCGATATATTGAAAATTGATTTTAAAAATTCCACTGGATCCCCTTGAATCCCAAGTGAAAGATCCTTTAAACAGCTGATCTTACCCCGATAATGGTGCCGTTGAAAACACAGCCGTTCACAGGATCTGTAAGAGAAAATATGGGTTCTATTAGAATCACTGTAAAAATGGTGGCACCGGGGTAGCTAGGGCTGTTGAGAGCCACTTTGGGACCCCAACAAAGACTCCTTCTGGGGGCCTACTCAGACCCAGCCCAAACACCCCGTGAAAGTATAGTCCTGTCAGCACATGAAAGAAAGTTGAGGACAAACTCTTCTCTGAGCCACGCCAAGAGTTTCAGATTTAAGGTGCTTTCCAACAGACTATGCATGAGAACTAGAAATTAGATGCCAGCGCAGAAATATTGTCTCCCAGTTTTTGTTGGATTCTTTCTACATGTTTACCACAGTGGCATGAGGGACAGCAGCCTGTCTTTCTGTCACAGTGTAGCTCTGTTCCCAACGGGCAACTGGGAGGTTCCATCTGTCCACAGGAGACGTTCTTTTCCTGAACAAAGACTTCCTCATTCACGCGGACGCACTCTCGGATGACACATGGGTTCGAGGGGGATTGCCACTCTGAGCCGACCTATGGAGGGAAGACGCTATGAGAAAGGGGCAGTACCCCTTCCTTCAGAGGCACAGTAAAGCATCATTGTGTGGCCATTTTCTGCCCCTCCAGAGCTGCGGGAGAAAAACAAAACAAAAACATTCCCTTCCCTTCCTTGCCATCCACTGCAAAGCAACCTGAAATTCTTCCCAGAAGAGCAAGCAAGAGTAGGTGAACTTCACAAGCAAATCACTGGAGGGGAAGATGCCAGATCTGCAGAACATCCCCTCGGTCTGGAGCTCTTAAAACGAACAGCAGGTGTCAGACACAGATGACCCTCCAACCCCCTGAATTTCAAAAAGAAAAAAGTTTCTATTAGCCACATGAGAAGTAGTGCAGCTAAGCTCTGTGGCAGAAGTACATCAACGTCTGTCTGTTAAATCTGGTCCTAATTAGCATCAGGACACTGTTTCATATCTTGGGAGTGTGTAATCCATTTCCAGATCTCCCCAATGTCGTGTACTCAGTTTCCAAATATCAAGTACATTGATTGATTACCAGTGACACTGAGGACAGAAAAGAATAAAGTATTTGTATTATGACTTTCTATCAGCTTTCTAAACTGGGATTAAGGACTGTGTGCATTCTAGGGGCTCAGTATGTTAACCAGCTATGCCAGCTCATTAACCAGTTTATTAAATCAAATTGCATTTCAGCATGGAAGATAACTGAAAAGCATGTGGCTGTTTGTTTTAAAGTCATTTCAGGGAGGAAAAAACAGGAGGGAAAGCATCATTGTTGAAATCCACAAACTGTGCTAAATTTCCAAGAATAAGAACAATGTAAACTGAAGGGGGAGGGAATGGAATGATACTCTACAGACAGATGCAATGCTTTGAGGCATAATCCAGCCAAAGTCAAGTCTTTAAAAAATTCCACTGATTTTAATATGAGAGTTAAAACATGCATTGGATGCCCTCCCACTGAAGCCAATGGCGTTTAAAATTGTTTAACTCTGGCTGGATTGGGCCCGTGATCAGTAGAAGCACTTTAGAAATAAAACACCCTTCTTTGTAGGAAGCCATTGTATATCTCCATCGATTAACCTATTCAGATTTCTGGAACTCCTTTGCCTTTTAACAGGCATTTAGCAAAACTGAAAGGAAATTATTCCTGCTGTGAATGGTTTCTGTACTCTTCTTGGTTACTTTTGAATTCAACGTAATGGTATTGCTCTCCCTGCATTTCACTGCCTTTTAACCTTGATGTTTATAATTTGTTTCTTCATAATTTCATATTGCATGCATCTGCCCCATGGGGACGCACTACGTCCATCTGAAGAAGTGGACACTAGACCACAAAAGCTTGCGTTAGAATAAAGTCTTGTTATTTTTTAAAGTGCCACAAGGCACCTGTTTATTCAGGTTGAAATTAAACAGAAATGTAATGCCTGGGGGGGAGGGAGCCTCTTCTATAAGAAGAAAAACCTGACACTACATGGTAAACTTGACGTAAAATGTGACTTACTTGGTGCCAACGAACATCTTCATCACCCCGAGACCAAGGTGCCACTTCATCACACATTGTCTTGAGACATTTCCCACAGCATGCGCCTTCTTTTTTGACATACTGATGTCCCTGAGGAAAAAGAATACATATGGCAAAAAAGATATGAGCTGGAACTTAATTTTGCCAAGGCTAGAAGGATTAACAGTTTTCAACTTGATGTACACAAAATTCCTGTTGGAATCTAGTACTGGACACATAATTTGCATTCTTGGGAAGCCCGGCTATATTTTTTCTCCTTTCTTTATCAGTTGTGCATTGTCTTGCATATCAGTCTCTCACAGCCATGCTGTCTAATCTCTTAGGGGAGGAGGCAGGTCAGTGGCAAGGATCAGCTCTGGCTACCAAGAAATTTATGGACCTCTGTCAGTAAGTGTGGCTGTATGTGAGAGAGAGCAAGGAAGAAAGAGAGAGCACATAGAGGTGCATGGGCAAGCACATGGAGTAAAGTCCACAGATTTCTTTAAGACATTTCTACTCTCCCCAACCAACAGTTGACGGCTATAAATATAGAACAACAGCATTATGAAAATAACAAATCATTATTATAGGCCAGCAACAATAAACCCGAAAATGTTTACAGGAAAGCATTAACAGATCACCAAGGCAGCATGAAATGTTAAGTCTATAAAACAGAAGAATGTATAGATATTGTTTAACATTGACCTGTATTGCCCCCAAAACCCTGAAAGACCCAGGGGAGGCAGTGGGCTTCTTCATACTTCTTAGATGGCCTGCTGAGGTTCTCTTTCATGCTCCTTCCTCTTGTCAGGTGAGACCTATTAGTGACCAGGTTTGAGCTTTCTGTGGTGCTGATGGACTCCCCAGTATGCAACTGGGTCCACAAGGAGATCCTCCAAGTGACCACATGGCAAGGCAAGCTCTCTTGATTTACACAGCTGCTGACTGCATGGCTCTTTTTGCAAGGTTGTTGTTGTTGTTGTTGTTAATAATCCATTGCTGCTTAAACCTTTTAGACAGTTGTTTTTTAAAAAAAAAAATAGGAATGGAGTCTCTGTCAAGAGTTTGAACCAGGGCATGCTGATGGGGACCGAACTGGCAGAGACTGACCAAGAGAGAGATCTTGGAGTCATAGTAGATAACTCACAGAAAACGTCGAGACAGTGCGCAACTGCAATAAAAAAGGCTGATGCTACGCTGGGGATTATTAGGAAGGGTATTGAAAACAGATCAGCCAATATCATAATGCCCCTATATAAATCAATGGTGCGACCTCATTTGGAGTACTGTGTACTGTTCTGGTCACCACATCTTAAAAAGGATATTATAGCTTTGGAAAAAGCACAGAAGAGGGCAACTAGAATGATAAAAGGGTTGGAACACTTTCCCTATGAAGAAAGGTTAAAGTGCTTGGGGCTCTTTAGCTTGGAGAAACGACAGCTGAGGGGTGACATGATCAAGATTTGTAAGATTATGCATGGGATAGAACAGGTAGAGAAAGAGGCACTTTTCTCCCTTTCTCACAATACGAGAACTCATGGGCATTCAATGAAATTGCTGAGCGGTTGGGTTAGAACAGATAAAAGGAAGTACTTCTTCACTCAAAGAGTGATTAACACACAGAATTCACAGGAGGTGGTAGTGGCTACAAGCACGGACAGCTTCAAGAGGGAATTAGATAAACATCTGGAGCAGACGTCCAGCAGTGGCTATTAGCTACAAGGTATAGAATGGGACTCTGGGGCAAATGATGCTCTGTATTCTTGGTGCTTGGGAGAGTCAACAGTGGGAGGGCTTCTAGTATCCTGGACCCACTGCTGGACCTCCTGATGGCACTTGGTATTTTTGGCCACTGGGTGACAGAGTGTTGGATTGGATGGGCTGTTGGCCTGATCCAACATTGGCTTCTCTTATGTTCTTAACTTTGGCTCAAATCTCATGACAGCTATCAACTTCAGAATGGAAGCCTCAATCAAGCCATGGTTCTCACAGTCGCCTGTCTGCCATACAGGGCTAATACCTATTATTGGCGCATGGATGATTGAGAAAACGTGTGAAATAAATTCAGTACTTGAAATACTACGGATATAAGAGTTTAGCATTCAGAATATTGCTGTATTTATTTATTTATTTATTTTGTTTTTCACCAATTATAAAAGATACTTAGGGAGGGGAGGCAGGATATCCCCCGGGGGGGCCCAAATGGCTTACTTCTTTCTCTTCTCCTCCATTTTATCCTCAACAACAACCCTGTCAGGTAGGCTGGGCTGAGAAAAAGTGACTGACCCAAGGCGGAAAGAAGGAAGCCATTCCCTGAGAGTATCAGTCCACACATCAAAGGGAGAGAGGCAGAAGAGTAAACAGGAAGGAAACTCAGTTTGCCTGTCTATCTATCTGACTCTCTTGTAACCCCCCTGCAGTGGAGAAAAAGTGACTGACCCAAAGCCTCCCAGCAAGTTTCAATGGCAGAGTAGGGATTCAAACCTGCATTCCCCAGATCCTTGTCCAGTACTCTGACCACTGCCCCACCCTGGCTCCACATGTTTTGGGTCTCCACTGGGGCAAAAGACCATGGCCTTCTGGTGCCTTCTGGTGCCACACTGTCCAGCTAATTCATTTTACGCAAATCCTTTCTGCAAGAATTACTCCCCTTACCCTCAAACACGAGTCCTCCTTAACATCCATGTCTTTTTGATCTTTATTACTTCTAATGGCAAGGCCTTTTACGCTCAAACTGAACATCTGGGGAAAGACAAACTCCGCTGCTTCAAAGAAAACTGTCAGTCTGAAATACTGGAGATTAAATTGATAGCTTTCATGGCCAGTCTCTCTATGCTATTAATATATCATGTCCCAAAACACGTGGTGTGAACTCTCTAGCTTCACTGAGCAAAACCCTAGCCCAAAGAATGGAAAACAGCCAATAGTTAACTTAATTTACTCTAATAAAAATAATTAATATTAATGTAATGATTGATTAACATATGATTGGGGGCTGGTCAGAAACTGAAGCACCCTGCGTTAGCAGCAGCTATGTTATACACCTAGGTTCACCACTCCCAGAAAGCATGAATTAAAGGCATGCTGGCAAATCAAAATGTTGTCCTCTTCTTTGTGCGGGGCTTCTAAATTGCCACTTTCTGTTATAACAGGAATTTGATTTGGACAGACGCATGTAGAAATCATAAGGAAGAATCTCCCAGAGACATTAAAGTGTGGTCATCACTCCTCCTAGTGGCTGACCCAGCAACTGCAGCACAACAGGTTATCCTTAGTAAAGACTCTTCTGGATAAGTAGCTGGTGGAATTTCCTTGTTTCTTTAGAGCAGCCAGATGCCCGGCCTTTTGCCCGAGGCAGCCACAACCCAAGGCAAGTAACAATGACAGAAGCAGTTTAAAAATAATCTGTTACAATAACTAAAATGCATTAAAAACAGATAATCATAAAAACAGATAACCCAGAGCCCACTCAACCTGCCCCGTAAGTTCTTGTAAATAATTGCAGTTTACAGTCTCACCAGAAGGCCCCAAGGATAGGTGCCTGGCTCATCCGTTCCGGGAGGCTGTTCCATAGCAGTGGGGCAGCAACAGAAAAGTCCCAGGCCTGGGCTGTAACTGGGGTTGCCAGACTCCACATGGGGCCTGGAGAGCCCCCAGAATTCCCTCTGACCCCCAGATTACTGTGATCAGTTCCCTTGGAGAAAATGGCTGCTTTGGACAGTGGAATCTATGGCATTTATACCCCGCTGAGGTCCTTCCTCTCCCCAAACTGCACCCTCTCCAGGCTCTACCACCACCCCCACCCAGTCTCCAGGAATTCCTCAACCCAGAGCTGGCAACTCTAGTAACAGATTGTATCCTTGGAAGAACTGCTAGGAGACTTTCAAGACACCCTGCTGTAGAGTTCGCCTAACGTAGCCTATCTTGCTTGCCGATGAAGTCATACTTCCCTTTCCCAACAGTGGACTCTTACCGCTACTCCTACTGTTAGCAATAGGAGGGGTCGCAGGGCTCTTTTTGTAGCAAGAACCCCTTTGCATATTAGGTGACACACCCCTAATGTAGCCAATCCTCCAAGAGCTTACAGAGCTCTTCTTACAGGGGCTACTGTAAGCTCTTGGAGGATTGGCTACATTAGGGGTGAGTCGCCTAATATGCAAAGGAGTTCCTGCTTCCAAAAAGAGCCCTGGGAGGAGTGCATTACGAAACGAGGTCCGGTTGCTCCAAAAATGTGCTCATATTTGCGCTGCTCTGCCACTGCTTTAGCCAGTCTCAAGAGTTTCACTGTGGCGCTACCTGGGTGTATGGTGAAATTATCAGATGACTGCTTTGTGGTGGACTCCACGCTTATCACACCCACATTTAGTCATACTAGAAGGGTTGTGTAAATCCATTCAAAGCTACCAGGAAGGTGGATGACCTTTGCAGCAATTGGAGTGGGGTGGTGGTGTTGAGCTATTGGGGAATCTCTACCTTCTCCAGCCTCCATTGCCTGTAGAGAGAGCTGGTAGAAGAAAGTTCCCTTTAGGATTCCACCCATACCAAGGAAGACTGGCTTATATGCAGGCCTATTACGAGAATAATGTATGAGCCAGCCCTTTGGTGAGGCTTTAACTGCATGAAATGTTGGCTCTCTAATTTGAACCTAAGGCATAGGCGATACGGTAAAAATACTGGGCTTATAGCCAACCAGACAGTTTCTTCGATGGAATGGCATTTCCATATGCCGAAGAGGCATCGACCATTTCTGCCGATTCCCCATTACAGACCCCAACTCTGCTTCCCTGTACTGTTCTTGAGGGTCTGCTGATGAGAAGAGCAAAATCTGGTGAACTGCCAGCAGGAGGACGCAGAAAAGCATCATTACAAGAAGTCCATGGGTGGTTTGAATACATTTGTCCCTGAATAACACAATCCACAATCCCTGTGCCTTGTCAGATAAAGCAAGGAAATGTTTTAGCACCCCCCCCCAAATATTAAGATTTACCTTTGAAGTATTTTAGGAGGGGGGTTACTATAAAGCACTCACAAAGCCTCACATTTTAACATTGTAAGAGTAGATTATTAACAATGGGTTGGATCCAGACTAAATTTCTCATCAGAGGAATCAAACTCTCCTGCCTTCCTCCCCTCCCACTGCGGCCCACTGACCCCCATGAAATACTGCTCTTGGGAGAAATGACACGCGGGAGGGGGTCTGTGATGGGAAGGAGGAATCTGCAGAAATTGCTAGTTCAGTCTGGATCCAACCAAATGGTTTTAATTAATTATTGTATGGCAGTGTGTGTAGTATAGCCAGAAGAGCTGAAGATTGTCTGGCTGCCAGAATATTCTAGTTCTTTTACACCACCAGGTGGCGAGCTAGACTTGTTTTTAAGGTGAGAGACGTTTCAGAGGTGGTTTGCCATTGCCTGCCTCTGCGTCACAACCCTGGTATTCCTTGGAGGTCACCCTTCCAAGTACTAGCCAGGGCCGATCCTGCTTAGCTTCTGAGATCTGACGAGATTGGGCTAGCCTGGGCTATCCAGGTCAGGGAATGGCTTTAATGATGGATGATAACAAATTGTCATCTACAGGGCTCTTTTTGTAGCAGGAACTCCTTTGCATATTAGGCCACCCGCTCCTGATGTAGCCAATCCTCCAAGAGCTTGCAGTAGCCCTTGTAAGAAGAACTCTGTAAGCTCTTGGAGGATTGGCTACATTCGGGGTGTGTCACCTGATATGCAAAGGAGTACAAAAAGAGCCCTGGTCATCTATAATCAGGAAAAAAATTCCTTCTAGAAGAAGGGATTTCTACACTATTCTTTGGAATCCCCAGTTAAATGATAGTGCCCATGGTCAAAAGACATCTGGGCATACACCTGAATTGCTAGACTTTTTTGTGCCACAGAACTTCTTGCATTGCATTTTCACCATCTTAGGGTTTTAAAAGATATTTTGAGCCTTGGGTCAAGATTTGGTAAAAAATGAGATGGGGAGGGAAAGCAGTTCATCATCACAATATGGTTTGTTAACTTTTTCATGTATTACCTATTGCATCATAGAGATATAGTTATAAAAGATAACATTATGATGGGCATACGCTTTTTCTAAATAAATAAAAAATAAAAAGCTGCTGCAAGGGATTTTAGTTGATTGATTTTTTTAAAAAAAACTATGCTGCCTATCCAGAGAAGCACTCAAGGTAGCTTGCAAAGTAAACTGTGATTTTAAAAAAGTAACACAAGATAAAAATCATTTTTTAAAAAAAAATACAGAACTATTAAAAATCTTTCCAGAGCATAAGAACAGCCTAATTGTGTGCTGAAATAAGCGGACATTGTAAATTAGCCCGTTATTAAGTTCAGCTGGCAAGTAGACTGCATCCAAAACTGCCTTTAAAGGACCTGTCTTGGTGTCACATGTTAACCTTTTTTCACTGCTTGCTAGAACACACGCAGTCAGGGAGTCTGGAATGCACGCCCATCTGTAGTCGGCAATTGGCCTCGGAGACAACAACAGAAGCCAGACCTAAAATTGGTTTATTAATATTAGTCGAGCAAGAGGTGTCAGATTTTATAACCTGGCTGTTAGCCTTTAATATCGCGCTGGTTTACAGAGCATTAACGAATTTGTTTTATTACACAACTGAGAAAAATGTGCAAGCCGAGTTGTTCTCTTCCGCACAGTGGTCTGAAGGGGAATGAAACCATGGAAAAAGACTTAGGCTGAAAGCAGATTATAACGGAAAAGTTTCCCACGCCCAGCCAAGCCAGAGCTGGAGTCCCCACACATACTGCATGCACAGCACACCTGGAACTGGGAGAAAACAGTGGCTTGGATCCCACGGATCTGTTCCACAAGGAGTGGTTCTCTTCTCCAGCTGCTGGCCCCTTGCATTGGGAGAAGGTGCCACCATTAGCAGAACAGATACATGAGAGCCAACCCACTCAGCCGGTTTATTGTTGAAACCCGTATGAAGAATAAGAAGTAAGGATCTCTAAGCACCCCATAAAATTTCCTGATCATTTCAGAGCCAGAAGGCAGTAAAAAGGCATTAGAGATTGCCTAACAATTTTTTAGAAAGGTATTACCAACCTGGCAATATCCACCAACTTCCCATTCCTACTGCAGACCCCCCCACCATGTCATCCTTCAGAGTCCACTCTTTAAGTCAGTTTGGCTCTAACCCAAAGTTACATAGCAAAGTATGTCATGGACATTTTTAGAGGCAGTAAATACTACTTGTGGTGGAAGATCTTTTTTTTGGGGGGGGAGGTGATGCTTATTTCAAAGAAAAGTGATTTTTTTAAAAAAAAAACTTTCTTACTTCTAGAAGACAGCAATGTATGTATTTCAGACTTTGTTTGCTTTGCCTATTTACAACTTGAAATGCAATTCAGTTTTTAAAGTTATCCTTGACAACACTGGGTTTTCACAGGTCGAGCCAAGGATGTGAATGGCCTATGAGGGCCGGACTGAAGTAATCTCAATGGAATGAGCAGATCAATCAGGCGGGGTTCAGGAAGAGTCAGGGTGGAGCAAAACAAAGATTCAGAAAGTAGATTCTAGGCCCAACTAGATAAGTCAGATTACCCACCACTCTGGTTGAAATCTGGTGGTGGGTTCCTTGAGTAGTTTGGATGCATCTGATTTGCCACCACTTTCCTTCCTTCACCCATCTGTTGCTACTTTTCACAAGTCAGTCAATTTAATCATAGAATCATAGAGTTGGAAGGGACTTCCAGGGTCATCTAATTCAACCCCCTGCACAATGCAGGAAATTCACAAATACCTCCCCCTCCACACCCACAGTGACCACTGTTCCATGCCCAGAAGATGACAAAAAACCCTCCAGGATTGCTTCCTGACCCTAACGTGGCAATCAGCATTTCCCTGGGTGTGTAAAAAAGGGCCACAAGAACTAAGCACTGAGGCAACTCTTCCTGCCCACCCTCTCACAATCTGCTTAAGTTCACAGACTAGTTTGCATTACTGTCAGATGGCCATCTATGCCTCTGTTTGAAAACCCCCAAAGAAGGAGAGCCCACCACTTCCCAAGGAAGCCTGTTCCACTGAGGAACCGCTCTAACTGTCAGGAAGTTCTTCCTAATATTTAGCCAAAAACTCTTTTGATTTAATTTCAACCCATTGGTTCTGGTCCAACCTTCCGGGGCAACAGAAAACAACTCTGTACCATCCCCTAGATGACAGCCCTTCAAGTACTTGAAGATGGTTATTGTATCACCTCTCAGTCGTCTCCTCTCCAAGCTAAACATACCCAGCTCCTTCAACCTTTCCTCACAGGACTTGGTCTCCAGACCCCTCACCATCTTCGTCGCTCTCCTCTGGACACGTTCCAGCTTTTCTATATCCTTGTTAAATTGTGGTGCCCAAAACTGAACACAATATTCTAGATAAGGTCTAACCAGAGCAGAGTAAAGTGGTGCCATCACATCTTGTGATCTGGACACTATACTTCTGTTGATACAGCCCAAAATCACATTTGCCTTTTTAGCAACCACATCACACTGCTGACTCATGTTCAGTGTATGGACAACTAAGACCCCTAGATCCTTTACACACATACTACTGCCAATACAAGTCTCCCCCAACCTAGAATTATGCATTTGATTTTTCCTACCTAAATGCAGAATTTTACATTTATCCCCACTGAAATTCATTAAATTTATTTTAGCTCAGTTTTCCAGCCTGTCAAGATCATCCTGTATCCTGACTCTGTCTTCTACCATATTTGCTACCCCTCCCAATTTAGTATCATCTGCAAATTTAATAAGCATGACCTAAACAGCCACAAACCTAGGGACTATGCCAAGTCTTCACTGATAAATGAGATATATCATTTTTGAACCGGGCAAAAGCAGCCTGAGGTTTTATTTATTTACCTCACTTACATCCTATCTTTCTCCCCAAGAACTCAAAGGGGCTAACATCATTCTCCTTTCCTCTGCATTCTCCTCATGCTGAGAGGTAGATTAGGCTGAGAGAGTGGACTGGCCCAAGGTCACTCAGCAGAGTGGGGATTTAAATCAAGAACTCCCAGATCTTAGTCTAATACTCTAAGAACTACACGGTCTGGCACAAGCTATAGATGTACAACTGTTGAGCACAGAGCTGTGCTTGAGAGAAACTTCAAAAGGTAACATAAAGATGGTCCAATCAGGAGCTTGCGTTTTGTGCAGTTGGGGGAGTTTGATCAACGCAAGTTTGCTGGGAGGTCATGTTTGTATCGAAATTCCCAACACTTCTAGGCTTATCTGGGGACTGTAAGAAAGGGCCAGTGACCCAGCTGCCAAGCAAAAGACTTTTTCTGCTTCCTTGTGTAGGGGCTGCTGTGGGGCTGGAGCCTACATTTAGTGCAAGAGCAGAAATCCGGAGGCATGACACTTGATATGAGCATTTTTAGCTGTTTCAGTAGCCTTCTGAACTTTATAGGGGCTTTTTAAAAGGTTATTTACAATTGCTTAAGATTTGTACCAGGCTTTGCTATCTGGATTGTAGTCACCATACCACTGACTGCAAATTTCTAGGGACGGCCGACGGCTAACACAACACAATTGAACTGATCTTGGCGTATTTCCATACATACTGGTGGACAATCTCTGTTGCAGTCTTTCCTAAGACATTCTGTAATCCGAAGTCCCGTAACAGCATCTTCCATGTTTGTGCAGGTACACTCTGTACAGCCTTCCTCCCAGGTCTTCCCAATGGGATAGACAATGCTTTGATGAACACAAACCTGCCGAAAATTAAAAATGTGACATTTACTATACAGAAAACCACATGCCATTTGGCTTCAGAGGACTGCTGTTTTTTCATAACCTTCAGAGGATTTTTGTTCATTGTTCTAGGGAAGTCCAGGGTGCCTCAAGAGCTTAGCATTTGTTCCTCAATGAAGGTCAGTAGAGAAGGCATGATTCCTTGCCCTCCTCCTATAATGCGTATTCACCAAAGAGCGTTGTGTATGTCCCAGGACAATCCAGCCACAAGGCACCACAGCAATGTCAAACAAGCCAGGCTGATGCTCTTCTTGACCTTAGTATGTGCCCCACAAGATTCTCCGGAACCTTTTGCAATGCTTGGTGGGCTTCCATGGCAGCTATGGAGGGGTTCCCTCAGCAGGAAAACCGATGGGGAAGGTTTCTTAGGCAGCAGAACGTTTGAAAGCCACTGCTCTACACAACATCTGACATCCTCTCCCTCTCTCGGAAGCCTATTATAGCCTGCAATGTTTATATCCCATCCACATCTTTGAGGACCAATTTACATGTTACAAAGCCCACGTGTTTGTTGACTTTAATTGAGGAATTCCATGGGAGTTTTGTGCCTTTGAGCCTCACACAAGCCCTTTTCTCCTCGAGCAGCAGCTTCCTTTCCCCTCTGCACTGATTTCTGCTCCTCAAACCACCCTGTGGAGCTCCTATTGGCTCTGCTGTGAAGCTTAGGTAGAGTTATATCAGTTAACAGGATTTCACAAATGGAACCCATAGTGGGCCCACAGGGAGGCAGAAGTGGAGGAAAAGGCTGCAGCCACTTCTGCACGAGTCTTGGAGGCATAAAACTCCCATTCAACATCTCATGCAAAGTCCTTGTGTCATTGCCCAACAAAGGGGAGGACTTTATAGCATGCACAATGGCCCTTAGGAAGCATCTTTCTTCAGAGGAACTCGCCTGCTTGCCATTTATGGTTTGTTATGGACACTTTGAACTGGCCTGGATAGCCCAATTTCGTCAAATCTCAGAAGCTAAGCAGTGTCAACCCTGGTTAGTGCTTGGATGGGACTCGGGAGACCAACAAGGAAGTCTAGGGTCATGCAGAGACAGGCAATGGCAAACCACCTCTGAACGGCTGTCCCCCCAATTCTTCTCAATTTTGCAATGTTTTTTTGTTTGAATATATACATATAAATTGTAAACAGATTAGTTGTTATAGATTGTCTGGGCTGTATGGCCATGGTTTTGGCATTGTAGTACCTGGCATTTTGCCAACAGCTATGACTGGCATCCTCAGAGGTATAACACAGAAAGACAGAGTACTCTCTGTGTCAATGTGAGAAGAAAAATGTTAGGCAGGTAATTTATATCTACTCAGGAAGGTGAGGTACAAGTCATTAACTTGTAGGAGATTCCCAGGCCGTGACATGCTAACGGAGGAGCTTTCTTGAGGAGGTTCTTTTGCATATGGATTGCCTGTTGAAATTCAAATCTTATCTGTAGTGTTGTTGTAAAATGTAGAGATGTTGTAAGATGTTATAAGATGTAAACAGATTATTTTGTTGAAAAGTCTTCTATTTATCAACCAATCTATGGATATAAGATTTCCAGATATTTTGAAGCCACTGGAAAATAGATTCCAAGAGGAGAGAACTTTAAGGGGATGGATCCAGTCAGCTTTTCTGCTAGTAAAGGGAGGAGGTGGTCCCCCTTGGACCACCAGAAAAGGCTACAGGGATCATGGGACCTGCATGGACAAAAGTCATATGGGATGGAGACTGTAATAAGGAGAACTGGTTGAGATGGAGCAGAAAAGCTCATTAGACCCAACCCATTATCTGGATACAAAACAATGTCCCCTACATACTGCCAGCAATAACTAGAATAAATTCAATAACTAATGACACATGTTATAAGAGACAATGAGGTTGGTTGGTTGTACATACCATAAGCTACTACTTCCAACTCTCTAAAAAGAAAACCCTGAATGCCTCCTCTAGGTGTTAATCTCAGGATTGAGTCAGACTTTAGAATAACGCAGAACATGTTGTTTAAATAACTGATAACAATATATGTTTCAAAATAATACCATCAAGGTTTTTTAAAAAAATGAGAATCAGCTTCTAAAGTATCGGTAACATCAAGTTCTTAGGTTTTGTTTTTATTTGTATAGACTTCAGAAAAATTTCACCAGTTGAACTTGTTTCTTGATTGGTTTGTGTGTATTTCCAAGCCTGCTGAAGATGATGAGGGAACCAAAGCCTATCAGACAATTCAAGTTGTGCACATCTACAGTGGGTAGTACTATTGATTGTTTTCCATAGTTATTTGAAAATGTTCTGAGGAAGTAAAGGAGTCTACAACAATACTTTGCTTTAAAAAGCATTTAATTCATCATCCTAAAGGGGGTGTATGGGTTTGTTTTTTCCAATTTTACCCCAAAGACTTTGGAGTGGATCCTATCCCTATCCTACCTCTCCACCGGGCAAAATTTGTTCATTAAAATATTTCTTCTTTGAATCTAAAGAGTCTTCCTCCAACTTATGTGGCTTTTCCATTGGAGGAAGGTTACTTAGAGAAAAGTCGGCTCCACCCACATCAGCCAACCCCTCCCCCCAAAAAAACTGAAAGAGTAATCCTACTCAAAAGCAAGTCCCATGTTAATTAATAGTGCTTCCTCCTAGGAAAGGGGCCTTAGGATTGCAGTCTTGGATGGGGAAAAATGCAAACTGCAATAATTGATAAGTAGAGCAGGAAAATAGATTTACTTTGAGATCAGCTAATGCAATCAGTGTAAACATACAAGAAAATCACTATATAATTTAAATATAAAATACATTAAAATTATGGGAGTCATTCTAATAAATACTGGAAATGTGTACTAGGCACCCTCTTTTGCATGTGGGGGGGGGCAACTGTCCTATTGTTCAGTAAAATCACAACAGTAGCTCACTCCTGATGTGAGCTTTGCCAAGAAAGACAGAACTTCTCCAAGGGCAAGCGGGACAGTTCATTATCATCACCTTGTCTGGAGTGCAGGTGGTAGATGTACAGCCACAGTCATTAGAGACAGTCGTAGATAGATACCCAGCAGGGCAAGCCACTGTTGAATTGACACAACTGCAAGTGCACTGATACTCGTCACAGCACCGGGTCTTCTTCACAGCCAGTGTCCGGTGTGGTGGGCAGAGAGGAGGGGGCTCCGGCGTGCATTCGTCTTTTTTACAGACTAGCAAAACAACCAAAGAATACAGAATATGTAACAAAGCTGCTAAGTGGGTTTTTGAATACTTTAATACCCCCAAAATTTCTGCACTCCCTGTCTAGTTTGTTTGAGGCAGTTTTCAGAACATGGGAAAAAGAAGAAGGAAGAGGGAAAACTGGATGTACGAATTGTCCTTAGGCTACCCTCAGCAGCAGGCAACGTGTCAACCTTGCTCTGCAGAGCAGTGTGAGGGAAAAACTGGGAGGGGGGAAAGTTGGTGTGAATGTTGTGATGTCATTTCCATTTCAGTGGATGGTTGTGATGTTGTCATGCTCACAACACTCTGGGGGTTCCTCAACTCTCTATGGCTCATTTGGGGTATTCCTATGGAATCTCAGGGATGGTAACTAGTTCCAGCCATTCAATGGGAAGTGACATCATGACTCCCCAGACTCCGCCCACAACAAGCTCTCAGGGATTGCCAGTGGAGGGCCGGCAACCCTAAATACTGACAATACACAAGTGAGTTACTCTTACATTCATACATACTTGCGCTCACAAAGAATTGCAGGCTGAAATAAATTCAGTATTAGACGCTTCAAAGGAGTCTTACCACAAGCATAATCCGGCCTGCATTCCCCAACATTCGTCAGCACAAGCTGAAGGCCATCTTCACAATGAGGTACAGGAGGGAGTTCACAAGTAATTAGATCACAAACTAAAGAAGGAACAACAAGAGAAGTGACCAACTCAAAGCAACTTAGCCTGCTAGGCAAGCTTGGCTGAGCATCTGCTGAGGCTCCCAGTCAAGCCAAAGGCCCACCCCTAATCGGAGCTACTAGGTGGCACTCACGTTTCCAAACTAGGGTTACCAATCTCAAGATGAGGCCTGAAGTTCTCCAGGAATTACATCTGATCTACTAACTATGGAGATCAGTTCACCAGGAGAAACTGGGGAGTGGAAACACGTGTGCCAGCACCATGCCTGATGCATCACGCTACTTCCAGTATAAAACCAGAAGTGATGTCATCATGTAAGGGCACTGTAATAACCTCACTTCTGGTATTATGACGGAAGTAGCATCGCACATTGGAATGATGTGGGCGTGCCTTCCCATTTCCTCAGTAGCATGTTGGCGGCCTGAATAGCTTTGAGATCAGCGTCCTACTACTAAATGCGTTATAGCATTCCTGGTTCTGTCGTAGCACTATGTGAGCATGAAAGCTCCAGTACCACTGTATAGAATATTTCCTGAAGAAGATCCGGTTCTTGAAACATTGTTGTTATGAAATCTGGAGGCAACATTGATTTATTCTTATACAAGGATTTTCTTATGATTTGATGGAATTTGTTCATTGTTGTTATGTACTCTTTACTGGCAGCAATATATACAAAACAACTTTTTGTAAGTCTTGCTGACTACTTTGATTTGTGGGTCAGACTCTCACGACTGTTTTCTTAGTACATATTTCTGTCCTTATAACCCACAGGAGAAGTTCCTGGCGGCCGTGCAGAAGCAGAGGGCAAAAGAATCGGGCTCTGCTGCCTCTTCCAGCCTCCTCTTCCAATTATCCCGGAGGCCTCTGTAATGCAGCCAGGATGCTTTGGGGTTCTTTTCACAACATCAGCGCTAAGGAGCGTGAGAAAGTCACACTCTGGTCTCTCCAACGTAGCCACAACAGATAAACGGCAGAAAAGAGAGGCACCGTGTGAGAAAAGAGTGGGAAAAGTGAGGGGAAGAAATGTGGCTGCCGTTGAGGTGAGAGAAGGAAACTGTTCTAGCAGAACTCACAGGATGGTCAGGAGGACTAGCCGAACAGACATCATGTAGGCCTCCTTCCTTTAGTTTCAGTTATTATTAAGTTCAAGTATTCGTTGCTATCTTTTTAATACAAAAAGGGAGCCTTTGTGCATGGTTTGGTGCTTTATCTTCAAATCAGTTTTGGGGACCGCAAAACGTCCCCATGCACACCTTCACTGATTATCAGGGGGAAATGCACTTGTGCACAGATCCTGGCCCCACTGCTGGACCTCCTAATGGCACCTGGTATATTTTGGCCGCCGTGTGACAGAGTGTTGGACTAGATGGGCCATTGGCCTGATTCAACATTGGCTTCTCTTACGTTCTTATGTTCTTATGTTGCTCCTGTGGATAATGCCTATGTTTATTGGCTCTGTAAGTCTACGACCTCACCCACATGTACATTTAGCTATACAAAGGAGAAGTAGAAGCACTCCAGACATGCCCCAGGGAAGCCACACTGGTATACAAGGTTCTTGTCTTTCCCTGCAACGGGCCTTGGCATGCTTACTGACACATCATTCCAACAGTGTCCGTAAACTGTGCAAGACAAGAACTTACTAGCACACAGGGGGCGGTCATTCTAGAGAAAGCTGACTTCTCCTTGAAGCAGTAAGAACTTGACTAGCAAACAGACCACCCCGAGAACATGACCAGGCTGTGTATATCCTGTGGTAAAAAAATTCTTGGATTCAAGCAGTTCAACAGCTGCTCCAAGAAAGAGGTGAATTCTGCAGCCAGTACACACTACAAAAGCAACGGTGTATATAAAAACATGATTCCTCATTTTGCACAATTTATTCTATTTGAGTTTTAGTCGACCCTCTAAAAAAAAAAAAAAGGATGGCAAGTGCTGTCCCTCACCCATTTTGTTCTTACGATAACCCTGTGAGGTACATTAGTGTCAGTAATGGCTCTTTGTTTAATGTTTCATACTGAGTCCATTGTTCTATGTTCCCTATCTTGTCCCTGCTTTTGCGCTTGCGTAGGTATGCTAGCTGTAACATGGGAGCTTCTCCACTGCTGCTCGGTGTTATCACAGTGGCCTTGACTGCAGGCTTTGGGCTATTCTTGAGTCTATGAGAATTTTCCAGTCCTGTGAAGCTGAGGGGTGGAGGGAGTCATCTCCTGCCTATTAAGTAACCCTCCCGCTGGGAGTTTCCCGCACGCACGTTTGAAGATCATTTGCTAGTCGCATTTTGCATCACACTATAACCATGCTTGAGCAGCTTGTCCCGCCATTCCTGACAATAACCGTTTTGCTGTGGGTTTTAGCACTGTATTCCAATAAAGCCTTTCTTAGCTGCAAGAATGCTTGGATCGACTTGCTTTTGAACCTGACAATTAGGCTGCAATTGTGTGGCTGTTCCAACCTCAGGGTCAGAAACACTTGGACGTTTGAGAGTGGAACAGCCTGGGAGGGTAGAATTTGGGAGGGGAGGGATCTTGGAGAGGGATACTGCCAGGCAGTCCACCTTCCAAAGCGGCCATTTGCCCCAGGAGAAGTGGAGTGAATGCTTTAAATAAATAAGTAACAAATAAATATGTGATTTATGTAGTTTGGGGATCACTTGTAGTTCCAGGAGATCTCTAGCCCTCCCACCTGGAAGATGGCAACCCTAGGTCAAGCAGTGAGCTTCATGGTAGCATCAGGATTTGAACCTGGAGTCTCCAACATCCTACTCAGACACTGAAATCACTGTCCATCCATATTCTGTAAATTTTAGAACCTTCCATAATTTATAAAGATTCTGTTAATCATGGAGAGGGCAAAGGAGCTATTCAGAGCACCACAAAATTAAAGCACACACAGAATTCAAGCGCACACATGCATATATATACACACGCAAGACTTCCATAAGAAACCTACCACATTCATAGACTGGACAGCACAGATCAGTATTCCTCCGTAGCCTTGCAATTTCACAAGGACCACAAACAGCTATAATGGGGAGAGAAGCAAAATTCAGTCACCTTTCTAACCGAAAGCAATCAGCCTCTTTGTTCCCAGGGGCCGTTCTACTCTCCAGAAATGAGTCCGGGCCCAGAATTCTGCATCTGTTCCATACAGGACGAGGTCCTATCACAGAAACTAAGGCTCCACTGACTCAGACCATGTGTGCTTGGGTGGTACGCATCCCTCAAGAAGTGACCCCATCGGTTGGGAGGGTATTCCTTGAAAGATCGCTTCAAACACCAGATTGCCAGGGGTCCTGGTCTTGGCTCTTTCAGAATATAGCATGTCGATAAAATGGCTATGGAATGCACATGGAGACTCAAGGGGAGCAGTGTTCTTCCACGTCTTAATTAAACTTTGGTGGAATCAACGATAGGGAACACACCTGGCAAATCAGGCCTATAAGCCAATGGTTTGCCATACCTGGTCTACAGCCTAATTAACCAAATTGGAAAGAAGAAATATTTAGATTTGGGAGGGGGGTTACACAAAAAAAGTCCATAGCTTACGTTTGGCGGTTGGACAAGGCCGAGTCGTACAGTTTATGGTCCTATTATCAAGGCATACACAGATGTTACAGGGTTCGTTGGAAGGAATCCACGTTTCCAAGTGCTATATAAGAATAATGTAATGTTTCAAAGAAAGGAAATTTCTGGTTATCTGGTATGCAAAAACTGGGCAGAGATAGGGGCGGGGAGGAATGTGAAGGAAGAAACTAACCCAGGGAAAACACACAACGAACTCTAGAGGACGACATATGGTATTGCTTTGGATTGTTAGAATAATTACAAGAAACCAGAGATGTTACCCAATTTAACATGAAGGTTAATACATTTAGCACAAGACCTGTGCATTGCCCCCCCCTTTTCCCAGATTTTATGAGTGCAATTATAATAACAGTGGAACAAAACACAAGAGATTGTGGGATGCTATTAGTGGAACAAAACACATCCATGTCAAGTCCATAGGCTGCAGAAAGAGAAGCCAAGCAAAGTTCAGACCTTGGAAACTTTCAGTAAAAGAAATCTTTCAAATTATTCCTTAGGCATTTCTGGAACAAAAGCACACCAGCCTATTTTGGGCTGAGAATGTACCAGATCCCTTGTTTAGCAAATGACTATTTGCCTTGTTCCCCTGGATATAAATTGACGGTAAACAGACGCCCTATTGAGACACTGTAATTCCTTTGAGATGATTCTAAAAGGGCAGTAAATTTGTATGTAGAGAACTGGACACTAATGCATGACAACAAAAAAAGAAGGGAAAGGTTTACTTGGAAGTAAGTCATAGTATTTTTAAGGGGGTTTACTTCTAGGTTAAATGAGTTTAGGACTTCAGCCAAAACATCCTCCCAGCCTCTGCAGTGCAGAGCTCAGGGTGTGCTGCTACATCCACAAGCCGTGTAGTTATTTATATAGCACCCTTACTGTACGTTGAGAAGCTCTGCATGAAAAGAAAATTAGATGGGGGGGAAGGGGAGGGCCACCCAATGAAAGTGACAGGCAGTAGTTTGAAAACACAGTCAGGGAAGCCTTCCCCATTGACTTACAGGATTTACCACTGCAAAACATAGGGGCGGCCAGCCAAGTCCCCCAGCTTTCAGAACGGAATTATACGCATTGTTAGGGAGGAGACATCATGGCTAAAAGGAGCCTCCATTTTTCATAGTCAGTATCCTTAAAGAACAGAAGCTACGGGCAAGCCACAGGAGAGGTCTGTTGCCTTTGTCCACCGGAGCTCCCCAGAGGCATGCAGCTGGCCAGCCCAAAAAGGCCTTTGTCCCAGCACTTCACTCAGCAAAATCTGAAGCCTTCCTCCAACTCTCAGAAAACTAGAGGTCTCGTACTTCAGCGGGAAACCTCCCACCCACTCTGCCCACTGACACTCAGCAGAGAAAAACTACAGGGGGAGGGCAGTCACAGCTCTGAGAAGGACTATATGGAAGAGCCACTTCAGCTTGAATAGGGTTGCAGGAGACTCATCTTGGGGGGGGGAGACCCTCGTCAGTGATGTTGTGACATCACTGGCAATGTGGTGATGTCACTCATGGCGTGAACTGGAAGCAACATTGTCGGGTAGCCAGCAATACTATAGGCTTCTCTGAACCCACTATGGTTTAACCACCAAATTTGGGGAGAATGCTGGAGGGCTGCCTGGTGCAATGGTATCCCTTCCCAGTCATGCCAGAAGTGACATCACCATGTCACCAGTAAGGCTTCCACCCCACCGTGAGTCTCCCATTTCTACACCAACTTAAGTGGCTCTTCTTTACAGGACCTCTCAGAGGTCCAGAGACACCTGGTCTACTTCCAGCTTTTGAGCCCAACTAGTCTTAATAAAAAAAATTAAATAACAGCACACAGCACACCTTAAAACAAGTAGCGAAACTTATCGAATGCCTTGAGTGTCTAAACTTGAGGCCCCCTGAGCTTGAGACCCAGGCCAAATGGCCCTCCTCCTATGCACTCCCATTGGCTCTGCTCCCATCAGAAGCAGGACATTGGAAGAAGGCTTCGACTTTCGCTGAGCAGAGCGAAAGGATATGGGCCAGCACACCAGCCATGGTCTGATCTGGCACAGCTCTTAGACAAGAGCTTCAACAAGTAGTGAACACCAAGCAAAATGACTGATTTTTTTGGGGGGTAGCATTTTACCAAAGAGCTCAAGCACATGCCCAGATTGGTAAAAAACCACACAGAAAGCACGTTGATACCATTGTGTGTATATATATATATATATATATATATATGATCACAGCAATATTTTTCTGAGAATGCATTCCACTTGAAAGGAGGCAAGACAAGGTAGTGGTTCATAAGGGGATACAACAGGCGGTCTCATCTTAGGTCAGTAATTTTGTTCTCTCTCCAGGAGGACTGACCGATTGCATCAATCACCCCCAGTGTAGATATGTGGTAGAATTACCTGCCCTCTGTTAAAACAGACAGAGTAGCCAATCATACAGAAGTGGAGCAGGCAGGCTAATCTGTGAACTGACATGTTAGATTCACAGCAGCTTTTGCTAATGTTATTAATTTCCTGCAGCATGCTAGTGTGACCTGCTGGGTGGCTTGGGAGTTTCTGGCCCAGAAGACAAGGGAGTAAATAGGGAACTACCTGGTGGTGCGTGCCATCGTCACTGACACACTGAGTGCAGACATCTTCATTGATACAGCTTCCTTCCAAAGTCACTTGTCCCTGAAGACAGAAGCAGCCTTCAGCGGGATAATCCAGGCAGATTTCCGTCTTGGTATTGTTCTCGCAGTGCTTTGTGCAACCCGTTTGACAGAAGTCGTACCTCATGGAAGGTGGGCATTCCATCGCTGTGAAGAACAGGAGGCACAAAAGAATCAGCCGCTAAATGCGTATAAGAAAGTAAACCAAAAATTAAGCAAAAAGGGCCCAACTCAGTGCAGCCCGACATTCGCGGGGCCAGGTAGGGAGGGAGAGGTGGCCAGATGCTGGGTGGGCTGGGGTCGCCAAGCAGCAGGAAAGTTAGGACTTCCCCCCTTCCCCCAGACCAATGGTAAGGTGCCAGAGAGGCTGAGGAGGCCAGTTTCGAGGGAAGAGGGTGGTCGCTTGCCTTCCCCACCCCAGCCTTTGTCCTGCCACTGAGCTGCTTGCCCGCCCATCTTACCCTTGGGTATGCCTTTAGGAATTGATAATGTATGGGGATTTATAACAGTCGAATCTGCATTTGCATTTTTAAATCAGTTTTGTGCTGCTGTGACGCCGTCAAGCACAGAGAAAGACAGTGTCACAGCAGCACGAAACTGATTTAAAAATGCAAATGCAGCACGAAATTGATTTAAAAATGCAAATGCAGATTTGACAAACATGGGTCAAAGGGACGGCAATATTGTATAGTTTGGGATTGTTCGCTTATTACTGTAGTTTGATATTACCTTTGTTTTTCTTTCTTGTCACAACTGTTTGGGCAGTGACAGCATGGGGCCGGATCCATTTATGGGAATCAGCCTGCATGCCTTTTCTGGATATGGGGACCACCTTAAGGGGTCTTGGCATGAGGGCTGATGGGAGCAAGCCTGCTCAAGGACAACCAGTGCTTGCCCTCACCCAGCCGGATGGTAGGGGAGAACATGAAGGGGCATTCATCCATTTGATCTCCAGCAACCTGCCATTCCACAAGCTACACCCATGGCAGCTGGCTGGGTAATGGGGTACCTCGGCTGGCATGGGGCCAGCTGATGCATTAGATCTGGTGGACCCATGTTGTACCAATGCTTCTTACAGCTGTAATCAATAAAGTTGTGGCCAATTTAACCCACATATTTCCAAATCCGTGGTGAGTGTGGTTATTTCATGCTGGGTCATGGGCAGCTGCCCAGACCTCTCCATCCTACATAAGAACTGGAGTTGCAAAAGATTTTATTCAGAAGATGCTTGAAATTCAAAACAATTCAGGGGAACAGAAGGGGACAGAACCCACAACCCAACTCTGGACACTTAGGCTAGGTTGAGGGGTGTGAAATCTAAACAAATTCCATTCTATGCATTACTGGAAAATGGTAGGATCCTGCTTCAAATTGGGGGATATTTGTGGGCACAGAACATTAAATTGAAAGAGAGAGAGAGAGAGAGAGAGAGAGAGAGTGAGTGTATTGGCTTTGTTTACTTTTTGATATCAAGTAACAACGACACAAACACCATTACTGCTCAGAGTCATCCCTCCCTTTCTTCCTAACAAAGATCTAAAAAATTAGAGATTACCACTGTGGATGACAAAAGCCAACTCCTGTTCAGAGGAAAGTATCACAGTCTGCTCACTATTCATAGCTCACGGGTTGGATCCAAATTAAATTGGCAATTTCCACTACACCTGCTGTAGACACTGTCACGTCATTGCCCAGGTCCCCTGTCCCCCACGGTCAGTGTCCTGTGAAGGTCAGTGGACTGCACTGGGAGGGTCCACTGAGGCAGAAAATTGTACTGAATTTATGTTGTTGTAAACCGCTCTAAGCCCCACATAAGCAGGGAAGGGCAGTTAAGAAATTGAAATAAATAAATAAATAAATAATCTAGTCTGGATGCAACTCATTAAGGGTTTAAAAGGTTACCTTTCCCCTTCCTGCCCCTCACATGTATACTGTCAAGCTGTAGTCAGTCACAGAGAACCCCTAACTGCATATCTGCCCTCTCATGGAGATGGTTACCAATTCCAGCTTGGGGAATTCCTGAAAGTTTGGGGGCTGTACCTGGGGATCGTGGAGTTTTGGGGGGGCTCAGTGAGGATGTGATGCCATAGTGTCCAAACCTGAAAATCTATTATTGGGAGGTAGTGATGAATTTATAAATATGAATGTGTTAACAATGTCTACTCTTCATTACTGAGGGGGGAAATCCTATATCAGAGAACCTGCGATAGTACCATAAGGCCAAAAATAACATATGGTGGAGCAGGCTGAGAAGGCATTTGATAGAGTGGGAAAGAAATTGGTAGAGGGAAGCATTTTCATACCTGGATCATGATAGGTTGTAAAGACACCAAAGCTAAATAAAATTTAACATGAAGCTTCCAAAAGATAACATACTTGGAATGAGGCATTCATAAGCAATACCTTTGTCATAAACGTAATGTAAGATATTTATTAAGCAAATGCAAATGCACCATGAATTGCTTAGACTTCAAGAGGAAATGATATGGTGGCTATGTGATAGCTTCAGATAAGTGGGAGCAGCTAAACAGTGTGCATTGAAGGTATTTTAATTCCTTTACTTAATACTTAAAATGCAATATATTACTTTATATGAATATTAATAACTAGCTAATTATTATTTAAAAAATAAAATGTAGTAAAACCAGGAGTTAAAATAAAAAACAATCTATCAGAACAACATATAAGTATCATCAAACAGCCTACAATTATTAAGACAGTGTATCTTTAATAAGATCAAAATAAGATCCTGCCCAGTCTTCACCCAGGTGGGTGTGTAGTCTTTGTTGCTCCCAATCCAGTGATCCCCAACCTGGTGCCCATGGATGCCCAACAATGTATTTCTTCATACCTTCTATATTCCCCTAAACATTTATTCTCCAAAGCAAAGAGCCAATCCTGGCTTTCTTCCACCTCATCAGAGCAGGAAGTTCTACAGAAGAACCCAGGAGGCAGCAACTTTGTGTTTGCAGGGACAACCCATTCAGAAACTGCTGCCTCCATCATAGAATGATGGTTGGCTTGGAACCTCCAGACATTTTGTGACTGACCCCAACCCCTGTAGCAGTCATTTTATGATTGCCTCATGTTGTAGCCATTTTCTGGTGGTGCCCACTCCCTGTTCTCAGAATTCCAACAATGCCCACAACAAGATTGAAGACTAGGATTGCCACTTGGAGGGGGGATGTAGCAGAAACTCACCAAAATGGAGTCCTGCAATGCTGCAATGTCAGTTCCAGCAACATAACCACAGGTTATATTACCATACGGGACACTCGAGGAATCCCCAAAACTCTATGGTTTTTATGCTATTCCAGGTCCTCCAATTCCCCATCAGTGCCACTCACCAGAGAAAGGGCAAGCAGTGGAAGACAGGGGTAGGAGTTCCCCCACCCTTTGCAGGTGCTTGGTAAGGTAACCCTGCTGAAGACCTCTGCCCTAAAGAGAAGTACCTTCATAGTAAATACAAGTTCTCCTCCTCACTTCATATGTAATGAAGGAATACACTACAGTTCCCCCATATCCCAAAGAGGTTCCATGCTCTCGATGAAATCCAGGCAGCATTTGCGGACACAAATTAGTTGATCTTATATTGTCTTCTCAAGGCCAGTATCGAAGACTTTCCATCTTGCAAATACCTTCCAAAAGGGTATTAGCATATAGAGAAGCAGAGTTAATTATGCCTGACTAAATGTACTGCCATACCCTATGGGCCATCCAACTGAGTCCCCTCAGCCTCCCTGCTAATGGTAGTCCTGGAAAGCTGCCCCTGTTTACAAGAGACCAAAATGAACTATGACTGCCAATAATCCTCTGCACTCCTGTCATAATCCTTCACGCCTAGCTGAAGTCAAGTTTGGACCACTTATGAATCATCAGGTAGCAAGGTCTGAGATTACTGCAATGGAATTAGTTGTGCTTTAAAGTGCATCATCTGGAGCTGTGGTGGCTCAAGTGGTTAAGACGCTGAACTGCAGGCTGTGGAAGGTCAGTAGTTCAGCAGTTCGAGACCCGAGAGTGCCGCATGATGGAGTGAGCTCCCATCTCTAGTTCCAGCTCCTGCCAACCTAGCAGTTCGAAAGCAAGAAATTGCAAGTAGATAAATAGGTACCGATTTGGTGGGAAGGTAACAGCATTCCGTGCACCTTGGTGTTTAGTCATGCCGGCCACATGACCACAGAGACCTCTTCGGACAGCGCTGGCTCTTCGGCTTTGAAACGGAGATGAGCACCGCAACCCTAGAGTCGGATTCGACTGGCTTTCGAGCAAGGGAACCTTTACCTTTACCTAAAGTGCATCATTTGGGGTGTATTTCTTGCCATAGCTGAGCAATGTCACATTGCTTCATTGGAAAAGGGTTGGATGTGTAGCCGTCAGGTTATCGCCTGAGCTGATAAGGTGTTTGCTGTTTGTCTTACTCGTCTCACGTGATTAGAAATAAACTACACTATTGTTGCCTGCTTCAGTTCTTCAGTTATCCTCTGTGTTTTGTTTTTCTAAAATAAGTTCTGTCATCTTGCATGTTACTCACCTTTTCCTGGCAGGGCTTTAAATGAAAGGGATTGTCAACATCTAGCCCAACTTAATTTCAGAGGGTAGCTGCGTTGGCCTGCAGTACCACAGTTCAATTTGAGTACCCACAGTTTGGTGTAGCAGTTAAGTGTGTGGACTCTAATCTGGGAGAACCAGGTTTGATTCCCCACGCCTCCACTTGCAGCTGCTGGATGACCTTGGGCAAGCCATAGTTCTGTCAGAAAGAGCTCTCTCAGCCCCACCTACCTCATGACCAGACATAAACTATGGGGAGGGGCTTGGGAGCCTGGGCCTTCCCCAAATTTTCCCATGGGGACTGAGCCTCCCTGGCCAACCAGTGCCTGGTAATATTGAGTAACACTTTCCTTTGGGCTCACTTTTTTTCTTCCAGCCTCACTTTCTTACAGAATCTACTTGAGCTAGCAGGATAGACAATGGGATTGTTAAACATCCCCCCTTCTACCCTCCTTTCTTCTTCCAGCAGGGAGGTAGAGAAGAGAAAAGAAGAGGTTGGATTTATACCCCGCCTTTCACATGGAGTCTCAGAACGGCTTACAAACTCCTTTCCCTTCCCCTCCCCACAACAGACACCCCGTGAGGTAGGTGGGGCTGAGAGAGCTCTCTCAAGAACTGCTCTTTCAAGGACAGCTCTTATCAGAACTATGGCTTGCCTAAGGTCATCCAGCAGCTGCAAGTGGAGGAGTGGGGAATCAAACCCAATTCTCGCAGATTAGAGTCCATGCACTTAACCACTACATGCTAGTCTTCAGGAAGACAGATCTCTGCCTTTACCTTGCCACAGGAAGAGAAGGTCTTTGTTGTGGGGTCTTGGCTCTGCTGAGGCTATTCCTCCAGAGTCAGCCCAGAAGAGGAACCTTTACCATCACCTGAAGGAGAAGAGGCCCCAGCATCTGCACTGGAGGGGCAGCAAGGTGAAGAGTCTGAGGTGCAGTCAGAGGGAGAGTCTGGTCCAGAGCCTGGCCCAGCAACCCCAGTTGGAGACACCTCGAGGCTAGAGTCCCCACCTAGCTCACCTGAATGTCCCAGACGCAGAGCACGCCAGCGTCTGAGCGTGCAGGAGAGAAGGAGGAGTGCCAGACTTCAGCTGTTGCAAAGGCAACGTGAGGGCCTGTGAGTCTTTCCAAATTGCCTCCCGGTCATAAGCAACCACGCTCACCTGCCTTGGTGCAGATGCAACCATGCGATCTTGGACCTTGTCCCGGCTGCCAGCCTCTGCTCCTTGCTCCTGAAAACTCTGACTGATTTCCTGGTATTCTGACCCTTGGCTCTGTTTCTCGGCTTGTTTTTATTTATTTATTTATTTATTATCAAATGTTTGTTTTGTTATAGGATTGTAATAGACTGTTTTATCTTGTTTTTAATTGTTTTAAGTATTGCCAGTTTGTTAGCCGCCCTGAGCCTGCTTGCAGGGAGGGCGGTCTATAAATCTAATGAAATAAATAAATAAATAAATACGTATACCCCATCCTCCCCACAAAGCAGGCTCAGGGAGGCTTCCAAATAACATAAATACAAAATAAAAACATACATAATATGTAATTAAAACTTTTGGACTGTGTATCTAGCTTCAGTGAAGTGTATCCGTGGCGACTGGCCAGACCCAGCACAGTCTTGCAGCTGAATCCATCAGGAAAGACAGACCTCTGATCTGAGATCTAGGGAAGGTGGCCATCTTTGTCTATAAGTGGGCATAGAAACCTGAAGGGCACTTGATATTGTAAATGATAAAATCTGTAAGGGTTTTTGGTTGTTATCTTTGCACTCTCTAGATTAATAACTAAGGTTATTGATATCCAGAACATATCAGCCCTTGATGTTGGAAAAGAAAGTATAGTCCTTAACCTTGGCTGGCTCCACTCACTTTCAGTGTAGCAACAGTCAGACTGCAAAGCCTCTGTTAGGCCCAATATACTTGCTGGGCTCCAAATTACATTTGGGGGGAAAGTGTGCCTCTATTTTATTTTACTTGGGTCTGTGGAAGTGAAGGGGGAGGGCTTTCCATTTCATTTTTAAATTGGAAGCCCATCTGCATGAAAAAGTTGGGGGGGCATGCAGATCAGAGGCCTTTTAAAATTTCCTTTTGCCCTATGTGCAGCCCAAAGAGAACATTGGCAAGGAATGTGCACTCTGTACATGTTCACATTCTTCATTTTGCTGTTACTTAAAATGTTGTGGTACAGTGGTACAGTTTCAAAGGGGCAATCAACTGGGATGTACTAAAAGGAATGACAGGATTGCCCATTGGAAACAATGGGAGAGGTTTGAAGGCCCATTGGAGAGAATGGAAGCCAGGAATGCCAATCGACTTGCATGGGCTCCACTGAAATACATTGCAGCACAAAAAGAGTTGCAAAGAAAATGCAGAGTGCTTTTTCCATTAAGGTCTCTGGGCCCAGATAGGCTATTCTGGGGCTGGAATGACAGCCCCCAGAGTGGAAAGACAGTCCCTAGGAATAGAATCTGTGCTCTGGGTCTGGAATGATAGGTCACAGAGTGGAATGACAGCCCCTGGGAATAGGCTCAGTGCTTCGGGATTTGAATGACAGGTTGCAAAGTGGAATGACAGTCCCTGGAAATAGGCTCAGTGCTTTGGGACTGGAATGACAGGCCCCAAGGTAGAATGACAGCCCCCTGGGAGTAGCAGAGGTGTTCTGGGACTGGAATGACAGCTCTCAGAATGGAATGATAGTCCCAGAATGCTTCTGCAAGTTCCAGGTTTGTCATTCAAGTCTCAGAACACTTTTGCTAATCCCAGGGACTGTCATTGTATTCTGGGGGCTGTCATTCCAGTCCCAGAGCACTGAGAAGATTGCTGCTACTCTGAACTCTGTACCTTGCTCAGAAATTGAGTACACAGCAACCATTTTGTATTCTACCCTGGCTCAGAGACTCCAACCATGTGTTTACCAAACAAAGGCATCTGTGATGCCACAATTTAGTAAATTTCAGTACAAAGTCACCCTTATGAATAAGGCAGAAACGAGACTCCTGTAAATGAATGTCCAGGAAAACCTTTTAAATTTTCCCCTACAGACTTTTTGTGTTGCCTCTCTTACTGTCAAATTTGTCACCATTAGTTTTTCCAGTGCACATGGTATGTATATTTGCAGATCTTAAAGTGACTATTCTAAAAGTGAATTTCAAAAATAGGACACAGCAGGAGACTGCTTAGATACCACTATAACCACTGGCCAACTCCTACCTTTTCCTGGGTTTAGTCCAGCCCAAAGGCATTGCTGGAGGGGGTTCCCACGGGTTCCCAGGCCCCCTTAAATTTCTGGGAGCCCCTCCCTAGATTCCACATGGCTCTGCCTACATAGATAGTGACAATGGCCTGTGATGTCACTGGATCCCCCTATGATGTCACTGGGCCCCAGTTCTTTTAAGGACCTAACATAGCAATGCCTCTGACCAAGGCCCAGCCCCCCCCCAAAAAAAATAGAAAGGCTACGCCCCTGCCTCATGGGGTGTCTGTTGTAGGGAGGAGAAGGGAAAGGAGTTTGTAAGCCACTCTGAGACTCCGAGTGAAGGGCAGGGTATAAATCCAATCTCCTCTTCTTCTCTTCTTCTAAGAGACAAACAAGATTTGGGGGGGGGGGTATAAGCTTTCGAGAGTCAAACCTCTTGAAAGCTTCTACTTCAAAAATGTTGGTCTCTAAGATGCTACCAGACTGGAATCTAACTAGCCCAATTAAAACAGAAGTGTCAGTAGATGCTAGTTATATTAAGACGTTTAAAAAGCACCCAGAATAATGACTGATACTTTAGAAGTTTCTGCAATGCGCTGGAAATTAAACATAACCCCCCCTTCAAGTACAACTGACTGAACTGAATCTGAAGTGGCAAAAAAAGAAAACCTCAAAATCAATATCAAGGATTTTACAAGATGTCTCAAATAAAAATCATCACATGCATTAAGATTTAGACAGCATCCCGGTTATTTTGGAAATCAGCGAACAGCAGCTAAAGAAAAGCAAAGACAGTGATCTCGCCTGCCAGCCTGCAAGAACCATTGAGTACAGAGCCACACTCTTCTGGGATACAGAACAAGAGAGGAAGAGTAGCCCAAGTTTATATATAGACTTGACCTCAAAAAGAGATACTGCCTCTGAACAGAGATTGCTTTTAATTACCGTGACCATTACATTAAATAGATTTGTCTAGGAATTGTTTTTAAGCCCATCGAATTCTTTAAAGTTTAAGTATGCAGGGCAAGATCCATCTCAAGTTGACTTTGGCAGAACCTAAATTTGGAAAGGACCAGAATAGACCAATCCAGCAATTTGCTCACAGAGCACAGATTGTTCTCAGACTTCTGGAACACTGCCCAAGGACTCCTTCAAATCAAAACTGAAATGAGTTAGCTCCCAAAGTTCTTAATGAATGTTGATGTTGAATTTTATCTGGATGCTTGAATGTTAAATATATCAAATATTTTCAAATGACAAATACAGCAACCTGGTATCACAGGATGCCAGATCTAAATATTAAATATGCAGCAATCAGTATCTGGCATCCTAGGATTACAGGTTTCAGTATTTGCCATTTGAAAGTAGTTGGCATGCAATAGCATCTAGTATCTGAAAACACTGGACAGATTGCACACACTCATATTTTGACTGATTGCTGATTCCTTATTGGGGGGGGGGAGAAATACTAAGAAGTTTGGATTTTAAGGTCAAATTTCATATTTAAAATGAAAATTCATTTAAAAAAAAATCAGTCAAACACTGAATGGGAAAACGGGACATTCTGACAAATTCCAAACATTTGTTGTAGCCCAAACCAGCTGGACATCTCTGGGTGCGTTTCAAATAAACTTTTCAAGCTGCAGCCTTTCTGTGACAATCCAGGAGCTATCGGGCAAACTTTCCTCCTTTTGTCTTTCCCTTCTGGCACATGGCTGCAGAGGGTGTCTGTCTTAACCATCCCGCCCTTGATATACTGTGCTGGAAGGACTCAAAGACAGGGCTCTTGACTGGCTTCTTGAGCACTTAATGTCCTCGTTTGTATTGGAAACGTTATTATGAAGGCAGCTCTAATGTGGTCATTGCCCTTGTAGCGTCTCCAACTGGGAAAAAAATATATCACAGAGACATCCTTGTCAAGATTCCTGCCAGAAGGTTGGCTTTGCAGATGTTAAGCTTGACCTCTCATTTATTAAACTGAAATTAAATTTTTAACTGGACCTCAGTACAAACATAATCACTGTATATCATTTTTGCTTACACAAGTCGTGACCTTCACCAAATAGTCAAGAGTGAAACAGACATGTGAAAGACCAGTCAGAACTTACTCCTTGAGCTATGATAGCATGTTTAGAGGCAGGAAACCTTCTAATATCAGATGCTGAAGACAAACTGGAATGGGATAGACAACAATGTTGAGGTTTGTGCCAAGCTGCTGATAAAAATAGATTAAATATAATTTACCATATAAATAAGCACATCTGTTGGAAATGTAGGTCAAAAAAACAGACTTTAAACATCTGTTTTGGCAATGCCCACTAGTTAAACGATGTTGGGTAAAGATACTTGATGAAATTACTCAAATAAGTGGATATGGAATCCCAAATCACCCAAAGGTTTTTTTTGTTGTTGTTGGGACTTTTATTAGAACAGATTCCTAAAGCTCAGAGATGTACGGTACTAGATTTCTTTATTAATGCAACAATGTTAGTTGCACAGAGTTGGAAGAACACAAAATATTTGAATGCAAGTTCTTGGTTAAACAAGGTGCAGGAGTCAGACTTTGATTAGTTAGACTAAGAGATGGACGAGCTAATTGGGCTTATTCTTTCTCAATGATGGAAACCTTTTAAGGATTTTTTAATGTGTATGTGTGTATGCGTGCACACCTGGAAGTCATGGCAACCTCTGGTGACTGACTTTGTGTGCACCTGGAAGTCATAGTGACCTCAGGTGACTGACCCCTACTGGGGGCCTGGAGGATATTCAGAGAGGTGGCTGAGTAAAGCCTGCCCCCACCTCCTGCCTCTGATATTTCAAGGAGGTCTCCCATCCGAGTACTTGCCAGAGTTGATCCTGCTTAGCTTCCGAGGTCTGATAAGACTGGGCTTGCCTTTAAAGGTTTTTTTTTTAAGGAAAAGTTACATCAATTTTGTAACAGACTGATTAGTTTATCACTGTATTGGTATTTGGAAGATGATGTAGTGGGGGACTATGTAAGCACCTAGTAACCATTATTACCATTATTATTGTGAGACCAGTTCTTAACTATTATACAGATATTCTTCCTAGAACAAAAAATGAAAATTTTTAAAAAATAGGATTCACTTGTCCTTAACTTTAACTTTTCCAGTTCTATTATGGTGATCTGCCTAAAAGGCTGTTGCATTCTTAAATCCCTCCTCAAAATCTATACATATCTGCCATGCAACATAAGTACTTGTAACTGTGTTTTCTCCTGCACATCTTGTCTCTCCCTTCCTTCCATCTGTGATCTCCCCCACTGTTAAAATTTCAACTGTAAACTCCTCAGGGCAAGGACCTACCCCCCATCCCTGTGTTCCTCCCCTCATAAACTGCCAGGCTAGGGTTGCCGGGTTCTCCCTGGCCACCAGTGAGGGATGGGGGGGAGTAGGGTTGCCATATCCAGGTTGGGAACTCATGGAGATTTGGGGGTGGGCCCTGGGGAGGACAGGGACCTCAGTAGGGCCCAATGCCAAAGAGTCCACCCTCCAAAGCATCCATTTTCTTTTTTGCTTTTCTAAACTACAATCCTACAGGGTCTGGGGAGGGGATACAAACTAAAATAAAGAGTAGCAAGGATCATAATACAAATGATTAAAATTTTGATGTTTCCCTCTTGCCCCCATAATAAAAAGTGAGTGTTATATAAAAGTATAAAGTATAAAGCAAATAATCCTAGTCCCTTTTCAAAGTAGTGTGTAAATCTTAGCTTTAAGTGCATAACAGGCTATAAATATTAGTCTACTTTGCTTTTTTCTTTCCTCTAAGCTTCTTTTTATCAAAATCCAATTTAACTTTTAGAGGTTTAGGAGCCACAGCCCCTAATTTTGCTTCAAAATCGGATGATTCTGCTGAGCTTGTCGAGCTGTTGGCAGAGCTTTCCTCCTCTTTATCTTCTTCAGCTTCTGGTACTTTGTTATCCTCCACTGTCTCAGATCCCTCTGTTGCTTTCTGTCATTGTTTTAAGAACCTTTTTGCTTTGAAAACAGAGTCAATCTTTTCTTTTTTTTCATTGAAGTTGAAGATGAGCCCTTCTGGTATTATCCATCTATATGGTGTGTTATTTTACTGTAAGAACATTGCCAAGAACATTACTGTAAGAACATTGCCAAGTCTCTGTACTGTCTCCTCTTTTTCCTGATCTCAAATGGTATGTCTTTTAGTACTTTAATTTGTTCTTTAATTTTCAGGAGTATTCCATTTGTCGCTTTCAATGTTGTACCTCCTGTTGATCTTTTTGAGAATTTCACATATACTTCCCCAGGTAGCTTGTTTTTTGTTTTGTTTTTGATAAATTCTGGATATGTGTGATAAACCAAGTCAGTATCATTTTGTAGCGCTTCCACTGTTAAGCCCACCACGGGAGCCAATTCTTTGCTTAAAATCTCTTTTAAATCCTCACCCTTCTGTTCTGGGATGCCTTGAAATCTCAAGACATATGCTGATTTTTCCATTTGGAGGAGAAGCAATTGCTGTTGTCCAGAGATTTTTTCTTTTTCCACTACCTCCAGTCTTTGTCCAAATTCTTTTGACTTAATGTCAACTTTTTCCAGCTTCTTTGCTATCTTCTCTGTCTTTGTTGAATTTTCTTTGAGCTCTTTCTGCAACGTATCAAACTTTTCATTGAGGTTAGTCATCTGGTCCAGTAGAGGGCGCAAAGCCGCAGCCATCATTTTAGGAAAGTCTGTGGTTACTTCCGGTTTGGTGGCCAGAAATGATGCGCTGGCAGTTCCTGCTGCAAACTTCCCTTTAACCGCCATTTTTTCTGCTCACTGCGTCATTGTTTATATTAAGAGAAAAGTTTTTAAAAGTCTCTGAAAGCCTGTATATTTATCGGTTTCTTGCTGCTTTTGTCACACTAAATCAGAATACGCTCCTTTCAAGCCGCTTTCTCAGACCCCGCTTTAAATTCAGTCTTTTCGGGATCAGGTATTCCCCTCCCCCTTCCACTTGATTGGAGCTTTAGCATGGCTTTACTATTATCAATTCGGTGGATTGTTCGCTAGTACGTGGATGAACTCACATTTTTATTCACGCTTCTTCAGAAGGTAGGGAAGATAACCTTTCTTTGGATCTCTTGCACATTCTGTCCGGTGTGCGCCTCTGGTGCCATTGCTGGCTCCATGTAGTGGGAACCTATTGGGGCAAAAGGAGCCTCAATCCCTTGGTTTACCGCCTTGGGAGAGGACACCCCAGGCTATGACCCCCCTACAAGGAGTCGAGAGAGTCCAAGATCAACTTGGACCCTTCCCCATCAGCATGGTTCATGGGTCACTCACATCGGAGCTATGATGGAGCATACCCACTCGCAAAATCCGGAAGTCCCAGCATCCGTTTTCTTTAGGGGAGCTGATCTCTGTAGTCTGGAGATGAGCTGTAATTCCAGGGGGTCCCCAGGTCCTGCCTGGAGGCTGGCATCCCTATGCCAAGCACACTTATTGTACTCCCTAAATAATTACAATGCTGATAGATTGTTTTTCAGGAAGGCAAGGTTTATGTTCTTAAACAGACCTACATCTAAGGACACATACATGCCATCAAGTGGTAGCCCATGAAGGCTAGGAGGGAAACACTGATGTTTTGGGCACAAGATCTTCCACCTGTGGAGTGCAACTTTTGCAACTCTCCCCTCCCACAGCAGCCTGAAATGCTTCCTGGAATCTGACTCCTGGGACTCCCCTCTCCCCTGAGAGCTGGATGGTAGGGGTCCACAAAAATCATGGTCTGTGAATGGAGGAACTTCTGTCTTCAGAAATAATGATCTGGATCCATTCAACCCATCGTGTCTCACGTTCTTCAACTACACATTAAACCCCAAAGGAGAAAAAGTCTTAAAGTGGTGCTCAAGAATTACAGGAGTTTTTTCACGCTGGGTTTTACCCTGCCATTTCTCCATACGCAATTTTGTTTGCCTTTACTCCGGATTAAATGCTTGCAATTCTACACCACTGGATTCCCCACCCCACCCCAAGTCAAAGAATATGCGAATCATGCATTCTGCTTCTACAACCAAAACCCACAGTTTTTGCTTAATTGTGATTAATGTCACTTGTGAACTGTGTAGTGTGGCATCCAGTTTGCCAATGACTTGGCCGAGGGCATGCCCAAGGGATGGGGCACACTGTACCCTCCCTTTCTCGCCTCTCTGCTCTCCCATCGCTGTTTGGCTCACTGCCACTGGGCTACTCTTTCAGGCCCCTTCCCTCATGCCTCATTCAGGGCTCAAAGCACAGACCACGCCCATGCAATACTTTCCCTTCAGTTGCAAGCACAACAAAGAATTCCTGTAGCCTCCTTCAGGAGGATGCAGAAGGGCGTGGGTGGAGGAATGGCCTCCAAGGGGGCTGGGAAAGGGGTGGGAGGGAGGAGTGGCCACCAAGGGGGTTCGAAAAGGAGGGGGAGATGAATACTTCAAATGATTGATTCTACCAGGGCTCTTTTTGTATCAGGAACTCCTTTTCACATTAGGTGACACACCCCTAATGTAGCCAGTCCTCCAAGAGCTTACAGTAGCCCCTGTAAGAAGAGCTCTGTAAGCTCTTGGAGGATTGGCTACATTAGGGGTGTGTCGCCTAATATGCAAAGGAGTTCCTGCTACAAAAAGAGCCCTAGATTCTACACTGCATTGCACTGCCATGGAGCAGGGTGGAGGGTTAAAGTTTGCAAAAAAACAGCATTCACATACCTTGTGAAACAGTGGCAGGAAGCTGAACTGACAGCAGAACAATGCAGAATTTAAAAATTACCCAGGGAAAATGAAGAACAAAAACTGGAGGCAATGCAGAAATAAAAATATACAGCGACTTGAAAGAGGGAGGCAATGTAGAAAGCAAAAACGCTGCAACACATGACGGCTGCGAGTGTGGGGTAAAAAACCCAGTGCGGGAACACCCAGAAACTTGCTATAATGTGTACTACACCTAATGCACTTCCACACATACACAATCAGGGACAGATTTGCCATTGAGGCCACAGTAGGCCAATGACCTGGAGGCCTAATCCTTTCCCTGTGGCCACCCTGCCCCAAGCCACCCCATCCAAGGTGGGCAGGAGCCACCATCAGCTGGTAGCCCCCACTGCACATGGGGTGAGAGGGACCAGCCTCTGTCATGGGCAGGGCAAGTGGTAGGAGCCGGAAGACACTACCATGGGCCAGCAGAAGCTATCTCCACACATCAGACGCAGCCAGTGGCTCTCGCCTTGTGGAAGATGGACTCAAGCTAAGCCGCCACCACAACCATTCTTCCTCCTTCCTTAACCCCTTTGTTGGGGGAAGGGGTGGGCCTGGGGGCACTGAGGGAGGGGCAGGAGGTCTTCCCAGGGCCATTTTGTGCTCCCAAGTCTAGCTGTGGAAGTGCACTGGGCACAGTGCATATCATAACAGATTTCTGGGGTCATCTTTATCTTTCACCTTGAAGAGCTGTGACATGTCCCAGGACTCTAAATGGTTCTCTTGCTATTTCTTCTCACGCACACATTCATCCCTGGTTCACATGTATCCCTAGGGATTACTGGCCAGCCAAGGATTACTTTATTTTTAGGTTTAAAAGGCACTCCCCTTCCTCAGACAGTGAGGTCATTTTCAGAGATGATAAAATTTTCCGAAACAAGAGGCAGCATCTGTCTACGACCAATTGTTTTGCTGCAAGGACTGATGAGGCAAAATGCTGACCGGGCGATCCATCGCTTTTGTGTTGACTTTTAGGGTTCACAGCCACACACAGCTCAAGTCTCCTTTTCATCCCAAGTTATTTCACTGCAACACACATTATTGTACAGTTGTTGTTGCCAAAATTATTCACATTTCAACAATAAACACATCCTTGAAGGTATGCTGCACATGTCCACAGCATACATAGGCATCATCATCATTATCTAATGCTGTAGATCATCTCCCATCCAAAACTTTGAGCCACACATTTCGAGTGAGTTACACATTGTCTTAAAAAAGGAGTTCTGTCATTCAAAAGATAAAATATTTCATAAGAGGGTTTTTTTTTCAGTGCTCCCCACAAATTTGTCAATTTTTTCATTGGAAAACACTGAAAAAAGTTCTCAGAATAGGGAAAATTTCCCCTCAAATGTTTTGTCGTCGTCCCCCCTTCTTGGCCATGACATCTCTACAAGTGCCTACACTTATTCAACTTATACTTCTTCAACTAAGGTTTCACAAAGGATGTGACAATGATAGCTCTTTTGCTCAACATGCCTGGAGGTTCAACCACGAATGGTATTGTAGCTCAGGAAACAGATGGCTTCCCAAGAACCACAACTAAAATTGACACAGATAGGTTTGATTTGGATCCGTAAATCTATGCACATTTCTACCGGTTTGCTATATTACAGCGATGAAGCTACTCTGTCTATTGAGTCATTAATGCCTTCTGTGTACTATCCCTGTAATTGGCAATGCTATTTCTGGCCCCTGTAAGACATGCACCTGCTCGTAAGAAAAAGAAAAGAGGATGCCATTGTTAATACATGTGTACTGGTCGTTAAATGGGGAAGCTCTTTTGGCCTGCTATGTCACAAGCTGAGAATCTGAGGAATTCAGAAAGGTTATTAAAATGCCTGCACCTTGGAGAGAGCTGGCTGTCCCACTAAATCCAGGAAATGGCAGGCAGAGCGCTCTCTGCTCTCTCAGATTATTCCACATAGAGCATTCGCAGCATGCTGTTTCTTAAAACACTGTCTTGCAACAACAGCGCTATCCCAAACACGTCCCACACGGTCCTCTAAGAAAGGGACTCTGTTTCCATCTGGCAAAACACTTTTTGTGTATTAGATCCGCGTTCATAATGTAGATGCCTCCTCTTCTATTCTGGATCAAATCGAGCCTAAAGTGTCCCAAGTAGCTAAAATGACCAGACTGAGACTATTATATTCTGGTCACTTTATGAGAAGACAAAAGTCACTGGGAAAAGGACAATAATGCTAGGAAAAGTTGAAGGCAGCAGAAAAGTCAATCCAACGTGAGAGGGATGGACTCAGCCAAGGAAGCCACGGCCCTCAAGTTGCAAGACCTGAGCAAGGCTGTTAACGATTGGATGCTTTGGAGGTCATTAATTCATAGGGTCACTATAAGACTGGAGTGACTTTATGGCACTTCACACACACACACACACACACCAGTGTGAACTAGCTCACAGTTATTTAGCCTCTGGCTCACACATTTTTGTCTTAGCTCGGGAAGGATGGCTCCAGACAGGGCCAGCTCGCCCACTAGGTGAGCTAGGTGCTCGTCTAGAATGCGCCAGCTGCAGAGGCACCAAAAGCCCCCCCCTGAAAAGCCCCCCGCCTCTTCCCAGGCTTGCTTGGGCGCCCCGCAGAGTGCCCAAGCAAGCCGGCGCTGGGAGGGAAGGGGCAGCGGTTTAAACCTCTGCCCCTTCCCTGGCTTTCCTGGGGACCCAGCAGCCGTGGAGCCCCCAGGAAAGCCGGCGCTGGGAGGGAGAGGGCAGCAGCTAGACCCCCCGCCCCCTTCCCGGCTTTCCTGGGGGTCCCGCAGCTGCAGAGCCCCCAGGAAAGCTGGTGCTGGGAGGGAGGGGGCGGCGGTTTAAACCTCCGCCCCCTTCCCAGCTTTCCTGGGGGTCCCGCGGCCATGGAGCCCCCAGGAAAGCCAGCGCTGGGAGGGAGGGGGCGGCGGTTTAAACCTCCGCCCCCTTCCCGGCTTTCCTGAGGGTCCCGCAGCCGCGGTGCCCCCAGGAAAGCCGGCACTGGGAGGGAGGGGGCAGTGGCTAGACCCCCGTCCCCTTCCCGGCTTTCCTGGGGGTCCCACAGCCGCAGAGCCCCCAGGAAAGCCGGTGCTGGGAGGGAGGGGGCGGCGGCTAGACCCCCCACCCCCTTCCCGGCTTTCCTGGGGGTCCCGCTGCTGTGGAGCCCCCAGGAAAGCTGGTGCTGGGAGGGAGGGGGCGGCGGTTTAAACCGCCACCCCCTTCCCAGCTTTTCTGGGGGGCCCGCAGCTGCGGAGCACCCAGGAAAGCCAGCGCTCCGCCGCCGCCCCTGGTCTCCAGGCCCCACTGGGAGGTTGGCATCCTCAGTGGGGGGCGCCTGCCTAGAGCACCCAGACACCTGGAGCCGGCCCTGGCTCCAGAGCAAACTAATTTATGCAGCAGCCAAATCGCTCAATCACAACTTTAATGCCAGTATCTCACAGAGCAGAATTTTTGCTCACAAGACTCCACAGCTTAGAGGGAGCATTGACACACACCCCTTTTATAGCTTACACATCATGGAGGGTGGGTTTCCACCTTTATGAACTGTTGCACCAAGCTTTTGGGGAAGGGGGTCGTATGTGAAAGACTGTCTGGCTGGGGAACCAAACAATTAAGAAGAAGAAGAAGAGATTGGATTTATACCCCGCCCTTCACTGCCCAAAGGTGTCTCAGAGTGGCTTACAAACTCCTTTCCCTTCCCCTCCCCACAACAGACACCCTGTGAGGTAGGTGGGGCTGAGAGAGCTCTTGACAGAAACTGATCTTTTTCAAGAACAGCTGTGCCAGAGCTTGTGACTGACCCAAGGTCACATCAGCAGGTGCAAGTGGAGGAGTGGGGAATCAAACCCGGTTCTCCCAGATTAGAGTCCGCGCACTTAACCACTACTCCAAACTAGTAAAGATAAAAAGATATACATTAAAGCTGTTCTTCCCTTTTAATTGAGGGGGGCGGAAAGCAGGCAGAGAATATGGTCAAACAACAAAGGATGCTTCAAGTCACAACAAAAGATGTAAGTCCAAAGATAGTTCAAGATGTATTCAAAGTTTACAGTGAAGATTTGGGCTGAGGGGACACAATAGTTTTTAGAGTTGAAAGTGATTTGACAGACACATCTCTTTTTTTTTTTGGTCTCACCATCACTTCTGTGTAAGCTAATTTTGCACAGTTTGGGATGAAAGGTATCCTGTAGGATCAGCTTCCTGGTTTGGGTTTTTTTTGGGGGGCGGGGTGATTTTTAATCAAAGGGGTAATGAAGAAAGCATAATGGTGTGGCAGTTTAAGACCAGGTCTTCACATTTACTCTATCTAGCCAAGTGTTAAATCCGAAATCTGCAGCTCCTGCTAGAATAGTACATGAGAGATGGTAGAGAATAGGTTTCTTTCCTATGTCTAGCTATTTAGTGTGAGTCATAGTGCAACCCCAACCAGAATTATGCCCTTCTGAAACCCCTTTTTCGTGTTTTAGATCCACACTAATAATGTAGATGCTTTTCCTTCTATTCTTGATCAAATCGAGCCTGAACTCCCCCTAGTGGCTAAAATGCCCAAATTGAAGCTATCATACTTTGGTCACATCATTAAGAACACAAGAGACGCTGGAAAAGACAATAATCCTAGGAAAAGTTGAAGGCAGCAGAAGAAGAGGAAAACCCAACATGAGATGGATTGTCTCAATAAAGGAAGCCATGGCCCTCAGTCTGCGTTTAGAAGAATATCACTTGGTTTAGGATTGCACTGTCTGTTTGGGGAAGAGTTAGAAGGGCTCGTTCACACAGGACACGTGTACCAACTACACCGCAAATTTTCAGCCATAACCTGAGAAATGCTTCTAGAAACAGTGTTCTTGCTCAACAGGTCTCAGTCTGGGCCGGGAAAGGTGATTGCTGTGGGGCCTTACCGTATACTATATTTAATTTTGGTTTTTTTTTTCAAAGTCCCTTGACTGCAAAATTAATCAATAAGAGTGTTGAAGTTAGTAGATAATGGTCTAAATAAAATGGTGTATTTTTAGAAAATATCTCAGAATGTATGTATGCTATTTGTATCAATAGTTAAGAAAATAAATTGGCCATTTTGTGCTTTTGCCCTTCACCAAAGCCACATGGAGTAAGGAAAGTAACAGATTGCATTTTCTATAATGAACAGAATCCTTACGGCAGAACTCTGGAGTTCTCCAGTCCATGCAGATCCCTTGCGTCCTGCAGAGGTGAGCATAGGAGGACACGATCTCACATACTTCTTCCCCATGGCAGTTGTTTTCTTCACATGCTGTATAGAACGGGTTTGGAGGAATGATGTGGTGGCACCCATAAAACTGATTAGAGAGCAAAATGTTGCATTGGGTGGTGGCGTGCTCAGTGCACTGGTCAGCTCTGTTGACTTCACAGGTCGTCCCCGGTTGCGTTATGGCCCACTCTTGGACAAAGGTGCCACTGTCAGGTGCAACGGAGCCATCCTTCAGTATGAAGTCATTGTTACTGTTTTGGTCACAGATCCCTAAGAGAGCAAGACAGAAGAGACCCTTGCGATATATTAGCCATTTTTAAAGTATTTGTTACAAAAATGATACAGAGCCTAGAGCTGCACCAAATACCCAGTCGCCTGAAAAACACTGCTTAACTTCCTAAAGCTATTATAACTCCCTGTCGAAATTCCTACAAACGTTTCTTCTGAGCAGATTCCCAGAGGGATGTGAAGCTCTGACTCATGAAAACACATGCTGGAATAAATATTGTTAATCTCTGAGGTACCACCATTTTTTTTCCCCCTCCAACCAGAGCCTCGTCTAAGTCACATTGGCTTGGATCCTAAATTGCCTTTCCACGCATGTGAGATCCTGCTACTTGCGGAGGAGAAAGAAGGCAACTTTCCCTGACTCCCCCGTCTCAATGCAGCACCCCCACTTTGATCCCCAGGCATCCGTTGGAAAGGAAAGGCAGGAAAGATAACACTTATTTAGTGCATTTCTGCTTGTTGCTGCAGAGCATCCAAGCCATTGAATTTAAGTTCAGGTGAAATCAGGTGCAACAAGGAACACACAAATCCCTCCTAAACTGCCTACTAACAGGGGATAAAGATGTTCCCCATTGGGAAGAAAAGAGGGTATAAATGAAGGAAATAAAATAAAATAAATGAAATCAAAGGCTACTGGATCACTGCTTCTGATTCTACTGGTTTCCCAGCCCATCAAAGATGCCTGGGCCCTCTAAAAACGCTACCCATTTGACCCATATTGGCATTTTTTATTAAACAGTTTCTGAATGGGAATTAAAACATCTCATAGCAAGAAGGGTTCATTACCAAAGTTATTTCATTATAGCCCTTGAATAAAGTTAGTTCATAAAGTTAGTTCCATCGATTAAGGCCTACGTTGCTTTAAAGCTTGGCCTTATGCCAGGCATGAAACTGGAAAGTCTGACAAAAATCCTGTCCACTCTTTTTTTTTTTTTGTTAAGAGGCAAATGAGAAAATTTCTCCCACATTGTCTTGACGTTATTGGAAACTGAAAAGTTACTAGTGACAGAATGTTTTTTTATCTGCCAGAAATGTCCAACAAGGAGAAAAAGAGCTGCTCAGATTTCGTGATCAATAAGACAAAGGGCCTGACTGTTTGCTGCATTTTACTTGTGACCTTCCAGAGCCACCACAAGAGCCACTGATTAGATTTGCCTGGTGAGCTGCAAGTTTGGGACTCAGTTTCACACAGGCCTGGAGAAGGGGGCTTAAGCCTCTCCCACTCAACACTGCTCTCCTAGCCTGAAATGATTCCAGGGATCTGTCATTTTTAAGAACATAAGAGAAGCCAATGTTGGATCAGACCAATGGCCCATCCAGTCCAACACTCTGTCACACAATGGACAAAAATACCAGGTGCCATCAGGAGGTCCAGCAGTGGGGCCAGGACACTAGAAGCCCTCCCACTGTTGCCCCCCGCCCAGCACCAATACACTTGCCCCAGCCTGAGAGTTCCTATCTATACCTTGTGGTTAATAACCACCAATGGACCTTTGCTCCATAAGCTTATCTAATTCCCTCTTGAAGCTGTCCATGCTTGTAGCTGCCACCACCTCCTGTGGCAGTGAATTCCATATGTTAATCACTCTTTGGGTGAAGAAGTACTTCCTTTCATCCGTTCTAACCCAACTGCTCAGCAATTTCATTGAGTGCCCACGAGTTCTTGTATTGTGAGAAAGGGAGAAAAGTACTTCTTTCTCTACCTGCTCTATCCCATGCATAATCTTATAAACAGCAGCCCCGGTAAGAAGAGCTCTGTAAGCTCTTGGAGGATTGGCTATATTAGGGATGTGTTGCCTAATATGCAAAGGAGTTCCTGCTACAAAAAGAGCCCTGACTTTGGTACATAACAGAAATATAAATGCTGAACAACAAGAAACTCAACCGATGGCCAACCAGACAAAAGTACATTTTGCAACATACCACAAAGGCCGTAGGTGTGTGAAGCAAAACTCTTTGGGCTAAGTTGGAAAGTAAACTCATTGTTGCTTGGTGTGAAGGAGATGATGTGCTTCAGACGAGAGAATCTGATTTCATGCATTATTGCTCCATAAACATTGACTTCAAAATGGTCATTGTTATATGGAAGGGTGGTCAATGCATTCTTCACAGTAATCTATTTGAAAAAGTAGACAACAACTTAACCTGTTCTGTCAGCAAAAAACACAACAGCAATAACTCATGGACTTTTTTACAACAACAGGAATGTGAAGATTCAGTGAAGATTAACCTGTGGAGAATATGCTCTAGCGATTTTGATCTCTCAACAGTTACTATCAAGGACAGCTCTAGAGCAACTCCATGTACATAAATAAAGCTATGGCTTTTACACAGGTAGATATACATTCAGTATAGTTGAGTTCCACAGATAAATTATGTCAATGGCTAGTTCCTAGTACAAGCTGGCTGCAAAGTCAGTATTAGCAGGACGTTTGGGATTTCACGGCAGCATCAGTCTGGAGGAAAATGAGAACCTGCATAGTTCTGAAATGTGTATTTCAGGCCCCACCTTTCTAGGAAAGATTGCTGGTTATGGGGCCACACACAGTGCCAATAACAGATGCCCCAAAAGAAATCTAAACAAGAGGCTAACACCGGCCCAGTCATACCTCGTTGAAGGGGAACAAGAAAATACTTTTCAGACAAATATAGAAGTCTTTAAACAATTCCCATAAAGGAATTTTTAAGCTATTAAAGTGCTAGTAGCTTAAAGCCAAAAAAAAAAAAGATGTCAAAACGCAAATGTAAGACATCCTACTAGCATTAAAGAGTCAGCCAAATTCAGATTTTTTCAAAGGATTCGGGGAGGGATGAAACAAGATTGCTCAAACATTAGAGAACCTGAAAATTCAAATGTTGTTGGAGCTGTAGCCACCAGCCTGCTTTGCTCACTTAAGAAACCTCAACTGGCCATTACTCACTGTTGCTACAACCAACTTAAAACAAAGGATGGTAATCTCTTTATGTAAACCTCTCCCCACCACCACCCGGCCAGTAGTCTTTTCATAGCAATGGCTTACCGACATGTTGCTGAAGAGTTTCACAGATATGGACTGATGTATTACTTCAATGGAATTCATACAGTTGAGTTTGGGGGTTGAACTGCAGGCCCCGTTGTGAAGAACCACTTGGATATCATTTTCTTTATCTTCAAACAGTGTATACGAACAATTGCCCGTCAGTTTGAAATCCAGCCCATCAAAGGTGACTATATGCTTTGTTGAACTTCCCATGCATGTGCCTACAAAAGGGAAATTAATTAATTAATTAACTTCATCTATACCCTGCCTTTCTCCCCAGTGGGGCCCCAAACCAGCCTATATCATTCTCTTGCACTCCATTTTATTCTCAGAACAATCCTGTGAGGTTGGTTAGGTTGAGAGTGGGTGACCAGCCCAAGGTCAACCAGCAAGCTTCCATGGCACAAAGGTGGATTCAAACCAGGGTCTCCCAGATCTCTAACTGCTATACCACACTGGCTCTCAGTGAACAACTACGTGAAGAAAATCAACTAAATGGAGCCATGGAAGCCAATCCTAGGAGCTCCGTCTATGTTCCTGATCTACAGAAAAGGAAGCAGTAGAGAAAATACATGCTTTATGGATCACTGAATATTTCCTCCAGCTCTGGGACATTGCAGACTTTTTCCATTCTTGCATCCCATTTTTGGAGGCAAGGCAGAACCCAAACCTTTATTTAGACAGAACAGGAATTGTGCTCATTTAGAACGAGAAAGGCAGACGACGCATTATGCTCACCATGGGCGGGGGAGCCCTGCAGGGCTTCTGAAGAACTTTGAAGGCGCCCTGTTGGCAGGCAAGGAAGACTGTAGGGGATTACAATCAAAGGGTCTAATTGCACGTTACGTGGAAACATGTGCAACAGAACCTTGGGTGACTTTTTGAAAAGCAAAAAAACAGTCTCGAGAAAAGGTTGCTTGGGGTAAAGATGCAATGACCTGCTCCTGCAGCTCCCCTGGCCCAAATCCTCCCTTCCTGAAGCTAATTTCCCCTCCCCCCAAAATGGCAGCTCTGTTCTGTTACATGTGTTGGCATGAAATGTGTAGTGAAGTGCACACGGTCACAGGGAGGGAGCAACTGGATTTCTCCTTCTGTCGCGTACCTCCCATTTGCTCCTTCTTAGCAGCTATTTTACCCCACTCCATCCTCTCTTAGCTGCTACGAGAGGTCGCTTGAGACCCTTTCTGCAATGGAATTCCCCTCACTGACATTTTTTAAAAACTGTGTGGCTGCAATCACACAGAAGGGGGAAAAGGTGGGCAGGAAGCGAGGCTGTTTGCCCCGCCTGCAATGACATGCGTTTGCGCACTCGCAGTTCCCAATAATACTGAGTTTTCGGCAGTAGCTTTTTTCCACGCTACTGCCGTGTGAAACGACGCCCTGCCGAAGACTCCGGGACGCCAGACAGATGTGTCTGTCGGATCGCGTCCCTTTAATCCGCGGGGGAATCGCACGTCTGCCGTTGCTTCCGGTATGTATGATCGCACCCTGTGTTATGTAAAATTTTCTGCAGTAGATTTTTTCTCATCAGGTGCAAACCCAAAGTTTTCTCCTTCTTTACCCCACATTTTCAGAACCCACTAAAACTGGGGATTCCAAAAACACGGGGTAAGTAGGAAAAAAACTTTCAGTTTTGCGCCTGGTGAGGAAAAATCTACTGCAGAAAATTTCTGAGTTGAACAACAAATGAGAATCCCTGGCTAATGGCTCTCTCCTACAGGCTGACAACAATCCTCTCCAGCCTTCCTTACTTCCTTACCAGTTGCAAGTCTGCTTCAACGAGTTTTAATGGTTAAGTTCCACACCATAAATTGCCAAGGGCCAAATCTGCACCTGATGTTATCAGGCACACCTGAAAAGAGAGAAATCCATGAAGCTCGCACAGAAAGGCACCAGCCTACTCACATGGGCACACCCAGCGACAGCCACATGTTTCTTCCACTCTCAGTGCAGGCATGTTGTTGCGACACAAGGGCCTTGGCATCCTCTCACAACTGATTCGGTGGCTGTCCAGAAACATGAATCCTCCGGGCAAGCACATCACTGTATGACACTGATCCAGCAGTGTCCATTTGTCCCCAGGCTGTGCAAAATGACATGCTAATGTGAAAATAATGTCCAAAATGTCTTTGAAAGAGTCAATGGCTTCTTTAAGCTGCAACAATCTAAAACTACCAAGTAAAAGAACGCTGTCTTCAGACTATCAAAAGAGTCGAGGGCAACGAAACAATAAAAAAGTCACACCTTCCACGGATGCAAAATTATTAATGACATACCAAAATGCTCATCATGACCCACTGATTCCAACAGGAAAATTAAATGCATTCTTTGATCACTCCTACGGAAATCGGTGGGGCTCAGAAGCCCTTTGCTTCGATGGGATCATGGCTAGTGCTACGAATAGACACCCAGACCTTAACCATTTTGCATGATGCTGCACTAGATCAGAGAGGAACTTGGAGCTCTGCCTGTTGACATACTTAGCCCTGCTTTTAAGCCAGGGCACTGGAATCAATAAAAGAATTTCACGCTCATCTCTTGAAAGGGTAAAGGGACTTTAGCTTTCAGGAACATAAAAATTATTTTAGGAAGTGTTCTCATTATGAAGCTCACTCCATGACCGTAATAAATCACTGCTATTCCAGGCTGCGGAAGCAGAAACCTGACATCTGAAGATGAGAGAAGACTTGAGGACCAGTTTGGATGTTCTAATGCAGAACGTCCCTGTGAATGCAACTGTGTAGAGGCAGGAAGTGAGGTTACACTACATCAGTTGCTAACTGTCGCTCTGCAGTGATTCACTCAAGCATGGTGACCTGTTTGGATTCATCACATCACAAAGGAAATGCCAGCAATTAGTGGAATTGCATCAGGTCAGACAGTATTTCCATAAAACAGCTGTGCCCACATAGGCAGTTCAGGAGGACCTGAACTAGACCTTAGAATCTTGGGGTAGATGGGACAGTCCATTGGGTTTGCCAGCACCGTCTTGGAAAATGCCAGAGATTTTGAGGGCAGTGCTTGGAGAGGGTGGAGTTTGGGGAAGTCGTGAAGGCACAACCAGGTGACGCTCAAGGAACTGCCCCCTATCCCTATAGCAAAGACCACAGAGATGGCAAAATTCCCACAGCACCACCATGGAGGCCATCATGCAGCCATTTTTTCTTCTGCTCCTTTATTTCTTGAGGGTGCAGGATTGAGGCTGACGGTGGGAGATTTACCCACTACAGGCAAGCAAATAGCAAGCCTAATCCCTATACATGTTGAAGGCTATTTTCTCTGCTGCAGAAATGTCATTATATTCCTGCATTGGAATCCACCATACAGAAATGCCCCCCTCCCCCACTGTAATGAACCATTAGAGGTGCCCTGCAGGACCAGACCAGTGGTTCATCTCGTCCAGCATCCTGTTTCACACACTGGCCAACCAGTTACTCTGGAGGGCCAAACCAACAAGGCATAGAGGCTGAGGGCCTCCCTGTATGTTACCTCCCAGCACTGACAATCAGAGGCTTACTGCCTCTGGATACTAAGGTTCCCATGGTACATGGTGAGAAGTTATTTGTGAAATTTTCCAGTTGGACAATAGTAAATCCTCAGTTCCTGTTGGTAATCTTGGAAAGCTTCCTCCCTTTTCCTTTCCAGGACAGATTAATGAACAAATTGTTCCAGGATGTAAATCTCAAACACTTGCTTTCCTGCTTTAGCAGGAACTGCCGTTGACAAGTAGTACCTTAAAGACTAACAAAATATGTAGCAGGGTATGAGCTTTTGTGAGTCTCACTTCTTCAGATACAGCTAGAATGGGAGTCTGTCTGTCCTGTTTATTGGAAAGTGGGGTGATTTCAGATGCCAAATGACATTAGCAGGCGAATGACATTAGCAGGCGAGTGACAACAGCAGGCATGATTGGATTTAGGTGAGATATGCAGAGGAGTAATAGGCGTGGAGAAATCAGCATTGGTGAATCACAAAAGCTCATCTGTTCCACATATTTTGTTAGTCTTTAAGGGGCTGCTGGACTCTTGCTCTTTTCTACTGCTACAGACAGACTAACATGGCTACCCATCTTGAATGTCCTTGGTTAAACCTCAGAAGAAGATAGAAATTCCAAAGGGTGGGCCATGGATTCCTTGCCCACCATCACAATTTATTTTATTTTATTTATTTATACTTCCGGCTTATATACCGCCCTAACCGCAGAGGGTCTCTGGGCGGTTTACATAGCGGTTCTAAGCAACCAGTTTTAACCTAACTAGGGCCACATAGTCTACAGGGTGGTGACTGCCTACCAGCACCCCAGGCTAGTTGTCATCCGGCTTCCTTTTCACGGCTTCAGATATTGGCGTCCTGGTGCCCTTTTTCTGGAGCCGATCTTCTAGGCAGCTTCCTCCGGCAGGTCTCATCCTGGTGCGTGGCTCTGTGTTGGCTGCAGTTCTGGCTATTGTCCATAGGTGGCTCTGCCGCGCTGTGCCACACATCACCACACTCTCCAGGCCTCCACTTCTCCGGGCTCCGCCTTCCAACGTTGTTCCACTGGTCGCCAGGAACTGCTCGCCGCCATCACCGCCGCTGCTGCCACCGCCGAAACCTCCACGTCACAAGGAGGAGGGGGGGTGCCCCCTGCCACCTAGGGCAGGTACCCACTTTATCTACTTGCATTTATGATGCTTTCGAACTGCTGGGTGGACAAGAGCTGGGACATGGGCCGGGAGCTCATTCCGGCTGCAGTGAGTTTCGAACAGCCGTAATGGCTGTTCATTGATGTTACTTTGCAGGCGTTCTTACTGCCTGCGCCACCGCCATGAAATCTTTCAGACAAACTTAGGTCTACACTGTAAATGTACAAAATACTGGTACTTCTTTCTAGGACTTGAACCTTAAAAACATAAGAAGAGACCTAATAGATCAGAACAGTGGTCCATCTAGTCCAGCATCCTGTCTCACAAAATGGTCAACCTCTAGAGGTCCAACAAGAGGCCCATAGAGGCTAAGGTGTTGCCTTCTGGCATTGGTATTCAGCAGTTTACAGCCTCTGAACATGGAAGTACCTTGTACTAGCTTCTGAAGCTAAACAGCTTTTCCTGTAGCTCAGCCCACATTCATACTAGGCAGTAATCTTCTCACACAGTGGAGGAACAACCTAACCCCCTTCCTTCTACTACAAAGATAATGCTTAGTGTGAACTGGGTACTCCATGCAGATGACTGATGACACAGCATTTAAAGTGACTCTTTCTCATCAAACACGGGAGCAGAATCACTTGATTTGGGACTCCATAGGATTTGGCATTGCAGTTCATATCAACCATTTGGAGAAGGAGGGAGAAGGAGAAGTTTGGTCTCCCACTTGCTCTAAACATATACACAGTTTGGTGTAGTGGGTAAGAGCGGCGGACTCTAATCTGGAGAAATGGGTTTGATTCCCCAATCCCCCACATGCAGCTGCTGGGTGATCTTGGGCACCTCACACTTCTCTCAGAGTTCTTCTCTCAAGAGCAGTTCTCAAAAGAGCTCTCTCAGCCCCACCTCCCTCACAGGGTGTCTGTTGTGGGGAGAGGAAAGGAAGGAGATTGTAAGCCCCTCTGAGACTCCGAGTGAAGGGAGGGGTATAGATCCAGCTCTCCTCCTCCTCCTCCTGCTCCTCTTCCAGGCCTCACTAAGTATCCCAGGGTGTCACAACACAGCCAGACCAGGACAACTTCTCTAAACCAGCTCAACTCGAGTTCCTTGAAAGTATTTTGAATGGTGACATTTCCTTAGGATAGATTCAGCATAATGAACTATCTTCTCTTGGCATTAATATATACACCAGAAAAAAGTGCTGTACAGAGGTTCTTTTCCTACAGCTGTGATTTTACTAGAACTAATAGAGAGCTGCCGGATCTATAGACATAAATATTGATATAAGATATTCAGTAGGATTTTTTTCTCTCTCTTTGTGGACCTATGTGGGTGGTTAGGAAATTCAGATTTGATTTGATTTTTTGTGAGGAACTCCTCCTAAGGGTTAGCTGGAAATTTGTTGGATTTTCAAGGAAAGGCTTAAGAGCTTATTGGAAGCTATAAAAGAATCATTTGAGGATTTTTTTTAAAGGGCTAAGAAATATTTAGGCAGTAAATGAGATATTTTAATTGTGCTCTCTTCTTTCTCAATTCATGGGAAGTAAAGCAACTCAAAGGTTCTTCATACAGCTGTGGAGATTAACTAAGGTGGCTCTGCTTTTCTTTAAGAATTACATGTCCCATTCGTCAGACACAGACTGAAGAACTGTATAATAGTAACTAAGAATAACATTTTTTAAAATAATTAATTAAGCAGACATCTAGAGTGAGCCAAGAAATCTGGTACAGAAGGAAATCAGACAAACTTCCAGCCACAAAATACAGGAGAAACAGAAATGGTAATAATACACACACGGAGACTGGTTAAGGTTAAAGTCAATCAAAACAGATGGTTCTCCCAGCGTGCCAGAAAAGGAATCAGGCAGGCTTCCTCTCAGAGGGAGTTTTATGTTCATTTACTTCTTTGGATTTATGTGCTCATTCCATGGTTGAAAACCTTCAAACACAAAGCCATCGTACCTTGAATGAATCCAGCTTTTACTCCTTTTCATACCTAAAGCTCACAAAATCAGGGCCATCTGGAGATGCTCTGCAAGACAAGTGGCTGCCCAGCCTTGATGGACAACTCCTGCATTCCCCAGAGTGGAGGAGAAGAATGATACTGTGAACCTCCAGAGCTCCTCATAAAATGACTCAGTGGTTTAGCCGTACCAGCACTGGGAGCCTTTCTCAGTCCTGCTGCCGAAGATCCTTTCAACTAGAGATAACTCAGATTGAACCTGAGGCCTTCTGCATTTGCACAAAGCACGTGAACAGCAGCCTATGCTATGATGCTCTCCTGTTTATTTTTCTCAAGACTGGGGTTCCAGAGCTGGAAATGCATTCTGTATACCACCCAAGCCCCCTCGTAACAGGGCAAGATCCATTAAAAAAAAGTGGCTCCACCTTGCAAGAAAGATTTCACAACTATGGGAGATGGTGAGCTTAGGCACAGTCAAGGCACTGTACACAAAATCTACAAATAGTTGTAAAGTTAAAGTGTGGGATGTCTGGTATTTCAACACAAAAACATTTTTTTCTACATGCTTATAGTGAAATCCTGGAAAAAATCTCTTATTAACTCTTGACTAAAATTTGGTAGATCTGCCAGGGATCAGATAAAATGGATGGATTGGGCCTGAGGAGCAAGAATTGATCTTTCCCAAGTCATCTTATGTAAAAATCAGATCAACTTAATATATACTTACTCTTTTTTTATTCCCATCCTCATCTATGCACTCCGGGACAGTTGCTGAAAGGTAAGCAAACCATGATATGGTCAAAAATGTCTCATTTGTCTGGGATAATAAATTCCTGCCTGTGAAATGAGAATCAGACTGAATGAAATAGGTATGCAGCAGCCATGCAGCCTATCTATGTTTAACCAGGAATGACAGCTTTCTGGACTCATTGGTCCAGAAAGTGGTGAAGGGGGCTGACTTGTGAATTCCAGGATGGATCAGTTTTTGATGAGGACAGCACCTCCCCTTGGTCACCAAATAGGGCCATTAACACAAAGGCTTTCTCACCTACTAGATGAAGGCTGGAATCTGAGGAGCCCCGCCTAAAATAACGAGGTGGATCTCACCATTCCACTGGGCAAAAATCTATTTATGCATTTATTTATTCAAACATATCAATTGGGCTCAAGTGTGAAGCCTTCCTTCAAACTAAGGAGCCATTCTCCAACTTCAAGTGTTCTTCTATCGGAAGAAGAACCACTTATACTAAAGAAAAGCTCCTTAATCTGGAGAAAGGCTTCTTGGTTGGATCCACCCTAATATCAAAAGAATTAAAATTCTCTGTAACACTGAAAGGAAGGACTGGACACAGGGTCACCTCCCTGCATTCAAGTTAACAAAGAACTTGTCTGTTTGGATACAGGCTGTGCAAAGTGTGTGTCTATGTTAACTCTTCCTTCTCCATAAATTTCACCCATTGAAACTTCTCCCTGTGTGATACTGGCCCAAAGTCACTGTGCAGGCTTCCAGGGCAAAATGAGGACTCCAGATGGGTCTCTCAGATACCAGCTGGACACTCTAACCACTACAGTCTATTGGCTTTCAGAGACAGAAAAGCCTTTATTGGTATGTATGTATGTATGTAGATAGGTAGGTAGGTAGGTAGGTAGAGACAGACAGACAGACAGACAGACAGACATTAGGAATAAGGCCCGTTGTAGCAACAAATAAAATGGCCACTAGCTTGGCTGCCTGGCTGTGCACCCCCCCCCATCTCCCTCCCCTCCTGGCTGCTCCAGTCCCTGGCAGGGTAAGCCATGCAGTCTCCTTCCCCACGCCCGCTTGAGGCCTTGGTGGGCCAAGCCACCCAGCCTTCCCCCCCCATCTATCTGAGGCCCCGGCAGGCCAGGCCAGCTGGCCATGTCCCTCCCCCATGACCTGCTCGATGCGCCGGCAGGCCAAGCTGCCCAGCCTCACTCCCTGCCTATTGGAGGCCCCGGTGGGCCAGGCAGCCTGACCTCGTCCCTCTCCCCACTGCCCACTTGAGCTGCCAGCGGGCAAATCCAGGCATTGTTGTTCCTGGTCCCTCCCACCTGTTTGAAGCCCCTGCAGGCGAAGCCGGCCAGCTGCACCCCTCTTCCTACAACCTGTTAAAGGTGCCAGTGGACCAAGACACCCGGGCTCATTCCCCCCCACCTGCTGGAGGCCCCAGTCAGCCAAGTGGCCCAGCTTCACCCTCTTCCCACCACCAGCATGAGCCGCCGCTGTGCCAAGGTGGACAGCCTCATTCCTAACTTCCTTGCCCCCTCAGCTGCTCAACGCCCCAGCAGCCCAAGCCGGCGGGCCGGGTCCCCTTGGCCCGTTCAAGGCAGGGTGCCCACCAGGCTCTGGCCCTCTGCACTGGCTGTCAATCCAGGGGGAGCCACTGCAGAGCCGCCGCAAAGACGGACAAGGTGCTGGGGAGGCACGGCGCTACTTTGGGCCGGAGGAAGACAGCAGAGCGAAGACACTGTCTTCTGAGGCACATTTGGGCTGGCACCGCCTCTGAGGGGGGGAGTCAGAGAATGCAGCCAGTGGCCACAGCCCCTGTTATGAGTGGCAGTTCTCACAGCCAACTGATTTTGGCGTGCATCAAATCTTGCCACCCCAAATCAGCTTTATAATATAGGAGAGATATACACACACAAACATACACAGTAGGAAGTCAGGTTAAGTATTGGCTTTCAACCTGCCCCCGGAACTACCTCTCAGTTTTAACCTGCCCCTTCACAGCTTTAAGCAACTTTGTGAGGAGGTCATTAATTTGGTAGAGAAGATACACTTCCTTCCAAATTCTAATAAAACCCAAATAGTCTCTGAGCTTCAAAGGTTCACAGGCCTTTTAATCCTGAAGCTGTTGTGTCTTGGTTCTTGTGGGCACAGGTTTGTGGCATGGGAGCATGAGGGCCAGAGCAGTCAGTTAGGGCCTGAGAATGCTCTACAGAATCTTGGTCAGTTGACAACCCATGCCAACAAAGGTCAGAATGAGCTCTGAAGACCCAGTCAGGAGTATATCCAACATAAGGAGTATATCTTTAAGGAGCCAGGCCATGTACTTGACATCTTGCACTTTTCTGGTACTCTACAAGCACCTCACCAGCCTTCTCAGATCCCTGGCAGATAGGACTCAGTAATGATGGCCTCTCATAGAATCATAGAGTGGGAAGGGTCCCCTCATCCAACCCCCTGCCCAATGCAAAAAATTCACAAATACCTCCCCCACACACACCCAGTGACCCTTCTTCCATTCCCAGAAGGTGACAAAAAACCCTCCAGGATCTCCAGCCAAATTGCCTGGAGAAAAATTGCTTCCTGAGCCCAAAGTGGTGATCAGCATTTCCCTGGGTGTGTAAGAAAGGGCCATAAGAACTAAATACTGATGCAACCCTTCCTGCCCTCCCTCTCTGGATCTGTCTAAGCTCACAGAATCAGCATTGCTGTCAGATGGCCATCTAGCCTCTGTTTGAAAACCTCCAAAGAAGGAGAGCCCACCACCTCCTGAGGAAGCCTGTTCCATTGAGGAACCACTCTTGGGCAGTTCATGGGGCTATCTTTCAGAGGTTCTCATGAGTTCCAAGCTGTTTGTTCTAAGTTCCACCACCATCACCTGTTCCCTGACCTGGGCCCTAGTTGGTAATTCACAGTTTCCTCATCCTAGCCAGTATCAGCATCCACACATGGTTTTTCCACCTCTTTGGGATCCATGTCTGACACACATAGTAGCATCGCAGATTGTGTGGTGGTGGTGAATAGTGGGATGAGGACTGGAATATGGACGACTGAGCACCTTCAAACCTGAGGAGCTCAAGGAGGCCACTTTCCCCTCCTCACTCTCAGGTTTTCTTTTTTTTTTCATTTTTGTGTGTGGATAGCTTCCTGCAGGGCAATGTGTATATTCAGTCCTTGTTGGGACAGTGCAGAAATCACTCCCTTGGCTGTAAAGAGCCCTGCTTCATTCCCCTGCGTATAGGTCCGGGACCATCAAGTTTGATTAGAAGTGATAATATTTATTTATTTAGGGAATTGATAGCCTGCATTTCTCACTGAGACTCAAGGTGGAGATGACATGCTGTAGGCCAGTGCAATCAGTAGGATAAGAAGAGATCTAATAAACACTGTAAAAAGGGACTAGGATTGCAGAAATCTGAAACCAGACATGGTAAGTATTAAAGATGGCATGCCAAACAGTGCAAGACATTATTTTACTAAGGAGAGTTTATAATGCAGTGAGAGCAAGATAAAAAACATACAGCAACAGTTAATACATATTAGTAGTATAGTCAACAGTACCATTCCCTCTACTGAAACTTCTTTTGGAATTATTTGGTTATAATGCAGCACTATTCCTTTAAACATTTGGGATTTCTTGTGGGGATTACTGAGACAATGCATCTTCTCTCCTGTTCTATAATATCCTACGCTGGTGGTTCTCTTGCTGAATATTCCTTCATTTACTGAAGTGAGACTTAAAGAGATAGGGAGCAATGCTTTCACTGTGGTGATGTGTACTTTATAGCCCTCTCTACCCAGGGGATGTGTTTAGAAGCAATTTATTGATAGGTAAAATGCACATATTTTTTTCTGCACCATCATTTTAGCCTGTTTCCTGATTACTGTTTTATTCAATGTTTTCAATATTCGGGTTTGCTTCCCCATTATATTAAATAAATGACTGCATTATTATAGATCACTTTTTCTGGCTGAGGAAATGCAATAATCCATAAATGTGAAGTGTGTTACAGAGTCAAAAGGTGTAGTATCTCTTAGGAAGACAGGGCATTTTAAGTGGTGGCTCCTTACCTTTGGAATGCTCTCCCCTTGAGGCTCTCCTGGAACCTACTGTAATACCTTTTAGCATCAAGCCAAAACATTTCTTTCTCCCCAGGCTTTTACCTAAGGGTGCTTTTAAAAAAAATCTCTTTTGTTATGTTATGGTCTGCTTCTGCTCTGAGATCTGTTTTTATGGATATCATTATATTGTTTTTATGTTCTGGCCTTGGTTTTTAATGGCTTTTTGGTTTTCTTTTTATACTGAACTTTAACTTTATGATGTTTTACTTGTAAGCCAACCCAAATAGGATTCTGGAGAGGCGGCACGAAAATGTCCTAAATGAATAATTCCGGAGGGTGGCCATGTTAGGATCGCAGCAGAAGTGCCAGATTCGAGTCCAGGAGCACCTTAGAAACCAACAAGATTTTCAAGGTAGAAGCTTTCAAGAGTCAAAGCTCTGGTACCTGATGAGGGGAGCTTTGACTCCCGAAAGGTTATACCCCGAAAATCTTCTTGGTCTCTAATGTGCTACTGGACTCAGATCTATCTGCCCTAAATAAATAAATAAATAAATAAATAAAAATAGACTCTATCTTAATAGTTGTGATTAGCCAAATCCAGCCATGCCCATTACTGGCCTCAGGAGCCAAGAAGCAGACAAATGAATGTGTTCTGTCCTGGGGAAAACAGGCAGGGTCCAGTTTCTCAACCAGAGTGCTTGTTCCAATAAGCTTTGCTTATCCTCTGCGGCTGTTCAAGGCAACAAGTTCCTTGGCAGAAACACTGAGGAAGTCCTCCTTCACTGATTCTCATCCGGCTGTCCTTTACATTATGAAACGGCTCTGCAGCGTCTGAAATTAATTACAGCAATTGAAGCAGCAGAAGAGGGTGCCTGGTTTTAAGCCACGTGAAGCTTACCTGTGCACAGCTTTTTGACAAATTTGTCATCGGAAACAACCATGGCAGAAAGTTCCTCAGGCCGCCGCAACGTAATGACCCTGTCAGCGGCAGATGGTCCTGCTAAAGTGGCCAGTCGGGAAGTGTTGTATCTGTCCCCAACTACAATGGGAAGTAACACCACTCCTGGGAGGAGGAGAAAAAAAGGGAAAACACAAACCCTCACATTGAAACCGCTTGTGCTTCCAACCGCACTTCGGCATGATGCTCAGAAATGATTCTGTACTGAAGGCGACTTAAAAAAATTAATGACAAGTTATCTCCCCCCCCCCCCATTTTTATCCATGAGGTTGCTGAAAACCTGAACAGCAAGTGTATGGCTACTCACCAAGCCACAATAACTTCGATTACATATAATCAGGGCTCTTTTTGTAGCAGGAACTCCTTTGCATATTAGGCGACACACCCCTAATGTAGCCAATCATCCAAGAGCTTACAGAGCTCTTCTTACAGGGGCTACTGTAAGCCCTGGGAGGATTGGCTACATTAGGGGTTTGTTGCCTAATATGCAAAGGAGTTCCTGCTACAAAAAGAGCCCTGCATACAATAAAAGCATATATTGAGGCACTGAGACAGTTATTAAGACACTTAGGAAAAGTCAACATTAAGAGAGACTACAATGAACCAACACGTGAGCTGCTGCAGATGTAATAGTCAGACCACCATACTGCAAACTGCCTTCCCCACTCCTTCATATATAACTTTCAGGAACCAGCAACGATAAGCACAGTTTGGTCTAACCAGGACCTTCACATTGCCCAGCATCTAATACCACTATTTGAAGACCCTAGGTCAGGGGTGTCAAACATGTGGCCCAGGGGCCAGATCAGGCCCCCAGAGGGCTTCTGTCAGGCCCGCAGTGGAACAGGCTGCCTTCTGCTTCTTCTTCCAGTTCTGCTGCTGCTGCGTCATCGTAGGTTTGCAGCTTACAGGTACACACCTGAACAGCATTTTCAAGATTGCAACAGCACAGACGTTTTGATGCAATCATTCAGAGCAAGAGGTGTCAGTGATCAGACACTGTTAAATAAACAAAATATTGCAAGAGTGCTGATGTTTTAAGCATGTTTTTAAGTTTAAAAAAACCTTTGTGTTTGTGTCCTTTATAAAGTTTATATCTCCGCCACCTGGCATTACATTTTATGACACACGTGGCCCGGCCCAACAAGGTCTCATTTATGTCAAATCCAGCCCTCATAACAAATGAGTTCGACACCCCTGCCCTAGGTTAAGCAGGAACTAGGGTGGCTTGCTGACCTCCAGGATGGGCCTAGAGACCTTGGAGAATTACAACTGATCTCCAGACTACAGAGGCCAATTCACTGGAGAAAATGGCAGCTTCAGGTTGGCACCCCTAATCCTGTCTTATATTATTGAAAGGCCAAATCAACCTCCACTGATTAAAAACTGTATAGTCCATGAGACCTTAGTGTTCATGCGCACTGTGCACACATCTGCATGCATGTGCCCTAGAGCCAGGATGCATCCCCTCCCTCCACATCAGAGGTTTAACCAACAGAGGCTGAAGAAGGGATGACCGCTGAAGAATGACAAAAATCATGAAATCAGCACTTAGTGATTTACCAGGGGAGAAAACCAGAAAACAGGGACTGCTCCTGCTCAGCATGGACAGCTGGGGAGTCTCTATTATTTGTCTTTCAGGAATGAAAGAGGCAAAATACCTTGCATTGTGCCAAGACTTCTCAAACACTGTACTCGATCAGTAAATGAATCAGACAGCTGCTATGTATACTCACTGTATATACTTGCAATATACTTTGCATTCTGTGTGTACCTGCAACATAGTTTGCATACTGTGTGTACTTGTCTAGGAAAGAGCGATATTTATTTAAGAGACGCTTCTACAAAGAGCGCCAACAGACTCAAGAATACAGGTTGTCTCTTCGGAACTTACTTCAGTTTTTTACCAGCATGTTTTGGAAACATATATTGAAAATCGTGGAGCCATTCTGGAATACCCTTGTATTAAGAAATACTTACTATTGGTGCTTGCAGAATATGCAGCGGCATCCAGAGAATCTTCCGACTCGTTCAGTATAACAATCACTGCTATTTTGGATGCATTGGGCCTTCCTCCACTGGCTTCAGAGACGGCATGCTGAACAGTGAAGTCGATTGCTTCTCCTACAAGAACATTTAAAACCCCACAGTAGAGTTAATGAGCACTGCAGAAATAACTAAATGTTACTTTGAGTTCTGCAACCATTTTAAAAGACCTTTCCCCAAATGCAGCCATTGAGGCTTCTACAGGGGGGGGAGACCAAAAACAGAGGCGTTCTCTAATAGGGTTGCCACCTCTAGGTTGAGAAATATCTGGAGATTTTGGGGGTGGAGCCTGGGGATGACGGGGTCTGGAGAGGGGACGGACCTCAGCAAGGTGTAATACCACACAGTGCACCCTTCAAGGCAGCCATTTTCTCCAGGGGAATTTATCTTGGTTGTCTGGAGGTCAACTGTAATAGCAGGAGATCTCTACCACCTGAAGATTGGTAACCCCATGGCTATATTGGGGCAGGAATGCACAGGAACGGAGTTCCGGCTGGCTCCCGAGTTGGCCACGCCCAGCAGGAACTCATTATCATAACAGGCCACACCCAACAGCAGAAACTCATTAGGATTGGCTACATTAGGGGTGTGTGGCCTAACATGCAAAGGAGTTCCTCCTACAAAAAAAGCCTTGATTTTGACAACAAACAAGGGAAACAGAATAAGAAGTAAAAGGTGGGTGTGGCTGGATGACCACACTTCTGGTAACATGGGGGTGTGGCCTAATATGCTAATAAGCTGTACTGTCGGGGTGTGGCCTATTATGCAAATGAGTTCCTGCTGTTGGGTATGGCCTGTTATGCTAATGAGTTCTACAAAAAAAGCCCTGGGTAACCCTAATCTCCATCTATTTCTTGCTTTAGCATTTTCCCCACTGAAACATGACCCCCTCAAACCACCTACCCCTCTGGGGTTTTCAGCAGGAAAAACTTATGGATACATTTTCAAAAGCGAAAACAGGCCATTTTCAGTGGTAGCACCTTGTCTTTGGAATGCACTTCCTCTTGAGGCTCATTTAGCATCTATCATAATGTCTTTTAGGTGCCAGGCCAAAACATTGCTTTTTACTCAACCTTTTAACTAACAATGTTTTCAAAAAATCTTTTTAGCTGTTTAGCGCTGCTGGAGTTGCCATCTATGGTTAAGGAAATTCCTGGAGATCTGGGGAAGGATCCTGGAGAGGGTTGAGTTTGGGGAAGGCAGGAAGCTCAGCAGGGATGTGATATCATAGAGTCTACCATCCAAAGCTTCCGTTTTCCCCAGGGAACTGAAATGACTGTAGCAAAGTAGTTGGGTATAAATTAAACATAGAAAAGATTGAAGCAATTTTTTAAAAAATATGGATTTAAATAATTTTTCATCTCAGAACGGTATTAGGAAAATTAAGATTACCAAAAAAAGAAACTACTTATTTAGGAATTAAATTTAGCAAAAAGAAGGAAGACCTATTGGTTAATAACTTTAAAGCAACAACTTTGGAAATAAAAAACAGATTTGCCCTTTGGAAAACTTTCAGATTATCAATCCTACGTTGGGCAACTGCAGAAAAAATGATGCTGATATCCAAAATGAATAACTTAATCTTCAGTTTACCAATTATTATCCCAGATAAATCTATTAAAGAATGGCAGTCCATGGTAAACAAGTTTACACAGGGTAGTAAAAAACTGACAGGCAGCTGGTCAGCAGCATGAAGTAAAAGTGATAATGGCGGCTTGGGTATTTCTAATTTAATTATATCGTGATACTGAACAACTGGCTTGGATAATGAGATGCATAACTGGATGTAAAGATGCTTCAGAAACAGTCATGGAACAAGATCCTTTTGTGGACACCCAAAAATATGAGGAAAAGAGTGCACAATAATGAAAGTTGGATCATTAATGGTCTTTTGAAGATCTGGGATTGTTATAACAGAAAATTTTCACCTGACACCTCTCCACGGGTGTCTGCTGTGAGCAATCTTGATAAATTACAAAATTTCCACTGTAACTTCTTAGCAAATTGGGAATGTTATGGAACTGATGCATATATGACATTAATCAAAGGGAGTACTACTTTGGACTTTCAGAAAACTAACCAATTAAGTAATGGCAATATAAAATGATTTGATTTCTTTCCGCTTAAGAGCTTCTTGAAAGAAAGTATACACAGAGGTTAAGGAATAAGAAAATTAACAACATTTGAAGGAACTATTTCCAGAAACAAGAATGACTACCCTTCAAAATCTGTGAAGTTGTACATAAAGAGGTTAACAACCCAAACAACCATTCCAATCTAAATGGGAAAAAGATTTGAAATATGGAATTCTGGAAGAAAAATAGAAATTTATTTTTACATATAGTTTATCTTTTTCTATTTCTCTCACATTTAGAGAAAATTCAATAAAGTTCTATTAATGGCACTTGGCACCACACAGAACAGCAAAAATTTATTAAAATCGTATGACATATGTGGGCATTGTAAACTACAAAATGCAAATTTTGGACATGCAGATGGCCTAAAAAAATACTGGCTACTTTATTAAATGTGGATTAGATATGGATTTCCCTTATTCTCCCAAAGAATTTCAAAACATGATCTTCCATACGATAACAGCAGCTGGAATTAACTTTGTGAGATACTGGCCAGGTAGTATTCTGCCAATGGAAGAATGGATTGTGAAATGTAGTGAAACTTTTTGGTAATCAAATTGACACTCTTAAAAATATAGGGAAGGATATATCTCAATTGCATATAGTTTGGCAAACTTTCTTTTCCAGAGTTGCTCAACTGATGTAATTAAGTGGAGTACAAAAATTTCAGTGGACTGTTATCTCAGATATTTCTGTCAATTTACTATGTAATCTTAATCAAGTTAAATCAAGTTAATAAATAAATATTTCCTACATAAATAAAGTAACTATCTTCCCATACCATTCTCTTGCACCAAAGAGCAGTCCCTTTGGCTGCATTGGGGGGGGGGGCATTATCACAGAATTATATATAACATGTGATTTTGTACTAAGTCAATTGGACATCATGGCAGGCATAGAAAATTATCCTTTACAAAACAAAGTTCACAGTAGTAGTCTGAAATATGGCATTTCCAGTGCTAAAAACACCACTGAATCCATTAAACTCACATTGGGAAAAGAAGGAGCTATTTAAGCTCAGCATATTTAAATGACCCTTAAAGCTAAATATTTAACAGAGCAACAGTGACATCCAGTGGGAAACGACAGACAAAAACAACAATCTCACTCACTCACCAGTAGAGTATGCTACAAGCATCCCATACTAAAAACCTGTTGCTCAATTACTGGAAGAAAGTGAAGGTATTTCCATCTTAATGGGCTTCTGCTATAATGTTATTCCTGGCCCAGATCTGTACATTATAGCAAAAAAAGGGGCCAGCTATTGACCCATCTGGACCAGAAGGAGCATGGGCAGAAAGGTGCAACACAGAAGGCCTTGCACTTCTTGGCTAGACTGCAGCGCCTCCCTTTCCAGGAGATACACCGCTGCAGTACTGAGGAGAAGGCAGGGGAACCACCTAGGCATTAATTTTTTCTGGTATGTTTACCTCTGAACCAAAATGCTTTGTTCACCAGGGCACCATCATACAAGACTCTGGCCCTGGCATGGAACACTCATCGAACAAGCTGGCCATCCATAATGTGGTCAAACTGTAACACTTCTGATGAGAACTCACATGCCTGAATGGTCTCTTATGTTAAAAATTTCTCTGCACATAGGAGATTAGAGAGATGGCTTCTCTCCCAGTCTAGCTTCTTCCTGACATTCTAGTTCCCTGGGGATACAAACACTGTTTCATAGGGAAGTCTGAATTCAAATATGTAATTCCTTCACCTTCAATTTTCTGTGGTGAACTCCACAAACTGCTACATGAAGTGCTTTTTGTATAGACTGGACCTTAGACCTTTTTTTGAAAAATGCAAATCAACTATCAAATATCAAACTATCAATGCAGGTACTGAAGGGGGGAAACCGATGACAAAGTCCATGCTTTGCAAATTTCTCCACTGTTTCACTACTAAGGGGCAGTTTACAGTAAGGGTCAGCAACTAGAAGCTCCTTGGTCAATCAAGTGTGGGTCTCAGAAGTATGACGTCTCGTACCCACCAGTAGTTGTAGATTCAAAGATGAAACTTGGGGAAAGGTCAGCCACAGGGATTCCCACACTGACCCCACCAATTACATAGAAAGTGTCAGTGTCATACCACCAGTCACTGCAACAGCTGTCAGCATCAGGGAAGCTTTCCACATTGCTGGAAGCTATGCACTTTATTTACAGTCCATGACCAGAATAAGGAAGCTATGCACATTGCACCCAATACAGATGCTGCTTAGAGCATCAGCAGAAACTATTTCATGTAGCTTCTGTGTGGTAGAGCCAGACAGGTACTATACACAAAGAAGGTAGCAGACATGACCTAAGGGTTGCCGGTCTACAGGTGGAGCCTGGAATCCTCACCAGATTATAACTGTGCTCCAGCCTACAGAGATCAGCTTTGGAGGGTGGGCTCTGTGGCATCACACCCTTACTGAGCTTCCTTCCCTCCCCAAACTTTGCTTTTCCGAAGCTCCATGCCCAAATCTCCAGGAATTTCCCAGTTTGGAGTCATCAGCTCTTGGCCTATGGCACCAACACACATGTAGCAGTTTAAAAGAAAACTGCACTGGCCAAGCCCAGCCCAGGAAAGTGGAATTGTGTGAAATCTATGACCGCAGCCCTTTTTGGCTGTTATTATTTTGGCACTCGATACCTGATTGTATCAAGCTGGCATCATTCAAGGGATGCTTTGTCCACCAGCATCTCAGGTGTTGGATGGAGGAAATAGGCGCTGGAAATGGAACATCCAATAGTGCTCTGATGTCACTTCTAGTAAAAACTGGTAGTGGACACTCTAGAATTTATAAAAACTCTGGTAAATTCTAGAGCATCTAATGATGTAACTTCCAATGGAACACTGGTTTGCCTGCCCCCCTATTTCTCCTGGGGGTTGCCAGCAGTGTTCCCTTTAAACTGAGTTAGTGTGAGCTAGCTTACAGTTTTTTAGCCTCCGATTCACACATTTTTGTCTTAGCTCAGGAAGGATGGCTCCAGTGCACACTAATTTATGCAGCAGCCAAATTGCTCACTCACAATTTTAATGCTAGTAGCTCACAAAGCAGAATTTTTGCTCACAAGACTCCACAGCTCAGGGGGAACATTGGTTGCCAGCTTTGCGGTGGCAGCTCTTTGTGGAAGTGGAAGAAGAAGAAGGAGGAGGAGGAAGAGGAGGAGGAGATTGGATTTATATCCTGCCCTTCACTACTCGAAGGAGTCTCAGAGCAGTTTACAATCCCTTCCTCTTCCCCTTCCAATCCCTACAGCAGACACCCTGTGAGGTGGGTGGGGTTGAGAGAGCTGTCTCGAGAACTGCCCTTGAGAGAACAGTTCTGAAAGAACTTGTGACTGACCCAAGGTCACACCAGCAGCTGCATGTGGAGGAGTGGGGAATCAAACCTGATTCTCCCAGATTAGAGTCTGCACTCTTAACCACTACATCAAACTGGTACACACTATCTTCACAATACATGCATTTGAATGGGACAACATGCTTTTTTTCGGCTTTGATACAAGTAAACATATATCCTCAAAAAATCTGGTTTTTGACTGCATTTACTGAAGCTGAAAAACGCTTGTATCATGCAAACAGCAAACACACATACCATAATTTCCCAGCAGGAGAGCTAAAATCATAACAACCAAAAACAGCTATTGAAAGAAAGAACAGGCATTTCTCTTGAGATCCTACCTAAGAGAGGTCTGATGTATTTGATATGAGAATTTAGGCATGTAAATTTGCAGCTTCACTAGTAAATTAGAACATAGACGGCGGGGGGGGGGTTGATTTAATTCACAATCATTAAAAGAGAAGCTAATGAGAATGGCAGAAAAGCTGTTCAACCCAATCCAAAACCATGGACAGGATTTTTTACAATACATAATATTTGGAGGTTGGGGGGAGGGAAGAGGCCATGTACTCAAGTAGTGGGAAGCAGAAACCAAGAATATGTTTTAATAGCTATTTAATATTTTGTTTCCTGAAATGAAGGATAAAATGTTAAATCAATTTAGGATGTTGTAGAGTTATAAGAGGCATGGGAATTCAACAAAGCAGAAGTTCCTGCCTGGACCTTATGAATCATCACGTTAAAGAGGTCGCTACGATTCCAATAACACCTCCTCAATGGCTTTGACCAAGGAAGCCAAATTCCCCACAGGCCTTTATTCACCCACACTTATGGAACACTTCCTCAGGAAGCAGTCAAAGTAAGTGACTTCCCGGCACCTGAATATGGTAGAAGTGTGATAAGAAAGCAAAGACCCGGGCGATACAACACAAGTGTGGCAGTCTGAATGGGTTACCTAATTGGGCCTGGCCAATCAGTACCACATCTGGCGAGCCTGTCGGCTATTGATTAGTTATGTTTGTTTAGGATTTTTAAATGTTAAAACCAGTGTTTTAAATTGGACCCACAAACAAACACAAAGCCAGAATAGCTGCTATGCTACTGGTTTTATGTTTACTGTGGTAGACCCCTCTTTAGGCTTGCCAGCCTCCAGGTGGGGCCTGGAAATCTCCTGCTTTCACAACTGATCTCTAGCTGACAGAGATCAGCTCCCCTGGAGAAAACGGCTGCTCTGAAGGGTGGACTCTACGGCCTTGTACCATGCTGCGGTCCCTCCCCTCCCCAAACCCCGCCCTCTCCCAGATCCACCCCCAAAGTCTCCAGGTATTTTCAACCCAGACCTGGCAACCCTACCCCTCTTAATGTTCTAGCTGCCATGTTTTGTACCAACCAAGTTTCAGAACCAAGTTGGGGTTTTTTTGTGTGTGGGGGGGCAGGGTAGCTATGCAGAGGCAGGCAATGGCAACCCACCTCTGATCGTCTCTTGCCTTGAAAACCATACAGGGCCCTTTCCACCACTGCCAATCACTTATCAAACGGCACCATATCAGAAGCAAAAGCAGCCTCGGGGTGGGGTGGGGGGAACACATAAAGCAATGTAATGAATTGCTGAGCTTCACTGATTAGTTTAGTGACAAAATAGATTACAGCTTGCAGCCCTAATAATAATTACTAATACTGTTAATTATAATACTGTTATATTTAGGATCCAGTCCTAAAGCATTTTAAATCCTATGGCTCTTAGTGGAAATGGTATATGTTCCAAATGCCCCATCAAAATCAGTGAGGCTTTAAAAGGCTCATTGCACTGAACTGGCGGCTTAGTTGGTACTAAAACCACAATTAAATAACCAGATCTTTGGCAGTATTAAGATCATAATTTGTTGTCGAAGGCTTTCACGGCAGGAGTGGTCAAAACTGAGCAGAGCTGAAGGGTTAAATCCCCTCTCCCTTCCCTACACAACCCCCATCTGGAACGTGTCTACATAATTTACCTTTTACAGTCAGACAGAGAGAGATGTGATCTTCCCTATGTCTGTTTTAGCCCTTTGATTCAGTCTGCCCTCATCCAAGTCCTTTCCAGCGTCCGCCTTGAGTGCTGATGAGAAAGGCAGACTAGAAATATTATGACGGACAAGTGAACCTGCGCACTCATTCAGCCTGTCTTCATTCCACCAGACTCGAACATTGGGAGCCAGATCTGTGGACTCATTTGATTTCTAAGAGGATTCGCAAAACCAGTGACTGTGGATTCATTTGGGCTTTCACTCAGGCTGTCTAATGATACGTAATATGAGTTAATTATCATCTTTTTAACCAACAAATTAACAATTGATTAACTATTAAATGTAAATAGTGAGGGCAATCTTGGGGTCATCTCTGCCAGCTGAAGAAGATAAAGACTGAGTTTCCCTGTCCCTTTCAGTTTCAGGTGTCCAAGCCTAGCTCTGCTGGAAACTGGAGCCTTCTGGTGTGACCCAAAGGGCAAACATTCTCAGTCCTTGGCTATTATCCTCTGTCTCAAAGCCTGTAGCCCAGGTGGATCCCAGACCAGTCCTGGAGTTGTACTGAATTTTATTTTTCATCCTGATTGTTTGTCAAATTACATTTGTGGGGGGGTTGGGGGCGGCAAGGCACATTGGGTCTCCAATGGGGAGGAAAAGCAGGATATAAACCTTTAAATAAATATATATATGCATCACAAAACTCCTTTGAATACAGTGGAGGAAAGAACCTGCTTTCCTTAAAAGAGTAATTCCAAAGCAGACAACCCAAACTAGCACTCATAACCAGGGCTATTTTGGGGCAGGAACGCACAGGAATGGAGTTCCGGCTGGCTCCCGAGTTGGCCACGCCCAGCGGGAACTCATTAGCATAACAGACCACACCCAACAGCAGAAACTCATTAGGATTGGCTACATTAAGGGTGTGTGACCTAACATGCAAAGGAGTTCCTGCTACAAAAAAAGCTCTGGGTTTTGACAACAAACAAGGTAAACAGAACAAGAAGCAAAAGGTGGGTGTGGCTGGATGACCACACTTCTGGTAACATGGGGGTGTGGCCTAATATGCTAATGAGTTGCTGCTCTTGGGTGTGACCTAATATGCTAATGAGTTCCTGCTGGGCTTTTCCTACAAAAATAGCCCTGCTCATAACTAATAGGAATGTCTGTCTGTTCTCCACCATCAAATTTAGGAATATTCCCCTGTTACAGAACTTCTGAATAATCGTATTAAGGATGACAATGAAATGGCTTCAATAAACAAACAGTTTCCATTTGCATTGTGAAATACTTGAGTACAAAAGCTAGACTGGAGATTTAATTAACCAGGGTTATTGTCAGTGAAGTGTGATGTTGAACCAGGGTAAAGAGATGAGAACAGCACGTTCTAAAGCAGAAGTGGGAGATGGGAGCCCGTGCTTCCTCTTATTAAGGACAGCCCACACTTCATTTCTGCAAAAGGCTTCAAGTCCTAGACATCTCCAGTTGAAGGTGTGCAGATAATAGGGGGCTACCTTAGATCCTGAAGAGTTCCTGCCACCCCAAGGTAGACAGTACTGGCCTAAATGGACCCAATAGTCCACAGCCTGGTGTAAGGCAACCCCATGCTGACAGTCTAGCAACCTTGGGCAACGTGCTACACACATTACATACAAATTCTTGTATAACTTATCTGTTCTGAACATAGCTATTCCTCTCACAAAGAGGAAGAACAGCTTCTCGGCCATCTGTTTTTTGGTGGGTTTTATTATTATTTCTCCAGGCTGAGAAAGCAATCATGGTCAATCCTCCAGTGAACTATGGAAGTCAGGTTTCATTTCTCACTTTTCGGCAGCAATAAACTCTTGACTGCACAAAATAGGCCAAGGATCCTAAAATCCGAACACTCCTCTGCTCCTAGCAGAGCCCTGATGCTAGGCTAGCGCCAGACAGACTGTAGACTCCTGTCCAAAAATATTATGGGTGGAATCCAAAAGGCCCTGGACAGTGTTCCCTGCATGCACTGGGACTTCTCCAATGCCCCCCTCCCACTGCTGCCACATGCTCACTCTCTCTTTCTCATGGGTGTGCATGCACAAACACAAGCACAACAGTTTCTCCAGCTGGTTGAGGGGCTCTTCAGACTAGATTCAATGACGGACTGAAATTGAAAATCAAATCTAGCAGTCTTTCCTTACAGGTGCAAAAGTACTTTCTGCTCAAGGTTGTTTGGATTGTGGCCCTTCCATTTCAGAGTATTTGAGGAAAGACAGCATCTGAGGCTTGAAATAATTTGATGGGCAGGAGAAGAGTGGGATTAAACTGGCTGGCTTAATTAGAGTTGTGTTGCAGTTTTGCGGTTAGCTTGTTTACCAGAGTATCGTGACGTTTCACCAGGGACTCAGGTAACTTTCAGGAACCGTAGTAGAATCAGCTGTAAATCAGCTTACTTAAAGAAGGCGAGTCTAAGGTGTGATCAAAAATCAGGGCCGGTTACAAGATTAGGGTAGCCAAATCTGGCTTGAAAAATTCCTGGAGATTTGGGGGAGGAGCCTGGAGAGGGCAGGGTCTGAGGAGCGGACAGACCTCAGCAAGGTATAATCCCATAGACTGCCCCCCCTCCAAAGACGCCTGGGATCCATTAGAAGCTTAGCAGCATATTTGAGCCTGAATACTTATTGAAATCAGCGTCCTATCTGAATGTATTATCTTTCATGACTTTTTGTAAAGCACTTTATGAGCAACAGAGCTTTTGTACTACTCTAATATTTTCTGAGGAAGATCCAATTTTGAAACGTCGTTATATAATCCGGAGACGTTGATGATATATTTTTACACTAGGATCTTCTTATGATTTGAAGGAATTTGTTTATTGCATTGTGTTGTAGTGCTTTTGGCCATAATATACAGAAAGCGTTTTCTTTGCAAGTCTTATTGACTACTTGATCTGTGGGTCAGACTCTCACGACTGTTTTCTTTACATTTGTTCTCTGATTAGGTCGTTTTCCGCTTTTGTCTTGCCCCCTCCAAAGCTGCCATTTTCTCCACGGGGGCTGATTTCTGTAGGCTGGAGCTCAGTTGTCATTCAAGAGATCTCCAGCTCCCACTAGGATTTTGGCAACCCTATAAGAAGGGCTGGTTTCCCCTATGAAAGGCACTTTGCTCGTTTCTCATCCTGTCTGCTGGGCTGGGCTTTTTTTCTTTTTGAAAAAGAGGGGCCAGAACTCCCAAGAGGGAAATGAAGTTTTCAGTCTGTACACTGAAAACTCATGAACTTCAAGACATTTTTAAAAGAATTTTGTCAAAGAGGTTCTGGAACTCTGTTCTACCACGTTCCCCCAGAAAAAAAAGCCCTGCTGCTGGGACAGAAGATTACTGCCAGTATAGAACTTTATAAGCATAGTTAGCAAAGCCACAAACACGAGCGCTTCTCTTCTGAAGCCCTTCCCTTCTCCTCTCTGGAACAAATTCTCCTTTCTTTCTTTAACCACAAGCACTGTCTTTAGTATGCCATATGCCAATTTGCTGCTCACCCTCTAGCTATATGTATGGACTGGTGACTTCCACTTCATTGTACCCGAAGAAGTGTGCACACGAAAGCTGACACCCAGAATAAAACTTTGTTGGTCTTAAAGGTGCCACTGGACTCAAACTTCGTTTCACAAGCAAGCAGTCTGTCAAGCACTCAAATGCATGCTTGTTAAGTGGAGGGTAAACATTCGTAACTGGAAAAATGAGCAAATTAGTTCTTTGTTAAATCAGTCCTTTTGATGTTCTCCTCCTAAAGGTCATCAATTTTTACCCACTCTACCAAATGATAATCTCTCTCTTCCCAAACCCACCATCTCATTTTACTCCTTTCACCATTTCAGTATTTTGGTGGTGGGAAAAGGATAGTTCATTCCCTGTACTAAAATATTCTTCCAGCCTGGTATTTCCAACCATGGTCCCACAGTTTTGACCCCAGTTTTGACCCCAGTCCACAATTCTGTGCAGGAGCTACAGAGGAAGGAGAAGTCTTGCCAAGCCTAGTTTCCAGTGCTCTAACCACAGCTGACAGGGAGCCACCATGATATCTGTACTGGTCCACTGTGGTTCTTCTGGTGCCCTTGGCCAAACAACTGGTTACTAAGTAAGGGCCCCGGTCACAAGAGCGGGATACTGCGCGGCTGAAGGGAGGCAAAGTAGAGCCGGGGCAAAAAGATGCACGGTAGCGCGATCAGACAGCCCCCGAGATGCCGCGCAGATGCCGATAGCCGGCGATCACACCGGCGAAGTTGAAGCGCATCAAAGGGTCTTGCGCATGCGCACTCTGATGTTTCTTTGCATACTGTGGAGGCTTGGAAAAAACACACCTGTTGCGACGGGATGCATGCGGGTGCCGGATGCGCCAGATTACCTCTGCTTCTGCGATCCCACGCTCACCTGTGACCCGCGTTTTCTGGTTGCTACTACCCTTTTGCTGCTACTTTTTAAATCCGCTTCTTCGGGCCAATGGTACGGGTTGGTGCTGGGTGTGCTACGCTTCCCAGATGTTGCCATATAGTCCCACCCATTTGATGTGCCCTCAACCCGTTTGTTTCGCGGGGCAAATCCTCTCGTGTGACCAAGGCCAAGGATACACAAGTTTTTAGGCAAGGAGAACTCCAGGAGAGCCACATAATATTATTGGAGTGGATCAGTGTTCCCTCTAAGCTGAGTTAGTGCGAGCTAGCTCACAGTTTTTTTAGCCTACGCCTCACACACTTTTGTCTTAGCTCAGGAAGGATGGCTCCAGAGCAAACTAATTTATGCAGTAGCCAAATCGCTCACTCACAACTTTAATGCCACTAGCTCACAAAGTAGAATTTTTGCTCTCAAGACCCCACAGCTTAGAGGGAACATTGGTGTGGATATCAGAGGAGGTGAACACACATGAAGCTGCTTTATACTGAGTCAGACCCTTGGTCCATTGTCTACTCAGACTGGCAGCTGCTCTCCAGGGTCTCAGGCAGAGGTCTTTCACATCACCTCCCACCTGGTCCTTTTATTTGGGGACTGAATTTGGGATCTTCTGCATACAAAGCAGAGGTTCTTCCACTGAGCCACAGCCTTTCCACATGAATACTGACCAGAAGGTTGAAAGTACATTGCTCTTTATCTTCCCGTAGCTTTGGAAGCCCTTCTCTTCAAAATTCCCCTTTTTTAATCACAATAAAGGGTTTTTCATTATTTTAAAAACACACTGACATAACTCACCTCATTACTACCATCTTGATTCCTATTGCAGGAATGAAATTATTTCTTTCGGGGAACGAGGTCAGCTTTTGCCCATCTGCTCTGGCCTGTGTGTAACTCCTTGCTTTGGACATGAAGGACATTCCCAGCTTTGTCTTACCGTCTCCAATATATTTTGCATGCACAGTCCTAGCAGCAATTATCTTTTATATGCTTTTCTCTTTTAGCTGACGTCTCCTCTTTAAGAGGCCAGCAGAAAGAAAAAGAAGGGTCAAAACGAAGGTCATAACCTCATATTCTTCCCGCAATAATGGTTACCTTTACCTATTATTTCCTTACCAGGAAACAAATCATTGTGATTAAAAATAGATGGCAACCTCATGGATCAGAAACATCATAGATATATTTAATGTTAGGACAGACAAAAAAAAAAAGTAGGGGCGTAGCTGAACTGGAATATTCTGAACTTTGAACAGGTCCAGCCAGAATTCTGGACCATGATTTACTTTCCTTCTCCAAAATGAGTCATGTCACCCGAATATCTAAATAAAAGTTAAAAACCTACTGCAAGCCGAGTGGCGACAGTAAACTGTAGTAACACGAACCATGATTATTTGATTTTTATGTACTTTGTTCAAATCCCGCCCAGGCCCATAGCCAGGATTCTATCATTCAGGGGGCCTTTAAATAAGTCAGGGGGCACTGACGCCACAAAATAAAATAAAAAGAATTTAAAAACTCACTTTTGCGGCGTTCGCATTCTGCCTGCCTGTGTGGGGAAGCAAGCCACGCTTGGGGAGGGGAGGTGGTGGGGAGTCCTCCGGGCAGCGCGGACAGTTGGTAGTTCTTCGGGCAGCCCAGAGAGCCAGGGGGCCTGGGGACTGGATGGAAGCTGGGGGGCTTTGGCAGGAAGTCAGGGCAGAAATGCCGCACTGTAGCTACAGGCCTGATCCGACATACCTGAAGGCAGGGGTCTTTTCATAGAAAAACAGCTGCAGGAGCTCATTAGCATATGGTATGCTAATGAGCTATTAGGCTATTAGCATATGCCACGCCCCCTGACATCACCAGAAGTGATGTCAGAAGGGGAAGTGGGGGGGAGGCATCTTCAAAAGACTCCCCTTCCCTTCCCCAGCTGGTCTGGGTGGGGGAGCTAAGAGAGAAGGGGTTTAAAGTTTAAACTCCTTCTCATGAGAGTTGGGCCACAGAAGGAGGAAAGAGGGAAGGAAAGAGAGGGAAGGAAAGAGAGGGAGTAGAGAGAAGGAAAGAAGTAAGGAAAGAGGGAAAGAAAGAGAAGGAAAGGGGAGGGAAAGAAAGAGAGGGAAGAAGGAGGGAAACAGGGAAAGGAGGAAAAAGAGAAGAGAAGAGAAGAGAAGAGAAGAGAAGAGAAGAGAAGAGAAGAGAAGAGAAGAGAAGAGAAGAGAGAAGAGAGAGAGAAGAGAAGAGAAGAGAAGAGAAGAGAAGAGAAGAGAAGAGAAGAGAAGAGAGAGAGAAGAGGAAGGAAGGAAGGAGAGAAGGGAAGGAGGGAAAGAAAGAGAGAAAGGGAAGGAAGGAAGGAAGGAAGGAAAGGAGGGAATGAAAGAAATTTGGCGGCAATTTGGCCCCATTATATCCTATGGGCCTTTGAAGTCAATGGTAAAAACATAGGGTATATTCTGGGGGCTGGAGGGGAGGAGGTTTGAGGGAGAGGCTTCAAACTCACAGGGTAGCTGATGGAGCCTCTTCCCAAGATACCCACCAAGTTTCAAGAACATTGGTCCAGGGGGTCCAATTCTATGGGCCCCCAAACAGGTTGCCCCTATTCCCTCCATTGTTCTCTATGGTGGGGAAAAAAGTTAATTTTTTCCTGCGGGACCTTGGATAGTTCTACAGGGCCTGCAAGACGGAGCTCTTCCACCAGGCTTTCGACTAGGAGCTGACACTACCACCACCACCACCACTGGAGCGGCCCTATGACAATTGCATTTCAGTGGCGCGGCAGATCGGTACCGCTGTACGGGGATGGAGGCAACATCTACTGGACACCATCTTGTCTTAATTTAAGAGCAACAGCATTGAGCACGTTATGTAATTTCTGGTATTTAACTCTGTTTTATCCTGTTTTACTTGGTTTTTATGTACTGGCACATGGTGCCCCTGTTTGTTAGCCGCCCTGCGCCCATTCGTGGGGAGGGCGGGGTAGAAATTTAAATAAATAAATAAATCCCACCTCTCTCTACAAGGCGGAGCCAAAGTGGTCGTTCTACTTTCCTTCATTTTATCCTCACGACAGCCCTGTGAGGCAGGTCAGGCTGAAAGCATGTGACTGGCCCGAGGTCACCCAGCAAGCTTCCATGGCAGCGTGGAGATCTGAACCTCAGTCTCCCAGCTCTTAGTACAGCACTCTAACCCTATACCGTACTAGTAGTTTCCCCAACTCTTCAGGTTCCTAGCTCAGAACAAGGCAAAGATTTGCACCAGTACTTCTCTATGCACACTGTGCAGCATGGGGCAGGCCGGACCTTAGAACAGCCTACCGAATTAGGATTTCTGTATACATACGGGGTCTTACCCCAACAAGCCACAGTACTAGCTATCTGAACTGAGATATGAGGGCACTGTGCTGTTCCATCTACTACATATTTTATTTATTTATTATTTCAATTTATATACCATCCTTCCCTGAGTTCACAGGGCTCAGGGCAGTTGAAAACAACAACAACAACAAAAATACAATATAAAACCTAGAATAAAACAGTTGAGTTAAAGTTAAAAGAATATCAAATGGCACCAAAGTAGACAAAATATGTATTACTGTCCCACAAACGTACTGCTAGCTGTAAAAGCGGCTTTAACCAGCAGAGAAACCAACATGAAATCCCAAAACAACACTGATTCACATAACTCTCACATACAATGTTAAGTTTTATCCTGCCGGAAGCCCCTCTGGAGGGCAGAAAGAAACATTTCAGGTAAATAAATAAAATATTTATACACACCAGATAGATCAGCAGAAACATCTAGGGTTGCCAGCTCTGGGATGGGAAATACCTGGAGATTTTGGGGGCGGAGCCTGGGTAGGGCGGGGTTTAGGATGGGGAGGGACCTCAGCTGGGTAGACTGCCACAGAGTCCACCCTTCAAAGCAGCTGTTTTCTCCAGGGGAACTGGTCTTGGTTGCCTGGTGATCAACTGCAATAGTGGGAGATCTCCAGATGCCACCTGGGGACTGGCAACCCTAGAAACATCCCCACCTCTGCACAGCCTGGACATTCACCTACCGAGTTTACTGGGCCCGAGCTGTCTTTGACGAATTGCGCTCACCATGGGTAAAAGCATTGCCTTCTCCTGGGGTGCGTTCCAGGAGATTTCCAAAGTGCTTGCTTCGCCATACTGAAGAACTGCCACTTGCGTTGCCGTATGTCCTGCAGAGGAAACCACAAGACAAGAAAAGGTGGTGGGGCCTTAAGTGTGCATCACTTTTACTGGATTGCAGCAATAAAAAACATATTGAAGCTGTTTCAAGCTGTCACTGAAGTCTGTAATTCTCTGGTTCACCTCCCAGCCAAGGTAGTTGTATGACTTTTGGAGTTCTTCTGTGTTTTGTGTTATACTCGCAGCAGCAGCAGCAGCAGCAGCAGAAGTCTTTCCTCCCTCTTTCCTTCAGTCCCCCACAAGATCTAGATTTCTGTATTGATGGTGGGAACTGGGAACAGTGTACCAGGTGTCAGGGAGGGGACAAGAAAGACTTCCCTTTCCACTTCTGCCATGACAGTAGTACCTGTATAATGGGTTACAGTTCTAACAGTGAAATCTGAAAAGGATCACAAGAAAACTGTAAACAAAAACGCTAAAGTGATGAACCAAGCATCTATATAATAAGTGCAAAATCCAAATAGGTATATATGTATACAACAAATATATTAGATAAATGGGTTTTTGACGATGCTCCCCGGAATGAAATACTTGGTGGATAACTGATCCTTTATTGCTTTTTACATTATTAGGGTATTATCCACCAAGTATTCTTATGCTATGTTTTATTAATATTTCAATAAGGTTCATCAATGAACTCAACTTTGTTCAGAAGAAGACATCGAAACAATATATTTCATTCCAGAGAGCATTGTCAGCAACCCATTTATCTAATATATTTGTTGTATACATATACTAGGAATAAGGCCCGTTGTGAAAATAAATACAGCGGGCTCTAGAAAGAGGCTCTGGGAGAGTGCCCCGGCTTTGGGCACTCAGTGATAATTTGCTGTGGCAATCTCAGCAGGGTATAATGACAGAGTCCACCATTTTCTCCAGAGGAACTGATCTTTGCTACCTGAAGAGCAGTAGTAATTTTGAGTGATCTCCAGCCCACCCCCAAGATTGGTAACAGTGGTTCCCCAGAAGGGAGTGGCTGGTTTGGAGGCTAGAGTCTATGGCATTGTACCTGTCTGAGGTCTCACCCCTCCTCAACACTCACCCTCTACAGGTTCGACCCCTCAAATCTCCAGGAATTTCCCAACCTGGAGTTGACAACCCTATCTTCCTCCCAGCCAACCATAAATCTATCTTTAGTTTTCCATCTCCTCCCCCTCCCTCCTAGAGAGCAGTTGTAATTTTGAGTGATCTCCAGCCCCCACCTGGAGATTGGCAATAATGGTTCCCCATCAGGGAATGGCTGGATTGGAGGGTGGAGTCTATGGCATTGTACCTGTCTGAGGTGCCACCCCTCCTCAAACCTCACCCTCTCCAGGCTCCATCCCTCAAATCTCCAGGAATTGCCCACCTGAAGTTGGCAACCTGATCAGGACTGGGCCCAATGAGTTTTCTCCCAAAGGCCAACATAGGTGTGGAAAGGGCCTTTTACTGACAGAGGAGAAAGTACAGGTGCCAACTCTGATTAGGGAAATACCTGGAGATTTGGGGGGTGGATCCTGTGGAGGGCAGCATTTGGGGTGTGTGTGGAAGGACTCAGCAGGGTATAATGCCATAGAGTCTACCCTCCAAAGCAACCATTTTCTCCCGGGGAACTGATCTCTGTCATCTGGAGGTCAATTGTAACAGTGGGAGACCTCCAGGTCCCACCTGGAGATTGGCAACCCTAGGAGAAAGTCAGCCGCACAGCAGGGAGTTGAAGAAAATGGTTTGATGGTCGCTGGCCCACCTCGTTAGCCAGCCAGCCATGCTGAAGCTAAGCAGGAGAAATAGCCTTTTTCTATTTATTCTGACAGGAAAGTGGCCACTGGGGAGGGGGTTATGGGTGGGGGAGGGGGAGGGGGTTATGCTGAAAGTCCTTTGTTTTTTTACTCACAGAACCAAGCTTGGCTGCCTACCGACAGCCACTGAGGGGACAGTCCCTCACAGGAGTCAAGAGAACTGTCTTCCTCAGGAGAGAGAGCTGTCTGCCAGTAAATCTGACATGCAAAATCTGTCTGAAGGGGGAGTGGGTGGGGAAGAGAAGCAGACCCAGCACCCGGCCAATGGCACGCGAGTACTCTTGAGTGGCGGCTGATGGGCCAGTGGCTGAGGGAGGGCATTTTACAGCCAATGGGAGCGCATGGAATCTTGTGAAACCAAAAGATAATTATTTATAAGGAGAGATACTTATTTGGATTTTGCACTTATTATATAGAGACTTAGTTCATCACTTTAGCTTTTTTGCTTACAGTTTTCTTGTGATCATTTGCAGATTTCAATGACAGTAGTACCAGCAGGTAAAGGAGAGGGTGGGTTCACGGGGGAGGCAATTCTGATCCCACTGACAAAGGAAAGCTTTGACTCATGAAAGCTTACACCTTGGAGATCTTGTGGGTCTTCGAGATGCTACTGGACCCAAATCTTCCCCTTGTACAGCAGACCAGCACCCGAAACTGATCCCACTGTGCTCCTGATAATGTTGTGCGACGTACAATAAAATTGAAACTGAGCTCAGGATTGCACTAGAAAAAAAACCCCAAATTATTTCCCAACTTTTCAGAATGTCCTATTTCAAATCACACCCAAGGAAGTTTGCCTATAACTAGAAGTTTTGCAGATCTGTTCTATATTCATTTACAGTGCTTTATATTTTCTGATCTTAGAGGTATTATTCAGGAGAAATTCAGTTGTTTGATTGACACATGACTTCGAAACCTTAACTAGTATACTTATTGCTTCTATCAAATAATTCTCCCAATGGGGTCAGGAAGCAGTTTTTCTGCAGGCCAGTTCGGCTGGAGATCCTGGAGATTTTTTGTCATCTTCTGGTCGTGGGACAGCAGTCACTGGGGGTGTGGGGGAGGGGCATTTGTGAATTTCCTGCATTGTGCAAGGGGCTGGACTAGATGACCCTGGAGATACCTTCCATCTCTATGGCTGAGTTCAGACTGGCAATTTGCCCTGCTATAGTCACGTTTCAGCGATGTTTTAAAAGCGGACTAAAGGGGGCGTTCACACAGGCACATCTGCCTGGCGTTCCCCACCCGTAGGCAACCCGTGCTGTTCCGCTTCGCCCCTGCATTTAATAGATACCTCATAAAAGTGGTAGCAAATCCCCGAAGAGTGCCTTTATGCCGTGTTTGTCCGCTTCCCGGCAGTATGAACGCTACGCGGAAAAGTCGGGAGCAACCCGCATTGCGCATAAGGGAGCAGCAATATGATTGGCTGTGCTCCACTCTACCACCCAATGCGGTGCCAGCGCAGTGGGATCCTCCCCAAATTGGTTGGATGCCTATGTGTGTATGGGCGCATGAGTGCTCATGCGCTCATGCACTCAGACACACATAGGCATCCAGCCGATCTACCAGGAAAAAGCCATTTACAAGCGCACTTCCAGGCCAGCAGTCTGAATGCTCCCGTGCACCTCCTCCCAGTATGCTTCCACATCAGCCCAAGCTGTGTGACCGGGAAACCGGTCATGGCTTTTTTGCCACGACTGGCTCCCGCTGCAAATTGCCAGTCTGTCCTCAGCCTATGAATCTATAATCCCTCGAATCAAAAATCAAAGAGTCATGATCATCTGAATTATAGCCCTGGTCTACACATGCAACAGAATCAGTTAAGTGGAAAAATCCTTTTTTTAAAAAAAAAAAATTGGGAGTAGTGTGTGTGTGTGTATGCTTGGAAGTCATGGCTGACTTCTTGCGACCCCTTGCAGGGCCTTGGATGTTTAATCAATTTCCAATTTTGATATATTTATGTTTCCCCCCAGAATTAAATCCAAACAAATGATGACCATATAAATTAAGCTTGTTATTCCTGTTTGGTCCTTGAGTCTGTTAAACACCTTCACTATGCTGTATTTATTTATTTATTAAATATTGTGTGTTTGTGGTTTTACTGCCCTTCCCCACTTGCGCAGGGCTCGGGACAGTTCTCAACAATTTGGTTCAATACAGTGTAAAATAAGTTAAAATCATAAAAACACAATATTTAAAACATTCAGAACATTTAAACATTTTAAAAAATAAGATGGCAGTGCTGGCATTCAGTCGGGGGGGGGGTGCATGCCAGGCAGATGTACCTATATCAACCTCTACCTATATTTATGGACTGGTGGTTTCCATTTCACTGTATCTGAAGAAGCGGGGTGCATAGACACAAAAGCTTATGCCTTGATGCTTTGAACAAAACTTGGTTGGATTTAAAGGTGCCACTGGACTCAAACTTTGTTCTGCATGGGAATGACACTGCAAGTGTTCTGCCCAACCAGGATACCTTTCAGAGCAGTAGTTCGGTGGCCCCCGTTGTGAGCGTTAGACCCCCAAACCTCTACAAGTGAACCTGTAGTACTCACCAACGTCCATGTAATTAATAAAGGTCTTCACAAAGTGTTTCATTTCCTCAAATTGGGACTCTCTAACATTTGAACTCCCATCCAGAAGAAATATCACATCCATTGGCTTGCTGCAAGTTCCTGAGGATAATTTTTTTTTTAAAGTCTGTTATTCTGATAAGAAATTTGAACTAAGCAACTGCCAAACAACAGCATATGTTCCCAGAGCAAGAGAAAGAAAAGAACAGGGTAAAAAAAAACCTGCTTAGGGAGAAAACAGAGTAATACTGAAATGCATGTCTTTTCCAACGTTCTACCTGTAGAAATCCCTTTCCCACACTGATTTGTCTGGCAAAGAATTCTTGCACACCTCCCCACCACTTTGTGGAACATTCTAGGGAAGGTTCTAGGGTACACATCCAGTTTACCTGGACTATAGCCCACACTTGTCGGGCCGGGCTGTCACCCTGGAACATGTCTAGGGTCTCCCCCCTCATTCTAAGCAATGCGAGGAAAGTTCATGTGTGGTGGACAAGCTGTCTTTCAGCAAAGCTGGTCTGTCGTTATTGTTCTTCTCTTTGAAGAATTGCTAATAAGTTCCCAAGGAACCCCAGGGTTCTTCTTGACCGCAGTTTGAAGACCACTGCTCTAGTGGTACAAACATCAGCACATTTCCTCTGTTCCACTATTCTCTGAAGTGTAACAGGATTTTCAGGTTCTCAACACTGCCAGTACCAGGCAAACATCCCTGTTTGACTAGAAGCAACAGAGGGAGAGAAAAACTAACCTTGAGAATGGCTTCATCATACCACCACTTGAAAATATTAAGAGGGTTTTCTAAAGAATCATAGAAGCACAGAGTTGGAAGGGGCCATACAGGCCATCTAATCCAACCCCCTGCTCAATGCAGGATCAGCCTAGAGCATCCCTGACAAGTGTTGATCCAGCTGCTGCTTAAAGACTGCCAGGGAGGGGGAGCTCAGCACCTCCTGAGGCAGCTGATTCCACAGTTGCACAACTCTTACAGTACTTTTTTCCCCTAATAACCAGCTGGTACCTTCCTGCCCTTAATTTAAACCCATTATTGCGAGTCCTATCCTCTGCTGCCAACAGGAACAGCTCCCTGCCCTCCTCCAAATGGTAGCCCTTCAAATACATAAAGAGAGCAATCATGTCCCCGCTCAGCCTCCTCTTCTCCAGACTGGGCAGTCCCAAGTCCCTCAGCCTTTTCTCATAGGGCTCGGTCTTGCACAACAAGACACAAGAAAAAGCATGACCTGCCCTGACGTGAATAGCCCAGGCAAGCCTGATCTCATCAGATCTTGGAAGCTAAGCAGGGCTGATCCTGGCAAGTACTTAGAAGGGTGAACTCCAAGGAATACCAGGGCTGGGACAAAGAGCAGGTAATATCAAAGCCACCTCACTGAAAATGTCCTAGGCCCACTAGGGGTCACCAGAAGTCACCATGACTTCCAGGTTCACAAGAAGAAAGAAAGAAAGAAAGAAAGAAAGAAAGAAAGAAAGAAAGAAAGAAAGAAAGAAAGAAAGAAAGAAAGAAAGAAAGAAAGAAAGAAAGAAAGAAAGAAAGAGAGAAAGAAAGAGAGAGAGAGAGAGAGAGAGAGAAAGAGAGAAAGAGAGAAAGAGAGAAAGAGAGAAAGAGAGAAAGAGAGAAAGAGAGAAAGAGAGAAAAGACTTGACCTTACCTTCTGTAGAGCAACACTTTCTCAGTACTAAGTCAGGGCCTTCTTGGACGAGCTTGTTGTATCCCTCTAGGATGATTGGAGCTTGTGGTTGGCTTATTTTTTCAAGTTCTTGTATGTTTACGTTAGGAGAGATCCCTACAGGAATGACATTGATATCAGTGGGCAGGCGAGTGATGGTATCCGTAGCAGGGTTTGCTGTCACCATGTAAACCAGATTTGGTACATGATCCCTTCTTGTTCTGTTTTTTGCCAAGGTTTGTTCAGAGACAAAGCGGAGAGCTTTTCCAGTGTTGGTGGCATTCCCTCCACGGTACATGATTTCCGTCACCCTCTTGAGCAGGTCTTCCTTTGACTGTCTGTCACTGAAGGAATACTCCACAGAGATCGTGAACGAATACTGTATAATGGTAATATGAATGGTTCTTTCTCCTATGTCCATTTCTCTGATTGTGCGGGCAAGGAACTCTTTGACCAAATTGAAATTCTCCCTGCCAACTTTGTCAGAGCCTTCAACCACAAAAACAATGTCAAGCGTCCTAGGATTGAATGTTACGGAAAACATAGTTGGCAGTGCTTCTGGTAACCCTTGGTGTAATCCAGGTATTGTCGCAGCGGGGACACTGGCAAGAGTTGTAACAGGGCTCTGAGTCATAACTTGTGAGACTTCAGGCACAAGACCACAGAAATAATCAATTATTTCATCCCTTCGTTCCCTCAGCTCAAGCACACTGCTCATGATGAAGGCCTTGTTCTCCGGCGACTGCCTTTCAATTAGTTCAATTTGCTCAAGGCTGATGTGTGGACCAAGCCCAACTGGTATTACAGTGATCTTTTTCTTTCTCAACAGTGGGAAAATGGCTTGAATTCTCTTTGGGTCCTTGCTGGCTGTAAGCAGCACAGCAATTCTGGCAGCATTTGTCCGTGGAGCCTTCCCAAAGACATGAAACACGATATACTTCAGTACTTCCGTTGCAGAGGCCACATCTCCACCAGCATATTTTATATTCCGGACAATCCTTCTCATTTCAGATGGTTTTTTGATATCTTTGAGACCCAAGTAAATGTGTGAGCCTGTGCGGTACTCCAGTATCGACACACGGATTCTTTTTTGGGAAATGTGGAGTTTTTCCATCATGCCAATGATGAAAGCTTTCAGCTGTTCGAAGTCATTTTCAGACAGTTTATTGGAGCCATCCATTAAGAAGGCAAGGTCCATCATTTTGCTACAAGAGTATTCTCGGGTCACCTGATCCTCTGGAGGAACAGTGGTTAAAGCCGGAGGTTCACCAGTCTCTCCTGGATCGCATGCGTGGCACGTCAAGTTTCGGCCTTCACAATGACTAGAAGAACCAGAAAAAGGTGAAGAGTTAAAAATCAACACTGACAACTATGTCACCTCCAACCAACATTGGGACCGATTTCCCACAAGCTGCTGTTCCACACTCACTCTTCCCTTTGCCCCGATTGTACATGTCAATTTCACACAAGATGCTGCGCAGCCAAATTTTGCCCCGTAGCTTCACCCGATTTCCCCTGCATCTACTGAATCCTCAAAAAACCAGATTGAGTAGACGCGGGGGAAATTGGGCGAATCTGTAGGGCAAAATGCGGCCGTGCAGCAGCTTGTGTGAAATTGACACGTATGATCGGGGCAAAGGGAAGAGCGAGTGTGGAGCAGCAGCTTGTGGGAAACTGGTCTGGGTTTGTTCGGACCCATGCTAATAAAAAGCCGCCCTGACCTGGATGGCCCAGGCTAGCCGTATCTCATCAGAATTTGGCTGCTAAACAGGGTCAGCCCTGGTTGATATTTGGATAGAAGACCACCAAAGCAGTCCTGGGTTGCTACATAGAGGCAAACCACTTCTGAAGTCTCTTGACTTGAGAATCCTATGGCAGGGGTATCAAACATATGGCCCATGGGCCAGAACAGGCCCATCCAGGGCTCTTATCTGGCCTGCGAGCAAACTTCATTGTCAGATGACAGAGGCTGTGCATTATGTTCCTATATACTGCCTCAGTGCTAATGGGTAACAGGAGGTGATAGTGGGAGGGCAGGCATCAGGGAGATACTGAAAGGAAATACTGTAAGTGTGAATGTTTTAAGCATGTTTGTATTTTGAGTAAAAAATATTATTATTAATTGGGTTTCCCTGTCATTTATAAAGCTTATATCTCCTGCATCTGGCATTACATTTTATGGTACATGTGGCCTGGCCCAACACAGTGACATTTATGTCAGATCTGGCCCACATAACAAATGAGTTCGACACCCCTGTCCTAGGGGGTTGCCATAAACTGGCTATGACTTAACAGCACTGTCTACTACCAAAAAACAGCCACTTGCTTGGCCAGTAAGAACTGCACAGAACCTTTTGCAAAGAGGAACACAGCTGGGTTCCCCCCCCCTCTCAGCCTCTCAGTGTGCCAGAAATAACCGATACAGGCACGTGTGAGCAGATAGAGAGTTTTATGGGCTGGTTAATTTTTATGAACTTGTTATCAAGGCTGTACCATAGCAGAAAGGCCAGCAAACTATGGATCTGGAGCCAACTGTAGCTCAATACATAACCAAATATAGCTCACTGAAAAGGAAACTGAAATGTTTACGTTAAGATATACTGGAAGGGTAGATGGGATGATAGGATAAGCAGTAAGTGAAAAGAATGGCAGAGAAAAAATAATTTATGGGACTAAAAGGCTTAGAGATATCACCCTGCCAACAAAATTCCATATGGTCAAAGCAATGGTTTTCCCAGTAGTAATGTATGGCTGTGAGAGTTGGACCGTAAGGTAGGCCGAGCACCGAAGGATACATGCTTTTGAATTATGGTGCTGGAGAAAACTCTTGAGAGTCCCTTGGACTGCAAGGAGATGAAATCAGTCAATCCTAAAAGAAATCAACCATGACTGTTCCCTTGAAGGCCAGATACTGCAAGGAGATGAAATCAGTCAGTCCTAAAAGAAATCAACCATGACTGTTCCCTTGAAGGCCAGATACTGCAAGGAGATGAAATCAGTCAGTCCTAAAAGAAATCAACCATGACTGTTCCTTTGAAGGCCAGATACTGAAGCTGAAGCTTAAAAACTTGGGCCACCAAATGAGAAGGGAGCACTCACTGGAGAAGACCCTGATGCTGGGAAAGATTGACGGTAACAGAAAAAGGGGACGGCAAAGGATGAGACTGTTAGACAGTGTTATGGATGCAATGAACATGAAATTGAGCGAACTCCGGAGGACAATGGAAGACAGGAGGGCATGATGTGGTCCATGGGGTCGCAAAGAGTCGGACTCGACTGTGTGACCAAACAACAACAAAAAGGCTTAGACTGTCAGGTCTCCCACTGGTAGCCCTTTTTGCACACTGCCATCCTGGAAACCCTTTCCAGCAATTCCTAGAGCTGCCCTATGTCCCTTCCAGGTTTTCCCCAGAAGTGACATAGTGAGGTTGCCAATGTACATCTCTCATCCCAACAAAAAGAGGAATACAATTATTCGGTTTCTTGGACCCTAAACTATGGTAATCAGATTCTGACTTTATTAAACTATTTATGAATCTGCCTTTCTCTACACAACTTTGCTTTGACTTTTTATGGGCTAAAAGCATGAACCAGAAGCAAATGCTGGCAGGAACAAAAAGATCCCACATCACAACAAAATATTAGAAAGTTCAGGCAAAATTCCTCATAGATGAACCAAAAAGCAATCAGAACAAAGTTGGCATTGCTGTGGATGAACAAAGTTGGAGTCCATTCAAGGTACAAGCCTTCATGTGCGCACACACTTCTTGAAATACAATGAAATGGAAGTTACCTGTCCATACATATCGGGAGAGGGTGAGCATTAAATTAGCATAAAGCCTAATAAAGATGTTTAACAGATTCAAGGACCAAACAGGAATAACAAGCTTAGTTTATATGGTTACCATTTGTTTGAGTTTAATTCGGGGGGGGGCATAGTGAAGGAAATAAATAAGCCAAAATTGGAGACTGAATGGGTGGATGTATCCTTAATTGTAGAATGTGGAGAGTAATTAACTGAGACACTGTCATTACATCATCTTCTTCTTTGAAGTAGGGTGATTTGGAACAAAATGGCACAGGGTTTTTTTTTTTGGGGGGGGGGGTTACAAACAACTGGACTCAGATCCCTAAACAAGATTATAAAGGAATTACCCCTGCACGTTCAGGAACAAATCCTTTGAGACACACCACAGGAACCTCAACCGGGTACCTTTTTTCTTCTACCCAAAACACACAAACCCAGCAACGCAGGACACCCTAGTGTCTCAAGCACAGGCACTATCACCATGAGTATCTGGATGTATGGAAATCAGTCCTGCACGCCATGGCCCCCACCCCACTTGTGAGCTGAGCATGTGGCCTGTGAACATCCTTCTCCTTCCCTACTGCTAGATTGAAAGGCCCCTCCAGCTGATCGGTGGACCATGTGATATCCGTCAAGCAGCTGAAGCCCTTTAAATCTGGCAGGAGGGGAGGGAGAGGGGTGGCCAGGCAGGTGGTCGCTCTTGGGGGAAGTTGGGGTGGGGCTTCCCCACTGGCCAGCTGACTGGGGGCAGATTGGAGCTTTCGAAATTGGGGAATCCCCGCCCGGACCTGGGGGCTGGCAACCCTACCCAGGACTGAACAGGGATATTGGTTTCTTATCTCACTACATATGCTAACCTCATTTAGTCCTTACATCTGTATTCTCACCAATCCCCCAGAAGGGACATACATCCACTTTATTTTATTTTATTTCTTATTTGGAATAGTAGATTAGAATAGTAGATTGTAATGTAATGTAGTATAATCAGGGCTTTTTTGTAGAAAAAGCCCAGCAGGGACTCATTAGCATAATAGGCCACACTCCTGGCAGCATAGCTCATTAGCATATTAGACCACACCCCCATGTTTCCAAAAGTGTAGTCATCCAGCCACACCCACCTTTTGCTTCTTATTCTGTTTACCTTGTTTGTTGTCAAAACCCAGGGCTTTTTTTGTAGCAGGCCACACACCCCAATGTAGCCAGTCCTAATGAGTTTCTGCTGTTGGTTGTGGCCTGTTATGCTAATGAGTTCCTGCTGGGCATGGCCAACTTGGGAGCCAGCTGGAACTCTGTTCCTGTGTGTTCCTGCCCAAAAATAGCCCTGAGTATACAGTAGAATGTAATGTAATTTGGAATGGTAGATTGAAATGTATTTCTCTAGTCTGGGGAGTGACTGGGTAGCAAAGGAATAGAATTATATTTTCAGGGAAGAAGCATAAGTTCTGTCCAATTATATAGGAAACTGGCACTGAGGTAGTTCCCAATCTGTTGTGAAAGGAAACGGTTATAGACTACTCAAGGGGGAAAAGACACATCGTGATTTCAGAAAAGGGGAAAGAATGTGATACACTAAAAGAGTGACCTTTCCAGAAAACCTGAACATTTATTAGGAAACTATATGCAGAAACATTGTAACTGAAACCAAAGTACTTAGTCAACCATCTCTCACTGATAAGAACCAAATTTGTGAAAATAAGCTGCTATAACACCATCTTGTCTGTCAACTGAAATATATACTGTTTTACCAACAACCTTTACCTCCGCCTTTCTAATTCCTGACTACCCCATACCATCCCTGCCTATTAAATAAAATCTTTATTAGTGTTCACTGTTACACAGTCTCCAGTGCCATTTCAGCGGATCCAAAAAGAGGGCCCCTGTTGTCCCCTGACAAATTCCTGGGCTGGGCAAAAGCCAAATTAGAGTCTGTCACAGGGTGGGACATACTATCACACTACTGGGGGCCAGCTCAGTAGCTGAAGGGAATTAAGAATTTTGACGGGAAAGATCTGCCTCACTATGTTCTCCCCCGGAATTAAACCCAAATACACGGTAACCATATAAACTAAGCTTGTTAGTCCTGTTTGGTCCTTTCATCTGTTCAACATCTTCATTGTGTTGTATACTAATTTACTGCTCACCGTCTACCTGTATGTATGGACAGGTAACTTCCAATGCCTTGTATCTGAAGAAGTGTGCATGCACATGAAAGCTTATACCTTGAACAAAACCCTGCTGGTCTTAAAGACGCCTCTGGACTCAAACTTCATTCTGCTGCTTCAGACCAACATGGATACCCACCTGCACCTAAAAGTGATCAGACAGGGCTTCAGCCTTGTCTATCATTGTCTGGTTCTGGCTAAGTAAAGAAACCATGGAGGGCAGGGGCCAGCAACACCAGCGGGGAAGTCTCTTATTTAGGTCCAGCTTACCTGGTAGTCCACACAGGTAAAGACTCTGCGCTTGGGGACAATGGTTCTTCTTTGCCTAACACTCCCTTCTGCCTTTGTCTTGCCTTGGTCTGACAATGAGTGAACTTGGACTTCTGGTATAGCTTTATGCGAGTTCTGGGTGGAAGGGGGGGGGGAGCCCACATAATTACTTACATCACTAAGGATGATGTAATGTTACTGTGGATAAGAATTTCTGAAATTAATATGCTGAGTTAAAGGACTACTATAATTTATTATTTTAATCCTGATGTAATATCGGTGGACAACATTCCTTTTTATTTCCAATTTCCTTTGGATATTTGTTGTAGAAATGCTTTTCTATTGTTTGTACAGATGGTGTAGGCATCTAAATTAGGTGACAGCTACACGCAATCTCATCTCCCCAGTGAAGCAAATGTTTGCAACGTTCCAAAGTTACATGGAAATAGAAGTCACAGCCTATTGGTACGCACAATAAATTGTTAGCAGGCATTTGGAGTATTTATACACACACACACACAAACAATCAAATGGTCCTGTCTAATGGGGATTTTTAGCAATGCCCTCCTGTTGGGCAAAACTGCTCTCCCTCCCACCTCCCCGCTAATCCATCTCTAATCTTGAAAGGGTAATCAGTGTTTGTAAGGAATGTTCAACAGATGTCAAGCCCTGTATATGCAAGGAAAGAGCCCTGTGAGGAATGACCCTATAATATCCCCCTGGGTTTATGAGCAGAAGATCCTCTCCTGGACCGAGTGTGTGTGCATTCCACCCAATAGATGGCCAGCTGCTTTTGAGCACACATGGAACATTCCACAGGAGCATGTCTACCTCTGGTAAGTTTGAGCTTAAATTGCTTTTTTGGCAACTTAATTCTGAACCTCTCCAAAAGCTTTTGAAGCTTGATTCCCTTAGCCTGCGGCTGAAACCTACAGAAATCTAGTCCCCAGATCCCAAAGAGGTGCATCAGCAGGCATAAGAAGCTAGGGGAAAAAACATTATCCATGATTAAAATGTTTATATTTTTTTTTCTTGAGGAACTCAAGTGGTATGTCACGTGCACTTTTACACACACGCACAAAATTATGTGTAATGGTTAAAGGTAAACAAAAACAGGAAATCCTGAATTTCCATCAAAAGAGGATTTTTCCCAAGTAGTTTAGTAATAGATAACTTTGGAATTTGTAAAATTTAATCTGGAATAGCAACCAAATATTTAACAAAAGCCATGTCATGTCTTTTATTAACAGTGTGCATGAGCCTTTGAGTCCTCCAGAACTCCTCACCAGGCTGGACGTGAAGAAATAAAACCATTTCAGTTCTATCCTCGCATACTGGGGGGATGCACAAAACATAGTATTCCTGATCCACGCATTCTCCATTTGGCAACAGGTACATTTTCCAACTTCAATACATGCAAACACATTACCCTCCACAAGACGGGTTACAAGACGGGTTGAGTACGGCTGGGGAACACTGGACAGATGTGCCTGTGTGAACAGCCCCTTGAATCTGTTTGTGAAACGTTGCTGAAACGTGCCTATCTTGGGGCAAACTGCCCGTCTGAACTCAGCCTAGGTAAGGAAACTGTCAGCATCAGCCTCCTGGTCTGAGTTAAAGGTAACTGCTGTTTAGCATTAACTATATGCTAGGCTCACTGCAGACTTTCCCCTTAACCACGGTCACATTGCGAGAGGGGGACTGACTCTCAAGGAGAGGGGGTGGTGGTGGAGGGAGTGTGCTTTCCTAAACTTGCCTCCTGACTTGTTAACCACGGTTGGGAGGAAATCAGAGTCAAATCTGCCCCATACCTTTGCGTTTTGTGATCCTCTTAGATTGATACCATGGCTTGGGAAATTCCTGGTGATTTTGGAGCCTGGGGACAGCAGGAACTGGGGAGGGGAGGGGCTTCAGTGGACTATTCTGCCATAGAGTTCACCTTCTAAAGTAGCCACTTTCTCTAGGGGAACTGATCTCTGTAATCTGGAGGCCAGCTGTAATTCCGGAAGATCTCCAGCCACCACCTGGAGACTGGAAACCTCCGTCACACAGAAGCAATACCAAAATGCCACAGATGATTTACCAGAGTATCTTTCCCACCCTGTTCACCCCTCTCCCCACATGTACTCTCCGCAGGTACCCCCCTACTTTACCAAGACTGGCAGAGTTGTGCATCTCCAGCGTTCAAAACGATCCTTTTCCCATGGAGTATCCGGAGGCCTTGTACTTCACACACAGGACATTCTTCGAGGGCAATGCAAGACTCTGACAGCTCATCGAGTATCTTCCCTGTGTCACAATAATGGTAGAGAAACTGAAGTTCAAAGAAAAGCATCAGGAATAACAGCAACGTAAGTGGATATTTCTAGGAGGGAAAAACTATTTAAACACTTGTTATGTCAGCATTCCAAAGACTGCCAAGGCGAATGACAAGGACCATAAAAATAATAAAAATTCAAAAAAATTGGCTTTCCCTGGAAAATGTGGGAAGACTTGCAGTGCTTGCAAGATCTGCACACTAACTGGGCAAAATGGCACAGCCCACAAGTGACAGCCCAGCCACCGCCCCACCTGAACCCCAGATGGCTGCTGGTGTCCCCAGCCTCTTTGCCACCCTTGACCTCCGACTCTGCTGGTTCTGGGAGACACCAAGAAGAAGCTGCTTTGCCGGCCGCATGGGTGTTGATCCCCACCTCTTTCTACCAACACATATTGCAGTCACATCGTTCTAAGGGAAGGAGAGGGGAATATACCCCAAACTCCTCCTGCAATTCCAGTCACAGCTATCAGGCGTGGAGGAATCCCAGAGGCCATCAGCATCGCCTGGAAGGCACATTCCCATTTCTGGACCCTGACTGGCTCAGCAAAGGAGAGGGAAGGCAACAGAGAACATTCGTGGTTTTGGTTGTAATTAGAAGCTAAGTTTCATTTCTTTGTAATTCACTTCACTGCTTGCCAGGATATAGGGGGGAGGGAACTCCTGAAGGGAGTGCATGAGGTGTTGAGGGTGAATGCTTGTAGTAGCCATTACCAATTCCTTAAGCTGTGCCCCAATGCCAGTTCCCATGAGAGCTAACCTTGGAGACTCTTCTACCCTGCTAGAATAGAAAAGGCACCGTGTATCTGTGTATCCCGACTCCTGGCAAGGCGGGATATAAATTGAAAATAATAATAAATCTGTTGGGGTTGCTGCAGAGACCTAGGGGGCTGGATGATGACGTAGGCATGAGGTGTGGGGTGTCAATTGCCTTCCCTATCACTGGGGATTTTTCACGCGCTTTCTCAGTTCTGACACAGAGCATCTTTCCAAAGTAAGCATATCTCAATAAACCACTACTGCTTAAGTGTGTTGTGGAGAGTGTCTTAACTGGGGGACCTGACAAAGGGTGCCTCTCTTTGTTATTTCAGAAAGGAATGTGTCGAAGGTTTGGGAAACCCTGTTGGGCAAGGATTAAGGGCAGAAGCCATGAGAGCTGCAGGCAGTTCGCTGGGGTAGGGTGAAGGACCATAGCAGGCAATGCTCTCTCTAAGCTGTGGAGTCTTGTGAGCAAAGATTCTCCTTTGTGAGCCACTGGCATTAAAGTTGTAAGTGAGCAATTTGGCTGCAACATAAATTAGTTTGCTCTGGAGCCATCCTTCCTGAGCTAAGACAAAAATCTGTGAGCTGGAGGCTCACTAACTCAGCCTAGAGAGAGCACTGATGGCAGGGTCTCCAAGACCCCATTCAACAGTGCGGTCCTTAGATCTATAACAATATACTTTTGACTTTTTCAAGCCACAAATTCACTCTGTAATGTGTACAACTGCCCTGTAAAGCAGGGAGGGCAGGTAGAGAGGAACATCATTGCTGCAAGTTGTGGCATCTTAGTTGTGTTGTTGTTTTGCTCTGCCCATCGGAGGCATGTATCTTGGCCATGGACAGGATGCCAAAAGGCAAGAATCAAAGGGCCTGTGACTCTTGCCCTGGACAAGTGGCCTGTTGGATTCTGGCCTGGCTCAATAATAGTTTATTTTTGTATACTCAAATTGGGTTTCTTTTATTTTACCTAACTGTATTTTTATTTTTTGTTAACCCTCTTTGGGTATCATCAGGGAGAAAATAGGGCTACCAGGTCCCCCGGGGGGTGGTTCCTGCTGAAAGGGCCCCCAATCTGCCAGTCCAGATCAGGTCAGCGAGGGAACCCCGCCCCCAAAGTGCCCAGTTCAGGCCAACATGCCCAGCACAATGATGTCACCCAGAGGAAACCTAGAGTTTTCAGGCTGATTGCTAGAGCATCAGCCGGCGACATGCCCAATGTGATGACATCACTTCTGGGACCGACTCTCCCCACTTCCATGTCCCAGAGTGGGACCAACTCTCCCCCACTGCACCAAGTAAGTCACTTGGCAATCCTAAGAGAAAACCAACCTACCTACCTACCTTCCTTCCTTCCTTCCCTTCCTTCCCTTCCTTCCCTTCCTTCCCTTCCTTCCCTTCCTTCCCTTCCCTTCCCCACCAAGTTGCAGCTGACTTATCATGATCCTGCAGCATTTTCAAGGCAAGAGACATTCAGAGGTAGTCCGTCATTGCCTGCCTTCACATAGCAACCTTCTACTTCCTTGATGGTCTCCCATCCAAGTCCTAACCATGGCCGACCCTCAGGACCATAGCCAGGATTTTGTAATTCAGGGGGCCTTTAAATAAGTCAGGGGGCACTGATGCCACAAAATAAAAAATTAAATTAAAAATTAAAAACTCACTTTTGCGGCGTTTGCACTTTGCTTGCCTACATGGGGAAGCAAGCCATGCTTGGGGAAGAGGCGGTGGTGGGGAGTCCTCCAGGTGGCCCAGAGAGTTTGGAGTCCTCTGGTTAACCCAGAGAGCCGGGGGGGGGGGCTGGGACTGGATGGAAGTCAGGGGGCCTTGGCAGGAAATCAGAGGGCCAGGCCCCGAAATGCCCCACTGTAGCTAAAGGCCTGCCAACCCTGCTTAGCTTCTGAGATCATGATGAGACCAGGCTAGCCAATAAACACATTAACTAGAGTAGGACAGTATAATAATCATGATATTGCAGAGGTGGGGTGAGGTGTTGAGGTTTAGAGAGCAAGTTGCCTAAAGCCGCTTAGTATTCTCATGGATTCACAAGAATCTAAGAGGTGCCCTGCTGAATCAGACCATCTACTCCTGTATCTTGTGGCCAGCTGGTTGCTCTAGGGGGCCAACAAGGCATTCCTCTAATGTTGCCTTCTACCACTGGTATTTACAGGTCTACTGCCACCGAACATGGAGCTTCCCTTCAGTCACCATGACTAGTAGCCACTGATGGACCTTTCCTCCATCAACCTTTCTAATCCCTTTTTAAAAAATCAATTTATGCTCACAGCCATCACTATCCCCACTGTTAGTGGATTCTGCAATTTTAATTGCTTGCTGACCAAAGAAGTTCATCGTTTTCTGTCCATCCTGAATCTATTGCCCATCAACTCCTCTGGCATCCAGTTCCAGTATTATGGGAGAGGAGATGCATGAGATTTGAATCAGGAACTGAACCATTCTCCTAGCTACCACCAGCTGTCCACCATAACTTCCTTCTGCATATCCAAAACCGGTTGTTTACCAGGAGAGCTGGGAACACCAAGCTTCTTACTCTAATTCTCCATGGCACAAAAAATAATACATCTACTAAGATCTGTGATGTGTAAGAGTTCGTGGGACATTTCTAAGAAGCCTACACAGGAGGGGTCCATGCTTACCCACAGGACAGTGTACGTGGCACCCTTCCACACACTTCACTGGACAGTCCACAGGCTCCAAGTGCTGGCATGTTCTTGGGCACGCAGGACCACAGCTGTTATATCTCCATTCACACCGGTATTCTTCCTCTTCCCGGTTCAAGTGCTCACAACTTTGTGCTACGCAACACAAAGAGAAAAAAAAGAAGAAGAATCACTGAATGAAATGTACGTGCCTTGTAATAATAATACTTAGCACTTGTTCACAGTGCTTCACATTCAATTATCTTATTGTATTCCTTACAGCTAAGACAAGCCACCATGCAAGCCCCACACACTTTTTAAAAAATTGGGATCTAAGGAAATTCTACCTTTCTCCTCACAGTTTGATTTGTGTAGAGGAATACAGCCCCACTATGCCTACAAGCATGCACTGGAATCTCCCAGTCTACCTCTCTTTTACAACTCTAGCACACAAGTACCTTGACAATAACTAGACATACATTACCCCTTTGCCCTGGTGCTGGTGGAGTTGCCAACTGGCCAGTTTTCCACTGCCATTACTGCCCCCCGCAGCCAGATTCCCCCCACAACTCATATAATGGAGGAGATTTTTACTGTTCAGTAGATGTGCAGTCTTACAGCTTTTAAAATCTTTGTGCTGCTAAGCTAGCAGCTGGATTTTACTTTCATTTTCAGTGGAGGCTTTTTTGTGCCTGAAAAGCAGTTTCTCTGAATACTGCAGCAGCCTTTTCCGCTTCCTTTTCTCTCCTGACATCTCCTTAACTGGAGAGACAGAAAGAGAAGGCTGGGCACCTTAGATTACTTAGTATTTTTGTACTTTTGCTCTGCCCCATGACCCCTTTGTCCCACCCTTTAATCTTTCATTTCTGTCCCTGGACACAAGGGCTGCGCCTAGGGATGCCAGTTTCCAGGTGGGGCGGGGGATCCCTCAAGTTTTAGAACTGCTACCAGATACTGGCACCCAATAGTTGTTGATGCAGCCCCCTGTGCCTGCCCTGCAAGTGGCAATCTTGCCCTCTCTTTTAAAGCAGGGGCCGCCCATGCCTTCCCTACAAGCAATGAGATTGCAGCTTGCAAGGCAGGCATGAGTGGCACCCACTCCTTAAGTGGTTCTGCTATGTGCTCTGCTATGCCCTTAACCAGACACACTATTTGCCAGATCCACGCCTTTCAAGAGCTGGCAGCCCAAGGTATTGAATGTACATGTTCCCTGCCACTCCATAACACCACCGTCTGCAAGACTGTCTAATCCCATTGTACATCTCCAAGGCAAGAAATACCAAAGCTGTATTTCAGACCTGACATTGTTACAATGGCACAGACTGAATGCAGAACTTGAGCATCCTATTCCTATGTGCTTAAACTGAGTTAATACTTGGGAACTATTTGTATAAAGAAACAGGGCCAAGGATCTCTAACAGAATTCTCAGGATGATCACCAAACTAACTGTCAAGAAATGAACTGCTGGAAACCATGGGTGTTAAGAAGAGTTGGATTGATACCCCACCCTTCACTCAGAGTCTCAGAGCAGCTTACAACCCCCTTCCCTTCCTCTCCCCACAACAGACACACTGTGAGGTAGCTGGGGCTGAGAGAGCTCTGAAAGAACTGCTCTTGAGAGAACAGCTCTGAGAGAACTGTGACTGACCCAAGGTCACCCAGCAGCTACATGTGGAGGAGTCGGGAATCAACCCCAGTTCTCCAGATTAAAGTTCACCACTCTTAACCACTACACCAAACTGGCTTTAAAACCAATGAACTGGCCTAGAAGCAAGAGTTGTTTCAACACCACAGATACGTCTTCAGCGCAAAATACCACTTTGAAGACCACAAAAGGACATTGCTCATAACAAAACATCTTGTCAGCCTAAATTATGCAGAATACTTTTTAAAAAGAATATTTTCTTGGTTCGATAGTTGCAGGTGGATAGCCATGTTGGTCTGTAGTAGAAGAGCCAGGTTCTTCTGACAAAGGGAGCCTTAGCTCTGAAAAGCTTATACCTTGGAAACCCTTGCTGGTCTTTGAAGTGCTACTGGACTTGAATCTCACTCTTCTTGATTTGATAAAACATCTCAATAGATGAAAATGGGATTACAAGCAGGCCAGCTACTTGATCCTAGATTTACTTTGCAGGCCATTCATTCCTCCTTACAGCCTGCTTCCGTCTTGATATTGGTTGTTCCCATGATACTTACGGCACAGAGAAGGGGACCTCCAGTGAACTACGGCACCTTTCTGAGCACAGGCATGGGCATAAGCAGCTATGGCGTCACAGAAGCAGGCACAGTCCCCAATGGATTCACAAGCACAGGTGTCATACATGCAGATATCCACATAGGGCTCAGGATCCACCTACAAGCAAAATTGCTGAGTTGAATCCTTTTGCGCATTAGCACTTTTCCATTGCATTGAATGGACAGAGACGAGGCATCTTCAGACACATGCACAAAAAATACTCTCCAATCAAAACTCTAAAACCATTCTGCGTGGGATGTAATTGACCTAATAAAATGATACAAGCACCAGAAGTTATTTAAGCCCCCGATTTTTGTCTTCAGACTCAGAATATAAGGTATACTGCTAGGCACTCCACACTGGCTCCAAGGGTGCTTTGAATAATTTATTGCACTGTGAATCTATATGGGAGCCAGAGTATTCCTACCTCCCAGCAGTGGAAGCACATGTCGCTGTGACAAACTGCCACATCAGAGGTCACGACTGTGGCTAAGAACTGAACTGAGTCCAATGATGAATCTACCAGGAAGGCAGCTGACATAGCAATCTTTGATAGCTCATCATCTTTCACCTCTGTGGGAAGATATCAGCTGCTGCCAGCTTATTTTCCCAGAGGTATATGTCTCAAGAAGAAGGGGAATGGGTCACTGAGGTTCTGAGCTTTTCCACATTCTCATCTTCCTCACTTGTGTGTTCCTGTTGTTTCAGGCGGGTTTTCTGTTCTGCACATGGTTTGCTCCCTCTAGTGGTCGATTCAATATTACATCACGTTATGTCTGGCATATCTGCAGGTTTTTATGCTGGATATAAAGTGAAATAATATCGAATCAGACACTAGAGGGACCAAAACAAGTGCAAACACAAAGAAACAGGAACACAGAGGACTGTGAGAATCCAGAAAGGCCTTCTGAGCATGCCAAAAGAGCTTCCAAGTTCCTCTTCTATGCTGGTGATGAAAAGTGCCATCAAGTTGCAGGCGACTTATGACAACCCCTCATGGGATTTTCAAGAAAACCTCAGAGGTGATTTGTCCTTGCCTTCCTCTACATCGTGACCCTGGATTTCCTTGGGGGTCTCCCATCCAAATACTAACCAGGGCCAATCCTGCTTTGCTTCCGAGATCTGACAAGATCTCAGTCTTATTGCCACACTGTTGCTGCACTGTTATCTGGGAAGCCCAAGAAAGACTACAGGTACGACTGAGGAAGAACATAGCAACACCACTGGTACTAGCACCAGTAAGAACAGGCTAAGAAATTGCTTACCAGTTTTTTGCACTCTTTGAAGAGATCGCTGTTCAAGACACTGCAGGAGGTCTCCACCATCACTTGCTTCACCACATTGCCGTTACACAGCCTAGAAGCTAAGTCTTGCCCCTGAGAAAGCTTAATGCAGAGAAGTAATAGCAGTGTATTATTAACACTCCAGGAAAAGCTACTTAAAGAGTGATCTACTTATTCATGTATTGAATGCATACAGGAGCAATTGTGATAATCCACTCCGGGAAACCAGATTGGCATATTTTATTTCATTTCATAATGAAAAATAAAGCTGAATAGGTTATAGCTCATGACTTTTCTTATGTGTGGCAACAGTCCCGAACTTCCAGCAGCAGACGATAAAGAATTATGATCTTTAGCTGTTGTAGATTTTCCAGGTTGTCTGGCTGTAGTCTTGGCATTCAGGGCTATTTTGGGGCAGGAATGCACAGGAACGGAGTTCCAGCTGGCTCCTGAGTTGGCCACGCCCAGCAGGAAATCCTTAGCATAATAGGCCACACCCAACAGCAGAAACTCATTAGGACTGGCTACATTAGGGGTGTGTGGCTTAACATGCAAAGGAGTTCCTACCACAAAAAAAGCCCTGGGTTTTGACAATAAACAAGGTAAACAGAATAAGAAGCAAAAGGTGGGTGTGGCTGGATGACCACACTTCTGGTAACATGGGGGTGTGGTCTAATAGGCTAATGAGTTTCTGCTGTTGGGTGTGGCCTGTTATGCTAATGAGTTCCTGCTGGGCTTTTTCTACAGTAAAAGCCCTGTTGGCATTGTAGGACCTGACATTTCGCCAGTAGCTGTGACTGGCATCCTCAGAGGTATAACACAGAGAGTACTCCATCTTTATGTGTTATACCTCTGAGGATGGCAGTCACAGCTACTGGCGAAATGTCAGGTCCTACAATACCAAGACTACGGCCAGACAACCCGGAAAATCTACAGCAGCGAATAAACTCCATCCATGAAAGCCTTCGACAACAAATTATGATCTTAATACTGCCAAAGATCTGATTATTTAATTGTGGTTTTAGTACCAACTAAGCCGCCAGTTCAGTGAAATGAGCTTTTTAAAGCCTCACTGATTTTGATGGGGCATTTGAAACATATACCATTTCCACTAAGAGCCATAGGATTTAAAATGCTTTAGGACTGGATCCTAAATATAACAGTATTAGTATTAACAGTATTAGTAATTATTATTAGGGCTGCAAGCTGTAATCTATTTCGTCAATAAACTAATCAGTGAAGCTCAGCTGATCAAAATGAACTTTAATCAGGTTGAACATTCATTACATTGCTTTATGTGTTTTTCCCTGCCCCCCCCCAGACTGCTTTTGCTTCTGATATGGTGCCGTTTGATAAATGATTGGCAGTGGTGGAAAGGGCCCTGTACGACTTTCAAGGCAAGAGACAATCAGAGGTGGGTCGCCATTGCCTGCCTCTGCATAGCTACCATGCCCCCCACACACAAAAAACCCCCAATGATGTTCTGAGACTAACGAAAATATATGTGAATATATTCAGCTAAAGAATTGTAGTTGATGAATACCTACAATTGATTACTAAGTTAAAATAGAATTAATCAATCAACTACAAGCCTCACATTCACTAGACCTCATCTGACAAAGTCCATGGGGGCTCATGCTACAGTAAAATCTTGTTATGGTACCAAGGAGACCGGGTCTCAACGTACTGGTTTACCTCTCCTCCGCTCACCACCACTTGACAGGGTGGTGAGGGTAAAATACCCCAAAATTTGGTTTTACCATAGAATGTTGGTGAACCTTACAACATCACATTCAGTGTGATCACATATTCAGTGTGATAATATTTATTATTATTCTTTTAATTTATATCCCAATTTTCTTCCTGATTGGGGACCCAAAGCGGCTTTCACATGGTTCCCCCCTCCTCCATTTCATCCTCACAACAACCCACTTTCAGAGGGTGGCCGTGTTGGTCTGCAATAGAACAGCTGGAGTCAAGTCCAGCAGCACCTTAGAGACCAACAAGATTTGGGGGGCAATAAGCTTCCAAGAGTCAAACCTTCCTTTGTGTTGTGCCCAAGGTTACCCGGTGAGCTTCTGTGGTTGAGCAACGGATTTGGCCCTGGTAAAGAGAGCCTATTTGGTGTACTGGAGAAGTGCGCGGATTCTAATCTGGGAGAACTGGGTTTGATTCCCCACTCCTCCACTTGCACCCGCTGGATGACCTTGGGCAAGCCATAGTTCTGGCACAGCTGTTCTTGAAAAAGAGCAGTTCCTGTCAGAGCGCTCTCAGCCCCACCTACCTCACAGGGTGTCTGTTGTGGGGAGGGGAAGGGAAAGGAGTTTGTAAGCCACTCTGAGACTCCTTTGGGTTGTGAAGGGTGGGGTATAAATCCAATCTCTTCTTCTTCTAATCCCAGGTCCTAGGTCCAACTTTCTAACCACCACACCACACCAGCCCTTTATGTACAAGGTGTCACATTTTTTCTGCAACAGTCTAACACATGAGCCCTTTTAGAGAAGGAAGTGGTGCATCTGCCATTGAGTGCTGGAGTTGTGCATTCTCTGAGCTTGTGTTTTACTTTTAAGGGGCTTTAAACCACTACCATCCCGTATAGTTTTGTTGGGGGGAGGGGTCATTTAGTTTAGTTTATTATTATTACGATCTTAAGACCAACATACAAAGTAAGCATAATATGTGAAGGAGAGAAAAAACAGTCATAATATATAAAAATAGAAATCTGAATTTAAGGACTTTTAAAATGCGATTCCCGCAATCTAAGAATTAATGCACAAAACTCAGCGATTGAATGTGTAATCTCTGGACCATTCCATATATATATATTTTAAATTTTCAGATTTTCTGCAAACCTGGAGAGTGTCCTAAGTTTGCTGAAAAATCTATTTAACTTCCACATGACCCCAATCCGTGGATTTAGCTGTCTGCAGATGGAGGCCATGGGTGGCTAATAGTATATAGATTTTATTGCTCGTACAACCAAAATGTTTGTAGTTGATGCAAACTTCAAGGTACATCAACCATTCTAGTCAACTTGATTTCAATATGTGTGGACTGGAAGGACCATGACTCAGTGGCATAAGGTCCCAGGTAGTGTTCCCTCTAAGCTGAGTTAGTGTGAGCTAGCCCACAGTTTTTTACCCTCCGGCTCACACATTTTTCCCTCAGCTCGGGAAGGGATGGCTCCAGAGCAGACTAATTTATGCAGTAGCCAAATTGCTCACTCACAACTTTAATGCCGGTAGCTCACAAAGTAGAATTTTTGCTCGCCAGACTCCACAGCTGAGAGGGAACGTTCATCCCAGGTTCAGTCCCCAGCATCTCCAGTATTAAGATCAGGTTGCAGGTGATGAGAAAAACCTCAGCCTGAGACCCTGGAGAGTCACTACTAGGCTGAGTAGACCAATGGTTGGATTCAGTATAAAGGCAGCTTCATCTGTTCATGTGTCAACTCCACATAGGATTGCACTGTTAGTATTATACTTTAGAGTGTGTTTCTTATCCTTTAGAGAACTCAGAGAAACTTAGGCAGATATCCCAGTCATCTTCTATGCAGGGATGGGTCAGGTCCCACTACACTTTCCTTTCAACCATGTGACAACACTGGGTGCTCAAACTAGTCCACCCCGATGATAAAAATGAAAGGAGACGGGGCCCATTTCCTTTTCCATATTTGAATCACACTTAGAAATACCTTTTGGACATCAGCACACTGTGCGTTAACTTTCCAGGAGTTCCCGAAGTCAATTGGATCGATTTCAAGCTGCTTTCTGCTACCGGTGAAGTCATTATTTTGGATGCCATCAAAATTCCCACACAGACCACAGACTCGATCCTTTCAAAGGAACAAGCCACATTAATGACAGTCAGTTTTCCTCCCTCACACTATCAAGCAGTTTGGAAAAGTGAATCGTGGTTTCCTGTACCACCAATAAAGGCAGCAGATAACTTGGAAAATGTAGTGTTTTGACCACAGACCCCACACTGACACCCTTCACAGGTAATCATTTACACCGTTTTACCGTCACGACTCAGTTCTGTTATATACATTAGACTAAGAATGAGTGATGGGATGAAGAGGTTCCCCAATGAGTTTTATGGCTGGGATTTGAACCCACAGGTGTCTCCCGCCTAAGTTCAACACTGCAGTGACAATACCAAACTTTGTATCATATGAACACAGATGACGCTCCACCCCCCACAGTGTCTGATACCTTTTATAAATATAAAACCATTTTGTGGTGGTGGAAAGTGCTGCCGAGTCACAGCTAACTTGGGCAAAAAACACTCAGAGGTGGCTTGCTGCTGCCTGCCTCAGCATAGCAATCCTGAACCACCTTGGTGGTCTCCCATCCAAATACTAACCAGGGCTGTCTCTGCTTAGCTTCCAAGATCTAATGAGATCCAGCTAGCCTGGCCCATCCAGGTCAGGGCTTTGTTAACTAAACCATTTACATTAGAAATATTCCATTATTTTGTCAATATCCCTAAGATTTTTTTCCTTGCTGCTTCACTTAGGAAACACCTCACAGGGATAAAAACTTTTTCAGCAGCACCTTTTTTGTGGAAGACCCTCCCCGACAAAGTCAACGAAGAAAAATCCCCACTGGCCTTTAGGAAACTGGCCCTTATTGTTGTTTTACCATTGTAATCTGCCTTCAGCTAGGCAGAAATATGTAACAAATACATCCTTAATTCGTAATAAAATCAGGATGTACTTACTTTGTAATTTTCTTTCAAGACAACAGAAATACCCATATCTTCATCCCAAGCTAAAGCGATCCCGTTGCCCAGTAACAGAATGTAGTAACGGCCAGACTTCCGGACTTCAACGATATCTTCTCTAGGAGGTGTCAAGATGTTAACCTTGGTGAGGGGGGAAATGCAGAAATATCAATGGTCTGTCTCTGGATGTCACTCAAAGACTTATTTACATTCCATATATAGTCACGGTTGGGCAGCCATTTCAAACACCTGTCGTAGGAAGGGTGTGGTTCACTTGTCCCTGGAATCAGGGCTATTTTGGGGCAGGAACGCACAGGAATGAAGTTCCAGCTAGCTCCCAAATTGGCCACACCCAGCAAGAACTCGTTAGCATAACAGGCCACACCCAATAGCAGAAACTCATTAGGATTGGCTACATTAGGGGTGTGTGGCCTAACATGCAAAGGAGTTCCTGCCTCAAAAAAAGCCCTGGGTTTTGACAACAAACAAGGGAAACAGAATAAGAAGCAAAAGGTGGGTGTGGCTGGATGACCACACTTCCGGTAACATGGGGTGTGGCCTAACATGCTAATATGTTGTGCTGCCAGGAGTGTGGCCTAATACGCTAATGAGTTTCTGCTGATGTTTGTGGCCTATTATGCTAATGAGTTCCTGCCTGGAATCATATACAACAAAGCAAGGCAGCAGCTCAGCAGTGGTCTTCAGCACTATGAGCTTATCGCCGACCTGTCCCTCTTCTTGGGGTGGTGGAAAGTGCCGACAAGTTGAAGTCAACTTACGATGACCCTGCAGGGTTTTCAAGGCAAGAGACGGACAGAGGTGATCTGTCATTCCCTGCCACTGCAAAGCAACCCTGGATTTCCTTGGTGGTCTCCCATCCAAATGCTAACCTGGGCTGTCCCTGCTTAGCTTCCGAGATCTGATGAGATCGGGCTGACCTAGGTCATCCAGGTCAGGGTGTCCCTTTTCTCAGCTTCCACCAGTGCTGGACCAAGGGACCAAGGGCTGTCACTAAGCCAGTGTCTAGTCTACAGACACGCTCTGTCATTTGTTGTTAGCTTCAAACTTCCCTGGGTAGAATGATGTTGCAGGGGACGCATCTGAGAGGGTCAGTGGTTTGTGAGGAGTGGGAGAAACATAAAATTTCAGGTAAAATTAAGAGTGGGGTTTTTTTTTCTTTTTTGAGGAGAAAACTGAAAATTTGTAAGGGGGGGGAAATACCCACGAAACCAAAAATGCATTACTTATTTTCTTAACTGGTAGAGATTTATTTAACTACTTTAAACTGTAAAATGTATTGTCTATACATAATTTAACACATAAGATTACTATCTTTATCTGTCTATTTATGAAATTTGATGTATTATTTATTTATTTATGTATTACATTTTACCCCGCCCTCCCCGCGAACGGGCTCAGGGCGGCTTACATAGGGGCAACCATGTGCCAGAGACAAAACAACTTAAAACCATATAAAACAATTATATAGATAACATTCTAAAAGTAACCGTCCTAAGGTGCTCAACAGTTATTCACAACTCAGTCCAATGGCGGTGTTAGTCATAATGATGTTGGTCACAGCTGTCCCCTCCCTCCACCACATAAGATAGTAACATTGGTGGAGGGGAGTGGAGTGGAGTGGCGGCTCCTACTCAAAGGCCTGGCGGAAGAGCTCTGTCTTGCAGGCCCTGCGGAACTGTAAGAGGTCCTGCAGGGCCCTGATCTCCTCCGGGAGCTCTTTCCACCAGGTAGGAGCCGCCACTGAAAAGGACCTAGCCCTAGTGGCCACCAAGCTGGGCTCCTTAGGGCCAGGGACCACCAGGCGATATTGGGACTCGGACCGCAGTGCTCTTTGGGGCATGTATAGGGAAAGGCGGTCCCTCAGGTATGCCGGACCCAGGCCATGTAGGGCTTTAAAGGTAAGCACCAGCACTTTGAAGCGAATCCGGTATGCTATAGGCAGCCAGTGCAGCGCTTTCAGCACAGGTCGAATGTGCTCCCGCCTGGGGATGCCCACCAACAGCCTGGCTGCAGCATTCTGCACTAGCTGCAGCCTCCGGATTTGCCCCAAAGGCAGCCCCATGTAGAGGGCGTTACAGTGGTCTAGCCTTGATGTGACCATTGCGTGAATCACCGTGGCCAGGTCCTCGCAGTCAAGGAACAGGACCAGCTGCCGAATCAGGCGAAGATGGTAAAAAGCTGATTTGGCAGTGGCTGCCACCTGGGCCCCCATAGTTAGCGCAGGGTCCAGGAGCACTCCCAAACTCCTAACCTCCGGCGCTGACACCAGCGGCGCCCCATCGAAGGTCGGAAGTGGGAGCCCCAGCCCCAGACCGGTCCGACTCAGGCACAGGACTTCCGTCTTCGCAGGGTTAAGCTTCAACCGGCTCAGCCTGAGCCACCCGGCCACAGCCTGCAAAGCCTGGTGGAGATCTTCGGGTCAGAGTCAGACCGGCCGCCCAACATCAGATAGAGCTGGGTGTCATCCGCATATTGGTGACAGCCCAGCCCATACCTCCGGGCAATCTGGGCAAGGGGGCGCATGTAGATGTTAAACAGTATCAGGGAGAGCACCGCCCCGAGGCACCCCGCATTCCAGCGAGTGCCTCCGGGACTGCTGCCCCCCTACAACCACCCTCTGTCCCCGACCTTGAAGGAAAGAAGCAAGCCACTGAAGGGCGAGCCCCTGAATCCCCACGTCGGCGAGGCGGTGGATCAACAACTGGTGGTCGACTGTATCAAATGCAGCCGACAGATCTAACAACAACAGTGCCGCCACACCACCTCGATCCAGATGCCTCCGGAGGTCGTCAGTTAGGGCAACCAGTACTGCCTCCGTCCCATACCCCGGGCGGAAGCCGGACTGGAATGGATCGAGGACGGAAGTGTCATCCAGAAAGCCCTGTAGCTGAGTCGCCACCGCTCTCTCGATCAGTTTGCCCAAATAGGGCAAGTTGGACACCGGCCGATAGCTGGCCAATTCCACCGGGTCCATAGTTGTTTTTTTCAAGAGAGGGCGGACCATCGCTTCCTTGAGTGCCTCGGGGAACCGTCCCTCCAAGAGGGACTTGTTCACAATCTCCCCCAAGGGACCTCGAAACCCCTCATGGCCTGCCTTAATAAGCCAGGAGGGGCACGGGTAAAGGTCGCATGTGGTTGGGCGCACAGATACTAGCAGTCTGTCGACTTCCTCCAGACTGAGCCGGTCAAAACATACTAAACCCGAGCTCGAGGACGCGCAAGGGGCCTCAAGTTCACTCACTGTTTCAAGTGTGGCGGGGAGGTCGTGGCGGAGCGCCGAGACTTTACCTGCAAAATAGCTCGCAAATGCCTCACAGCCAATATCCAATTCCCTACTGTTTTGTCTGCCCTGTGGCAGAGTTGTCAGAGACCGAATTGTTCTAAACAATTGGGCTGGGCGTGAGCTTGCAGATGCAATCGTAGCTGCGTAGAATTCCCTCTTCACAGCCTTGACTGCCATCTCATAGGATCTCATAAACGTCCTATAAGATGCTCTCGTTGCCTCGTCGCGAGCACGACGCCACCGCCTCTCTAGCCGTCTGAGCTCTTGCTTCATAAGCCGCAACCCCTGGGAGTACCAAGGGGCTAGCCTAGAGCAAGCGCGCAGAAGGCTCCTGGGAGCGATCTCATCGATGGCTGTGGAAAGTCGGCTATGCCAGTCTTCCACCAGTTCATCCAACGAGCCGCCAGGGGGCATCGGATCCTGCAGAGCCATTTGAAACCGCACCGGGTCCATTTGGCTCTGCGGGCGAGCCAAAATCCGCTCGCCGCCTATACAGGGTCGGGGTGGGACATTCACACGGGCCTTCAGGGCATAGTGATCCGACCATGGTACTGCCGTAGCAGTCATCCAGTCCACTGTAATCCCCATCGTGAAGATCAAATCGAGCATGTGCCCGGCCTGGTGCGTGGGGGTCGATACACATTGGGAGAGTCCTAGCGACGCCATGGACGCCACCAGGTCCGTTGCCCGGCTCTTTATTCTTGTAGGCTACCAAAGTATATGACTGGGGGTGGGTGGGAAGAGACACTTCAGGGAAGGAAATAGTCCTGGGGCCAGACAGGAAACCCTGTGGGCTGGACAGGATCTAGGCTGCTAGTTCCCTACTCCTGCCCTAAACCAAGAACGAGGGGAACCAGGTCTCCTACGACACTTCCTGCTTCCAGTCCTCCACTGCCTGGTTCAACAGCAGGAGAAAGGGGGGACAAAATTTGGGACTGAGAAGTGATATCATACATTGCCACAAGGCTCTAGAACAAACATGCAGCCTGTGGGCTGGATCATAAGAACATAAGAACATAAGAGAAGCCAATGTTGAATCAGGCCAATGGCCCATCTAGTCCAACACTCTGTCACACAGCGGCCAAAATATACCAGGTGCCATCAGGAGGTCCAGCAGTGGGGCCAGGGCACCAGAAGCCCTCCCACTGCTGCCCGCTCCAGCACCAAGAATAGAGTGCATCACCTGCCCCAGACTGAGAGTTCTCATTCTATACCCTGTGGCTAATAGCCACTGGTGGACTTCTGCTCCATATGTTTATCTAATTCCCTCTTGAAACTGTCCATGCTTGCAGCTGCCACGACCTCCTGTGGCAGTGAATTCCATATGTTAATCACTCTTTGGGTGAAGAAGTATTTCCTTTTATCTGTTCTAACCCGACTGCTCAGCAATTTCATAGAGTGCCCACGAGTTCTTGTATTGTGAGAAAGGGAGAAAAGTACTTCTTTCTCAACCTGCTCAATCCCATTCATAATCTTATAAACCTCGATCATGTCACCCCTCAGCCGTCGTTTCTCCAAGCTAAAGAGCCCCAAGCATTTTAACCTTTCTTCATAGGGAAGGTGTTCCAACCCTTTTATCATTCTAGTTGCCCTTCTCTGCACTTTTTCCAATGCTATAATATCCTTTTTGAGATGTGGTGACCAGAACTGTACACAGTATTCCAAATGAGGTCGCACCAATGATTTATACAGGGGCATGATAATACTGGCTGATTTGTTATCAATTCCCTTCCTAATAATCCCCAGCATAGCGTTGGCCTTCTTTATTGCAGCTACACATTGTGTAGACATTTTCAGCGAGTTATCCACTACGACTCCAAGATCTCTCTCATGGTCAGTCTCTGCCAGATCAGACCCCATCAACGTGTATTTATATTTAGGATTTTTGGCTCCAATGTGCATCACTTTGCACTTGGCCACATTGAACCCCATTTGCCACGTTGACGCCCACTCACCCATCCTCAACAGATCCCTTTGGAGTGCCTCACAATCCTCCCTGGTTTTCACCACCCTGAACAACTTCATGTCATCTGCAAATTTAGCCACTTGGAGGGCCCTTGGAGGTCCCCAATCCAGCCCGCAAGGACCTGGCTGTTTCCTGTTTCCTTTTCCAGTTCTGCTGCTGCTGCCACGTCACAGCTTGCTTTACCAGTCTCTCTCAATTGCACAGAAGAGATAGATAAGCAAGCCTCTCCTGTGTGATTGAGAGAGTCTGGTAAAGCACTGGCTGAGGCTCTTCCCCCTCCTCCCAGGGGGAAGGAGAGAATGAGCCAGAGCTTGCTTCCTGTCCAGGCTGCAGGAGACAAAGGGAAGCCTTTCTTTTCTTCCACTGGCTGAGGCTCCTCCCTGAAGGTGGGGAGGGAATGAGGGAGAACTTGCTTAGCTGGGCTGCCTCAATCACATGGGAGAAATATCAAGCACCTTTAAGACCAACAAAGTTTTATACAAGGTATGAGCTTTCGTGTGCCTTGCTACAGTGTGTGTGTGTTTTGTTGGGCTCCTTATGCCAGGGCTCTCCTGGGTGCAACTGAGTTCCCTCCCCCTTTTCACTGTATTCATGCCTTCATTATCCAGTCTCTCTCAGTAAGAAAGCAATGTGAACTATTTTAGAGGAGGAATAACCACAAGCCGGTGAGGTTGATTAGGCTGAGAGTGTGTGTCCAGACCAAGTTCACCCAACAAATTTCCTTTGTAGGAAATTGTAGTTATTTCTCTGAGGAAGACAAATACATGGCCCTCAGTCTGTGTCAGGATGCCTTCTCATGTTCTTGACCAGTACATGGAGCAATTTATGTACAAAAGGTTGCAATGCCCAGCCGTTTCATGTTTTCCCCTGGGTCCTAAGCTCAGAACACTGAGCGTGAGATTTCTGTAATGAATGTCAATAAATCAAAAGTAAGTTTGCAGCCTACAGATACACACCTGAACAGCATACTCAAGATTGCTACAGATCAGAAATTTAGACACAATAATTCAGAGCAAGAGGTGTCAGTTATCAGAAACTGTTTAATAGACAAAATATTGCAAGAGTGCTATGACATTTGTGATCTGGGCCTACACTGATAAGGAGACATCCAGAACTACACCAGACTGGTATCAAGGGCACATTGTCAAGAGCTGGATTCAGTATCAGCTGTCTCTTTTTCAACGATCCCACCACGGCCTCCAACCCATTGGCCAGATTTGTGGGGCGGCATCAGGGCGGTCACCCATCAATAGATACAGTTGGGTGTTATCATCGTACTGGTGACAACCTAGCCCAAAACTCCACACCAACTGGGTGACGGGGTGCATATAGATGTTAAATAACACTGGAGAGAGGATTGCCCCCTGAGAGATGCCACATGTTAAGGACTATCTAGTTGACACCCTCTCTCCTTGTGCTACCCTCTGTTCCCAACCTTGGAGAAATTAGGTGAGCCACTTCAAGGTTACCCCACGGACTCCTATGTCGACCATGTCGAACACTGCTGTAAGACCAAGCAGTAACAGCATCACTGACCCACCTCAGTCCAGCTGTCTGTGGAGGGCAACCAGCACCATCTCCGTTCCATGGCCAGGGCGGAAACTGGACTGGAAGGGGTCCAGTGTAGATTTGTCATCCAGGAAACTCTGGAGCTGCTCGGCTATTGCTCTCTCAATTACCTAACCCAGAAATCACAAATTTGAGACTGGGCAGTAATTGGAAGGACCCGTAGTATCCAAATATGGCTTTTTCAAGAGTGGTACCACCACAGTCTCTTTTAACCCTTCTGGGTAGACCCCCGAATCCAGGTACAGATTGATACTAGGGGGCCCCATGTTCCCTCACCACTAAGTTTCACCAGCCACGAGGGACACAATCTAAGAGTTTGAACTTCTACTATTTTAAAGAATACAGCTTGGACCAGCAGCAACTTAATGCATCATTGCAAGGGACACTTGTCAGGGAAGTCTAGAAAGCTGGCTCTTCAACCACAAAGCTATTGTAAAGATGGAGGAGGTTCATACTTACTTCTCCATTGTACAGTTCAATCTCTCCACTGTCAAAGAGAACAGTGATCCTCTTTGTGCACTTCTCTCCAGTGAAGCTACATCCCTCGTTGGCCACAAGTATCCGAAAGGTTCCAGAACTATCGTCATCACAGTAATCCTTTTTTTAAAAAAAAAAATAACAAGTATTATTAAGATCTATTTAGAACCTAAGCACAAAGTGCCATCTCGAAACATCACAAGTTTAGATGTTGTAAAGATGGAAATTGTTCTTAAATCAGAACCCATTAAGATAATAATGTGGGAAAGTACTTTTCTTTTCGCATGGTTTCTGCAGGCAGAAATTAACTTTGTCCTTGCACGATGCCACTGAGGTGCCATCACTGCACTATGTGCACATATGCTGCAGCATGCATCTTATCCCCAATTGTACGGAGTTTCAGGATCACTTAGAAAACTGTGAGGTCTCAGTACTTTCTAAGTACCTCTAAACCCCTCTGCAATGTCAGGGAAAGTCCTCATAGTTTCTAGGCTTGGCAGACAGCCATGGTTCCTCCCTAATGTCACACTGGGCTTTGGAGGTATTTGACAGCAGGGCTAATTTTCATGGTTTTCCAAGTGCCTTCAACCCTTGGTCCAAAGTCTGGAAATGTTCCCCACACACACACACACACACACACACACACACCTGTTTTTGGCCAGACTAAAGAATGGACTTGGCAAAGGCATTTGTGGACCCCAGGCTGTAGCTTATTTGCCTCAGATAACCCTTCTGGTCACAGTTGTTTCAATGGCACATGGATTTCTGGATTCTGTAACAGGCCTGTTGAAATCCTAATCCCTTCCCACCCTGATGCTGACACAGCAGAGCACAGAATCACACTTTTTATTTGGAGTTGCCACTAGAAACAGCAGCAGAAAGGAATTCAAAGTGAATACGGGAAATCCTCAAGCAAAACATCCGGGGAACTTTAAGGGACACCGAAAGGGTTTCAGTAACCTTCCCCCAAAGGTTTAACACATCCCTGCTCTCAACATGGTCTCCAGCATCCACGCTTCCCAGCATGACTTTCTGGCCCAGCTCTTACCTGAGCCAGTACATATTGACAGTTGCCTGGAAACCTGTATTTCAGTCCGTCAAAGGTCAAGTAATGGGCTGTGCCAATGACTGAGCAGGTACCATCACAGATGTTTTCTGAGCACTCCCACTTTCGAGCACGACAGACACTGTAGTATGTAGAAGACCACAAGTTAAAACCCCTTTTTTGCATTTTGGCCAAAGTGTATTTTGCAATTTAGTACTAGTCAAGGGTGCTTCAGAAAATTCACCAACAGTTGCATCAGTTGTTCGTCCCTCTCCTATCATCTTTGGAGGCCCTGCTCTCTTTCTTTCTTTCTTTCTTGTTGGGCCTTGGTGAGAACCTCACCTGCTCTTCCTCTCCATTGTCACCACATGCTTACCACCTTGCTTGACAGAGAACAAGTGTGGGTGAGCAAGTGGTAGAATCAAGGGCAAGAGCAACCACGCCAGCCACTCCCCGCTTACTAGCTCATTCTCTTGCTCTGGTCCGGAGAGTGAGTGGGAGATAGAAACAAGGGGGACACTGAGGGTAAGGGGCTCACAGGGCCATCGGACCTCAGTGCCTCCCCCCCTCCCCAGCCTGGAGCCCTCACAGAATTGCTGGCTATGGAGTGCTCCCTGATGCTTTCTATGAGGTATAGCCATGCCATACATTTCAGAGCCAGCCTCAAAAGGGGGAACAAGGTAACCAGCCTTAGTACATGACTTAGAATATACAAGAAAAAAGAGAGTAGGTTTTTATACCCTGCTTTTCTTTACCTCAGGGAGTCTCAAAGTGGCTTCCAATCATCTTCCCTTCCCCTCCCCACAACAGGCACCTTGTGAAGTAGGTGGGGCTGAGAGAGCTCTGAATGAACTGTGACTGGCCCAAGGTCACACAGCAGTCTAAGACTTTGAATGAGCAATGCAATAGGATATAGAAGTACAAAACTGAATGATAATGCCAGCAGCAGCAACAACAACAGCTGGTTTTATACCTCACTTTTCACTACCCGAAGGAGTCCCAGAGCAGCTTACAATCACCTTCCCTTCCTCTCCCCACAGCAGATACCCTGTGAGGTAGGTGGAGCTGAGAGAGTTCTGAGGGAACTGTGATTGACCCAAGGACACCCAGAAGACTTCAGGTGGAGGAGTGGGGAATCAGACCCGGTTCTCCGATTAGAGTCCCTCTGCTTTTAACCACTTTAACCACTGGGTCTTAGTACTTTAGCACCTGTGTAATTCCTCTGTCATTCCAAGCACACAACACCACCAATGAACGAATAATCAGAAAACATTATCAACCAAGTAGTATATACCTGGTCTGATAGTAAAAAAATATTCCTGTCAGATACAGCCGTTTTCAGTGGGAAACTAGGCTGCCAAACGGGATCTGTGACACACTATGGTCTTCCTTGGATCCACCCCAAACGGTCACATTCTGCCAAATTCTACCCATCACACACCAGATGTGTGATTTTAAAGTGAATAACTTCTGGTGTGCTTTGTGGGATACCTCTAAAAAAACAGACAGACTTCCTCATGATAAATGTATCACCTGACATGCATTTTAGAGTTTGTAGAGGCAATAAAGAACTTTAAACTGCAAGTAAAGATACCACAGACATATTCTCTCTTTATTTTATGGTTATGTGTAACACTCTGTGCCCCACTGAATCTTCTTGTTATGAGGAAAGGGATGGGCATAACAATGGAACGTTTTCCATAGATACCCTGTCCTACAAAGAATATTCTCTTATAAAACACTTTTATTGCCTTTGAAGGCCTTGACCTGGCTGGTCTGCCCCCGTGAATCAATGCTACAATCACCTCAGGCCTAGACTATGGCAATGCATCCTAGATGAGTCTGCTCTTAAAGCCAATCTGGAAGCTTCCGTTGGTATGAAATGCCACAGCTCAGTTACTATCAGGTACCATTTTCCAGACAGTTCATTGGCTACCAGGTTCAGTTCAAGCTTCTGGTTATTACCTGCAAAACCGTTAATGGCTCTGGGTTTTTTTTTAATATGTATTTTTTTATTTTACCATTCAAAGGGATACAAAATGAAAAGGGACAAAGGGAAAAGCGAGAAGCATAAAGCATCATTTGTTAAACACATTTTAAGGACATGACATAATACAAGAATATAGAACATGAAAAAGTATTATAACAAATCAAAATATGGTAAGATAATCAATACTTCAACATAATATATTTCCGTCTATATTTCCATTATTTTCTATCTATAGGACTAGGTAGGAAACATAAAAGATAAAAGAGTAAAAGAAACCAATTTTTCTTATCTTTATACAAGGTTTATACTATCATATAATACCCAGTAAATATGTAACTATAAAAGGTTAATAAGTATAACTATGAGAATATGATTATACGATTTTAGTATTAATCACTTTACATCTATTTGTAACTCCTCTAACAGCTTTTTCTTATCTATGTTAGTTTGTCGGTAAAGGTAAAGGTTTCCCTTGCTCGAAAACGAGTCGAATTTGACTCTAGGGGGCAGTGCTCATCTCCGTTTCCAAGCCGAAGAGTCAGCACTGTCCAAAGACGTTTCCATGGTCATGTGGCTGGCATGACTAAATGCCAAGGTGCATGGAATGCTGTTACCTTCCCACCAAAGTGGTACCTATTTATCTACTTGCAACTTCTTGCTTTTGAACTGCTAGGTTGGCAGGAGCTGGGGCCAGAGATGGGAGCTCACTCTGTCATGCGGCACTAGGGTATCGAACTGACAAACTCCAGTCTGCAGCTCAGCGTCTTTACCTATGAGCCACTACGGTTCCTCTAGTTTGTCTATAATAACTATAAAAGGCCCACCATAGAGAACAATGGAGGGAATAGGGGCAACCTGTTTGGGGGCCCAAAGAATTGGACCCCCTGGTCCAATGTTCTTGAAACTTGGTGGGTATCTTGGGGAGAGGCTCCATCAGCTACCCTGTGAGTTTGGAGCCTCTCCCTCAAACCCCCTCCCCTCCAGCCCCCAGAATATATCCAATGTTTTCACCATTGACTTCAATGGCCCATAGGATATAATGGGGCCAAATTGCCACCGAATTTCTTTCATTCCCTCCTTTCCTTCTCTCTTTTTCCTCTTTCCCTCCTTCTTCTCTTCTCTCTTTCTTTCTTTCCCACCTTCTTCTCTTCTCTTTTTTCCTCCTTTTCTTGTTTCCCTCCTTTTTCCCTCTCTTTCCCCTCCTTTTCCTTCTTTTTCTTTCCCTCTTTCCTTCCGTCTTTTCTTCTCTCTACTCTCTCTCTTTCCTTCCCTCTTTCCTCCTTCTGTGGCCCAACTCTCATGAGAAGGAGTTTAAACTTTAAACCCCTTCTCTCTTAGCTCCCCCACCCAGACCAGCTGGGGAAGGGAAGGGGAGGCTTTTGAAGATGCCTCCCCCCTTTTGCTTCCCCTTCTGACGTCACTTCCGGTGCTGTCAGGGGGCGTGGCATATACTAATAGCCTAATAGCTCATTAGCATATCATATGCTAATGAGCTCCTGCAGCTGTTTTTCTATGAAAAGACTCCTGCCTGCTTGAATTCCCAGCTTCCTGAGAATTCTCCAGAAGTTAATTCTTGAGAAATGCTGAAAGGTGTGAAATTGATGCCAGGGGACACATGCTTACTCTCTTGATCCTAGTCACCAAGTTTTGGGTCAAAAGGCTATAACTGCAATTTGGACCTTCAAATCAACATTTAAGCACCCCAACTTCCTTTCAAAACAGAGGTGCCTCTACAATAGACTTCAGCATGCGTTTCCCAGCACCCAGAGGATACTAAGGACTCTAGTTCTATGAGAAAGCCAGGGATCTCTCACAGAGTATTCTCAGGCTGTTCCCAGATATGTGCTGGCCATTCTGTGTTTGGAGCATCAGTGAAAAGCAAGCCTTACCAAGTATTGCACTCCGTTGTCACTGTCTCGCCGGGAGCATATTCTTGTCCATTGTGAAAACAGGGGCACTTGTTAGGTACAATACACTTGTTTCCATGCCGCACCTAGAACACAGACAGCCATTTTAGAAAATATGTCAATCAATCTAGCAGATGTGCCGGGGGTTATCGGGATCATCTATACACCTACTTTTGAAGGCAAGTCACCTTTGAATTAACAGTTAGGGAACGGCTAAGGTTATACAGTGATGAATGATGGATAAGAATAAGTCAGAACCCCTACAGGGTGTTGTTTTGTTTTGTTTTCATTCCTCTCCTGCTTACCCTGAGGCTAGCTGTTCTGCTTTCAGTACCCTGAATCTTCCCCAACCTCTGGCTCAGCTACAGGGGTGTTATGGAATATTTATGAACATTTCAACTGCTCAGATTTAAAGAAAAAAAGCTGTAGATGGAAAGGGTTGTGCCACAGAAGAAGAGAAAGAGGAGTTGGTTTGTATGCCCTTGCTTTCCTCTGTCATAAGGAATCTCAAAGCAGCTTACAATCACGTTTCCCTTCCTCTCCCCACAACAGACACAGAGAGTAATTAAAATGTGGAATTCGCTGCCAGAGGATGCCGTGATGGCCACAGGAATAAGTAGCTTTAAAAGGGAATTAGATAGACTCATGGAGGATATGTCTGTCATTGGCTACTGGCCATGGTGGCTGAGGGGAACCTCTGAATCCAGAGGCACTAAATCCCCTAAATCCCAGAGCCAGGAGACAAAATCAGGGGAAGGCCTCGGCCCCTATACCCTTTTGTTGGCCATCTGTGTGAGACTGGTTGGCCACTGTGTGAGACAGGATGCTGGACTGTGTGAGGAACTGGTTGGCCACTGTGTGAGACAGGATGCTGGACTAGATGGACCATTGGTCTGACCCAGCAGATCTCTTCTTATGTTCTAATGGCATCTTGGCAGTGGTCACACACACTAAATAATCCACTTTCAATTCCCTTTTGAACTGGATTTGGCCAATTTAAACAGTAAAACCCATCTGAAAAGTGCATTGAAAGTCGATTGAAAGTGGATTATTTAGTGTGTGCTTGCAGCCCTTGTAAGGCAGGTGGAGCTGAGAGAACTGTGACTGTCACAAGGTCACCCAGCGGGCTTCATGTGGGTGAGTGGGGGATCAAACCCAGCTCTCCAGGTTAGTGTCTGCCGCCATTAACCACTACACCATGCAGAAAGCAACAACATTCAGATTTTAAATTGTATTTGAGGATTTCCCATGCATGTATACATGAGCGTGCTGTGTGCATATGAATGACGGGAATGGGAGACGGTGTAAGAAAAGGGAGGATCACTTTTGAAACAGATTTTTTTTAAAAAAAAAATCTGTGCATCTTCGCAGGTCTTCACTTGTTCCTCCCTAAACAACACATTACGGTTTAGCATGCCACTGCTGAAACTACATTTGAGAAGTCTGAACAGTTTGTGCCTCTGATTCAGGCAACCTGATCACCCTGTGAACAACGCAATCCAGAACGATTGCATCATTGATCTAGGGAAATGGGGGAGGGGAAGACTGAGATTTCACCTGTCTCAATGTCACTAAGCACTACTAAAATCATTACCAAATACTTCAGTCGCTACTGACATGTTCTTTGGGCTTTCTGACAACACAACTTAGATCATTGAGGTATAAATCCAACAGTGGATTTATATTGAACAGCTACCTGGTAAACAATCTCATGAAGGTAGAGAAATGTACACACGCACCACCCCAAATGCACACAAAAATATCCAACAAAAGGCGGGGCCCCAAATACCCACCACACCTCTTGCAATGAGATCTTAGGACCAGTGCTGGAATGCTCAGGCTCCATTCCTCCCTTGCTTATCCTACTTTTTGAAGCTGAAAAAGGAATGTTCCTGGGGGGCTTCACCCCTTTCTTGCTGCAGAGGAGGGAATGTCCCTGGATCTTTACAGTTTTGTGTCTAGAGGGGAACTCTTGACAGGCACAGAGATCACAGATGCGGCACCTGCTGGAAACCCACCCACCCCTTCCACAGCTGTTCATTCTTCCTCTGCTTCTGGCCCCCCTAAAAGCTACCAGCCAAGCAAGACAGTTCGCCTGTGTGAACTGCCCCTTTGCAAAGGAGAAGGCAAGAGGAGTCCCATCAGCTGCTGAAAGAGTGGGTTTCCTTCTTTATTGAGCAACACTGCCATCTAGTGCCAGAAGAGTCTTCCTGCTTCACCAAGTAAGAAGAAGAGGAGGAGGAAGAGGAGGAGATTGGATTCATACCCCGCCCTTCACTTGGAGTCTCAGAGTGGCTTATAAACTCCTTTCCCTTCCCCTCCCCACAACAGACAATTTATGAGGTAGGTGGGGCTGAGAGAGCTCTTTCCAGAACTGCCCTTTCAAGGACAGCTCTTGTCAGAACTATGACTTGCCCAAGGTCATCCAGCAGCTGCAAGTGGAGGAGTGGGGAATCAAACCCAGTTCTCCCAGATTAGAGTTCCGCGCACTTAACCACTACACCAAGCAAGATACCTATTAAGTTACCGTAAGAACAGCAAAAGACTCATCCTGAGAAAGGATGGGGTGGATGCAGGGAAGGGTTGCCAACCTCTCGAGATGGTGCTCTGGCAGTGTTCTCTTGGAGTTTACAGTGGCTTGGAGGACAACTCTGTGACATCATATCCCAGCTCAGACTCTGCCTCCCTGCTCGGCCCCAGTCAGCGGAAATTTCAGCCAGAGTGCAGAAGAGAGGCAGAGAAGAGAGGATGATCAGGGGTCTGGAGACTGAACCGTACAAGGAAAGGCTGAGGACCTTGGGAATGCTTAGTTTGGAGAAGAGGAGATTGAGGGGGGACATGATTGCTCTCTTTAAATATTTGAAAGGCTGTCATTTGGAGGAGGACAAGGAGCTGTTCCAGTTGGCAGCAGAGGACAGGACCCGAAGCAACGGGTTTAAATTACATGCAGAAAGGTATCAGGCTGGATATTAGGAAAAACTTTTTCACAGTCAGAGTGGTTCAAAGGTGGAATCAGTTGCCTAGGGAGGTGGTCAGCTCCCCTTCACTGACAGCTTTCATGAAGAGGCTGGACGAATATTTGTCAGAGATGCTTTAGGCTGGTTCTGCATTGGGCAGGGGGGTTGGACTAGATGGTCTGTATGGCCCCCTCCAACTCCATGAGTCTATGATTCTATGATATTGCAAGGATACTGGTACATTTGCATGCATGAATGCAGTGCATCACGGAGGGATGTGCTGACAGAGAGATGTGGCTTGCACTATGCATGCTGCAGAATTCCCACAGAGCCAGAAAACCTATTGTCAGCTTGAAGAGGAGGTGAAGGACAGCCTGGCCTTAGCAACATTCCCAAATGCAGTGCTTTATTTTCTCTCACATCTAGAACAGCCATACCACCCCCCAAAAAAAAAAAAAATAAATAAAGGGTAGCCATTGGCCCCCTGCCCCTGGGGACCCCAGCCTCTGAGAAACAAGCCAGCTCCCTCTCTGAAGAGCCCCATTGCAGGGCCCCACCCTGGGTTCTCTTCCTTGTGTCATGCAAGTGTGTGACTGACTTCTGGGAACTGGCTTCTTGGGTTTCTGTGCTGAGACATGTTCTTTTGTTCTGGATGGCTTCCAGCACCACGAGGTGATGAACCGAGGCACCCTAGGAAGCATCTGTGATTTCATGACAGCGTTTTCACAAATAGAGTTGCCAATTCCGAGTAGGACAATTCCTTGAGATTTGGGGGCAGAGCCTGGGGAGAATGGAGTTTGGGGAGGGAGTTCAGCCGGGGTGCCATGCCACAGGATCCGCCCTCCGAAGCTGCCCTTTCCACAAGGGGATCTGATCTCTTCAGTCTGAAAATCAGCTGTAATTCCAGGAGAACTTCAGGTTCTACCTAGAGGTTAGCAGCTCTTGTGGAGGGGAGTAGGATTGCCACCTAGGGTTGCCAAGTGTCTTACTTGGCAAAGTGAGGGAGAGTCGGTCTGGTGTAGTGGCTAAGTGTGTGGACTCTAATCTGGGAGAACCGGGTTTGAATCCCCACTCCTCCATTTGCACCTGGCTGGATGACCTTGGGCAAGCCGTAGTTCTGATAAGAGCTGTTCTTTGAAAAAGAGCAGTTTCTGTCAAGAGCTCTCTCAGCCCCACCCTACCTCACAGGGTGTCTGTTGTGGGGATGGGAAGGGAAGGGAGTTTGTAAGCCACTCTGAGACACCTTTGGGTAGTGAAGGGCGGGGTATAAATCCAATCTCTTCTCTTTTTCTTTCTGGGACATTCCATAGAGTTTCATTCCATAGAGTACCATAGAGTTTCCAGGCTGATTGCTAGAGCATTGCCTGATGACGTGCCCAGCGCGATGACGTCACTTCTAGGCGACGTCATTGCCCTGGGCACTTCAGTCTGATCTGGCACTTGGGGGTTCCCCCAATGGCTGGATCTGGACCAGAGGGTTGGGGGCCCTTTGGACAGGAAAAACCCGCCCCCCTGGGGGACTTAGCAGCCCTATTGCCACCTCTGGGTTGGGAAATACCTGGAGATTTTTGGGGGAAGAGACTGAGGAGGGCAGGGTTTGGGGAGAGGAGGGACTTCAATGGAGTATAAAGCCACAGAGTCCACCTTCCACAGCAACCATTTTCTCTAGGTGAACTGATCTCTGTTGCCTGGAGAACAGTTGTAATAGCAGGAGATCTCCAGCCACCACCTGGAGGCTGGCAATGCTGGGGGAGAGAATCTGATGTTGGTGGGAAATGCTGTCAAGTCACAGTTGACTTATGGTGACCCTGTTGGGTTTTCAAGGCAAGAGACATTCGGAGGTGGTTTGCCTTTGCCTGCCTCTGTGTAGCCACCCTGGCAGGGGCGGATTAAGGCTCACTGGTGCCCTAAGCACTGACCAATCTTGGTGCCCCCCTCATGACAACTGAATTTGGCTCCATCATTTTACTTTTAAACATAGCCTATAACACTGCACCTCGCCAACAAAAAATAGAAGATAACCCTAGGGTGCACCATGATCAATTTGCACTAGTTTTATCATTATTATTATTTTTACAAATCTTCATTCTTCTTTTTTTTTCTTTCCACCCTTTTCCCAACTTTGTGGTGCCCCCTTTGGCCCTGGTGCCCTAAGCACGTGCTTAGTCTGCTTGATGGTTGATCTGCCACTGAATCCTGGGATTCCTTGGTGGTCTCCCATCCAAGTATTAAACAGAGCTGACACTGCGTAGCTTCCGAGAGCTAAGAAGACTGGTCTCGCCTGGGCCATCCAGGTCAGAGCAAGGGAAGCTAGCCCTACCAAACTTCCCTCACTCAAACAACTAGCCATTCTAGTAATGCAGGAGTAGAGGAAACCCCAGCCTGGTAACTTTCATATAGCTAATTCGGCAAGTTTTCTTTCAAAAGGACTTCACACTTGCTGGCCTCTCCTCACTATGAGCTCCTTTGCTCATAGATGGGTCACCTCTAACCATCTCAAAGCGGGCTCTCTCTCACACTATGGGAAAGTTTGGTCATATTATGTCCCGCCAAAAGCTCAATGGCACAGTCTGTTTTACGATGGGGGGGGCAGCTCATCAGCTTCTTCCTCGAACACAGAAAAAGGCGTGGCTTAAAACAACATTCAAATACCCCAGGCCAACGCCATACTGACTGCAGAGTTGCCCCTGAACAGGCATTAAAACAGCCATAAATAGTACCATAAAACCAAGCGATCAAAGGAAGTGAAGGCGGCATGCAGTGTGGAGGCTTCCATAAAATCCGACAATCAAAGAAAGTGAAGGTGGCAGGCAATGCAGAAGGGAATTTCTGTTCCAGCGTGGGTTTGGTAAAACAACGGAGTGAATGCTAGATGCAGAATGGGCCTATGAGTCATCCTGAAGGGCCCCCCCTAAATATTTTTTTTCTTTTTTTGAAGCCAGACACTTCTTTCTGCATGCACAGAGCAAGTTCTGAGGACTCTCTCTTCATCACATGTGCTCACGTACCTCCTGATGACTTCACCCTGGCCCTATGACAGATGTGTGCATGCGCCATGCATGCTGAATGGTCTTTGATGGGGTATCTAGTTTGGGTGACTGCTTAAATACATGCCAATCATTGCTTAGTGTTGTATTCAAGGATGGTGATCGGGCACATGCAGACCCCCCCACTTCAGATTTTCCTCCATTAAATGAAACAGCAACCCTCAATCTATGGCCAACTTTTTTCACCATGTGGAGGACCCAAGATCTTACCAGTGACGGTAGATTCAGATTATTTCCAGGGATCAGGAAATAATGATGATGATGATGATGATAGAATTTGGGATCAGGAAATAATAATAATAAAGGATGTGGGACCAGGAAATAATAGTAATAATAATAAAGGATTTACTCAATGCCTTGATTTCTTCTGTTGATGCTACTCCTGGTGTGGCCCTGACTTTTTCCACTATCGTTGAATGTTGGCATGCCAGACTTGAATATGGGAGGATTGGTGTCAAGTTGTTTTATTCAAAAGCAGCACATTGTTGGGCGCTCAGAAAAGGCTACACCTTGGGAATCCCATCCACCTACCACACTTTTTCACAGATGCAAAATTTCCCCCACTGAAAGTGGGCCAATGTGCAGAGGTTCATCCACCACTGGCTGTAACCAAGGCAGTTATAGCAGGAACTCCTTGCATATTAGGACACACCTAATGTAGCCAATCCTCTCTGAGCCCTGTAAGAAGAACTCGTGAGCTCTAGAGGATTGGCTACATAGGTTGTGTCACCTATTATGCAAGGAGTTCCTGCAAAAAACTCCAACCAACAGCTATAGCAATCAACGGACACAAAAGCATCTGCTGACGAAAGAGGAGAAATTTAGGCACTATTTAGGAACAATCCAAAACAGCTCTACCAGAAGTAAGCCTCATTTTATTCAAGGGTTCATAGGATTGGAGTCTGTTATTTAAACACTTATTCTCCCCCTTTCCTTGTGTTTCAAAGAATTTTTGCTCAACTCAACTGAGAAATTAATGCTCTTGAGGTCTTCCTTAGAATATGTGTCCACTTGAGAAGATGTTCGGGGAGGGGGCAAACAGCTTCCAGCAAGGTTGCTTTATAAAAAAAATCATGGCTGAATAAATATTTTGATGACTTAAAGAGTTCATTAATTGTTACCACATTTGCACCCCACTTTTCCTACAAAGAACTGAGGGCAGCATACATGGTCTCCCTATTTCTCTTTTATAGTAATCCTCTTTTAAGGTATTGTTTTATGCCAATAAAGGCTAACTGAAACTGAAACATGGTCCCCCTTTTTAGAAGAATTATGTGTCGTCCCCCCATTTCCTCCAGTTCCTGCATAGCATCATGCTCAGTTTTCTTACCCATCCAATGGGACAAAGACAGCCAGACACACATCCATGGCTAATGCAGCCCAATTCATAGGTCTGGCAAGTCTTCATACATTCCACCCCTTCAGCTCTTGGATCATTTTCAGGACAGACAAACATCGTCATTGGGGATCTGCAGGTCACGCTTCGTTTTGCTTTAAGAAATAAAACATCTGTCATTCACATCCCTTCCCAAAAGTGGATCACAGTAATGGTGTTCTTTCTGAAGTGTGGTCAAAAATGATTCTTTCCAACCTCAAGATTCTACAAGCATCTGTAACTTTGGATGAGACTAATGACTTTGTGCGTGCTACAAGGATGCCACTGCATCACACAGACTCATGTGTACCCAGACCACCAGGCTCATGATATTCAGGACAAATGGAAACCTGCTGACCCCTCCTAAACCACCCCATTTCCATAGTTTCCATCCGAAGTCTTGTGTACTTCATTCAGAAGTTCAGTGCTTCATAGACCTTAAGTTTCCAACAACTGATATACCGGCTGCTCTTGTTGGTATTTGGATACCTGCACCCTGTTTTAAATCATAAGATCGCACATTTAATGGAATACAAACAGCATTCTTAATTTGGGCTTCTGAGAAACATAGTACAATGATTTCCCCTCGTACCACTTTCTCTTTGCATGGGGGGGGCATCAGTTTTTATCTCCTCTGATTACGGATTTCTTTCCTGTGGGCTGCACCCATCCTGGACTGAGGCAAGCCCTGAGTTAAATCTCATTTACATAAACACATGGGCTTGATCCCGTTACCTAATGTATCCCTGTACTAGAAACAGGAAGCAAAAGGAAGAGGGAAGAATAGGATAACAAAGGGATGTAACATTGACTTTGAAAGAAAAAAATGACTAACCTCTGACAGAAGGGTGTTGTTGAAAGACAAGATCTGGCAGAAAGTACCCTGGAAGTCTATTTGAGCTGCAGTGCATGAAGCCATTTTCACAATAACTAGAAATGAGAATGTGGAGAGTTCTGTTTAAGTAAGCCTCTGTGTATCACCCACTCACACTATTATTTTTTTGCCCTGACCTGGATAGCCCAGGCCAGCCTGATCCTGTCAGAAAGCCAGTTTGGCGTAGTGGTTAAGTGCGTGGACTCTAATCTGGGAGAACCGGGTTTGATTCCCCACTCCTCCAGTTGCACCTGCTGGATGACCTTGGGCAAGCCGCAGTTCTGACACAGCTGTTCTTGAAATCTAATCTCTTCTTCTTCTTCTTCTTCAGATCTCAGAAGCTAAGTATGGTCGGTCTTGGGTAGTATTTGGAAGGACGACCTCCAAGGAATATCAGGGTCGTGACACAGAGGCAGATGATGGCAAACCACCTCTGAAACGCCTCTTGCCTTACAAAAAAACAAGTCTAGCTCACCACCTAGTGGTTCATAACACTAAAGAGCTAGAACTTCTGGCTGCCAGACAATCTTAGGAGCTCCTGGCTATTCTACCACAATGCCATACAGTAATAAATTAACACTATTATTGGTCAGGTGACAACTGGAATCAGTGAAAAACAATAAAAGGACACTGGGAAGATGACATTAGGATATAGTTCAATATCCGTCTTCCTTTGTACAATAAAAATGCCTCTTTCAAATGAAGCTGTCTTATACTAAATCAGGCCATTGGTCTATCGAAGTCAACCCTGTTTAATGTGACTGGCAGCAGCTCTCCGGGGTCTCAGGCAGAGCTCTTTTGCATCACCTACTATCTGATCCTCCTGAATGGAGGTGCCAGGCATTGAACTTGGGACCTTCTGCATGGTATGTAAAGCAAGTGCCCTGAACCATTGCCAGTCTTCACTAGGGTTGGGGCCCCAATACGCCGTGGCCCAGCTGGCTGGCAGGGGAAGCCCCACCCCTGAGAAGCCCCTCCTGGCGCCACTGGCGCCGGCACAATGATGTCACCCTGGATTGATGTCATCATGTTTCCAACATTGCAGCCAACGCTCTAGATTTCAGGCAAAACTCTATTGTTTTGAGGCCCAAGAAATCATAGAGTTTTACCCAACACCTAGAACATCAGCTGCAATGTTGGAAACATGATGGCATTGGCAGTGTGCTTCGCACACATGCCAGAAGAGCTCCAGCAAGGATCGGGATCGGGAGTCCCCCGCCAGCAGCCATGTAGGACCTGGCAACCCCAAGTCCCACCAAGGAGGGTAAAGCACAGACTTTGCCAGGGCTTTATTTGTAGAAAAAGCCCAGCATGAACTCATTAGCATAATAGGCCACACCCAACAGCAGAAACTCCTGAGTTTAAAACATAGCAAGTGAAAGTGGTAACAAACCCTGGAAAGCGCGTTCACCCTGCTTCTCAGAAGTGCGAATGCGAACAAGCTTACAGCCGCGTCTCCACCAGGGGCGGGCCAACAGTGTGAATGCTCCCTTGCACATCCTCCCCGGTATGCTCCCGCATCAGTTGGTGCAGTGTGACCGGGAAAACCCAGGAACAAATTGTTCCAGGTCTTTTTGCCACGACTCCCTCGCACTTCAAACTGCCAGTCTGAACTCGGCCATCGTGTGGATATGACAATACACGGAGAACATTTTCTTACAAAGAGGAGTATGCAAAAGGTTGTTTTTGGTCCCTTTCCTTCATAATAGGATTGTATTAAATCAGACCTACACCCTACACTCACCACATGGTGTGATGATCAGAGAAGACATCATCCGGCTGGAATATCTCACCATCATAGTAACAAGAGCACTGAGACTTTGGCACACAATCTCCCAGCTGATCCAGGTATAATCCGGCAGGGCAATAACAGCCTTCCATACAAAATTCATCGCAATCTGTATCTGGGTAGGATAGGGACCGGCAAGTTTGGTTACACGGACTTCCACACTGCTGGTAAACCTGACCTTCTGGGCAATTTAAAGCTGTAAAACAAACAAACAAAACCATACAGGAATGAATTGTAGGCTTCAGAGGCTGCAATTTAAAGAAAACCTTCCTAGGAGAGTTAGAATTTGATTCAAGTCCAGTAGCACCTTATGACCAACAAGATTTCCCCCCAAAAGTTTGTTGGTCTCTAAGGTGCTTCTGGGGCTCAAATTCTACTGGCACAGCTACTCCCTGAACCTATTTTCCTAGCAGCAAGCTCCACTGAACAAAACTGGAGTTATAATAAGTATGTGTGTGTGTTTGTGCATGTTTGTAAGTCTGTGGGGGGGATTTGTGTGCTTGCCTGGACGTCATGGTTGACTTCTGGTGACCCCTGCTGGGGTTGGGGCTTTTTTCAGAGAGGTGGCTTTACCTGCCTCTGCATTCTGCCTCTGGTATTCCTTGGGGGTAGCCCTTCCAAGTACTTGGGGGTAGCCCTTCCAAGTACTTGCCAGAGTCAGCCCTGCTGAGCTTCTGAGCGCTGATGAGATCAGGCTTCCTGGGCTACCCAGGTCAAGGCTACAGGACTTATCTTTCAGTAGGGTAGCTTAGAATTGCTCACTCATAGGACTAAAGTACTCTCTCCTCCTTTTGAAAGAGTCGCTGCTCACCAATAGAGAGGTCACAGACACTCTCCAATAGATGCCCACAACAATCACCCAACCATATTCCCCAGTGGACATCCAAGTCCAGGGCAGAAGTGGGGAAACACATTTTTCAAGTGACCAGACACTTGCCATTTGAGAGGTTGGAAAACAAAATGCTACGTTGAGGAAGCAAATCTCATGACAGCCGCTTTCCAGCAGTGCCTTCACGCCTCAAGAACCACAGCAACAGGGCTCCTTTCCACATTGTGTGTAAAATGTTATACAGCTCTGAATCATCTAGGAGGGGTCCATAATACAGCTCCCTCCTGTAGGTACTTCTGGATACTGGAGCCATAGAGTTACAGAATCATAGAATCATCGTAATGGAAGGAACCTCCAGGGTCATCTAGTCCAACCCCATGCACAATGCAAGAAATTCACAAATACCTCCCCCCCAAACCCCCAGTGAGCCCTGCTCCATGCCCAGAAGATGACAAAAAACCTCCAGAATCTCCAGCCAAACTGGCCTGGAGAAAAAAATGCTTACAGACCAGTGTTCCCTCTAAGCTGAGTTAGTGTGAGCTAGCTCACAGCTTTTTAGCCTCCGGCTCACACATTTTTGCCTTAGCTCAGGATGGATGGCTCCAGAGCAAACTAATTGATGCAGCAGCCAAATCGCTCATTCACAACTTTAATGCCACTAGATCACAAAGTTGAATTTTTGCTCACAAGACTCCGCAGCTTAGAGGGAACACTGGCCATGAGAACTAAGCACACTGAGGCAATGCTTCCTGCCCTCCTTCACATGACCTGCCTAAGTTCACAGAATCAGCATTGCTGCCAGATGGCCATCTAGCCTCTGCTTTAAAAATTCCAAAGAAGGAGGGGGGAGAGATGTACCTTACAGACCCTGCTGATAAAGGGCTTCTGGAACTACCTTCATGGCACAGGGCAAACAGCCGTGCTGGAATCCAGACTGCAGATAGCAGCAGTAACCCTGAGTGGTGACTGCATGCTTATTTCTGGCCAGCATAACTTGTAACTCAGACGAGAACTCCCTCCATTTTTGAAGCTCTCGGTGAACAATTAAAAAAAAAACAAAGGTATGTGTTTTTAGCCCCTGTTGGTCAGTAGGCTTCTTGGTAGGTTAGAAACCATTATACTCTGATTTGACTGTTTGCAGAACAACAACTCGTAACTGGAAACAGGCGTAGACAAAATCCAAACTGCAGTTCTAGAAAACGTTTGGATTTTTTTGCACCCATATTTAACACAAGGTGGCAGCAGCAACAACTGCATCTCTCTCGCTTCCACCAGATAAGCAGAAACTGAACACCAAAACTATCCCTTTTGTGGGACATGCTCGATCTAACATTAAAGAGTGGCCGCAATGGGGCAGGAAGAGGGGCATGTGATTTGGTGCTGTGGCAGAAGGAATTAACACCTCTCCAACACATGCCATACATATGCCAAGCTAACACTAGCTGTGAAAGAGAAAGGTGGCAGGCAAAACAGGGACCCCCATTTTCATCCCCATCACAAAGTCTCTCTCTGTCCCTCTCTCTCTCACAGACACAAACAAATGAAGAAAATACAAGGGAATCCTGTCATAGATTACCAACATAGCTTTCAGGCTTTATTAGCTAACAAACTGGGGGTTTTTTGTTCAGACAGGATTTCCAGATCTATGTAAAACACTGGATGGCAATTTTTTAAAATGATGTAATAGAATAACAACCCTGTTCAGACAGGATTTCCAGATCTATGTAAAACACTGGATGGCAATTTTTTAAAGGATGTAATAAAATAACAACATCCTTTGAATTTCCAGCTCCATGAGGCTTGGAATCACATTCTGGCCTGCAAAGTTGTTACTTTTAAGCATTTTAGAACAGTAAAGTTTATGGGTTTTTACTTATTGCTGTAAACTGAATTACGTGCACATATGTAAATATAATCCAATTCAGAATTAATCTTACTAAAGTTATCAGAATAAAGAATAACACACAGAACTGTTGTACTAGAAAGGCTGGGGGTAGGTTGTCTCCCCATTTCCTAACCCTGGTTTCTGTGCATTGACAATTGGGCCCAGGAAAGGAACACATCCTTGCCTTTTCCCATCTTTTTTCATTAGACTTACAACACGTTCCAAAGGTCAAGATGTGCATTCATTGTCACCTTCATTACATGCATTTCACACATACAGCTTTTTTCCACTTACTTTCTATGCAGTTTGGTCTATAGTCAGGTTTGATAATGCATGCACTATTAAATATTTGAAAGGAGGTGTCAAACTCGATGCCTCATTTGCCATGTGGTTCTGGGGAAATTCCAAAGGAGGGGGGAGTGTGAATGTCTGAGAGTGAGAATGGCTTTATTGTAGGGCACTGTAACGTTCTGAAGATACCTCCCTTTCCCAGGGATGTCAGCCAGATGGCCTTAGCTTAGATAACAAATGGATGATTTACAGGTGGAAGGTGGAAGTGCTCTGGTGAGGCAGGAATGAATGGGCTGTGTGATTGGATGGGACTACGTTTGAACCATGTATAATTGGGGAGTTTCACGCCAGAACCTCAGCTCTGACTCAACAACATCTTTAGCTTGGAACATTCTTAGCTTGGAACATCTTTATTCTTCAATAAACAAATCACCTTCAGTGAGTGTTGCTGAGAGTAACTTTGTCCAAGAGTCTGACAGGGTGTATCTTTGTTTGATTTATGCCTTTTGTAATGTACATTTATCAACAAATGTTCTCGTTGAAGTTCACACAGTGGCAACAGTCTGTATGAATATTGCAATATCGTTCCTTCCGTGTGCATCATGCGTGTGTCTTGTTCTGCTCAACAAAAGTTAATAACTCTGGTCTATGTTGCAAAAGTATGCATTCAGTGGATGCCTTTCTACCAGTGTATATTTGGCAAACTGCATATACACAGTTGTACACCTTTTGGAAAATTAATTTTGTAAGGCTTTGTGAGGCTTCAGGTCTCCACAAAACATATTTTGCTCCCAGTTGACAGAAGAACAAGGCAAAGCGGACATCTGAAGCATGAGTCTGCCATATGGTATTCATCTTTACATGGCCCCAAAAGTTCAGCAGCCAACAGTGGGCTGCTCAGCAAAGAGTGCCGGAGTGAAGACACCGGTGCTCCAATTCATATTCATTGGCCACGGAAGAAGAAAGCCGCCAGCTCTAATCTCAGTCCATAAACAGCAGGGGTTCTGCTTTGTGTAACGTGAGATATCTGAAGCATCGGGATTATTTAATAGGGGTTTTGATGGATCTACAGTAGGAGAAAACCAGCCCTTGCTGGAGGCATAAAGTGCTCTTTAATGGACACGAGTAAGAGGGAAGCAGCAGCATGGCATTAAAGATTAATTGGGGAAATTGACTGTGTACAACTACAGCAAGAACAATGAGTTCGTTATAGCGGTCCTCCTCACCCTCCGTCTCCAAGAACGCATAATTTCTAAAGAGGATATCCCCCCCTCCTTTATTGACCTGCAATTTCACTCCCTAAGCATTTTATATAAAAGTACAAAGCCTTGTTGAGGTTTAATGCACCCCGTTCTCTCAGTAAACATCTGCCTTGCAAATCAGACAGTAGCTGCAAGTCACTCATTCTAACCAATGCAGAAAGCATAAAAGGGAGATCCGCTAACCTCTCACTTTCTCTCGAGTGTGGGATGACTTCGGCCTTTTCCTCCCCCACCCCAGCACGGTGAGTCAACCCCATGGCTTGCCCACCCTTCTCACTCGGGCTGTTCTGATCAAGGGGCTATGAAGAGACGCCAGACAAAGCTTCCACCAGGTTCCCAAGACTGGCTGGAGCCCCAAGAACTGAGAGCATTTCAACTGAACCCCTCCGCTCTGGCATGGAAGTTGACAGGGTGAGCTTGGGCCAGTCACACACTCTCAGCCTAACCCACCTGACAAGGTGGTGGTTGTGCGAACAGAGTGAAAAACGGGGAGAACAATATGGATACAAGAAGCTGCCTTTTACTGAATCCTCAGACCACCAGTCCATCGAGGTCAGCCTTGTATCCCTAGACTGGCAGTGGCTCTCCAGGACAACGGGACAGGCAAGTTCAGGCACAAATTCACACCTTTTTAGCTGTGCTTACGTACCACAAAAGTCCGGCTGCCTCCATTCGATGAGGACCCCTTTGCGGGCACACGCCACGGCATAGGCTGAGAGAGCAGCACACAGACAGTCTTTGCCATCGGAACAGGAGCAGACATCGTAGCGGCAATTCTTGAAATACGGAGAAGGGCTGACTTCGTGGTGGCAAGGCTCAAACAGTGGCGAGACCAAAATGGAGCATGAAGTGTCAGCAAACTTGGCTGGAAGAAAATTAGTTTTCAAAGCAATGTCATTGGTACTGTCCGTCATAGGAACAGACTAAATTGATCAAAAAGACACATATGAAGCTGCATTATACTGAATTGGACCGTTGGTCAATCAGGATCGGTACTGTCAACTCAGACTCAAAAATCCTAACTTTAAATATATGTTGATGGGGTCCAAACTGGTGGTAACTGACCAAGAGAGAGATCTTTGAGACGTGGTAGATAACTCACTGAAAATGTTGACTCAGATTGTGACTGCAATAAAAGGGCAAACGCTATGCTGGGGACTATTAGGAAAGGGTCTGAAAACAAATCAGCCAGTTATCATAATGCTCCTGTATAAATCTATGGTGTGGCCTCATTTGGAATATAGTTTACAGTACTGGTCACCACACCTCAAAAAAGATATTATAGCATTGGGAAAAGGTGCAGAAAAGGGCAACTAAAATGATTAAGGGGATGGAACATCTTCCCTATAAAGAAAGGTTAAAGAGGTTAGGGCTCTTTAGCTTGGAGAAACAATGATTAAGGGGTGACGTGACAGAGGTTTATAAAATTATGCAAGGGATAAAAAAGGTACAGAAATAAGTACTTTTCTGCCTTTCTCGCAATATAAGAACTCATGGGCACTCAATGAAATTAATGAACAGTAGGCTTAGAACAGATAAAAAAGTGTTTTTTCACTCAAAAGAGTAGTTAACACGTGGAATTCACTGCCACAGGTAGTGGTGGCAGCTGCAAGCATGGACAGCTTCAAGAGGGGACTGGATAAACATATGGAGCAGAGGGCCACAAAGTAGATGGAACACTGTGTCTGGGGCAGTGACGCTCTGTATTCTTGGTGCTTAGGGGGGCAACAGTGGGAGAGCTTCTGATGGCACCTGGGTTTTGGCCACTGTGTGACCCAGAGTGTTGGACTGAATGGGCCACTGGCCCAATCCAACATGGTTTCTCTTACATTCTTATGACTGCGAGCAGCTCTCCAAGGTCTCAGGTAGATGGTTCTTCACATCACCAGAACCTGGTCCATTTAACTGGAGATGCTGGGGATTGAACCTGGGACCTGTTGTATATTGGAGTGTGAATCCATGCTATACATTTCCATGTTAAGCTTGATTCTAAATGTGGCTCTTCATCTGTCGCATTACCATTGGTCGGTTTCTGAGAAACCTCTGTAAATATCCAATCACTGTGTGAGAATGTATCAAAGAGGGAACGGTCCTGATTGGCCTTTATCCCTGTGTTATGATTGGTCTTTAACATGTTATGGGTGTGGCTTTGAAAGCCCGGGATAGTTTAAAAAGGGAGCTGTGCTCCACTTGTTGTTGGTGTGTTCTGAGTTGGTGTTTGCTGTTACAAATAACGCTGAAATCACTTTTGCTGAAATCCTGTTGTTGAGTGGCGTACTTAACAGGACCTTCTGCTGGTTTCTCCACTGACCGACAGACTCCTCTTATACCTTTGGGACAACTGCTTTATCAGCAGTAGCTGGATACCGCTGAGTAACTGTAAATCTGGACCACAAGTTGGAAAGTTCCTTATTCATGCCCTTAGCCATGAACTCACTAGGTGGCCTTGGAGTCAACAGGTTTTGTTCCTGCTGGCAAAAAGGGAAGGAGGAGTCCCCTTTAGGGATGCAAGCATTCAGGTGGGGTCCGGAGATCTCCTGGAATTACAACTGATCTCCAGAGTACAAAGATCAGTTCTCCCAGAGGAAGGGGCAGCTTCAGAGGGGGAACTCTATGCCCTCACATCCCCACTGAGCCTCCTCCCCTCCCCAAACTCCGCCCTCCCCAGGCACACACACACCCCCGAATCTCCAGAAATTTTCCAAGCCAGATTTCTTAACCATACTTTTGACAACCAAAAAAAGACTTTGCTGGGAACCCTGGGACATGCACATACAAAAACCCTGCAGGCTGGGGTTATTGTAAGGAGGGGAGTGGGAGAGATGGAGTGGAAGGCTTGGGTGGATCAAACCCAGCTCATCTCTCAAAAGCCTCCAATTTGCATTATGCAGATACTGCTACTGAGCTGTCTTCTAGGGTTGTTGTCATCATGTGAATAAAAGGTGGGCTTTTCAAGCTTCTAGCTCCAGATCATGCTTTCCTTGTGGACTCCTCTGCTCATTTGTACTACTGTATGTTGCAAAGGACTCTCTGGAAGAATTCCAAGATTCGTTTACAGTTCACCAGTCAGGTTTGTAGGGCCCTAGAACTGCCCAGCAATGGTCACACCCAGAAGAGTATCCATACTTCCCTGCAAGTCTACATTGCAGGGAACATAAGAACATAAGAAAAGCCAATGTTGGATCAGGCCACTGGCCCATCTAGTCCAACACTCTGTCACACAGTGGCCAAAAATACAAGGCGCCATCAGGAGGTCCACCAGTGGGGCCAGGACACTAGAAGCCCTCCCACAGCTGCCCCCCCAAGCATTAAGAATACAGAGCATCACTTGCCCCAGCCTGAGAGTTCCTATCTATACCTTGTGGCTAATAGCCACTGATGGACCTCTGCTCCATATGTTTATCCAATTCCCTCTTGAAGCCATCCATGCTTGCAGCTGCCACCACCTCCTGTGGCAGTGAGTTCCATGTGTTAATCACTCTTTGGGTGAAGTACTTCCTTTTATCCATTCTGCTCAGCAATTTCATTGAGTGCCCATGAGTTCTTGTATTGTGAGAAAGGGAGAAAAGTACTTCTTTCTCCACCTGCTCTATCCCATGTATAATCTTGTAAACCTCGACCTTGTCACCCTTCAGCCGTCGTTTCTCCAAGCTAAAGAGCCCCAAGCGTTTTAACCTTTCTTCATAGGGAAAGTGTTCCAACCCTTTTATCAGAAGTGGTGAGCAAATTATTTTCGCCGATAACTTTGTCTGCTTTTGTTCTGACATTGAGGAATCCCTGATAAGTTTGCCCAAATCCCCTGGGGAAAAAAATCTTCGGAAACCACCATTATGGGAGGCAGCAGGGGCACAGAGACAACAGATTACTTCATCACTGCCACGATGTAGGCTGGGACATAAATGGTTTGAGGTTGGATCCTGCAAAGTCATTCCACTAGAGGACATGCTTTCCTCCAGTGGAAGAAGCCATCCCTTGATACCAGACCTGCACTAGGGGAAGGCTCCTTCTGCCAGAGGAAAGGAACCCCGCTAGCAGAATGGATCGGCGGGATCCAACCCTCTGTGTTCAAATGGGCTGAACACCAAAGTTAACAAAGTAAGAACAGAAGGTCGGAGGGAGGGGTGGGTGTACTCTGATCACTGAGAGATGTTAATGCATATTGAGAACCATACCACTCCTGCTTTATATAGCACTTAGAGGATGCACAATGCTTTGTAATACAAGTCAAAGTCAGAGTCAATAACAGGGATTATTTGATTAGTATTGTTGTACTGAAGGAAGATAAATGTGCTGCATCCATCACAGCCTCGAGTGCCAGTACCTAAGCGAGGGGTGAGACTGCAAGAATCGCTCTCTTGTTTCTGCACGTCTTGACAGTCTCCCTTGAGCTTCCAGGAATTCCCAAAATCTTCCACAAGAGTTTCCGCAAGGCCAGAAGGTGTGAGAAAGTCATCCCCTTGATTGCCATTGTAATTTCCACACAGGCCACAGGTTCGCTCCGTGTACTCTGAGGATAGCTGATGAGGCAGGAAAGTTAATGTTGATATTTTGCAATGTTTACCAGCAGCAGCACCAGCAGCATTTTGCGTCTTTTCAGATTGTACATTACTCTTTGGGAGATGAGGTTGACCAAAATGGTGTGCCGTATTCCTAATGCAGCCAGCCTACCAATTTAAATAAAATCACCCTGTCACCTTCAGAGACGCCACATCTGTGTCTCTATGGTTATGAGCAGGCTGCATCTCTAGAAATGCAACCTCACTGTCTGCCTACCAGTCTCCTTTGATCCTTCTTCTCTTCTTTGCAGATGGGAAATTTAGGATTGGATCCAGGCTATATTTTCCAATAACAGAGCAGAACTTTCCTGCCCCCTTCCCCCTGCATTTCAGCCCACCCCACAAAATGCTGCTCCTGAAGGATAAGGGACCCCGAGGAATGACATGGAGGGGGTGTGCAGCAGTGTTCCCTCTAAGCTGAGTTTGTGTGAACTAGCTCAGTTTTTTAGCCTCTGGCTCACACATTTTTGTCTTAGCTCAGGAAGGATGGCACCAGAGCAAACTAATTTATGCAGCAGCCCAATCGCTCGCTCACAACTTTAACGCCAGTAGCTCACAAAGTAAAAATTTTGCTCACAAAACGCCACAGCTTAGAGGGAGCATCAGTGTGCAACAGGAAGGGGGAACTGGTGCAGATTGCCAATTTAGCCTGGATCCAACCCACAGAGAACCCTGCTTCACAGAGTTACACCTTTCTAAGCCCACTGGCTTCAATGGAGAGAGTCAGAGTGCCTGGAACAGAGAGGAAGTCCTCACCATTCCCCAGAGAATCCCCGGCGTGCCTGACTAGTGGACCACTTACCTTGAAACCGTCACCACTTTCTGTGTTTAAGGCTTCAGCTCAGGCTCAGGTTCAATTCAACTGAGAGATTTCCAGTTCAATGGGGGAAACTCCTTATCTGAACCAGTTCTGGGTACTGGGTACAGTTGCAAAGAATAAACATAGGCCCCAGTCCATCAAGACTCTCTTGGTTTAGGCTACCATCCAGACAAAGTTAAGCACTTGCAATCCTGATGAATTTAAGGGGAGACTTAAGGGAGCAATTTTAAGTGGGTCTACTCAGAAGACCCATTCTATTCAGTGGGACAGACTCCAGGAAAGTGTTCTTGGGCCTGCAGCCTTAAGCCTGTGTTTGGCCATGCAATCCTAAACAGAGTGTTGCCATGCAGCCACTTTAAACGGCATCATGAAAGAGTCTTAAATATGACTGCTTTGCTGAACTGTAAAAGAGCGTGTGTCAAGGCAATGGTCACTACTGTAGCCCAAATGCAGTGCCCTTATACTGGATTAAAAGCATGTGCTTTTGGTCAAGGGGAACCTTGTGCCTGAGCAACACGCCCAGCCAGATGTGGACCCATGGACTACAAGAAGCTTCTTGCTCCTGCATCTTCACAGCCATGTCAGCGCCAGACTGCAGACCAGTGGCCCTGACCTCCAAGCATGCAGAAAGAGCATCAGATCACAGAGGGAAACCATGCTCTGCAGAAAGGACAAGAAAGTTCTTACCCAGACACCATGAGAAGCTTCCTTCTCCATCACGCAGGCACTCCCCCCCCCGCCACCCTCACGTATTAGCATCACCATAAGAAGCAAGCATTCCTCTCCAGCCTAAAGCAAAAGAGATGTGCCCGGTGACGACATCAGCGAGCCATCGAGTCTCCCAGCCACCCATCAAGATAACGCAGCAGTCAAGCATCCAGTTGTTAAGCCAAAGCACCAGACCTGCACTCTTCATTCTCTCCTTTGCCCCACCCTTTCCTCAGAGGTGTCAGGGAGAAAAGCCCCTTCAGGTGTTGGGAAAATTCAGGAGGGCAGGGTGAAACAGGGCCTGCAGGCCAGAGTAGGACTGTTCCAACACAATGTTCCACCACTCTTTCCCAACAAAACCAGTGGAAAATGTTAATAGACCAATAACATTGTTTTCTTGTGCTCTTCCAAATTGGATGTCTATTTGCTGAAAACGGTGGCCACCAAAGGGAGATTCCACTCTCACCTTTGTAAATGGCCAGAGGATAAGCAGAAGGGCATCCTTCTTCAGGAACGTGGCAGGAAAACCCAGACCCCAAAGCCCTTGGCCCTGGTCGCTGGCTGTGAATCATTTCCCCCAATTGTCCCAAAGGCTTGGCGCTGTCTCATTCTGTGTGCGTGACATAAATTATTTCTGAGTGCTGTAGAAGGAACAATAAGCTGACATTTAATGAGCTGATGGAAAGGAACAGAGCTATTTAAAAAAAGACAATGGAGAAGATTTAAAAGACGGAAACGTGCCATCGTTTTTCTTATTATTGCTCTGATGAAAGGTCTCAAGCAGATAACTGTAAGAAGTTATCCAGTGAAACATGGTCTGGAGCCACCGCAGACCAGCTAGGAGAATGAAAAGTCTAGGAAAAGATCTTCCTGACCTGGATGGCCCAGGCTAGCCCAGTCTCATCGGATCTTGGAAGCTAAGTGGGGTCAGCCCCGATTAGTACTTGGATGAGAGACTGCCAAGAAAGTCCAGCGTTGCTTCAAATAGGCCAGCAAAGGCAAACCACCTCTGTTAGTCTCCTGCCTTGAATACCCTTTGGCAGGGCTTTTTTTTGTAGAAAAAGCCCAGCAGGAACTCATTAGCATAATAGGCCACACTCATGAGAGCACAGCTCATAACATATTAGGCCACACACCCCGTATTACCAGAAGTGTGGTCATCCAGCCACACACACCTTTAGCTTCTTATTCTGTTTACCTTGTTTGTTGTCAAAACCCAGGGCTTTTTTTGTAGCAGGAACTCCTTTGCATGTTAGGCCACACACTCCTAATGTAGCCAATCCTGATGAGTTTCTGCTGTTGGGTGTGGCCTATTATGCTAATGAGTTCCTGCTGGGTGTGGCCAACTCAGGAACCAGCCGGAACTCCGTTCCTGTGTGTTCCTGCCCAGAAATATCCCTTCCCTTTGGGGTCACTATAAGTCAACTGCAACTGGATGGCACTTTCCACCACCAGGAAAAGACAGCTTATGCTGTAGGCTGGGGGATGGAACAACCTCTGTTGTGTTGTTCCAAGGTCTTTCTCAACAGCTAAGGGGTAACTGATTTGTGGTGCTGAGTGTGGACTCCTGCTTAAGAAACATAGGAAGAGCCTCAACAAGATCTGCTCTGTAAAAAATAAAACCAAGAATCCCAACAAAATTTTAAGCACTCTGGTTCATTAGCAACTGGCTAGTTGTCCCCTACTAGGGGAGCACAATCAACAATTCACCCTTCCTAACCCAGGGTTTTCATAAAGGGAGCCACATAAGTTTTACACCCTGAGGAACAATTGTACTGCGTTGTAGTGGGCTGAAGTACGAAGTCTGCATAGCCAAGACATGAGCTCTTTTTCTTTAAAGGGAGGGGGTGACTATTGAGGCTATGCTGATATTATTGCTGTGGTCATTATAAGGTGTAAAAAAATTAAATGACCTTAAAAACTTGCTGCTTCTTGCAAATTATTCTGGACTAATAGCCCAGAGCATTTAGACCTGGCTGTCAGTCTGGGTGGGCTGAAGTGAATTATTTTCAGTTCCACAAGGTGACTTAGCTGTTTAGGCTAATCTGAAAGATAGATGTGAAAGAATCAAGATCTGCCTCTGAATATGGGTATTCCATGTAGGTACCGTAGCTAAAAGCTGGTAACAAGACCGACTTCCAGGAAATCTTCTAGTCTTTTTTAGATGGCTTTTAGATGGCTTCAAAAGAAGACGACAGCAATTCATGGAGAATGGATCTAACAATGGCTCATACCAGAGCAGGCAGTCTTTCAAATACCCTGGGGTCCCCAAATGTGTAAGGCTTTAAAGTTGAGGTAACTACCACTTTACATTAAGCCCAGAACTGAGTCAGCAGCCAGTGTAAATCTTTCAGTGCTGGCAAAATGCAGGTAATTGAGTCTTGCTGCTTCATCTGGTACAAACAGGAGTTTCTGAGGCCACCCCATATACAGCCCCCTGCAGTGGCCACAACTGGAGGTAGTCAGTGTGCAGGTAACTTTGACCAGATCATTGTCACTACCAGGGCTTTTTTGATAGAAAAAGCCCAGCAGGAACTCATTAGCATAATAGGCCACACCCAACAGCAGAAACTCATTAGCATATTAGGCCACACCCATGAGAGCACAGCTCATTAGCCTATTAGGCCACATCCCCATGTTACCAGAAATGTGGTCATCCAGCCACACCCACCTTTTGCTTCTTTTTTCTGTTTATCTTGTTTGTTCTCAAAACCCAGGGCTTCTTTGGAGCAGGAACTCCTTTGCATGTTAGGCCACACACCCCTAATGTAGCCAATCCTAATGCGTTTCTGCTGGTTGGTGTGGCCTGTTATGCTAATGAGTTCCTGCTGGGCGTGGCCAACTTAGAGCCAGCCGGAACTCCGTTCTGTGCTCCTGCCCCAAAATAGCCCTGGTCACTTGTCAGGTAACCCTGCCATAAGGATGGATGCAGGGGAAGGAGGAGGTGAAGGACTGGTGTTTCTCACTTTCTGGAATGCGGGAATACTGAGGTTGTCTGGGAGACAACTCCAGCCCAGATTTACTATGACTATGTAGAATGTTATCTCAGCAGATGGCCTTGGGTCCCAGGCTCTCTTTCGCCTTCAGGGATATTCTGGCCGACTGTTATTTACGACTGAAGCTGCTTTTGCCGCGCGCTTAGTAGCAATTGGTGGGTAGGTTGGGGGGCATTTTGATTGAGTATAACTGGGGGTGTCAGAGGTTCTGGCATCACTGACAAAGCATGGCTAATGTATCTCTATGAACAGCTTTCAATAAACGCTATCTTCTTAATGAAGCCTGGTGTTTGACTGACTTTCTGGAGAACTTGACATCACTACAGAAGAACTGCAACTGCAATCCTATACGCATGGAGGTGGATCCCGTCCCTATCCTACCACTTCACTGAGTAAAGTTTGAAGGCTTCCTCCACCCTAAGGAGCCTTTCCCCCCAACTTAAATGGCTCCTTAAAAGCTGCAGGAAGGCTGCTCGGAAGACGGACTTGGTTCCAAGTTCCACTAAACTCAAGAGGAAAGATCAAGAGTCCGGGAGCACCTTAAAGACTAACAAAATTTGTGGCAGGGGGTCACTGCTCACTTCTTCAGAAGTGAAGCTCCTCCCCTGCCACAGTTCTTTTTAGTTTTTAAGGTGCTCCTGGACTCTTGCTCTTTTCTACTGCTACAGACAGACTAACATGGCCATCCCTCTTCAAGTCAAGAGAGGCTTAGTCCTGTTTAAACATGTGCAGGCTCAGATTTGTTAGCTGTGGAAATCAGAAATTCCTGATTCTAATCAGATTCTAATCTGCCTTGAGTTTACTAGGTGTGTGTTGTTTTTTTGCAAGCTACTTTCTCTTAGGGCCAAACACATCTTCAAGCAAACAACTTTTGTCACTAACTAAAATTGGCCTCAAACATGCCTTCAAAAATTTAGTGATCAATGCAATATTGAACAGTTATTAATCAATTACTCCAAAACTACAATCTTACACTTCGGTAGACGGTATAGGAAGGCTAACTGGAAAATCAAAGGTAACAGCATCGACCAGGTCAAAACCTTTCAGTATCTAGGAGTTGTTTTTACATACAATGCTAGCTTTAAGACTCATTCGATCACATCTGCAAATGCGGCAGAGAAAAGTGCTAATGCTATCCTCAGATTTTTTAAGGAAAGAGGGCTCAGGCTTTATACTGGAGGCTCTACAATTATTCCAAGCAAAATCCTTAACTCAACTTTTATATGGGTCACAAATTGCTTTAACTGCTAATGTTAAGATCTTAGAAACTGTACAATCAAAATTTCTTAGGGACAGGGCATTTTTTGTAGAAAAAGCCAAGCAGGAACTCATTAGCATAATAGGCCACACCCAACATCAGAAACTTTTTAGCATATTAGGCCACACCTTCTGACAGCACGGCTCATTAGCATATCAGGCCACACCCCTATGTTACCAGAAGTGTGGTCATCCAGACACACCCACCTTTTGCTTCTTATTCTGTTTACCTTGTTTGTTGTCAAAACCCAGGGCTTTTTCTGTAGCAGGAACTCCTTTGCATGTTAGGCCACACACCCCTAATGTAGCCAATCCTAATGAGTTTCTGCTGTTGGGTGTGACCTATTATGCTAATGAGTTCCTGCTGGGCGTGGCCAACTCAGGAGCCAGGTGGAACTCCTCCTGTGCCTTCCTGCCCCAAAATAGCCCTGCTTAGGGCTTTGTTTAATGCACCTAGATGCACTTCCAACATTATTTTAAGGCAAGAAACAGGCCTCCCCAGAGTAGAGCTAAAAATATGGGAATATGCGATTTATTTCTGGTTAAAGACACATCTAAATCTGAAGGGTTTAATACCCTATCTCCTAGCTGCTGAACCCTACCCCGTATGGTCTACAAAGATAATTGAAAAAGTTAGGATGATTGGTTTGAATCCAGAAGGGCTTTGTGATATCGGTTTGAATAAAGCAAAGGCCATGGTATTACAATGACTGAGTGACATTTAATCTCAAAATGATGAAGTAATGCTCCCTATAAACTACAGCAGTTTGAAAACATGGCCGAATTATACATCAGGTCCATAACTCTCAAATCAACTATCACTTATGAGAGATATAGATGGACCTTTTCAAGAGCACACTTTGATGCATTTCCTTCTGCAGTACTATTTGTCAGATTTTTCTCAGTTGCCACTGCAAAAGTGACATTGTCCCTGTTATGTCTGGACATGTGCAGTCTTCCACTCAGGCTTAATTACTGCTGGTGCTAGTTGATAGCATAAGGAGGCATGCCTGAACTCGTCTGGCAGGCCACCTAGATGGAGCATGGGGAGGCATTTCTGGGCAGGCCATCAAGTTGGAGCTTGAAGCCCCAGAACAAAGGCAGGCAGGATCCTGGAACCTGCCTGTGGATTGTCCCCTGAGGGTAGCCAGTCCATCTGGAGCCTGGAGGCCATTTGAACTCACCAATCGCATGGGGGCTGGGAGTGGCTTAGGTGTATATAGTTAGGGCAGTTGACCCATGTAAAGCATTCCCCCATTGAGATGCAATAAACTGCTACTTGTTGAAATCACTCTGCCTTTTCCTCTGCCATGTTAAACCCAGTATTTAACAGTCCCTGTCCTGGAAACGTGATTGAATCTGTTACACCTATTCTCCTGCACTGTGAATTTTATCAAGAAGAAAGATTGCAATTAAGTATTCCACTCCTCTCTAAATTCATACCACTGAAGTATTATATGAACTTTAGGTCTGAAGTGCTCTGGAAATATCTCTTAGAAGATATGCAGAAATCTGTAACTTATGCAGTAGCAAAATTTTGTACTATACGAATTAGAAAGTGGAAATGTTTGGAATTAAGCTCCGAGTTTTATGAGTATTAGATGGTTTTAAGAGATGTTTTGATCTTATGCTGGTTTTTGATCATAATAAACATTGACTGACTGGCAAACAACTGTGACCAAAATATTTTAATTTAAAATGTAAATGTTCTGCCTCAGGGTGGGGCGGCTGCGTTGAAGAATCAGGAAGGATTGCTGGGGGAAAGTGAGTGTTTCACCTTTTCTTCTCATGCTTCTTTCATGATTTATTTATTACATTTATGGATTGCTCAAATGTGGGGCTCTAGGCGATGAGCAAATTTAAAATAATTAGAACCATAAAACTCTCCCAACATATTATACACAAGTAAAACAAATAGCAAATTTATATTTTGTAGTGCCCTCCCAATCCTGGATTGTGAGTGTTTCGTGGGCACAGGGAGGGAATAACACAAGAGGAGTAGGAGATTCAGGTAAGGCAAGGTGCCAACCATGATGGAGACTGTCACTGTCCTCAACCAAATGCCTGGCAGAACACCTCTGCCTTACATTTAAAATGCCTCTCCAAAGCTGCCATTGGCTCTTGGGTCAGGTGCCTGAATCTGAATTAGGGTTGCCAGCTCTGAGTTGAGAAATACCTAGAGATTTTGGTGGTGAAGCCTGGGGAGGAGAGGGTTCAGGGACTGGAGGGATGTCATTGGTATAGAGTCCACCCTCCAAAGCAGCCATTTTCTCCAGGGGAACTGATCTCTCTTATCTGGAGACTGGTTGTAATTCCAGGAGGTCTCCAGGCCCCTAATGGCCCCTAATACACACTGATGGATTTGATTAATGTGACTATGAGATATGACTAGAGTGTTTGCCAGATGGATTAACATTATATAGGTATTTCAATGTTACCCACTTTGATAAAGGTATACACGAAACGAGATATCATATGCATGGTTTGTTGGTGTTGATGGCATTTGAATTGCTTCCAGTAAACTGAATACTGAAAAAAAGAATTTACAAGTCTGTGAAGACCCTGTTTTTGGCATTATACATCATGGTTATTTGCTTCCTTTCAACAACCCACCTGGGGACTGGCAACCCTATGATCTACATGGTTTCTCCATTAAGTTGCTGCACCAGATTTGTGGAAGAGGCATGAGTGGAAAGAATTAAAACATTCTCTCCCGATCTTCAATGCAGCTGCCAGTGGTGTGGGGAAGGGGAGTCAAATCCATATACGGGGAAGTTTTTGAATGAAGTCTGGTTGGGGGCCTCAGCTTCAATGCCCCCATCTACAAATTATACAACTGATTTACCATACATAGCTGTCCTAAGCATTACTGAGAAAACATGCATGGTACAAGTGCACACCAGAAACAAGGTCTATGGTCACTCACATGTAAGTTACCAACCTCAAGGTGGGGACCAGCATTCTCCTGGAGGAAATGGCAGCTTTGGAGAGTGGGCTGTATGGCATCACATCCCCTTCCCAAACACTGTACTCCCCAGGTACCACCTCCAAATCTCCTGGAATTTCAGAAACTAGATTTGGTTACCCCAGGAAAGAAGCTGCTAGGAAACAGGGGGTCATGGGCTGGGGTGCCAGTCAGAGGGAGTCCAGAACAGACCAAGGTCAGGAGCCAAGAAGACAGTGCAAAGTCCAAAAAGCCAAGCCGGGTCAGGAGGAACACAGAGCCAAGTCCAAATCAATAACCAGAAACATACTCCAAAGCAAGCCGGATCAGGAGCCAGATACAGAGCCAAGTCCAAAACCAGGGGATCCAAAGGTCTAGGTGCAAGAGCCAAGCCAAAGCAGATGCTAGCAGCATAAAGCTGACTTGTTGCTTCCACAATGAGTACCGCCCAGAGTGTGGAGTTAAATGCTGCTGCCAATTAGCCAGCTGCACAATTGGCCAGGCTCCTGTTAAAACTCTGCGCTGGCTGAGCATCTCCCTTGTAGCCTAGCCTCTCTTTGCCTGGTTGCTAAGTTTTGCGGCAATAGCTCCCTTAAACAAGTCACAGATGGGGGTGAGTCAGGAGGACTTTCAGCTTGTAGTTCTTCCTTCTTATCTGGGCCAGGTGTGAGGACTGCTGTTACAGGCACTTGCCAGCTCTCCTCCTCTGCTGCTTCAGAGGGGCCAGCTGTGGTTTCTGCAGGCTCTGTCAGCCCATCCTCATCCATGCCCATGACACAGGGGTTTCCCCCACAGCACCTCCTAGGGTTTCCTCATCTTTTCTGCAATCTTTCCTTAACATGGTTTGCTGTGAAGTTTTGGGAAAGCCAGGGCAGGACCCATTTATTATTGACTGATTGATTTGATTTGATTTGATTTCTAGCCCTCCATCCCCTGAATAGCAAGGTTCAGGGGGAGTTACAACAATACATATAAAACGGCAAGATTAAGTACAATCAAATATACATGCAGTCATTAAAACTTATATAGAATCAGTAATCCTAGCCATTAGATGGTGATCCATAGCATGGTAACAACTACTCCCAGAAGCCCCACATCCAGATCTTCCCAGTCCTAGTCCACATTCATGCCCTTTGCCCTGCCTCAGTTCCAGGGAGCAGCTCTGCCCCTGAAGCCACTGGGGGATTTCTTGAGGGTTTAAAAAAACAACAACCAGTAATTGACATATCATTATACCCATATTATGGTATATCTTTTTTAAAGAATACCCCCCAACTGTCCCTGACATATGGAGAACGGCTATTGCAGGGACCAAGCCAAGGAAAACACACAGATACCCACCATACAGAAGCTCCATTGCTGCTTGCCACCACATTGGCAGTTGCAGTGACAGTGGAAAAAACACAGAAAACCATTTCCATACAGGGTTGCCAGACTAGCACTGGCAACCAGTGAATGTCTTTTGGGGGTGGGTAGTGATGTCATGCAATGATCCATCATCACTTCTGGTTTGCACCTGGAAGTGACATCACACTATTCTAAAAATTTGCCCATCTCCATGGTAAAAACCATAGAGATGCGTTAGTTCCTAGAACACTGTAACATCACTTCCAGGTACAAAGTGCTACAATCCTAGCGCTGTGTGGAACAGACCTTTGGCATAAGCTTGATATCCCAGCTAGGGGCTTTGAATTGGATGTCAGTTGCCACTGATTTGCATGGAGGTTCTCAAAATCTAGAAGGCTAGTGTATACATAGCACCAGGGCTATTTTTGGGCAGGAACACACAGGAACGGAGTTCCAGCTGACTCCTGAGTTGGCCACACCCAGCAGGAACTCATTAGCATAACAGGCCACACCCAACAGCAGAAACTCATTAGGATTGGCTACATTAGGGGTGTGTGGCCTAACACGCAAAGGAGTTCCTGCTACCAAAAAAAAGCCGTAGGTTTTGACAACAAACAAGGTAAACAGAGTAAGAAGCAAAAGGTGGGTGTGGCTGAATGACCACACTTCTGGTGACGTGGGGTGTGGCCTATTATGATAATGAGCTGTGCTGTCAGGGGTGTAGCCTAATATGCTAATGAGTTCCTGCTGTTGGGTGTGGCCTATTGTGCTAATAATTTCCTGCTGGGCTTTTTCTACCAAAAAAGCCCTGTATAGCACCAGCTGGGAGCTGGAATGGAGGAGGAAATTTGGCAGCACTGTTGACACAGCAAGGGCAGAAGACCACAGTCCCACTATTCATACTGGCCTGAGCCTAACCAGTCCAGAGGCTTACTGCACACCCCTATTCCATTCTGCACCTCGGGGCCTCTGAAGAGTGTCCTGTGTCATTTACCAAGTTTGATTGTCTTCTCCTTTCATTCTGCACTCGGTTCAACCCCCCGTGTCCCACACCATTTATGTTGCAGAGTTAAGGCACGGAGCACATAAGAGTTCTGTAATGTAAACACTGGTATTTCTAGAGAAGAAAATAGGCCTGTGTTTTGTTCTAAGGGTGGGTAGAAAAGAAAATCCAGAGTTTCAAGCTTGCCGCATAATCACATTTTCTTGGTGGTGGGTGAGGGGGAACCTCATCACGGAAATACAACTGAACCAAAAGGCAGGGAGGAAACTCATACCTTCATCAAAAGTGTTCCACGGCCATCCCAGTCAATCTGCATATTCTCCCTGTAGGTGAGGCGAACCGCGGACATTACCGTGTGCTGGATATGAAGGGCACCTTCAGAAATCAAGAGGCAGTTTTCAGAGACATGGAAAGTGGAAACGTAGGTTGAGAAGTCACATCTAAGCTGCTTGCCAGAAGTGAAATACTGGATCGCTACCTAAGAGCTAAGCCACATATTGCATTACTTGCACCGCAAGGAGATGGGCTCTGCTTGCAAGGATACGGAAGAACTACAACTGCCCTACACCCTGAGGAGGGGCAGCAGCCAAAACACTCCCCAGTAGAAAGCAGGCTGCCAACACTCTCTTGCCAACAATACGAACAGTTGCTGTTGCTCCCATGGACCATCTGGTCATTGCTGCTGATTGTTCCAGCATTGGGTACAACAAGTGAGAAAGGACTGACCTCACCCCCTCCAGCACCCACTCTGCAAACAGGAGGTTAGGGGGCCACTTAGGGTTGCCAGACCTCCAGTCTGTGTGGGTTTCCCCAATTTTGGGGGCTCCAGTCCACTGCCGGCCAGCTGGCCAGTGGGGAAGCTCCACCACCAAAAAGGCACATTGCACATCGACACTGTCAATGTGATGGCATAATGAGGAAGTAATATCATCACACTGGGGGGCATCGCATGGTGAAGTTCTAGCATTTTGGCCAAAACTCTATGGTAACCATCAGTGTTCCCTCTTAAGCTGGGTTAGTGTAAGCTAGCTCACAATTTTTTAGCCTCCAGCTCACACATTTTTGTCTTAGCTCAGGAAGGATGGCTCCAGAGCAAACTAATTTATGCAGTAGCCAGATTGCTCACTCACAACTTCAATGCCAGTAGCTCACAAAGTAGAATTTTTGCTCACAAAACTCCACAGCTTAGAGGGAGCATTGGTAACCATAGAGTTTTGTCCAAATACTAGAGCATCATTATGCAACGTCCCCAGAAATGATGATGTCACTTCCACATGATGTCATCACTATGATGTTGCCCCACCCCACTCCCGGAAGTCTCCCTCCCACGCCCCACGGGCAGAAAAATCTGACCTGGCAACTCTAGGGTCACAGATAGGGTTACCAACTTCAAGATGGGGCCTGGAATTCTCCCAGCATTACAATTGGTCTCCAGACTATAGAGATCAGTTCCCTTGGAGAAAATGGCAGCTTTAGAAAGTGGTCTCTGGCTACCTAAGAGCTAAGCCAGATATTGCATTACTTGCACCACAAGGAGATGGGCTCCAGTCTCTGATCAGACATGCAGTTTGATCCCTTGCTGTTGCTGTTCCCTTAAGGATTTAAAATGCACAATCAGACAGCAACATCTGTCTGTCATGCCCCAGTCATCTGCATCCCATTCCCCCACCCTTTACTGCATGTTTCTTTGATATCTGTGAAAGTCCAGTCCTGTTGTTCTGAGCTGGTTCCAAAATGGATTCCCTATTGTCTGATCACTCTGTTGTGCACCCAAGCGACCAGGCAGGTCTGATTTGTCTCCTGTTTTCCAGCCATCATTTTTTTACTAGTTAGACATGTGCGCATAACTGCATATTTGCACCTCTCCCCCCCCCCAACAGGGGCTGTTCAAAACTTTGTTTTCTTTACAAAAACTTTCAAAGAAAGATGCCGCTGTACTTCAGCTTATTTCTGTGCTTTGGGGGAAGAGTGAATTGAAAAGTTTAGAGAGGAAGGACAGCAGTGAACTACATATCTCAGCAGGTTCATCAGCACTTGTGCACATGCTCAAAGGACAAACTTTTTTAAAAAAATGGCCAACAGCCCCATGAACTGCGTATCCCAGTTGGCTCATCAGCACTTGTGAGTGTGCTGAAAAGACAAACTTTTTAAAAAATGGCCGACAGCCACACTCCCTGGCTGCTGCGTCTGATCGATCAAGGACAGGGTAAAAGTGCTTTGAAGATTGCTAAGAAGAGAGAAGAAGAAGAAGAAGAAGAGTTTGGACTTATACCCTGCCCTTCACTGCCCAAAGGCGTCTCAGAGCAGCTTACAAACTCCTTTCCCTTCCCCTCCCCACAACAGACGCTCTGTAAGGTAGGTGGGGCTGAGAGAACTTCTGACAGAAACTGTCCTTGAGAGAACAGCTGTGCCAGAGTTTGTGACTGACCCAAGGTCACATTAGCAGGTGCAAGTGGAGGAGTGGAGAATCAAACCCAGTTCTCCCAGATTAGAGTCCACACACTGAACCACTACACCAAACTGGCTCTCGGGGTAAAGGGGGTGAGTCTGACCAATATTCTCTGTTACAAAATAATCTGGATCCATTAGAGGGGGGAAGCAACAGCAGATCGAACTGCACATCTGACTGCAGCCTCTGTGGAACTGCATCTCCACTAAGCTCCTTCCTCCTCCCAAAACTCCAGCCTTCCCAGTCTCCCTACCCCAAGGAATTTCCCAATTCGGAGTTGGCAACCCTAGCCACAGAAGGCATCTTGGTGAGGGCCCCACCACCCCCTGGAAATGGCCCCGTTCTTCTTCTACACAGAACCCTTCTCTGCCAGAAATATGGCCTCAATACAAGCTCCAATTTAGGAAATGTATATGCAGTCACTTCAGAGACCTGCTTTGAGGCAGCACGTAAAGGGAAAATAGATACAAACATAAAAACCCTAACCCTAAAGACATGGAAAATACTACACCACAAAAACAACATTCCGCTGCCATAAAAATGATGCCCACAAAACCGGATGGAAACAGACTATGAGCACAACCAGAAACGAAGGAACCCTTCCATGAAAAGCCTGGGTCAAGGGGAATGCTTCAGCCTGGGATGTAACAGACAATAAAGTCAGTACCAGGTAAGGCCAAAACTTACATTTCTCCCTTCTGACCATGGTGATGGACCTTGCAGGTGTGTTCTGCTAGTGGAGACACTTTCCTTCGATGGAAGGAGATTTCTCCTTGTGCAAGAGTCTCTTGGATCCCACTAAAGGAACAGGTCCACAGGATCCAACCCAGTGCTCTGTCAAACCCTTGATTTCTTTACTTAGCAGGTTCCTCAGGCAGAAGCCTGTGCCATTTCCCTTATATTATTTTGCACACGAAAGGTGGTGGACACTTCGGCTCAAACAGCACAACCTACTGTGCTTGCCTCACAGCTCCCAGATGATCTCTCATATCTGGCCTATAGATGTGGCCAGAATTACTGACCTCCATACCACAGGGATCAGCTCCCCTGGAGAAAATGGCAGCTTTGGAAGGTGAACTCTATGGAATTGCATCCCTCCCCCAGGCTCCGCCCCCAAATCCCCAGGAATTTTCCAACCTGAGCTGGCAACCCTACATCTGCCCCATCCTCTGCCAGGCACCGACACTGCAATGCTATGGCTGGGAGTAACCTTTGCTTCTGCCTCCTGGTGCCAGTACCAAAGTTCCAGCAATCATTCTGACGCACTGCTTTACGGTATGCAAAGGTCCCTTATACCAAACCAAACCATTACTGTGTATGACCACAACTGACCACAATTGTCCAAGGTGTCAGGCAGCAGATTTTTGAACCTTGTTACCCAATACAATTTGAGGAGGCCAGGAAATGAATCTGAGACCTTCTGCACGAAAAACTCAGGCTCTTCCACTGAGTTATGGGCACCAGTACAGCCAAGAGTTGGCTGGAAATCTCTCATCTTGAGGTACCAGCAGTAAGGGGACACAGAACACACACCTTGCAAGAAAGGGATCTGTATGTCCTGCCCATTCAGAGAGATTCCACCACCGTGTTTCAGTTTAATAATGCTGTTCTCCTCCGGAAGCTGGACAGAGACAGAGCGGGTACACACAGCATCAGGGTCATCCGCACACTAGAGAGAAAGCAAGACATTACATTTCAATTGTGTTGCGGTTTCAGTCCATTAGTTTGCAGGGACATCAGCTACTGGCACTTTCAAGAAACATTTCTTACAGCACTTCGATGCAGATCCTACGATGCCAAGACCATTTCTATGCAAGACAATGCCAAGACCACTTCTATGCAGATCCTACAGTGCTAGGACCACGGCCACACAACCTGGAAAATCTACAACAACTAACGGTGCTGTTATTGCTCACTTCTGCCTTGTGTAGCCATGTGACCCAAAAAGACAGATGCAAGGATAACAAATGCCATTTTGCATGAGAGAGACCATGGATGTGTCTACAATGCAAACCTAAACCGGTTCCCTTCCCCTTGGAAACTGTAGTTCTGTGGAGGAAGAGAGGGAGGACTTGTGAATGTGTGTGAGGGAGAATGGCTTTATTGTAGGGAAATACATCTCATGTAACTTCCTGACGATACCTTCCTTTCCCAGGGATGGCGGCCAGATGGCCTGGGTCCAGTGTTCCCTCTAAGCTAAGTAAGTGTGAGTTAAGCTCGCAGTTTTTTAGCCTCCAGTTCACACATTTTTGTCCTACCTCAGGAAGGATGGCTCCAGAGCAAACTAATTTATGGATTAGCCAGTTTGCTTGCTCACAACTTTAGTGCCAGTAGCTCACAAAGTAGGATATTTGCTTGCAAGACTCCACAGTTTAGATGGAGCATTGCCTGAGTCTGTCTCTCTTCTGTCTCCCTGCTTGCTGCCTTAGCTGAGATAACAAACAGGTGATTTACAGGTGTGGGGGGGTTAGAGGCACACTGGCTCGGCGGGAATGAATGATCAGCGTGATTGGAGGGGACTACATTTGAACCAGGTATAATTGAGGGTTTTTTGTGCCAGAATATCAGTTCTGACTCAACAACGGTCTTAGCTGGAACATCTTTATTCTTCAATAAACAAATCACCTATAGTGAGTGTTGTTGAGAGTGACTTTGTTCAAGAGGCTGACGCTTTGCTTATTCAGAATGTGGTTTTCATTCTGTTTCATACATTTTTGAGTTTCTTCTAGGGTTGCCAGCTCTGGGTTGGGAAATACTTGGAGATTTTGGGGGAGGAGCCTGAGGAGTGTGGGCTTTGGGGAGGGGAGGGACCTGAGCACGTAGAATGCCATAGGGCAGGGGTGGCCAAACTCGCTTAACATAAGAGCCACATAGAATAAACGTCACATGTTTGAGAGCCGCAAGACATGAACCAATACTACATGTTTTTACTGGAAATATGCAGATTTGCTTTTTATTAACATTACATCAGACTGCCAAAAATAATAACAAAAGCTGTAAAAGCAGATGTTCATAATGATATTTATTTGTCCAATGTTTGCTAATGATATTTAGCTTCCCCAGCCGCCCTGCCGGGAGCCACGCAATACATGTTGAAGAGTCGCATGCACCTCCCGGGCCACAGTTTGGCCACCCCTGCCACAGAGTCCACCCTCCAAAGCAGCCATTTTCTCCAGGGGAACTGATCTCTGTAGTCTGGAGATCAGTTGTAAAAGCAGGAGATCTCCAGGCCCCTCCTGGAGGTTGGCAGCCCTAAGTTCTTCAGGAAATCATTTCGGAGTTGACAACCAATGAAAGCATCCAAATTGATACATCAGCTGTCTTTCAATGCACTTATTACATTTAAACATATCTGCATATCACCAAAACCTCAACAGAGGGTTTTTTTTTCCTGAGTTGACTGAAAGAAGTGCAAGATGAGTTAAGGCGAACACTAATTTGATATAGTTCGATGTTTTGTTTTTCCACTCCCTATTACAGTAACACACCAGGAACAAAATAACTTCAGTCCATGATGGTGTCAGATATCACTACAAGACTTCACTGAGTTTAGCGCTCAAGCAGACCAGGCAAAGAGCGCACATCTGGACCACTCCATAAAATATAAACTGCAGGCTTTTGCATCCTCTGTTTGCCTTGGAGCTGTTTGGGGGGGAGGGGAAAGAGCCTTCAATCTCCATAATCGCCATTCTGATATTAGCATTCCAAATGTGTAAACGAACCCCCATTTCCTTTAATAAGCTAATAAATTAAGCAGAGAGTCCAATTTTTTAGCAGTATTTTGAACTACAGAGAGAGGGCAGAAGAGCTCAGCTCGGGGCTCTCATTTTCAGCAGCAACTCTGTGTCAAATTCTGTTCTGAGGGAACTCCCCAGTCAAGGACCTTTCAGCTTACAGACCTGGCCTATTGTTCTCAAAGTGGACCCAGAGCTCATAATTCCCTTCAAAACAACTACTACTACTTTGCTATAAGGCTGGAAATTTGAAGGTACAGAACATTTTGTCTTTCTTGTCAATACCTTCTTACCTGGACGGTCTCTATGATAACAGAAAATGAATTTTCTTCACAGTCTTTGGCAAACAAGTAGTGACAGATGCCGCTGAAGGTGAAGTGCTTGTTGTCAAAACTTTTGAAATGGGATTGACCAGTGACAGAGCATTCACCTAAAAACAGAAAGACAAAATTATTTCAAACTAATGCAGTATCCTTTAGCTCTTATTCGGGTTGCCCAGCCTGGCAACCAAAAGGAGACCGGGGGGGCAGGGACATGAGGGACATCAGCCTATGACATGATACCAATCATCTCTAGGAATTGGCCAACTCAGTTGGAAAAACCATATAGTTTTCTGCGATTTCTAGAGAGGTCTGACATCACTTCTGAGGAAAACCAAGAAATAATGCTAGTCTTCTCAGGAAATTACAAAAAAAAACCTCTATGGATTTATCACAGAGTTTCAGCCAATTCCTAGAGAGGCATGACATATGGAGCAAGTGTCTAAAAAAAGATCTTCTCAAATGAGAAGGGTGGACAAGGGTCGCTCTCTCTCTGGGATGACCATTCAACACAGTTGGAAGCACAGTGAGAGAGAACTTTCTACAACACAAAACGTAATTCATCACAAGAGGCCTATACTTGAACACAAAGTAGTGTAAAATCTGAAAATAACTAATATGGATAAGAAGCTGAATTTTCTCCTTTTCCCACATTTAACTATAGCCATTGTTGGGAGGAGCTGGGGCCTGGCTGTTCAGAGACATTTAAATTGCTTCAGTGAACCATCAGTTTTGTACTGTAAAAACAAACAAAAATCCACTGATGCTTTCATATATTACAGAGAAATAATAGTTATCCAGATCATTACAGACCCATCTTGTGAAAGCTACTGTCATACTCTTGAGGCATACTTAAAACAAATCAATGCAACCGATAAAATTTAATTCACATCCCACTTCAAATCCTTTCCTTGGTGATATACAACCTCCATCATGAAGGAGGATTGATTTTGCAGAAGGAATTTCTGAAATGTGATCTCAGAATGTGCCTACACATTAAAACTCCCAACATTTTTAAAATCCTTGATCCTAAAGATATGATGTGAATTCAGTCCCACCACATTCCAGTCAGATTTTTCCCTTAGCATGACTCTCAAGCACTGGGCGGACTCCCATAGCAACTCATGAGATCATGATATTTTATTCTAGATCACTCAATCCAGATTAAACCCCCATCTCTGGGATCCTCATAGTTACAGTCATTGGTATCCAAAGCCATAGTCATGGGGGAGTGAGGGATCATGGCCCCTTCAGCAACATTTCACCTTTTCCAAGAACTCTGAAAGATGCTTACATATTCCTTCATAAAGGATTCCCTTTAATAGCTGGATAGAAGTGGGGATTCTGCCAGGTACAGCTTTTCTCACACCCCACCTCCATGCCAGAATCCCATTCCACAAAAGAAACAGGATCTGGGCAGTGGGGCAGTGATGTCTGGGGCAGTGAGGCTCTGTATTCTTGGCGCTCAGGGGGCAGCAGTAGGATGACTTCTAGAGTTCTGGCCCTGCTGGTGGACCTCCTGATGGCATCTGGGTTTTGGCCACTATGTGACACAGAATGTTGGATTAGATGGGCCTGAGACAACATGGCTTCTTATGTTCTTATGTCAGCCTGCTCTTCAATTACCCTTACGGGGAAAATATGATTGAAGTACACTAATGTCTATAATGAATTAATGCTAACTAGTCCTTAATTGGAGTGGGATCCTAACAAGACTAGTAGACTTTCGACCTCCTGTATCCCAGAGACAGGATTGTGGAATTAGAGAAGACAGGAATTTCTCCATACTTGGACAATATTACAGGCCTCCAAGGGAACTGGATTATGCTGACCATGCAAAACAATGTTTAAATGTTTGTTGTGTTTTTAGTATGGTTTGGAACCATTTCTATGTCATGTTTGGTGTGGAATGGATAGTACGCACATGAGGAATTGTTTTCTTATGGAATCTGTGCTTATATAATAATCCACAAGCCACTCTGAGTACTACATGGTAGATAAGGCGCTCTAGATATTCTAACATACAGACATCATACTGTGTCTTCAGTTTGGAAGTCGCCTTGGGACCTCTTTTAGGCTAAGGATTAGTGGGCTACAAAGGTATTTGACAAATAAAGTAACTTTGAGCAAAGGGAGGTTCTGCCGAGGCGCTTCCAGGGCAAAGTGGAGATTCACACCTGGGTCTCTCAGGTCTGACTCAAGCACTCTAATCCCTAAACCACACTGGCTGTTGATCTTTCCTCTGGAGAAAAAGTGCCGGAGGGGACGAGTTAAACCCCAATTCTCCAGTGCCACGGCCTCAGTCCACCCCAGATACCCCCTGTGGTGGCTTTTTGTAGCACCTAAGGATCTGAATACGATGGGCTGTTTGAACTCTCACCAGAGACGCTGTGGCTCAAAGACAGAATGCTGATTCACTGATGGGCCATCCTATGACCCAATAGGAACATACCTGGGCAAGGTTCGTTGCTGCAGATCCAGGCGCCATGCCTGCAAATACTGGGAAATACAATTTTTCAAAGAATTAGCTCCACTCCCAAATTCCCTACCCCCTCTCATAATTCATGTAACTGAATGAAGAGAGTCTCAAAACATCACCACCTCATTTAAAACAGTCCAATTACTGTTTCCCTTAGCATTAGAGATCCCTCTGTCCCAGCTTCTTCTCTCTATAGTAAAGTAAAGGTCTCCCTTGCTCGAAAGCCAGTCGAATCCGACTCTAGGGTTGCGGTGCTCATCTCCGTTTCAAAGCCGAAGAGCCAGCGCTGTCCGAAGACGTTTCCGTGGTCATGTGGCCGGCATGACTAAACACCAAGGCGCACGGAACGCTGTTACCTTCCCACCAAAAGTGGTACCTATTTATCTACTTGCAATTTCTTGCTTTCGAACTGCTAGGTTGGCAGGAGCTGGAACTAGAGACAGGAGCTCACCCTGTCATGCGGCACCCGGGTCTCAAACTGCTGAACTACTGACCTTCCACAGCCTGCAGTTCAGCGTCTTAACCACTTGAGCCACCGCAGCTCCTTCTTCTCTCTATACTTGTAGCCTAACATGCTTAGTGGCACCCTGCATAAATCAGGAAAGGGATCTCAAGCAGATGAGGGAGGGACCCACTGCAGTGATTCCAGCTCAGTAGCAATTTATTGTTGGATGTCTCGACAAGACAGCGTGCAGGTCATGACCCCAGGAGCAGCGGTACGTCCAGCTCTTGAGATACAAAAAAGGAACCCATATATTCTAGGACCTCATAGGAGACAACATAAGCTTGGCACAATGGAATCTTCTGCCATGTAAAGACAACCCCTAGGGTTGCCAACTTCTAGTTGGGAGACACCTGGAGATCCAGGGGAATGGAGGCACCTCAATGGGGTATAATGCCATAGAGTTAGGGTTGCCAAGCTTTAGGTGGCACCTGGAGATCTTATTACAATCGATTTGCAGACAACCAAGAACAGTTCCCCTGGAGAAAACGGGTGCTTTGGCGGGTGACTCCATGGCATTATACTTCACTGTGGTCCCTCCCCTCCCCAAGCCCCACTGAACTGGCTTGCAGGCTCCGAGTATCAGGTGCCAGGGGTCAGGCAAGGCAAGGTCATTCAGCCCAAGGTCAGAGTTCCAGAAGTCAGGCAAGGCAGAGTCAGTGGCTTAGTGTCTATCATATACGTTGTGTTCACACCTAACAGCCTCTCATGGCTGATTTTATAACCACACACCTAAGGGTCATGCTTGCAGCCAGCTGCTCAGAAGTAATCCTGCAACTACTCATCTTTGTTATCAGCAAGCAGCTGGCATCAGGCCAGGAGACGTGCACTTTGCCATCTTGTCTGTAGCTCTGTTCTCAGCCTTCATCTGCGGCACTCTAAAGGTATGGATGATACTGGTGGGGTGAGAACAGCCAACTGAAGTTCACGTGCTGAACCAGGGCTGGAGGGTGTCAGTGGCTTTGCACCAGCTGTTGGCTGTGAATCCTGACAAGCCTGCAGCCCATTTTCCTGCTGGTCAGCTTCTGTTGACTCAAGGTTAGCTACATGGGGCTCCTCTTCTCCTGAGGAGTCCTAGCTATTGCTGAGCCCTGGCTGACTCATGACACCCACCCTCCCCAGGCTCCACCCCCAAAATCTCCAGGTATTTCCCAACCTAGAGCTGGGAAACCTACATAGAGTCCCTCTACCAAAGCAGCCATTTTCTCCAGGGGAACTACACTCTGGGAGATCTCCAGACCCCACCTGGAGGTTAGCAACCCTAGCTGTTGTGCATAATTGCCTCATGTTTGAGGCAGGAGACAGCATGCCCTCCTACAACAAACCCATGATGTATTAATAAGCAGGTTTTATTACTTCATTATACTTACCATGAATTGCAGTCCCTGTGGACAGAAGAACCAGGAGGGTAGTGCTTGCCAGAATGTATGCAGGAGCAGTCAGAACTGTCCACACACTGGTCACCATCTAGAAGCTTGCCATCTGCAGAGACAAACAAAAGGGGGGAAGAAAGTGAGGATTTGAGTTTTTCTTGCTCTGTAGTGTGACATCTGAAATCCTTATTACTGTGAGGAACTCATTTGGAATACTGTGTACAGTTCTGGTCACCACATCTCAAAAAGGATATTATAGCATTGGAAAAAGTGCAGAGAAGGGCAACTAGAATGATAAAAGGGTTGGAACACCTTCCCTATGAAGAAAGGTTAAAATGCTTGGGGCTCTTCAGCTTGGAGAAATGACGGCTGAGGGGTGACATGATCGAGGTTTATAAGATTATGAATGGGATTGAGCAGGTTGAGAAAGAAGTACTTTTCTCCCTTTCTCACAATACAAGAACTCGTGGGCACTCCATGAAATTGCTGAGCAGTCGGGTTAGAACAGATAAAAGGAAGTACTTCTTCACCCAAAGAGTGATTAACATATGGAATTCACTGCCACAGGAGGTGGTGGCAGCTACAAGCATGGACAGTTTCAAGATGGAATTAGATAAACATATGGAGCAGAAGTCCATCAGTGGCTATTAGCCACAGGGTATAGATGGGAACTCTCAGTCTGGGGCAGGTGATGCACTCTATTCTTGGTGCTGGAGGGGGCAGCAGTGGGAGGGCTTCTGGTGCCCTGGCCCCACTGCTGGACCTCCTGATGGCACCTGGTATATTTTGGCCGCTGTGTGACAGAGTGTTGGACTAGATGGGCCATTGGCCTGATTCAACATTGGCTTCTCTTATGTTCTTATGAAAAAACTGAGGATCAGCTAGGGATGCCAGTCTCCAGGTGGGACCTGAGGATTCCCCAGGATTATGGCTCATCTCCACACCACAGAGAACAGCTCCCCTGAAGAAAATGAATGCTTTGGAGGGTGGACTCTATGGCATTGTGCCCCACTGAGATCCCTGTCCTCCCCAGGCTCCATCCCCAAATCTCCAGGAGTTTCCCAACCTGGATCTGGCAACCCTGCCCCTCCATCCCCCACCTGTGGGTGGGGGGACCTGGCAATCCTCTCTGCCACCATCTCAGCTTTGGGGTTCCTTCCGCAGGTAGATTCAGTGGCTGTTCTTGTGTGTCATTTTTCTGGATCTGCCCTGCCCAGTTTTTAATAACAGAGTTTTAAATAGCAATTAACATTATCACCTTGAACTGATACTTTATACTCATTGATATCTTTTTCTACTTTTAGGGTTTCTATTGCTCATAATTTTTATATATATATATATATATATATATATATATATATATATATACACACACACACACACACACACACACACTAGGAATAAGGCCCATTGTGGAAATAAATGCCACAAGCTCTAAACAGAGGCTCTGGGTGGGTGCGCTGGTCTTGAGCACTCAGTGTCAATTTGCTGTGGCGACCGCATCTGGGTATAATGACACAGAGCTTACTGTTTTCTCCAGTGGAACTGATCTCTGTTATCTGAAGAGCAGTTTTAATTCTGAGTGATCTCCAGCCCACCCCTGGAGATTGGCAACAATGGTTCCCCAGGAGGAAATAGCTGGATTGGAGGGTAGAGTCTATGGCATTGTACCTGTCTAAGGTTCCACACCTCCACAAACCCCACCATCTCCAGGCTCCACCCCTCAAATCCCAATGAATTTCCCAACCTGGAGTTGGCAACCCTATCTCCTTCCCAGCCAACCATCAACCTACCATTATCTGCCCCTGATCTCTACCATCTGAGAGCAGTTTTAATTCTGAGTGATCTCCAGCCCTCACCTGGAGTTTGGCAGCAATGATTCCCCAGGAAGCAAAGTACAGTCTTTCTCCACAGTGGAGACCAAAGCAACTTACATCATTCTCCTCTCCCCCTTTTTATCTGCACAACAACCCTGTGAGGTAGGTTAGGCTGAAAGTCTGTGATTGGTCTGAAATCACCCACTCAACTTCCACAGCAAGAATGGGTCTAGCAGACCCTGCTCTGAAGTGCTAACTGCTACGCCTAGGGTAGCCAGCCTCCAGGTAGAGCCTGAAGATCGTTGGGTATCGCAGTTGAACTCCAGACAATAGATTTCTCCCCCCTGGAGAAAATAACTGCTTTGGAGGGTGGCCTCTATGGCATTCTATTCAGCTGAAGCCTTTCCCCTCCTCAAACTCTAGCTTCCTTAGACTCCACCACAGAATATCCAGGAATTTCCCAACCTGGAGCTGGCAACCCTAGTCAGGACTGGCCACAATGAGTTCCTCACAAAGGCCTGGAAAGGACTTCCTTCCTTTGTCTTTTACTGACAGAACAAAGCTTGGTTGCCTAACAACAGCCACTGAGGGAAAAGTTAGTCCCACAGGAGCCAAGAAGGAGAAGTGTCTTCGTCAGGAGATAGTTTTGATAGTTAATTCTGTGAGAGAAGAGTGTCCGAGCTAGCAGTGGGTGGGGGAGAGAAGCGGACCCAGCACCTAGCCAATAGCACGTGATTACTCTTGAGTGGTGGTTGATGGGCCAATAGCCGATGGAGCATACTGCACAGCCAATGGGAGAGCTGGAAATAGCCAATATGTAAGGGAATTATATATGTAAGATGTGTTTGGCCAATATCTGTAGGGCAGGAATCACTTTAATTTCCTGAATTCCCACAGTTTATCAGCTGTTGAAGGAACAGGAAAAAGTTGGCAACCCCAACCACTGAAGAAGTATCAAGGGTTTCTTCATGAGAAGATTCATAACAGCATTTTTTCCCTCTGAAAAGCCACATTTCTGTCCCTTCCACCCTTTCCCTAAGATACACAGCCATAGAGGAGTGATCAGTATGTTTTTATGTCCGCTCTTTCCCGAAGAGTGACCAGCAGGCCTGATTGGTACCTAGTCTGAGCAAGGTATGCATCTTAAAATATGCCCCAGAAGACCAGGGGCATATTTTAAGGCTAGATGTGTGGGGCTCTGGGGTAGATGTGTGAGCATTCCTCAGCAGAGAAACAGCCATGGAAAGGATTTCTGAATGTGTGTACCTGTGTGTGTTAAGTGCCATCAGTTTGCTTCCAATTTATGGTGGCCCTATGAATTAATTACTCCCGAAATCCCCTATCATTAACAGCCTTGCTCAGCTCTTGCAAACTGAGCGCCCTTGTGGCTTCCTTGAGAGAGTCAATCCACTTTATGTTGGGTCTTCCTCTTTTCCTTCTGCCATCAACTTTTTTCCTAGCGTTATTGCCTTTTCCCGTGACTCTTTGTCTTCTCTTAACGTAACAAAAGTATGATAGATTTAGTGTAGTCGTTTTCAGGGCTTTTTTTTTTGTAGAAAAAGCCCAGCAGGATCTCGTTAGCCTATTAGGCCACACCCCTGACAACACAGCTCATTAGCCTATTAGGCCACACCCCCATGTTGCCAGAAGTGTGGTCATCCAGCCACACCCACCTTTTGCTTCTTATTCTGTTTAACTTGTTTGTTGTCAAAACCTAGGGCTTTTTTTGTAGCAGGAATGCCTTTGCATGTAAGGCCACGCACCCCTAACGTAGCCAGTCCTAATAAGTTTCTGCTGTTGGGTGTGGCCTATTATGCTAATGAGTTCCTGCTGGGCGTGGCCAACTCGGGAGCCAGCTGGAACTCCGTTCCTGTACGTTCCTGCCCCAAAATAGCCCTGGTCGTTTTAGCTTCCAGGGAGGCTTGATTTGGTCTAGAATCCACATTTGTCTTTTTGAAAGTCCCCGGTATCCGTAAATGTCTCCTCCAGCACCTGCTCTCTTCCTATCACCTTTCTTCATTGTCCCACTTTTGCAGCATTTGAAAACATTGCCTTAGCAGATCCCATTTGCCTTCGTTCAGATGTGCAAGCATCAGTGAGCTAATTCACTAGAACTGGCTGAAAGGGATAGAACTCCCCCAGGCTCTAGCAAAAAAAATTCTCTCCAAGCACCCTCCTCCCTTTCTTCTCCCTGCAGCTGAAATCACCTACTTAGAGGTAATTCAGAAGCGCCTTGAAAGTTGCAAGCGAAAGGAAAGAATTTATGTAACCCCCAACTGCTGCTGGAGCTCACATATGCCCTTTTGTCTTTGTCTTAAATAAGTAGCTCTTTGATAAAAACAAGCACACATGCAGGCAGTATAGAAACTGCCTTATTCTGGGATGCAGAAAAGGGAAGAGGGGAAGAGAGAGATAAATACACGTAAACATTTGAGAACAGACAGCGTTTTACTTCTTCAGGCAAAATAGGAGGCGCTACTGTCCAATGATTCCCTCGGTAAACAGATCAAGCAAATAAATTACCCGGGCAGCTGCAGCCATCGATGCATTCTTCTTGACACCCTGTATTGATGTTCAAGTTTTGGCAGGTTCTGGCACAAGGGGAGGTGCATTCCTTGTACTCCAAGCCAACGAGACATCTTGGCCCTGAAACAGTTTCATGATTTTGAGGCACAAATAATTTGATGGGTCATACGAGGTCAAATCCTCTCTTACAGCATACTGTTTGGGGGGGTTGCATTTATTATTATTTCTAACAAGAAAAACTCATGAGGAGAAATATACCGGTGGGATATCACTAGAGTCTCTCCCCTTACCCTGGCGCTCTGCAGGGGGGTCTGCCATGTGCGGTTCTACAGCCACAAACCACTTAGTATGGAACCAAATATATCTCTTTAAAAAAGAACATGAAATCTTCAAGGTAAGGTATATTGGAGCAGCAAGTGACAGTGCTAGAATAATCGGCATGTGAAGGGCAAAGATTCTCATGAGGCTAAAACGCTTTGCAAAAAAGAGAAATGAGAGACGAGAACATTTGCCAGTAATCCAAGGGCAAACCATGCACAGAGATTTATCCCTGTGTATATTTATCACTTATTGGGAGACCTTGTGTTTGCTAGTTCTTAATAAAGGACTCACAACAGCCAGACTTTTGGATGAAGAAACTTTATGGATTATTAATCAACGTGTCGATTATCAGTAGGGCTAAACTGTACATTTTCAGCGGTGCAAATGGCCATGCCATTTCAGTCGTGCAACTGCTTATATTGGCTCTTTGTTGATGGTTTGCTCTGAATTCTAATCTAGTTTAGCTGCTTCGCTGTAAGAAGGTTGCTGAGCCCTGCTCTCCAGGGGCCAACAGATTATTTATGTGCTTAATTTATACCCTGCCTTTCTCCCCAATGGGGGACCCAAAAGTAGCTTACCTCATTTTCCTCTCCTCCGTTTTAGCCTCACAACCACCCTGTGAGGTAGGCTAGGTTGACAGTGTGTGACTGGCCCGAGGTCACCCAGTGAGGTTCTGTGGCATAAGTCGGAATTTGAACCTGGGTCTCCCACATTCTAGTCCAACACTTTAAACACTACACTGCACTGTCTAACTGCCCCAGCTTTGTTATGGGAGCTAAAGACACCTTAAAATGAGGAGCCTGATTGGGTGGACAGGCAGCATAAAAACGTTTTTTAAAAATAAATAAAACACATAATCAGTAGCTGCCCCCATGGGCTGACTAGCAAGAGGGCTCTTATGTATCATGGGGGAGAAATCAAAACCTGGGTTACCAAATCATAGCCCTGCCAACATACAATCTCCAGTCGCCATCTTGCCTAGAACAGGGATTGGTAACCTGCAGGCCAGATGGGGCCTGAAAGAAATTCTAGCCTGCCTGAGGGAGTCCTCCGTGTGCAGTCAGCGAGGGGTCGGGTCACTAACAGGGCTGCCAGGCACGGCAACCTGGGACCTGGCAGGAGATGGGGGAGGCAGGTTGGCATTCTCAGTATGATGACATCACTTCTGGTGTGGCCTGGAAGGAATGTCATTGCTCCAGGGGTGTCACTCCAGCATTCAGCCAAAACTCTTATGTTGCAGGCATCCTGCTAGTGGGCTTATTAGAGGAAGCTGGCAGCCACATTAGAGGACTAGATGGGCCCTTGGTCTGATCCAGCAGGGCTCTTTGTACGTTTTATGTTCACTTCTGGGCTACACCAAAAGTGACACTGTTATGCCAAAGGTGTGCCCATATTTCACCAATTTTCCTCCCACTGCCCAGCTGAGCGGTGGCTGGCAGGGGCTGCAGGGGGCAGGAGATCTCCTGCAGCCAGTGGGCAGCTGGCAAGCCTCTTTACCAACCTCCAGGTGGGGCCTGGAGTTCTCCTGGAATTACAATTGATCTTCAGCAGGGCCTTTTTTTGTAGAAAAAGCCCAACAGGAACTCATTAGCATAACAGGCCACACCCATCAGCAGAAACTCATTAGCATATTAGACCACACCCCAACAGCACAGCTCATTAGCATATTAGGCCATGCCCCCATGTTACCAGGAGAGTGGTCATCCAGCCACACCCACCTTTTGCTTCTTATTCTGTTTACCTTGTTTGTTGTCAAAACCCAGGGCTTTTTTTTGTAGCAGGAACTCATTTGCATGTTAGATCACACAGCCCTAATGTAGCCAATCCTAATGAGTTTCTGCTGTTAGGTGTGGCCTGTTATGCTAATGAGTTCCTGCTGGGTGTGGCCAACTCAGGAGCCAGCCGGAACTCTGTTCCTGTGTGTTCCTGCCCCAAAATAGCCCTGATCTCCAGACTACAGAGATCAGCTCCCCCGGGGGGTGGAGGCAGATTTGGATGGTGGGCTGTATGGCATCACACCCCCACTGAGCTCCCTCCCCTCCTGGCCCATAGCTACAGTGGGGCTATTGGGGGCTCTGCCCCCTTTCTTAAAGGGCCCCCTTCTTCCCCAAAGTACTTAAAGGGGTCCTTTAAATGCTTTTGAGAAGAAGTGGGGGGCGGCACACACTCCTCTCCCTTCTCTCCTGCTAGATATAAAGGGCCCTCCAGCTCATGGGCAGGCCACATGCTCCCCTCTGATTGGCTGAAATGCCATTTAAATCTTGCAAGAGGGGAGGGAGAGGGGCACACGCCACCCCCCTTCTTTATGCCAAATAATGGCAGCCCCACCAGAAGAAGCTGCAAATCCTGGCTACAGGCCTGCCTTAAACCATGCCCTCCCCATGTTATCACCTCCAAACTTGCAGGAACTCCCAAAGCTAAAGGTGGCAACCCCAGTGATAGTTGTGGCTGGCAGACCCCCAGAGAAGTATTGGGAGGGCAACACCTTTGTTCAATGCCTGTAGATAATCACAGCCATTGTCGGCTTTCAGTTCAGTACCAGAAGTTCACGCTATGTCTCATTCTCCCCACCCCCACAGGTTAGCACTTCGAAACTCAAACCTTAAAAACTTACTGCAGGAGCTCTCCACTGGCCAGCCTTCCAGAATCACACCTTGCCGAGCACAGTTTCTGGCATACTCTAGAAAAACCGGGCAGTGGCAGGTCCTTTCCTGGGCACACGTGCACATGTCTTCTTCACAGAGGGCAATGAATTTCTCAGGGTCCACCAGGTGGTGGCATTTGGAAAACACCAGGGAAGTCTTGAGGAGCTGGCAATGCTCTATAACACCCTGAAAATATTGGAATATTTGGTTAATGTAACAGAGTTTCGCCCAGTCCTGGAAGCAAAGTGCAATAAAAAAAATCTCCCAAGAACCATATTGCAAAACATTAATTTACATTTATTCAGGTACATCCAGTTCACATTCAGGTTGCAGTCAAAAGAAGAGAAATCTAAAGAGTTTTTTCCATATCACAAATGGCCAGCTTGTCCAGCATCATGTATGTGGGAGGATGTGGGCACTGTCTCTACAGGAGAGACCTGCAGAGACGTGTGTCTCCATGGAAGGCCATGTTGAGAGAGTGAGAGGACAAAGGGGGGAAAGGAGGGGTCAGCGGGCAGTTCCCAGGTTAAGACAAAGAGAGGCATCCAATTCAAGGAGATAACACCTCTATAGTGTTCAAGCATGCTGAGTCGCTCACTCCAACAGAAAAGGAAAGTACAATGTGAACTGTTACAAAATTATTACACTTTGCCTCCCTCTTAAGATTGCCAGGAAAAACAACAACAACCTCAGATATGTAGACGATATCACTCTAATGGCAGAAAGTGAAGAGGTCATAAAGAGCCTCTTACTGAGGATGAAAGAGGAAAGTGCAAAAGTTGGCTTGAAACTCAACATCAAAAAAACTAAGATCATGGCATCAGGCCCCATCACTCCTTGGCAAATAGAAGGGGAAGCAGCGACAGAATTCACGTTCCTGGGATCCAAGATCACTGCAGATAGTGACTGCAGCCATGAAATTAAAAGATCTGCTCCTTGGGAGGAAAACGATGGCAAACCTAGACAGCATAACAAAAAGTAGAGACATCACTCTGCCAACAAAAGTCCATATGGTCAAAGCGATGGTATTCCCAGTAGTAATGTATGGGTGTGCGTGTTGGACCACAAGGAAGGCCGAGCACCGAATTATGGTGCTGGAGAAGACTCTTGAGAGTCCCTTGGACTGAAAGGAGATCAAATCAGTCAACCCTAAAAGATATCAACCCTGACTGTTCCCTGGAAGGCCAGATACTGAAGTTGAAGCTCAAATACTTTGGCCACCAAATGAGAAGGGAGCACTCACTGGAGAAGCCCCTGATGCTGGGAAAGATTGAAGGTCAAAGAAGAAGGGGACAACAAAGGATGAGATGGTTAGACAGTGTTATTGATGCAACAAACATGAAATTAAGTAAACTCCAGAGGATGGCGGAAGACAGGAGAGCCTGGTGTGACGTGGTCCACGGGGTCACAAAAAGTCGGACTCAACTGTGCGACTGAACGACAACACAGTTTGCCTAATGGCATAGGTTATAGATGGAGGTGGAAAAAGTCGTTACTATGAGCTTTTTTTGGCAGCTGTTCCCCCACCCCACCCCACTCCACCCACTGTGTGAATTATCCCTGGAAGGTGGGCTTATTTATTGATATATTATTTATCAAAACATTTATACCCCACTTTTCCTCATGATTCAAGCTGCTTTCTACCTGCTTGCCTGTCAGGCTCCCAGTCAAGTTACTCTCATCAACTCTCTCTTGGCAGTGATAAGTTTATTGAGATATATGCATGATCCAGAAAGTCACTGTGTTAGAACTAAAGACTTTTGGTGGGTGCAAGCTTAATAAAGGTAATTTGAATAAAAGCCCCTTCCTTCCCCAAGCATTTTTTCCTTTAATGCTATAGTGAACAAAGTGGGGGGGGGGCATTTTGGCAGTCTCTGGAAGCCTAACATTAAAATGGTGGCTGAGTCACATGGACCTTCTGTGAACTGTCAAACTTAAGAATCACTTTGGATCAGTCCATTTGGAGAAAGAGCACAATCAACACAGGAAAGGCTTTTTAAATAACTCCCAAGATCATAACCATTATGCAGGATCAAATTAGAGAATCACAAAGATAAAACCATGCAAATTTGCAAGAAAGGGCAGGAAATTGGAATTACTGTGCAGCTGCGCTAGGGCATTGGTGAAAATACCCTCCCCCCTTTTTCAATTTAGTGGTACAAGACTAAAAAATCTCTCCAGGGCTTCTGCCAGAGGACTCCTCCCCAGTACAAACTGCAGCCCTGTGCTAAGCATGGTGGAGCTGCAGCCAACATTGCACAGGTTTGCGAACATGCACACACACATTGCCAATGATCACAGTTTGCAGTGCCAGTGTCAGTGGGTTCTACCATGCATTTTGTATACATAGCATGTTCCCCCATATTATGAGATCATGTGACTCCCATTTTTCACAGTGGATGGTCACACAGCAGAGTATCCCCTAGTACCTGACAATATGGAAAATGGGGTATTGCACCTGTTTGGCAGTTTCAGGAAAAGTCTGGTCAGTTTCAACAGTGGATTTTCCCCCTTTGCCTGCCTTCCTTTCTGTTCAACAAAGGAATGCTAAAATGTGTAAAACCTGAACCACGAGGATTCAAATGGAAGCTGGATGCTACTGTGCAGCTGTGATACAGCAACTGTGTCCATTAAAAAAAACACAACCTTTGGATGCCCCCCCCCCACATTACAAGTAATGTTTCGCCCCAATTTTGAAAAGTGTGTTTTTAAAATAATAACTGCAGAATAAAACACTGGAGGGGAAAGAATGGTGTGTAAGGCAGGCACAGAATCCAAAGTCAAGATTAAAGGCTTACTGCTCTGCAAATCTGCAGTAAGATGTGTGTGCATAATTGGCCTTTGTCTAAAATCCACAGGAGCTGCAGACTGAAATTCTGCAGACTAAAACCAGATGTTAATTGATATATGGCAAACAATTCTGGCCGCAAACCTGACAGTGGAGCCTGTAATTTCATTAGCTGGTTCTGTGTTTCTCATCCATAATCATATACACAACAGACTAGAGCATCGTCATCATCGCGTCTGAACAGGAAGAGAAGAGGATCGGACCGCAGAAGAAGAACACACTAGTTTTTTGATGGCAACAGGCAATGTCATGTACCTTTCTGACATAACAAAATCCAGCACCTCATGGTAGGAAAACTGCTCGTGGCTCAAAGCCAGTGTTCAAGGGTCAGGTAGTTGCAGAATTGTGAAGGCCAAGCTGTAAAGCCCTTACTCTCAGAAAGCACACCCTAATAAGCTATTCCATCCCACAAAATGTTTGAGGAAAGCTTTTTCAGTGGCTGAGATGAATATATTGACTGGGTGAATATGATTTTGAGAAGGAAAATACTAACAAATTGTTAATTGCAGAGCTGAGTGCCCTTTCATACACCGAAATAATTACTGCAAGTGTTCTCAACTAGAGAAACACGTTTTTTTAATTGGCTAATGTATAATTTTCACAGTCACTGTAAGAGAGAGCCAGGATGGTCCACAGGACAATGAAAACAGTTTGGCTCGCAGGCCTAAACTCATAGTTTGAATTAGGAACAGACTTCTTGGGCAGCATTTTGCAGATCGAAATCTATCAGTCTTCGTTCTTCATCTATAAAAACAAGGATATTACAGAGCTCTTCCTGACAGCTCCTTATGCCACAGCTTACTACACTCCCCAGCATCAGATGTGCCCTGCCGTTCCTCAGAGCTGAAAGAAAACCACATAATATGGCATTCTCTGCAGAATTCAGCTGCCAGATCACTGCAGCATCCTTTCTAAGATAATATAAGCAAATGGCTAGACCTTGCCAAATCAAAGGCTGAGTTGGCTGAATAAGATTTGCAGGTGCTGGGGAGGAAGGCCTTCGACCCCTGCAGAGCCTTGTGACTAGCAAAACGAAAGTAAGTTACGAAGCATAGGAAAAACTGAAGAACAAATTATCGAAAACAAAGAACATTTTGCAAATGTATCCAATTGTGTGTGAGTCATACAGGTTAAAAAGCTCAGCTTCCTTTGGCACAAACAGCTTTGGCCACAATGTTTGTATTACACAAAGGGTCACCTCAGGTTTCTAGGGGGTTCCAGGGGTGAGTGCCTCCACAGAAAAGTTCCACACCACCGCATCAGGAAGTTCTAGGGGCTTCAGGGACCACGAGCAAGGTATGTGAGGTCCTCCTACCCCAGGGAAGTTCCATGCCACCTCATAAGAACTCCCCCCTTCTGTTTGGGACTCATTGAGGAAACAGGTGTCGACCTTGGTGCAACGAGGCATCTGGCCACAGTGTTCAAACCTGATGGGGTGCCTTCAACTCAGCCACTGTACAGACTGCAGAGAGGGAGGCTGAAGCAAAACCATGCCATGTGGAGAGCAAGGGAGATGCTGCCACAAGGAGAATGACCAACTGACCATATCTAAGTGGCCAGCAGAAGGCCCAAGGGTTGCTAGCTCTGGGTTGGGAAGTAGCTGGTGTTAAGTATGGAAAACTCAACAACGATTTCAGCAAAAAGTGATTTCAGATTTATTGAAAAGCAAGACTTCAACTCAGGAACACACAACAAACAAGTGGAGCACAGCTCCCTTTTTAAACTCTCCCGGGCTGTCAAAGCCACACCCACAGTTAGCTAAAGGCCAATCACAACACAGAGATAAAAGCCAATCATAACACAGGGATAAAGGCCAATCAGGACCGTTCGTTCCCTCTTTGCAACATTTTCACACAGTGATTGGGTATTTACAATGGTTTCGCCGAAACCAGCCAATGGTAATGTGACAGCTGAAGAGCCACATTCAAACTCAAGCTTAACATGGAAATGTATAGCAAGGATTCACATCCCAATACATAACACCTGGAGGTTTGGAGGGTGGAGCCTGAGGATGCTGGGGATTGGGGAGGGGAGGGACTTCAATAAGGTATAGTGCCATGGACTCCACCTTCCAAAGCAGCCATTTTTCTCCAGGTGATCTCTGGAGATCAGTTGTAACCAGTGTTCCCTCTAAGCTGAGTTAGTGTGAGCTAGCTCACAGCTTTTTAGCTTTCAGCTCACACATTTCTGTCTTAGCTCAGGAAGGAGGGCTCCAAAGCAAACTAATTTATGCAGCAGCTAAATCGCTCGCTCACAACTGTAATGCCAATAGCTCACAAAGTAGAATTTTTGCTCACAAGACTCCACAGCTTAGAGGGAGCACTGGTTGTAACCTCAAAATATCTCCAGCCACCACCCGGAGGTTGGCAATCCTAGTAGGCTCCCTCCCTGTGCTGAGGAAAGAACGTGCCATTTATTTCCTGTTCTCTCCAGTAGCGACCCCATAAGCAGCACTTCGAAGAGCTGCCCCCCCCAGAACTGTGCTAGCCAGGAGCGTCCCCACCCAAAAGCTCAAGATTCCAGCACTAGACCAATCCAGGCAGCCACTCATGACCAGGACTGGACACCGGTGGTGAGAGATACTCTGGGTAGGGTTGCCAGCCTCCAGGTAGCACCTGGAGATCTCCTGCTATTACAATTGATCTCCAGAGGACCCAAAACCGTTCCCCTGGAGAAATTGGCTGCTTTGGAGGGTGGACTCTATGGCATTACACCCTGTTGAGGTCCCTCCCCTCCCCAAACCCTGCCCTCTCCAGGCTCCGCCCCCAAAATCTCCAGATCTTTCTCAACCCAGAGCTGGCAACCTTAACTCTGAGAAGGGGGAGAGACAGCCTTCCTCTGGCAACAGTCATCCAAACTAGCCACACAGGAGTGGGCAGGGGAGATAAAGAGCTTTCTCTGCTTTTAAGCAAAAAGCTGTTTCCTGCTTTAGACTGCTCTCCTGATTTTTAGCTGCAGCACCAAAACCACTGATGAGGGAGTTTCTCATCGCCATCAGTCTTCTTAGAGCCCTGTCCTTCCGCCTTTTACCATGCCCGTTTAGCACCACCACCCCTCCCATCTGTGGTCTCTGTGAAGAAGGAGCTGTGCAGTAATATCAGATAAGAAAGCAAAGTACTTGCCCCCCTCCTCCCTGCTGAGCACAAGCCACATTTTCAGAGGCAAAAAAAAAAAAAAAGTTTAGGCTTCTTTTGTACCACTTCAAAACTTTTTCCTTCTATCTCTAATTCTCTCTCTAACCCTTTCTGCATCACTTTCATTGCCTTTTAGAGTATTATGGGTCTGGTCACACAGAGAATTTGCCGCGGGATACTCACGAATGCCAAGCAGAATTTAAAGGCGTGATCAAACGGACACATCTGGCAAGCGTTGCACACCCGTCGCCAACTTGGATTGTCCAGCCGAAGATCCGGAGTTAAAAAGTACCAGCGAAAGCCCACTATCAAACAGTTGTGATGGGCCGCAGACGGACTTTCTCTGTCTGATCGCTCCAGCGCGCACCTCTGGCCTCATTGAAGCGCACCGGAAACACGCGCCTCCGGAAAAAGCCCCGGTTCCCCACCGTCATGCCTGATCATGTAGTGGCGGGTCAAATAGTGATGGCACAAATAGCCATGCCTCCCCCCCGGGTTATCTGGCCCGTGTGACTGGGGCCTATGCTTTACATTACAATACTATATTTTAAGCCACTCTTATCCTAAGGATCTCAAGGAACTATGCATGTTTCTGACTCTAGGTTTGCCATTCATAGCTGGCACCCTGGAAGGAGAATTTGGAGATGTGGGGACAAGAGCTTCAGCATTGCACTACCACATGATGCTACTTCTGGGGCAAAACCAGAAGTGATGTCATCATGGCGGCATGACATTCCACAGGTCACCCAAAACACTGTGGTTAAACCAGAGAGTTGCAGGTGAATTCCTAGAGCTTTGTGCCAACGTGAGGACATCACTTCTGGTGATGGTGCACCATCAATGCACTGCCAAGGAGCCTCCCCATTGGTCTGGTGAGATCCCTTGCTAAACGGGGGGACCTGGCCCCCCATTTCTCCCCATCTCCATTTTTTGTTCACAACCAAACTGAGGAAGAACAGGCTGAGAGATACTGATCAGTGAACTGGGCAGGAGGGTCTAAGTGGTCGGATTTGAACCTCAGCTCTCTTATAAGGGTAGCCCTCCATTCCCTGCACTACTCTGATCAAGACACTAGTCCTCTTCAGTCTGTTGATTTTGCTGTAGTTTATCTGTATTCTACAGAATATCTTCTTATAGATTTTCTCATAGCTTATCTATGGGTAGAGTCGCCAGCTCCAGGTTGAGAAATACCTGGAGATTTGGGAGTGGAGCCTGGGAAAGGTAGTGTTTGGGGAGGTGTGGGAGCCATAGAGGCCACTCCCCAAAGCAGCCATTTTATCCAGGGAAAATGATCCCTGTCTTCCGGAGACCAGCTGTAATTCTGGTTGATCTCCAGCCACTACCTGGAGATTGGAATTCCAAAAACAACATCCATGACAAAAATAATGAAGAGACAATAAAGATAAGTTGCAAAAACATTTACTGTAGCAATTTCTGTAGAAAATTTTCTTCTATTATCGCTTGCACGCTAACGAATACTGCGCAATGAACAATTCGTTTCACAATATTTGTTATTTTTGTCACAGATGTGGTTTTGGAATTCCACTTCCTCCCACGATCTCTCATTTTTGGCTTCTACCACCTGGAGACTGGCAAACCTCTCTGCAGGGCTAGTCCTTTGGCCAAACCACCCCAGCAAGTGCTTGGAGCAACACAGCGAGCAGGCCCACGCTACCCCAGGCAAGGCATCAAAGATGGCAGGCATCCTCACACTATTACTAACCAAGTCAAGGGCTGTGGCAATGATTTATTTATTTATTACTTGGATTTATATCTCGCCCTTCCAACGTGGGCTCAGGGTGGCGAACAAAAGGCAAAAAGCCATACATTGACAATAAAGACATAGAGGCAGATGCCATACATAGATACGAAAAGCATAAATAATCAGATACCAATAAGAAAATTAAAACAGTGGTCAACATAACCAATCACTATACACTCTGGCAAGCACATTTCTCACTGCTCCGATGATGTCCCACCATAGTTGTAGTCTCATACCAGGGCCAGTCCGCCTCATGATGTCACCACAGTGGTGGTACAGTGGTGGTGGCAGCCCCTACTCAAAAGCCTGGCGGAAGAGCTCCATCTTGCAGGCCCTGCAGAACTGCATAAGGTCCCACAGGGCCCTGATCTCTTCCGGGAGCTCATTCCACCAGGTAGGGGCCACCGCCAAAAAAGCCCTGGCCCTGGTAGCAGCCTATTTGGCTGCCTTGGGGGCTGGGATGGCTAGCAGATGTTGCCCCCCCAACCATAGTGCCCTTGGGGGAACATATGGGGAAAGGCGGTCCCTCAGGTAGGCCAGACCCTGGCCATATAAGGCTTTAAAGATAAGAACCAGCACTTTGAAGTAGATCCGGTACGTTATTGCCAGCCAGTGCAGCACCTTCAGCACTGGCTGAATGTGGTCCCACCTAGTAAGACCCATCAGCAATCTGGCTGCTGCATTCTGCACCAGCTGCAGCCTCTGGATCTGCAACAAAGGCAGCCCCATGTAGAGAGCGTTGCAGTAGTCTAGCCTCGAGGTGACCATCGCATGGATCACTGTGGCCAGGTCATCACAGTCAAGGTAGGAAACCAGCCGGAGATGGTAAAATGCTGACTTGACAGTGGCTGCCACCTGGGCCTCCATAGTTAAGGAGGTATCCAGGAGCACCCCCAGACTCCTAACCCCCAGCGACGGCACCAAAGTTGCCCCGTCGAAGGTTGGGAGGGGGAGTCCCAACCCCAGACCGGTCCAGCTTAGGCCCAGGACCTCTGTCTTCGCCGGGTTTAGTTTCAGCCAGCTCAGCCTGAGCCAACCAGCCACGGCCTGCAACGCCCTATGAAGGTCATCGGGGCTAGAGTCTGACTGGCTGCCCAGCATCAGATAGAGCTGGGTGTCATCTGCATATTGGTGACACCCAAGCCCATATCTCTGGGCAATCTGGGCGAGGGGGCACATATAGATGTTAAATAACATCGGGGACAGCATCACCCCTTAGGCACCCCACAATCAAGGGAGTGCCTCCAGGATAGTCAATCCCCAATCACCACTCTCTGTCCTCGACCTTGGAGGAAGGAGGCAAACTATTGAAGGGCAAGCCCCTGAATCCCCACATCAGCGAGGCGGCGGGTCAGCAGCTGATGGTCGACCGTATCGAATGCGGCCAACAGATCTAACAACAGCAATGCCACCACACCGCCTCGATCCAGATGCCTTCGGAGATCGTCAAGTCAGGGCGACCAGCACTGTCTCCATCCCGTGACCCGGGTGAAAGCCGGACTGGAAGGGATCTAGGACCGAAGTGTCCTCCAGAAAGCTCTGCAACTGTAACGCCACCACCCTCTCTATCAATTTGCCCAAATAGGGCAAATCGGACACCGGTCGATAGTTGGCCAATTCGGCCGGGTCCAGAGATGGTTTTTTTAAGAGAGGGCGGACCATCGCCTCCTTGAGTGCAACATGACTGGGACTTGCTTTGGGCCTAGCCCTCAGGAGTACAGGCTCTGGAGGGGGTGGGTACACCTCATTGGGAGTGACAAAATACCGTCACACGACCTTGAATATCTCTACCAGATTAAGGCATTACAAGGCTAGACTGCTGAACGTGATTGTAAAGCACTTCTTAGACGGAGCGCTGAACAGTGGGCTGAGGAGAGAAGAAAGCACAAGGCAGCCTCTGCTTAACCTCAGAGCGGGCAAAATATGGACTCAGCCACAGCTATTGTTCTTTGCTCCTGACAGATGACCACAGCACCCTGCAAGGGGCCGCGGGAGGGGAGAGATCGGCATTCTGGAGGCAGCGTCCAGCTAACAAAGAAAGCTGTTTTCTTGATGGAAAAGATCAAAATTCTTCAACCAGCGCTGGCGTTGCTGGACTGCTATTAATAGAACAATGTTTTGCCTTGAGAACGAATATATGAGGGCAATGTTTGAAAATGCTGCCAGTCTCATGAATTCACGCAGCACAGAGGCTTCGTTTTTTTCCTGGCCCACAGGGGGAAAAAGGAGCCCTTTGTCAAGAACAGCTGTATTGAAAGGTAGTCAGCACAGACACGAGTGTCGCAATGGTCTGTTTGTCATTCTTCTTGCTTTTGAATCAGGCCCCAGTTCTGGACTACATTTACCAGCCTTGAAGTGGGGCCTGGATTTCTCCCAGAATTACATCGGAGTACAGTGATCCGCTCCTGACTGTGGAGGACATGACAGGTTTGGTGGGCGGTCTCCAAGGCATCACAGCCATGCTGAGCTCCCTACCTTCTCCCGGGCACAGCCTCCAAACCTCCCAGAATTCCCCAAGCTGGAGGCGGCAACTGTATTCTGGACAGAAGCAGCTCTGTGACTTGGCGAGGTTGAGGAAGGCCACTTCCCTCGGGCAGCAGATCCAAGGTGTCAAGAAAGGCGCAAAGCAGGAGAGAGAGACAGATCTCATCCTCAATGAGAATCCCTGTGGGACTGGGAAGTTCTCCAAATACAACCCTCCTTCCAAAGACTGGGAACAGCTGTATCAGTTCAGAGGAAGGGGTTGCCAGCACAGGCACTCAAATGAGGCCTTGGCTTTGAGTTATTATGAGTGCTGATCATTATCACAGCTGGGGCAGAGAGAGACATTTTGACATATATTACATTTGGGGAGAGGATTTCCTAAAATAGGGTTGCCAAGTCCGAGTTGGGAAATTCCTGGCAATCTGGGGATGGAACCTAGGGAGGAGCGGGTTTGGGAAGGGGAGGGAGCTCATATACCACAATAGATGCCATTCTCCAGAGCAGCTGTTTTCTCCAGGGGAACTGAGCTCTGTAGTCTGGAGATCAGTTGTAATTCTGGGAGTTCTCCAGGCTCCACCTGGAGGTTGACAACCTACCTAGTCATATCTTCTTCCCAGTTATTCCCTGTGCCCCCTTTGCCATTTATGTATTTAGGGAACATACGTCCCGCCTTTCTATTTATAAATACTTAATCTGTTGTAAAAGCTATCCATAAGACATCAGTTCAACAACTATGAATGCAGCTCAATCCATCAACACGTCACCATCCAAGAGCACATTTTTCAGACTTTTTATGAAGAATGAACAGATTTCAAAGGCCCTTGAGTACAAGTCTATCTTCTCGTTATCCCAGAAGGCCTGCAGGGACGGTGCTAGCTATGTGGAGGGTGAAAACCCAAAATAAAAGCAGAGGCGTCAGTCATCAGAAAGATCAAAAGGCAGAAAACAAAACATGTCACAAATCTCTGTTTTCTAGCAACAAGCTCATTATCTCCATTGTTAGGTGATGCTAAAGGAAATCTAAGCTGAAGGCCACATTTGCAAAAAAACTCACACCTCCAAGGACACCCTGATGAAATTTTAAACACAACAAAATGGAAGAGAGGAATCGTCCAGCCACAGTTCGCATATCTAGAGAAGCAAATGTTTGTGTCGTTTCTTGGAGAGTCCCCAGCTAATTGATTTTTCTGTCCCATTTCTGTGTTCTGTTCTGGCACACTGGATTTGTTCAGGTGATAGGGATGCCAGCCTCCAGATGAGACCTGGGGATCCCCTGGAATTACAGCTCATCTCCAGACCACAGAGGTCAATTCTCTTGGAGAAAATGGATGCTTTGGTGGGTGAACTGTATGGCACTGTACCCCACTGAGCTCCCTGTCCTCCCCAAGCTCCATCCCCAAATCTCCAGAAGTTTCTCGACCTGGAGATGGCAACCCTACCCCCATCCCCTGCTAGTGGCCAAGAAGGACCTGGCAACTCTATGAGGTGAAGCTCTCTCCCCATCACTATCTCCACCCCAAAAGAGGCTTCACCTGCTTATTTCCTCTATCCCAGGTGGCTGCTAAAGTCACCAAAGTAAGATCAGGAGGAAAGTAAGCCATCTGACATTCCTGGATCTTCTGCAGTAAATATCAGTTTTTAAAAATAGATTTCTACGTTCTTCTCCTTCTGCAGATCACATACACACAATAACAGCCAAACCAAAAATTCAGTCCAAGCCAATACGTTCTGCATTGTATGTTTTCCCACAGAATCAACAGAACTAAGCAGTTTATATGAGACCAAGAATTAAAAAGTAGATGTCACATTTGGGGGTGAACTAAACATTTTCAGAACACAGTAAGTGGGAAGGTGTATATGGGCATTCAGGAAGAAGAAAGATTCAGAATTGTTTTTATTTATTGGGAGCATTTATGCACCTCCGACCGTCTTTCTCCCATAAGGCAGGAAGCGAAAGATTGCTGACAAGTAACAACCATAAATGCAATATGAAAAGTATACTCTGTTAAGATCATTAAAACAAGCCTTCTCTGTCCTTGGCTCGATCACCAATCAAAAGGGAAAATCAAAAGGAGTCTGAGACTGGGAAGGGCAGCCATGAAAGAACTAGAAAAGAGCCTTCAGTGTAAGACTGTATCACTGGTGGCGACCAAGATCAAGTTATTTCATGCCACAGTATTCCCCATTACTATGTATCGATGCGAAAGTTGGCTAATGAAGAAGGCTGACAGGAAGAAATTTGATTCCTTCGAAGTGTGGTGCTGGAGGAAAGTTTTATGGATACCAGAAGACAAATAAGGCTGCAGTCACACACACCAAATAATCCACTTTCAATCCACTTTCAATGCACTTTCCAACTGGATTTTGCCGGTTCACCCAGTGGGTTGAAAGTGGATTATTAAGTGTTTGTGACCACAGCCTCAGCGGGTTCTAGACCAAACCAAGCCTGAATTCTCCCTGGAAGCTAGCATGACCAAACTGAGACTATCACTCTTTGGTCATATTATGAGAAGACAAGAGTCAGTGGTAAAGATAATAATGCTAGGAAGCCAGCGGGAGCAGAGGAAGACCCAACATGGGATGGATTGACTCATTCAAGGAAACCGCAGCCCTCAGTTTGCAAGGCTGTTAACGATAGGATGTTTTGGAGGCCATTCATTCATAGGGTCACCACAAGTCGGAAGTGACTGGACAGCACTTCACACACACACACACACACACACACACACACACACACACACTGTCCTGTCTGTCTCTTCTGCACATTTTAGATTCCCTCCCCCACTTCATAGGAAGTCAGCAACAAGCTGCATCCTAACCCAAATCATGACACCCTAAAGACTAAGGGCACGTAGACACCTTAGTCATCATAGTATCATAATCATGAACCAATGGCACGGGGGGGCAGGGATTTTAGAAAAATCTTCACACAGAGAGTGCCTCACTGGAAATGAAGTCTGCACTGCTTTCTCGAGCTTGGGGTGGTTCGCTTAGTTTTTTTGTTTTTTTATTGTTCATTATGGATTGCTTAAATAATGGAGTTTTATTACAGCTTCTTGTTAGGTTTCATGATGCAGATTAGGCATTTTGAATATATTAATAAGCCTTCGTCTAACCCAAGTTATGTTGCCCCATATCCTCATGGGGGAGGGGTTCTGCTGGCACAAACATTTTTAAAACTGCCGCTGAAATTGTTTTCACTGTGATTCCTGTTTCCTTAATATGATTTAATGCTCCCGTTTATACTATTTACTCCATTGATTGTAATGTTGTTGCTTTATTGTGGCTGCCACCACCTTAGCCATTCACACCAGAGAGTCTGTGCTGTTCTTACTGTGCTGTTCTTACCTTATCAGCCAGCTCAGATGAAATGTTGCAGGTTTGACTCGGGGGAGTTGCTCTCTGGCATCTCTCTTCTCCTCTGCGCATCGCCCAGGAGTTAGCAAAATTGTAGCTGTTCTCCTCCAAAGTGCCTGCAGTGAAGGGGGGGAGGAGGGAAGTACATGAATCCAGTAGCCCAATAAGCTGTATCTTAATTTGAGAACTCTAAAACAAAGGAATCTCCCTTCCTGAACGGTAGGTCATCTCTGGAGAAGTACTAAGGTCAGGGCTATTTTTCGGCAGGAACACACAGGAACGGAGTTCCGGCTGGCTCCCAAGTTGGCCTCGCCCAACAGGAACTCATTAGCATAATAGGCCACACCCAACAGCAGAAAATCATTAGAATTGTCTACATTAGGGGTGTGTGGCCTAACATGCAAAGGAGTTCCTGCTACAAAAAAAGCCCTGGGTTTTGATAACAAACAAGGTGGGTGTGGCTGGATGACCACACTTCTGGTAACATGGGGGTGTGGCCTAATATGCTAATACGCTGTGCTATCAGGGCTGTGGCCTAATATACTAATAAGTTTCTGCTGTTGCGTGTGGTCTATTATGCTAATGAGTTCCTGCTGGGCTTTTTCTACAAAAAAAGCCCTGACTAGGGTTGACAGCCTGCAGGTGGTAGCTGACGATCTCCCAGGATTACAGCTGATCTCCAGGAGACAAGAATACAGTTCACCTGGAGAAAATGGCTGCCTGGGAAGTAGACTTAGCATTATACCCTACTAAGGTCCCTCCCTTCCCTAAATCCCACCCTCCTGAGACTCCATCTCCAAAATCCCCAGGTACTTCTGAACCCAGAGCTGACAATCCCAAGAAGTCCCCAGAGGGATCCAAGCTATACTATAATGCCAGAACAGATAGGTCCCAAAGAATTACTGTCCTGTTAGGATTCTCAGGAAACAAGTTATTTGGCAAGGTTCATTCACTTTCCTCTCCTGTTAGAGGAGAGCGCTTGCATGAATACAAAAGAATAATATTATTTAACTCAATAGACTTTGGAACAGGCCATTTTAGATTAAAAGGATTTAGACGGTCCACTCCATCCAAGAATCTTTAGAACTGAGATGCCACCTTATCCTCAGTGACCTTGCTCAAGTGTTGGTATCTTGGAAACTGACCTAAAGCAATCCAAAGCAGTGACCCTGAGGATGAAGGACTATGGCTCAGTGGCAGAGCATCTGTTTTGCATGCAGAAGGTCTCAGGTTCAACCTCCAGCTTCACCAGTTAAAAGAATCCAGTAGTAGCTGACCTTGGAGAGCTGCTACCAGTCAGAGCGGATGACTGCCCTTGATAGGCTGACTCACTATAAGGCAGTTTCCTGCGTTTGTGCGTGAATCTCTAGGGGCGGTTTTACCATAGCCTCCTTCGAGGTTCTTATCCATTGTAGACTGGCATAAGAACCAGAAAGCCAAAGTCACATGTCAGAGAAAACAGAAGGGAAGAGACTGTCCGGAGCGAGACGGTTTTCTCCCACCTGTCAAAAGGGGTCAGATCACACCTGCTTCCTAGCACCACCCTAAGAACATTCCAGACATCCAGAGTACTGAGTTAGTTCCAGCTGGAGCCAGTCTCAAGCGAGGCTGACCTTCCAACTCTTGTTATCAGGGCAGGAATTCTGGTTTCCACCCTCAACGTTTATTTTGCAACCATACTGGCAACATTTTGCTATGTTTGGAATGAGACATGGTTTTCACAGGAGTCAGATTATTTTCATAAGCTTGGAGTTTCACAATGCCAACTATACATCTATAGTTGTTAAAAAGTCAGGCTTGGGTGGACAACTTCTTCAGCCTCCTGAGGCTCAGAGTAGGGAGAAGTTCTTATTTGGTCCATACAGGCCAGACTGTCATCTCCCCTCTGCTTTTGGCAGGTCTCCCGTGAGGCTGTATGGAGAGGGCATGTGTATTCTTGGTGGCTTTGTTGCCAGGCAACAAACCATAAAGGTATTCAGCTGCAAGGTTGAGTGTTTGCACATATTTATTTAAAACCTTTCTATGCTGCCTTTCCATCCTTGACCTTTGTACTTCAGGGCAATATCAGCCACATTCTGGGAGGCATGCACTGTACAGTGGGAACCGTTCTGTGTTTACTGTTAGGGCCTTTTTATGAAGATGGCCAACGGTGAGCTTGTCATCCACAGGAGTTGACTTCACTGGCATGTAAATTGCTTTCTGGTTACATTAGTTGAGGGCATGGTGTGCTCCTCTCCCCCACTTTGCTCTTAGTCTACAAATCCAGGATGACCTAAATGATTTTTCCTTCAGTCCATTCAGTCTTCCTTGTGGGCCCTGTGTTGAAGGTGAGATGGGGAGGTCTGCATGAGCTAATCCAGTTCCCCAATCTGGCCACTGAATTTAGATCGAGTTACCACCACCACCCTTCCGATATGAGCTCACCTGGTTTTCCTGCAAACCTCTTGGGCCCCTTCACACAAATGCACAGAAGCTACTTCCTTGTGGTGTTATCCCACGCAGTAGTTGCATGTGTGTGACCATCACACCAAGTTGCAGTGCCCAGTCATGTGGATATCTCAAACCTAATCACTACCTAGGGTTGCAAGTCCCCAGATCCAGGTGGGGGCTCCCCACTTTTGGGGGCTCCAATCTGCCCCTGGACAGCTGGACAGCAGGGGAAGCCATGCCCCTCAACAGCGACTGCCCTCTCTCCCTCCTACTAAATTTAAAGGGCCCTCCAGCTGATTGAAAGTCTATGTGTTCCCCATCGATCAGCTGAAGTCCTTTAAATCAGGCAGGAGGGAGAGGGAGAGGGGTGGTTGGGTGGGCAGTTGCTCTTGGGGGCATGGCTTGGAGGCATCCCTGCCCACCCCTGGAATGCCCTCCAAATTCCCCCACCAGAGCGAGGAGGGGACTTAGCAATCCTACCACTACCCAACCCAGGAGGGTTGTCAACTCCAGAATAAGAAATTTCTGGAAATGTGAGGGTTGAGCCTGGGGAGGGAAAAGACTTCAGAAGAGTACAATGCTATAGAGTCCACCCTCCAAAGCAACCATTTTCTCCAGGGGAACTGATCTTGGTAGTCTGGCATTATTCTGGGGGAATCTCCAGGCCCCACCTAGAGGCTAGCTATGCTTACCAGCCAGGGTAACAATCAATGCTCCCTCTAAGCTGTGGAGTCTTGTGGTCAAAAATCCTACTTTGTGAGCTACTGGCATTAAAGTTGTGAGCCAGCGATTGGGCTACTGCATCAATTAGCTTGCTCTGGAGCCATCCTTCCTGAGCTAAGGCAAAGATATGTGAGCGAGAGGCTAAAAAACTGTGAGCTAGCTCACACTAACTCAGCTTAGAGGGAACACTGGTAACAATGAATTTCTGGCCCTCAGCCATGTGACTGGCCCCTCCTTCACACATACACATTTCCACATAACTGTGGTGTGAGTTTATGAAGACTGCAACCATTCTGGTGGGGCTGACTGGCTAGGTCTTACAGACAGAACAGTTGTACTCTGAAGGGTACCCGTTGGTCGGGAAAGACCCCCGTGACCAATTCTGCCTTCATGGCTGTGATATTCTCACACACACACCACAATCAAGTGGGATCATGCCCCATAATCAAGTGGGACACTGGTGCTTTGAAATAAGAGACAACCCTTTGGGGACCTTTTCTATGGACGCAACATTTGGTAAGACCCATGCCACGTATACAAATCATATTATAGACTCTGGATGGTAGGAAGACATTCTTGGCTCTCCAAAAATCACTTGCAGTGGAAAGCAGGGTTGCCGGGTCCTCCCTGGCCACCTGTGGGGAGTGCGGGGTGAGATTGCCAGCTCCAAGTTGGGACATTCCTAGAGATTTTGGGGAGGCACAGGGACCTCAGTGTGATACAAGGCCATAGAGGCCACCCTCCAAAGCATTCACCCTGCAAAGCATCCATTTTCTCCAGGGGAAGTGATCTCAGTAATCTGGAGGTGAGCTGTAATTCCAGGGGATCCCCAGGTCCCACCTGGAGGCTGGCATCCCTACAGAAGGATAAGCTTGAACAAGCAGCTTGATCCTTGGAAGAGCACACCCCCTTTCCTCCAGCAAGGCTTGCTACAGCCAGATGCTGTGCACACTGGAGCAATACACTGGGACCGAACATTGCCCAGGTGCTGTTCAGCTGTGGCAGGTGGAGGGCTGAAGGCTTCCTCCAGGGCTAGGCATGCATCCCCCACCCACCCATTTTTTTAAAGGAGCACGAGCTCTGCCCAGCAGTAGGTAGCAACGTTAGGCCTCTTTCCCCTTCTTGAATCTTTGCAGGTTTCCCACTCAGACTGAGTGAAGTGAGTCAGTGTTTTCAAAAGAAGGATGTTTTTCAGGTACAATGAGTCAACACTGAAGCGAGGTCAGGCTGAAACAATGAAAAAGGACCTTTGGCATCTGGCTTGTAACACGATGGCTCCGTCCCAGTTCTTTAGGCACACTTTGGCAGAGGTTATAGAGTGAACAGCCTTTGAGCCTGAAAAGGCCTTCAATAAAACTGTAGTGCATTAAATCCTTAGCTGCTGGGCAATAACATCTGCAGGGCTGGATTTACGTACAAGCCACAGTTTAGGGCTGCTAAACATATTTTTAAAGACTGCTAAAAAAATTATTAAATTGCCATTTTTGTTAATGCTCTGGGGCTTCTTAAACTTGACATTGCTTGCCCCAAATCCCTGCAGGTTATTCATGTTGTCATCTGAATGCCCCTTTTTATTTCACATCTTGGATTTCAGCAAGAGAAGAAGAGACGAGATTGGATTTATACCCCACCCTTCACTACCCAAAGGGGTCTCAGAGCAACTTACAATATCCTTTCCCTTCCCCTCCTCACAACAGACACCCTGTGAAGAAGGTGGGGCTGAGAGAGCTCTGAAAGAAATGCTTGTGAAGAACAGCTCTGAGAGAACTGTGACTGACCCAAGGTTACACTACCAGCTGCATGTGGAGGCATGGGGAATCAAACCTGGTTCTCCCAGATTAGGGTCTGCACTCCTAGCCACTACACCAAACTGGCTCTTAGGAATGGATGCAATCCTAAGAACACTTCCCTGGGAGTAAGCCTCACCAAGTCAAACAGGACTTAATTCCAAGCAGACCTGCATAGGCTTTCTCCCTAGTCATGTTGCGATGCTGGAATTGCATGAGCAGTGACTGAGGCCATGTCCACACATTCTCATGCTTTGCAATTGGCCAGAATGTTTGTTTGTATTAGATGTTCCTCTCCCCTCTTTGCTCTTCCAAATTAGCCAAGTGAACAGCATGAGACTGGTTCAATGGTGACCCACCCCTATGGGAGAGACCACAGCTATAGACTGAGAATACATGCTTTGCATAAGGGAAGTCCCTGGAATCTCTAGTTCAAAGGATTTCTCATAGAGAGGTTGAACATGCGACTTTGGAGAGGCGAGTCAATAGTAGGACTCAGTATAAGGCAGCTTCCTAAGATTCAAGTATAAAAAGGGAAATCCGTGGTCACTCGGTTGCCTCAGCAAGCCTTCATTCTCCCAGTCCCAGCTGCAATGTGGGGAGATCCACAATGACCCATTCTACAGTATTACAAGGTTTACTGAGCTAGCATATGCGAGGCACTCTGGCCATCTCCCTAAAGAACAGAATAGTAGGTGGCTTCCCTCAGGGCCAAACCACACTTCACACGTGACACGAGTTGTGTCACAGGTACCCAACCTGATTCCCAGTCACATGTTCATGTGGAGACTAACCTTTAACCATCACTTTGTGTGACTCCAAATGCTATGAGGGGGAAGGAAGGGCTAAAGGAAGGGCTGTTTGTTCCAAATGCTGCAAGGGCTCCCCATGGCTGTTTCTGCTGGCAAAAACAACACGGGGGGAGGGGACGCCTGAAGCCCTTCCTTCCCCCTCACAGCATTTGGAATCACACGACTGAGAGTCTTGTTGGGCACCAGTGGCCAACTTGTGTCACACGTAATGTATATTTTGGCCCTCAGTTACGCAGGCCCATAGTCAGGATAAGTATGGCTTGTGGGGCAAATTCTTTTTCTGGTGGGGCTGAAGTTCTCAGTGCAGAAGGAAAAGCCATTGAACCAACAGAAAGCTGTTACCAGGATAGATCTCTAAATTGCAAGCTGTCAGCCACTTTAGATGACAGTTCTCAGCTGCTGCAAGTTAATCACTTCTGCCAACCTAAGCAAGAATTCTGATAACAAGCTGGTGGGTGGGGGTGAGAGAATCCTGTAGTCAAGAAAGCTAGCACTTAGGCAGAAAGACTCTCATAAAGGAGACCAGTTGGAAGGGATCCTAAAGGTAACCTACTCCAACCCCCACGCTCAGTGCAGGAATTAGTCAACTACAGCACCCCACTCCACTTAAAGGAAAGCATGCCTTTAAAAAAATGTTTAAAAAAATATTGAAAAAAGCATTTACAGGAGAAATTCTTGTGAGGCTGTGCCTTTAAGAAATGGGGTAGAGACCCCAAAAGCCCCACCATAACAATGGGCCTGCAATTACATTTGCTGTTGAGAAATCAGCCTCCCAGCCCATGCTGCTGAAGGGACACTCAGTAAGCTCTCCTTGCCATTCATGGGAGCAACTTTTGATTCTTACCTTCCTGCGTCATAAAATCATCCTCTGCAAATCTGTTGAAGTTGCCACACAGTCCGCAGGTCCTGTTATAATGCTTGTCTGCAAGGGTGATCTGGATGTTCCCGCTGACGTCCACCTTGGCCACAAAGCCGTGCTCTTCGCTAGACAGCTTGTAATAACCCGCCTCGATTTCTATAAACACCCCGTTGGAGGCATAAGGCATGGAAATCCTGTTGCAAGGAAAATAAAGACCGTCTCATATCAGGTACAGAAGCTAGCACATTGCTTGCAGTTCCAAGGGGAGGTCTGTGCAGTACCCCTGAAATGACTACCTGTTGCCACCCTGGGTCACGGTGCCATCTAAAGACAGATGGATATCAAAATATTCCCCAAGGTACAGAGAGAGGCTGCTTCTTCTTCCATTCTGATAGTCACCTGAAAAGAGACAAGATATTGAGGGGCTTTCCCATACAACTTAATCGCTTTTTAAAAAAGATATTTCAGGCCGACCTCTCAAACAGCTTCGTAGTCTAGCCACAGCATCAAGATTTTAATTTCGGTACTTCAGAGGTGGACTGTCCACTTAACCTACAGGGGAAATTCCTGAAGCCTTTTGTAGGAGTCTTCCATTTGTTTCATTATTAGTTGGGATTCTGAAATACTAGACAGTAACGAACAGACTTTTTATTAATTGAACGGTTTAGCAACATTAAACGCACTTCCAGAATTGTGTTATGAGGCGAACAGAGTTCCCATGCGCCTGTTCAACTGCTAATCCTCAATTGCTGGAGACACGCCACTAGTTAAAAGAAAAGGGCTTTGCGGTTTTGAAATACTGAACTTGCAGAGATATGAAGCTGTTTTGGTAAAGAGTTACAAAGAAAGTTAAGGAAGGGTTAATGTTGGAAGAGAGGCCATGGTTGTCAAGATGGCTGCTGCAGTGAGGAGTCTCCAGGCTATTGCTGCATTTAGATAAACCTGTTGAGTTCCTTCACAAGCTGCTTTATACCTAGGATGTTGCAGGCAACTCTGTAAATATGTCATACAATATTTCAAACTTCTATATGGTTTGCCATCTGAAGACGCTTTCTGAATGGTTTTTGATGGCTGGTGGCTGCTAGGTACTCAATGACCCTATAAAGTTAGGATTTCCAGCCTCCAGGTGGGACCTGGATACCCTGATGCCAGATCAAAGAAAGAGCTCTCTACAAATGCTCCCATCCTAGGCATGTAGTTCACCACCCTTCTCCCCAGCTCCACCTTGATTTTTCAATGGGCTTAGAAAGGTGGGAATCTGTTTAGGATGGCACAGTTGCCAACTCCAGGTTGAGAAATTCTGGGATTTGGGAGCAGAACCTGGGGCAGGCAGAGTTTGGGAAGGCGAGGGAACTCAGCAGGGATGTGATGCCATAGAGCCTATCGTCCAAACCCGCCATTTTCTCCAGGGGAATTTATCTCTGTAGGCCAGAAATCAGTTAAAATTTTGGGAGAACACCAGGCCTCACCTGGAGGCAGGCTTGCCAAGAACTTACCTTAATTCAGCGGGGGATGGATACGTCATGGCAGGACCATCCCCGGGGGAAGGAAAGATGTGGAACACAATGCCATCAACAGGAAGTGACACCGGGCAACGCTTTGGCAATGGGGCTGGAAACTCAAGTTTCCAGCCCCATTGCCAGAGTATCGCTCGGCATCACTTCCTGGCGACAGCATCATGGGTGTTGCCCGGAGGAATGTTCCGGCCGGGAACTGTGTGTCCCCCACCGAAATACGGTAGGTACTTGGCAACCCTACCTGGAGGCTGGAAAGCCTAAATAACAATCCAATCCTGTGCATGTTTACTTGGAGGTAAATCCCAGCGAGTTCAATGGGAATTCCTCCCTAGGAAGTTTCCTTGGAATTGCCATCTAACAGTGCAATCCTCTGAACATAGAGAGGAATAACTCTGCTGTGGACAGTGAAATGCAGTCTTAGGTTGCAATTTTATACACACAGGATCAAATCTCATTGGACTGGACTTCCTTCTGAGTAAACCTGCATTGGATTGAGCTTTAAGTTGTCAAGGCTGACCGGCAGTAGCAATGTTTGGGGGCTTCAAGGGCACACTGAGTAATTTGAAATGACAGTTTGTCAAGAGGAGGCCCCTTTGTCTGGGCGCTTGCAAAATCTTATATCCCTGCCATAATAACAAAGTCCATGGAAATCACCTCTGGGATGTGCATCTGAATGCAGAGCACAGGGCTGCTTCAGACACTCCGATAAATTGGGTGCACCTTTACCGGAGCAGCAGACATGATGGCCCTAAACGAAAACAAACCCAGCTTAAACTCACCCAAAAGTGAGAAAGACCTCTTGTGACAGTCTCCAGCTAGCAGGTAACTGCAGTCTCCAGTGAAGTCATACAGAGACTCATCAAATGTCTTAATGTGGTCATCTCCAAACAGACTGCAGTGCACGAAAGGCCAGGCAACTTCTTTTCCAGCTGCAAGAAAAGGCAGGGACACTGTTAAGAATGAACTTTCCACTAAGCTAGCGACATTTACAGGGAAAGTAAAATACAATGCCATTATTAGGACCATCCAGTGCTTACGATGCAGTGAGCGAGCTGTCCAGATGCAAAGAACTTTCCCACTAGCTGATGTTTAAAGTGGTGGGGGATTTCTGAGAATGGGGCACAATATGAAGCCATGCTGTGAAAAAACTGAAGCTGCCTTGTAAACTTTTATTGTGGATTCTTTGCAGAAACAGCTCTCCAAAGTTTTAGATGGTGGTCAGGGGCAGGAACAGCACATCAGTGCAAGCCAACTCCCCCTTTAGGTGTTCAGACTATACGATTGGATAACTATCATTGCAGGGGGTTCAGGGGCAGGACTGCCACTTACCAGCTTGCAGTATGAGTTTTCCTGCTGATGCACCTATGTCCCTTGCACTTGCTCGATAGAGCAGCGGGGGAAATGGGAGGGGAAAAGCAATGTCGACCAAGATCATCATACTCTAGGAATTCCCTGGAAAAAAGATCTATGGTTTTACCATAGAGTTTTGGAGGAATTCCTAGAGTGTTGTGACATTGACATTTCCTCCCTGTACCCACCCACCCCAAAACCCTGGGGGTGAAGGCAGGGGCCTGGCAACCCTGCTCAATCCCAATTTCCCTATCAAATTCTCTTCACCTTCTTGCCACTGTTTGCTCCACAGGGGAGAAACAATTATCCAGGACCCTTTCTTTCCTCCTCTTCCCCTGCAAGGCAAACAGCAGCCAGAGGGGTGGGGGCAATTAGACCAACAATTCCCACCCTTTTTTGAGTTTGCCAGAATTCCTGTTGGATAGCATTCATCTACAAAGCAAGGAGTTTACCTGACAAGATCAGCCCTGCTTCTTTAACAGCTCCTGCAAACGGCCACAAACGGGGACTACCCCAAACGGAGCTACGCAACGCATATAAATCTTGCATTGTGACATGATGCACTGATAGTTTTGTGCTCTCACCCTTTTGGACCCGCTAACGCTTCACTTGGACATTAGTCTAGGAATGCCCTGGTGTGTTTTAAGCCCACCTTGTCAAATCATGGATCATTCCCTGAATCCATCCCCTACGACTACATACTGTTTATACTTTTCTTTATCTAGAAGATCCATTGACTCAGGGGTGGCTTAAAAGATTCTGAGGCTCAAAGCTATGTCAAGAGGTCCCATAAGCATTTTCCAAGCATGGAGATTTTGTTTTTAAAAATCTGGGTAATGTGAGGCTCTCAATCATGACTTCCTGTGCTTGTGCATCAACATGGTTCTGCACTGACTGCAATATCCATTTCTGCACTGGCTTCGAAAGTAAGTAATCTGTACTGGCAAGGCAACCACAGCAGCTCTCTTTCCCACAATGTTTAGTGGCTCTCACAAATGGCATCAACCCCACCCTCTCAGAATAAATGTAATTGCAAGAGATCCAGAGAAGGTAGAAGCCAAAAGCAGTTCAGAGCCCCAAAACCTGCTGATTTCTTTTGAAAACATTTTATTAATTTTTTACAGAAAACAGAAAGCGATAAAAAAGAAAAGAAAAACAGTAAAACAGAAAAGCAATAAGATACAGAATAAAAAAAGCAATTAAGATACAGAATAAAAGAACAATTAGATACTGGAGTCTATACTTCATGTTCTCTACATTTCAACTGCTTATTCCGAATCTATAATATTAATAACATTTATTGTTATTAAACTTTCCCGCTTATATTACCCTGATATTTTTGCAACCAATTATAGAATCGTTCCCATCTTTCTTTAAAATCACCTTCAGGTTTTTCATGTAACTGTAGCATTAATTTCTCCATCTCTGCTGCATCTAGCAGTTTCTCTAACAACTCTTCCTTTCCTGGTACCTCTTCTTTTTTCCAGTATTTGGCATATAAGATTCTTGCCGTGGTTACAATTTGTACAATCATAGATATATCTTGAACATTATATTCTTGTGGCACCATATTTAATAAAAACACTTCCAGTACAAATGGGATGTGTTTCTCTAAGATTTTTTGTATTGTTCCATGTATCCAGATCCAATATTTCTTCACTGATAAGACAATATTTTTTGTCATCAGGTTACAGCTGACTTGTGGCAACCCCGTAGGGTTTTCAAGGCAAGAGACGTTCAGAGGTGCTCTGCCGTCGCCTGCCTCTGTGTAGCAACCCTGGAATTCCTTGGTGTTCTCCCATCCAAATACTTGCCAGGGCCGAGCCTGCTTAGTTTCCAAGGTCTGATAAGATTGGGTCAGCCAGGGCTATCCAGGTCAGGGCATGCGAAGACACATGGATGAATTAAAGAGAGTGAAGACCCAGCTTGTCTGCTCATAAAAAGAAAGGAAGGGTCTCCTTTGACTACTCAAGCTATGCTGGAATCATGGGACCTGCATGGACAAAAGCCATGTGAGACGGGGGCTGTCCTAAGGAGAAGAATTGGAACGGACTGAGTGGGAAAGCTAGCTGGATCCGCTCCAGTGAGGTCATTGGACAGAGAGAGCATGGCTGGCTCATGATAAGCCATTCAATTTCAATGCAAGCAGGGATTTGAACCAGGGTTTTTCCCCAAGCCTAGTCCAACACGTACCACTATATAACTCTCTCTCTCTTTCTCTTTCACTCTGATATATTTGGGGAAGGGTTGTAGCCCAGCAGTAGAGCATCTGCTTGGCATGTAGAAGGCCCCATGTTCAGTCTCCAGCATATTCAGCTAAAAGGACCAGGCAGGAGGTGATATGAAAGACCTGTGTCTGAGACCTTGGAGAGTCACTGTCAGTCTGAGTAGACAGTACTGACTTTGATGGACCAATGGTCCAATTCAGTATAAGGCAGCTTCACGTGTTCATATGCCTGGAGCATACCTCATTATTTTATATCTCTTGCAATCCCATTCTAGGCAGAGTTAGTGCTAGGAAATGCCAAAGACTCTATTGCAAACCATAGAGTTTCTTTCCATTCCTAGAACCACCCTATGCCATTTCCTTTTTTCCCCCACCAGAAGTGATGTGGCACCTCATGTGATGCCGCAGGGGTGTGTGTGTGTTTTTCTCCCATCACTACCACTTGGAGCGGCATCAGGCAAAGGGAGCAGGGTGCAGAGAATCCCCCACTCCCACTGGATGAATGGGATCCTTATCTGGACTCCACTAAAATCAGTGGTCTTGGAAGGGTTTACACTCTGTTTAGCCCTGCATTGTCGGTGTCCTGGAGATAAATCCAGATTTTTGTTTGAGCGAGAACACCAGGACTACAACCTAATTCAAAGGAGGAATGACAAACAGCACACCTTCTTACCTACTGTCAGGACAGGCAGCACAAACAGCATCGGGAAGAAGTGGGAGCATGTCATCTAGGAAGCAACCAAAGCGAAATTGTTAGAAGAAGGTCCTTCATATTTTAACTTGCGGAGAGAACACAGTGCAAATCACCTTGCGAAATAATTTTTAAAAAATCTTATTGGCCACGATCCAGCCAGTATTAAGTGCTTTCATTTTAGTAGAGTAATTAAGCGCAGGTATCATGCCTTCACCCTGAAATCAATAGGTCCTAAAACTGGTTAAATTTCATAGGATAATGTCTATTTTTAATTTCTCATTAACATTCCTCCCCTCCCCTCCCATTTTTAATATCTGATCATCTTGATGGGTGCTCAGAGATGAAAAGGTCGTTGATGAACTGTTTCCTGACCCCATCCTTAAACTCCATTTTTCCAGCTCAGCTTAATATGAGGATATGGTTGCCAGGTCCCTCCTGGCCACTGGTGGGGGGTGGGGTGGTAGAGTCCCAGGCTGGGAAACTCCTGGAGATTTGGGGATGGAGCCTGGGGAGGACGAGGAGCTCAGTGGGGTACAATGCCCAAGAGTCCACCCTCCAAAGCATCCATTTTCTCCAGGGGAACTGATCTCTTTAGTCTGAAGATAAGCTGGGATTTGGGGGGATCCCAGGTCCTAGCTGGAGGCTGGCATCCCTATGCCAGCCAAAATGATATCAGGACAAATGTAGGGGTGCTAGCTCCAGATTGGAAAACTCCTGGAGAATTGGGGATGGGAAGAGAGGTTACACTGCTTTACAGTCCACCCTCCCACGCATCCATTTTCTCCAGGGGAACTGATCTCTGTAGTCTAGCGATGAGCTGGAATTCCAGGGGATCCCCAGGTTCCACCTGGAGGCTGGCATCCCTAGTGGGAAGACTAAACTTGAACAAGCAGCTTGATCCTTGGAAGAGCACACCCCATTTCCAAATTTCTGGAAATCTGGGGTAGACCCTGGGGATGGTGTGGTTTAGGGAAGGAAGGGACCTCGGAGGAGTAAACGTGCCACAGAGTCTGCCCTCCAAAGCAACTATTTTCTCCAGGGGAACTGATCTTGACACTCTGGAGATGAGATGTTATTCTGGGAGATCTCCAGGTCCCACCTGGAGGTTGGCAACATTACCAGCTAGGAATGAAGTTTTGTTCCTCAGCCATATGACTGGTCCCTCCTATATGGCTGTGGCATTTACACATATACACAATCCCACACTGCTGTGGTGTTAGTTTAGGAATACCTCAACCATTCTGGCGGGGCCAACTGTTTGGTATAGTGGTTAAGTACGCGGACTCTAATCTGGGAGAACCAGGTTTGATTCCCCATTCCTCCACTTGCAGCTGCTGGATGACCTTGGGCAAGCCATAGTTCTGTCAGAGCTGTCCTTGAAATGGCAGTTCTTGAAAGAGCTCTCTCAGCCCCACCTACCCCACAGGCAGTGTTCCCTCCAAGCTGAGTTAGTGTGAGCTAGCTCACAGTTTTTTAGCTTCCAGCTCACATATTTTTGTCTTAGCTCAGGAAGGATGGCTCCAGAGCAAACTAATTTATGCAGTAGCCAGATTGCTTGCTCACAACTTTAATGCTAGTAGCTCACAAAGTAGAATTTTTGCTCACAAGACTCCACAGCTTAGAGGGAGCATTGCTCACAGAGTGTCTGTTGTGGGGAGGGGAAGGGAAAGGCTCCCAGTGAAGGGTGGGGTATAAATCCAGTCTCTTCTCTTCTTCTCTTCTTCTTACCAATAAAACAGTTGCTCTCTAAAGGGTACTGAATAGGGTTGCCAGATCTTCCACCGGTGGGGAGTGGGGCGTAGGGTTATCAGGTTGGGAAACTCCTGGAGATTTGGGGATGCAGCCTGGGGAGGACCCCTCATTGGGCCATCAAAAAAATTCAGTCTTGTTATATGCCGATGACATGGTCTTAATTACTCTCACAAAAATTGGTCTGAAGAGGCTATTGCATCAGTTAGGGACTTATTGTAAAGAAGAAGCTCTCACTATACATTTTGATAAGACCAAGGTCATGGTTTTTAGGAACAGGGCAAAAACCTCCCCTTGGAATATTCTTGGAAATCCAATCAAGCAATGCAATTTATTTAAATACCTTGGCATTACGTTTAGAGAGTCTTTAAACTGGACTACTCATGCTGCGTCAGTCAAATCGTCACTGACTTAAAAGACTGGTTGGGTCTCTTTTGAGCGACTACTACTCCAAGGGAGGTCGCCTGATGGACCCGGTTCTGAAACTATACAAGAGCAAGGTTATACTCCATCTCTCATACAGAGCCGATGTATGGGGATGGAAGAACGTCATCTTGGCCAGCCTTGAAGTAGTCCAGAATTATTTTTAAGGTGCATTTTAGCACTTTCCAAGGGGTCCCCAGCTGCCCTGATGAAAGCTGAAACTGGTATTCCTTCTCTTAAGACTCGGTCACACCTTATAATTACCAGATACTGGAAAATAATGGGAAATTCACATTCTAATTCCTTCAGTCACCAATCTTTTAATCTTCTCTTAGCTAAAGACTCGCAGCGCCTTGACTTTCTTTACAACATACATTCAAGATATTCTATTCCTGATAATCTTTTGGGAACATTAGTTGATAAATCCCAGCTTGAAAGCTGGATTTATGACTTTGATGCTCGGCTAGACTGCTCTTTGATACTAAAATCAAAAGCGGCACCATGGTACAAATTAATTAAATTGGATCACACTAGAACTCCATACCTAGTTAATGTCTCTAAACACGTACTTAGAGAGTCCTTTACCTTTCTACGGTTTCAATCAATGCCAACAGCAATTTTGGAGGGCCGATTCAATCAAACTCTATTGGCCCATCGTCTATGTATTTGTGGTTCCCACGAACTGAAGGATTTACCTCACTACATTCTCTTTTGCCCATTGTATGCTAGTCCGAGGGCTAAATTTTTAGCAGGTATTTTATCTGGTCTTAGTGTTTACCCAGTTGAGGGGAAAAAATCATTTTTGTTATCTGACATTGATGCATATGTGTCTTATAAAGTTTCGTTATTTGCCCTTGCTGCAAAGAATATACGGTCCAAGGTGGCATCAGGAAGGGGTATTATTTAGGCTACTGTATTAAATTAGTCATATTTTGTTACTGATCTCTGGAATTTTTGTATGTTCTGACTTTTAACCTACAGCTTGTTCACAATTTGTGTTTTGCAATTCTGTAACGGCCCAATGGCTAATTATTAATTCTTGGAAATCTGATCAAGCAATGCAATTTATTTAAATACCTTGGCATTACTTTTAGAGAGTCTTTAAACTGGACTACTTATGCAGCTTCAGTCAAATCGTCAGCACTAAGACTGGTTGGGTCTCTTTTGAGCTTCTTCTTTACAATAAGTCCTTAACTGATGCAATAGCCTCTTCAGACCAATTTTTGTGAGAGTAATTAAGACCAAGAACTAATTGAGACCTGAGTGCCGCAAGACAGAGTGAGCTCCCGTCTCTGGTTCCAGCTCCTGCCAACCTAACAGTTCAAAAGCAAGAAACTGCAAGTAGATAATTAGGTACCACTTCAGTGGGAAGGTAACAGCGTTCTGTGCACCTTGGCGTTTAGTCATGCCAGCCACATGACCACAGAAATGTCTTCGGATAGTGCTGGCTCTTCAGCTTGGAAACTGAGATGAGCACCGCAACCCTAGAGTCAGATTCAACTGGCTTTCTAGCAAGGGAAAGCTATACTGATACTAACTGCCTGGGGAGGGCAAGGACCTCAAGGGGGCACAGTGCTACAGAGTCCATCCTCTAAAGCATCCATTTTTTTCCAGGGAACTGATCTCTGTAGTCTGGAGATAAACTGCAATTCTGGGGGATCTCCAGGTCCTACCTGGGGGCCTGCATCCCCATGTGAAAAAGTACATGTTTTGAAATACTTGCAGGAGATGTACATTTTTGTATTTCCATGACCACGCAAAGCATGGACAGCCATGGACGTGCAAGAAAGTCATGGCGGCAGCTATGGCCTCTAGCTTCCATTGCATCAGCCTTTAGGAGCTAAGCAAATAAACAGTCTGTCCATGCTCTGGAAAATGAAGGGTACATTTTATGTATTTGGAGTCCATGTGCCTTGAATGACATGCATATAGACACTGCACACAGGGAACCAACCCATGGAAACCAGGCATGGCAAAGGTGTCAGACTAATGGCTACAGTTTCCCTGATATGATATTCGCTCACACATACAGCTGCATGTGCTTTACGTGACTATCTGCATAGGGCTGTTTAAATCAATGATATGTATTATCTCAATGGCTGTGATGCCACTGGGAATTGAATGGGATCTCAATGGCTGTGATGCCACCTGGTACCCGACACCTGGAGTAAATGCTTTCCCAGTGGTAATTTATCACAGACCTTATATAACAAATTGATGGTAATTAATTAATAATTATCGTATGGCAGTGTGTGTAGTATAGCCAGGAGACCCTAACATTGTCTGGCAGCCAGAAGTTCTAGCTCTTTTAGTGTTATGCACCACTAGGTTGTGAGCTTTGTTTTTAAGGCAAGAGACGTTTCAGAGGTGGTTTGCCATTGCCTGCCTCTGTGTCACAGCCCTGGTACTCCTTGGAGGAAGCCCTTCCAAATACTAAACAAGGCTGACCCTGCTTAGCTTTTGAGATCTGACAAGACCAGGCTAGCCTGGGCTATCCAGGTCAGGGCAAATTGGTGCTAAACTGGTCATATGTTTCATCCAGGAGAGATATGAGAAGAACGTTACCAGCCTTATTTTTCAAGATTCCTGATCAGGTACAGAAGAGGGGCAAGATTTTCCCATTCACCTGGTAGGATGATGCTAACATGGCATATAGTTATAAAGGGTCTGCACGCACTCCAGAGTGAATTACCACCTACCAAGTGGCTGCCTGTATTCACCCATACATTTGTCATAATGTCATGTTTATTTTTTATTCATATCCCCCCTCACAGGGACCCAGCGCAGCCTATCACCCCGTTCTCTCTTCCACCACCTTTTCATCACAGTAGCAACCACAAGGGGCAGGTTTGCCTGGGAGACTGTGATGGCCCAAAGTAATCCATCGAGCATCTACAGCAGAGCAGGGATTCGAAGCTGATCCGGGGTCCTGGTCTCTAACCACCCTCTAACCACAGCTCCATGTCATCTCTCACCTAGAAGAGCCACGAATGGACAAGGCATTTAAAAATCAGCGCAGACTATAAATTTCTGGGTAGGTAATTTAAGTACAAATTATAACTTCTTAAACCTTCCGATCACTTGGTAACCAATATATTGGACCCAAGAGCCTAAATTATTAAAATGCAGACACATTCAACGCATGCGTGCATGTGCACACGCTCATGGAAGCTCACCTTGAACTAAAGGTTGTTAGTCTTTAAAGCGCCACCGGACTTTTGTTATACTTTACTGTGACAGATTAGCATGGCTTCTCCTTTGCGATACACACAGAGGGAGCTGAAAGAACCGCTGGATCTCAAGTGACGTGGGCCAGCTGTTCACCGAATCCAATTTACTCCGGTCCAATTACATCAGCAAAGGCATTATATCAAAGATTCATTTCAGCCACAATCTTATAACACAGGACTTACTTCCAAGTTGACCCGCTTAGGCTTGTTCCCTTGGTGTATTACAACTATACAAAATTAAACCAGGGCATTTTTTTTTAAAAAAAAGCCATGTATAATTCAGAACGCAATTACCCTTAACCATGTCTAATAGCACCACAGCGGTGTCCAAACAGTGGGTCGCACAATCTCGCTATGACTCACGGAGGTCTTGCGGACTAGCTGCCAGAGCTGTGGGAAACTGGGTGACCAGACAGCCAAGCCCAGAGTTCCAGCGAGGGTAGAGGTTCAGAAGGGCAGTAATTAGCTGGCCCCAAAGGAATGCAAGACATGTGATGGATAAGACTCTGCAGTACAGATTGTGGGAGCACCTGCAGTAACATTGGGCAGGGCATAGTCTAACGGAGAAGTCTAAAGGCAGTCCAGAGAAAGAATCAGAAATGAAGGTCACAATCAATTGGAGCTTCTGTATCCCAATCAGGGCAAGTTGCAATATAGACTCAATTTATCCTTTTGACAATCCACGGGGATATGGCATGCTGAGAACAAGAGACCTTTCCAGAGGAATTCATGGGTGCTAGCAGGAAGTTGTACCTGGGTCTCTAACATCACAACACCAAACACAACCTGATGAATCACACTGTCTGTCTGTCTGTCTGTCTGTCTGTCTGTCTGTCTGTCTGTCTGTCTGTCTGTCTGTCTGTCTCTCTCTCTCTCTCTCTCTCTCTCTCTCTCTCTCTCTCACACACACACACACACACACACACACACACAGGGGCTTCACTGCAAAATACAGAAGTCAGGCAATCCTGTGCACCAGAAACACGTACTCATTATTATATTTTTATCTTGCCCTTCTTCCAAGAAGCTCAGGGTGTTAAACACCATCCCCCTCCTCCACCATTTAACTTTCACAACAGCCCTGTGCGGCAGGTTACCCAGGAAACAGCAATTAACCCAAAGTTACCCAGTGAGCTTCATGGTTGAAAAAGAGATACAAATCACAATAGAATGACCCAAGTGGTAAGCAAATTATATGTCAGCTATAAATCCCTAGGAGCAAAAAGAGTCTGGATTATTATCGGCCTCTCAAATAATACTTGGCTACGCACGAAAGCTCCATACCGTAAATAAAACTTTGTTGGTCTTAAAGGAGACATCAGACTCTACCTTTGTTCTGTTGCTTCAGACCAACACGGCTACCCACCTTGGCTACATCATTAACAGACACGCATTTAATTGAATCAGTCATACGTATACCTTTGCTTCTCTTCAAAAACGCAACTGCCCATCAAGAATCAGGTTCCCTAATGGCCAGGTGGGCTAGTCTGACCCGGTGCATCAACCCTTCATCTCCTTCATGAGGCTACGCTGGAATGGCCCATGTTGGCTATTTGTTCCTGTTATATAAGCCAGGAACTCCGGCTGGCTAAAGGGGAAAGATAAAAGGTGGCCGTCGCTTCCTCCCGATTCTTAACACAATGGTGCTAACGGGAAAATCAGTTGCCTTAATGGCTAGATAAGAACAATGGGGGGAAGTCGTATTAAATACTTTTACATGACAGACAAACCTTTGGAATGGGGAAGGGGGAGTCCTTGCATGCATATGTGCAAGTAAACGTATAAGGAGGCAGTAAAAGATGTTCTTTACTTGCAGTAAATAAGACTTTGCATTTCATTGAAAGAGTGACCAAGAAAGGGAAATATAGGTTAGGCTGTTGAGGATATAACATTGTCCTTCAGTCACTGCATCCAGTCAGCAGAAAGTGTACATGTGCCAGATGGTAGATTTTTGCAAGGTTAAATGCCATTTTTATTTTTGAGCAGAACATTGTTCATTTTACACATTATCAGTTTGTCAAGAGAACATAGTCATAGCAAACACCCTTTTCCAACAACCTAAGAGGTGACTCTACACATGGACATCACCAGATGGGCAACACCAAAAATCAGATTAACTATATAATTTGTAGTCAAAGATGGAGAAGCTCTATCCAGTCAGTAAAAACAAGACCTGGAGCTGACTGTGGCTCAGATCATGAGCTACTCACTGCAAAATTCAGACTTAAACTGGAGAAAGTTGGGAAAACCACTAGGCCATTCAGATTTGACCTGGATCGCATCCCTGATGAATACACAGTAGAGGTGAAGAATAGGTTTAAGGGACTAGATTTGATAGACAGAGTGCCTGAAGAACTATGGACAGAGGTCCGTGACATTGTACAGGAGGCAGCAATCACCGCCATCCCCCCAAAAAAGAAATGCAAGAAAGCAAAGTGGCTGTCTGATGAGGCTTTACACACAACAAGTTTGACATGCCTGTCTCCTGAACAACCCTGGCTAATAGATCAGCCGTGCTGGCCTAAAGCAGTAGAACAAATTTAGAGTCCAGTGGTACCTTTAAGACCAACAAAGTTTTATTCAAGGTATGAATAAGAACACACGTGTAACACTGGCTAATGTTGTTGAACATTATGACCTGAACCCTTTTCTGATGTTCAGTTGTGATAGTCCAACTGCATGCCATGGGAGCCTGTGCTACACCCAATTCTCCTGACATGCATGACCGCCATGTTGTTGGAACTGGGCAATGTGCACATTTTACAGCTTTGGTGCCCTGGATTTTTCCAGGTATGTGGTCACATATCCCCAAGCTGTGTATAAATTAGAAAATATTCACATGGCTCTTACTAGTCACATATTGGGAAGATCACGGGTGGCGCACACTTCCCTTACATGCAGTTGGGGCACCAAATCAAGCATCTGAAAAGGACTCATGTGAAGCTACAAGACCATTGACTTGGACTAGCAGCAGCTCTCCAGCCTTGTTAACCGCCCACAGGACTGTTTGCACTGAAGAAGCCAGACAGTAAACTTGAAACCAAATGGAAGCGACTGAGAACCTACTCTATTGCTGCGGCTTAGCCTGATCCTTGCCTGCAGAATTTTAAGAAATGTATGTATGTTATTTATAGCCTGCCTTTCTCACAGGGATGATGATGATGATGATGAAATTTATAAACCGCCCTCCCCCGAAGGGCTCAGAGTGATGTACAACACTATTAAAATATATAATAGGTTTTGTACTTTTAGACAGAAATATCCAGGGCTCTTTTTGTAGCAGGAATTCCTTTGCATATTAGGCGACACACCCCCAATGTAGCCAGTCCTCCAAGAGCTTACAGTAGTCCCTGTAAGAAGAGCTCTGTAAGCTCTTGGAGGATTGGCTACATTAGGGGTGTGCTGCCTAATATGCAAAGGAGTTCCTGCTACAAAAAGAGCCCTGGAATATCTACTTTGTTCCGAATTCCTGGGATTCCACTCCTGATGACCTTCATCGGGTGTTGCAAGCCGTGGCTGGTTGGCTCAGACTGAGTCGGCTGAAACTAAACCCAGCGAAGACGGAGGTCCTGGGCCTGAGTCGGGTCGGTTCGGGGTTGGGACTCCCTCTCCCGACCTTTGATGGGGTGCCTTTGGTGCCTGCATCAGTGGTTAGGAGTTTGGGAGTGCTCCCGGACTCCTCTTTAACTATGGAGGCACAGGTGGCGGCCACTGCCATATCGGCCTTTTACCATCTCAGGTTGGCTTGGCAGTTGGTTCCCTTCCTTGACCGCGAGGACCTGGCCACAGTGATCCACACGATGGTCACCTCAAGGCTAGACTACTATAACGCTCTCTACATGGGGCTGTCGCAAACCCGGAAGGTGCATGTCATGCCTGCCCCCGATCCGGCACCTGAAAGCTCGGCCGTGAGCTTGGAAACACCCCCTGACCCGGCACCAGAGGGCTCTACCCCCGATCTGGCACCTGACAGCTTGGCCACGACCTCCTCGGACCCAGCACCAGGGATCAGGGATGTGGCACCTTTAAGTCCCTCCAAGGTGCCGGAGTCCTCAGAGAATCTAAGTGCTGGGAGGGATGAGCTCCCAGCTACGAGACAGCAAGCACCAGGCAGATGCTTCCCCATCCGCCTCGCCCCCACGTGCAGATCATTTGTGAGACCACAGGCACAGAGACTTGGCGGCTCAATGAAAGGAGGCACGTGTATAGGGGCGACGATCAATGAGCCCCGAGTATTAACCGGAGCAGGGACCTGGCAACGACCGGTTAATTAGTTAACGAGCCAGCGTGGTATTTAGGAACATCCCCAGCCATGAGCAAACCGTGCTGGCAAATTCGTTGTAAGACCGCTTGCCTTGCACCTCTCCTTGGTCCCTCGTCTCGTCGTGACTCTCTGGCTCCCGACCTCGGCACATCTCTAAACGCTCTTCTGGCTCCTGACCTCGGCTCGGCTTCTGGACTCTGCTTCGACCTCTGGCTAATGGTACACCTGACAATGGCTTTGCTCTCTGCTTTGAACTCGTCTGCTTGGACTTGACTGATACCTCTGGCTGATCTCTGGAACTCTCTCTGACTACGGCATCGGACTGTCCCTCTGCACCCGGCCCCCGGGCCCCGTCGTGACACTGCAGCTAGTGCAGAATGCCACGGCGAGGCTGCTGATGGGCATCCCTAAGCGCTGAAAGCACTGCACTGGCTGCCTATAGTGTACCAGATTTGCTTCAAAGTGTTGGTTCTTACCTTTAAAGCCCTATATGGTCAGGGTCCAACATACCTAAGGGACCGCCTTTCCCCACATGTTCCCCCAAGGGCACTACGGTCGTTGTTGAGACATCTCCTGGTGGTTCCAGGCCCAAAGGACGCCAGGCTTGCTGGGACCAGGGCCAGGGCTTATTCGGTGGCGGCTCCTACCTGGTGGAATGAGCTCCCGGAGGAGATCCAGGCCCTGCAGGACCTTGTGCAGTTCCACCAGGCCTGCAAGACGGAGCTCTTCCACCAGGCCTTCGAGTAGGAGCCGCCGCCATTGCACCTGTGCTACCATCGTGCTACATTGGCCCTGGCAACTGTCCTACGGTTGTTTGCGTGGTATCAGTGCTGCTGAATGAGTCCATCTTCCCTATGAGCACCACACCATCGTGTACTGAAGATTCTGAATATTGAGAGCACATCTATTTTTGTATTTTGTTTCTGTATGTTATGGATTTTACTTGTTTTAATTGTTTTATCTTGGCATAATTGCCCTTTGTAAGCCGCCCTGAGCCCGTTTTGGGGGAGGGCGGCCTATACATTTGAATAAATAAATAAATGAAGCAATGAAATGTCTTCACAATGGCTTATGTTATTTTAAAGACCTAATTGGCAGTTCAGATACTGGACACATGACTTCTGATGGTTAGTTTTTTTGTTTTTTTTTAATTAAATGAAATCAACAGGAATTCGCGAAGTATCTGCCTTTCTGAGTTAAAAATCGAATTTTACTGTCCAACGTGGCTTCTCTTATGTTCTTAAGCCTTTCTCCAGCACAAGGTGCTTTCCTCCAAATAAAGTGCTAGTTCTGCTGCTGGCAGAAATTGGAGGAAGACTCCTTTGGCTAAAAGAAGACTTCAGACATTGCTGAGTAGTATGGTAGGATACAGGGCCACCAGGGCCGGCTCGCCTAGGGCGCCAGCCCTGCAGGGGTGCCAAAATGCCCCCCGCCCCCCCTGTGAAAAGCCCCCTTCCCGCCCAGCACTAGCAGCCCCGGCTTTCCTGGGCGCCTCGCAGCTGCGAGGCACCCAGGAAAGCCGGCGCCGCTGCTGGGAGGGAAGGGGCAGGCATTCTAAGCCCGCCCCTTCCCCAGCTCTCCTGGGCACCTTGCAGCTGCGAGGCGCCCAGGAAAGCCGGGGCTGCCGGTGCTGGGCGGGAAGGGGGGCTTTTCAACTGCAAGGCGCCCAGGAGACCCGGCGCCGCCGCTGGGAGGGAAGGGGCGAGGGTTCTAACCCCGCCCCTTCCCCAGCTCTCCTGGGCACCTCGTAGCTGCGAGGCGCCCAGGACAACACCGCTGGGCCATCTCCAGGCCCCACCGGGAGGTTGGCATCCCCGGTGGGGTGGGCGCCCCAGGCTGTCCTGCCTAGGGCACCCAGACACCTGGGGCCGGCCCTGAGGGCCACTATCCCTGGACTTCAGAGTGTGGGCAGACTGATAGAGGCAGAGCCTTCATGTGCTCAGGACCCAAGGCAGGTCAATACCAATGTCTTTGTACTAGACAGCATTTTTAGAACAACATGAGCTTACAGTTTAGCCAAGGAGAGGCAACAGAAGGAAGTGAAGGGCAAGCCAATCCACAATGGGTAGGAATGCAACAGTCAAGCGTAAATGAGTTTCTAAGGATGCATCGGAATGAGCTGAGGAAACATTTCTTTTCAACTGATTATAGGCAGCAGCTGATAAGCCCCCATTGACAGACTGCTATACATAAAACTTGACACTTGCTGTCACACCCAAGCCACAGTTGTTATGAATAATGGTGTGTTTTGCAAGGCCTGGTACTAATGTTTAAATTTGATTAAGGCATGCCTGGAAAACCTCAACGGCTTGTTGGACAGACAGAAATAAGGAGCCAAAAGGGAGCCATCCTAAGCAGGCCTGTTCAGAAGTAAGTCTCATGCTATTTAATGAGGCTTCCTTGCAGGAAAGTGTCCTTAGGATTTCAGACAAAACTTCCTTCTCTTTTGCACCAATACACAATTTTTGCAAGAAAAGGAAGTGATTGTTTGGAACCCTCCGTAGTTACCAGTTCTCTGACCTTTTCTAATGAAATGTGTTGCTGTTTGCGCACCAAGTGCCTCATGTTGACACTGCCCTAGTGGCAAAATAGATTTTAGGCAAAGAGAAATATTGGGGAAGCTGTTTTAAAGAGAGCCCTATGCTGATCTGATACCAGGGTCAAACAGATAAGTTTGTTTTTAAATTCATTTATTTACGGCGACTCTGATTTAGTGTAAAAGAATAAAATTGCATTTAGAATTATTATGTATAGTACAGAGCCAGAACCAGTGTTCCCTCTAAGCTGAGTTAGTGTGAGCTAGCTCACCGTTTTTAGCCTCCGGCTCACACATTTTTGTCTTCACCCAGGAAGGATGGTTCCAGTGCAAGCTAATTTATGTAGCAGCCAAATCTCTCGCTCACAACTTTAATGCCAGTAGCTCACAAAGTAGGATTTTTGCCCACAAGACTCCACAGCTTAGAGGGAGCATTGGCTAGAACCCCTAATTATAGTTAGGCAGGGATGATATCTAGGGTCTCTAAGAACATAAGAACATAAGAGAAGCCAATGTTGAATCAGGCCAATGGCCCATCTAGTCCAACACTCTGTCACACAGCGGCCAAAATATACCAGGTGCCATCAGGAGGTCCAGCAGTGGGGCCAGGACACCAGAAGCCCTCCCACTGCTGCCCCCTCCAGCACCAAGAATAGAGTCCATCACCTGCCCCAGACTGAGAGTTCCCATCTATACCCTGTGGCTAATAGCCACTGATGGACTTCTGCTCCATATGTTTATCTAATTCTCTCTTGAAATTGTCCATGCTTGTAGCTGCCACCACCTCCTGTGGCATCTAACATTGCTCAGGGTTAATTCCAGCCAGGTCAGAAAGCTCAGGTACCTTTGGCTTCTCCCAGGAGGTTGAGTTTTTTAAAAAATTCATAGGAAAATCCATATGATGAGATTCCTATTAGAATGCTACAAAGCATGGGTGCAGAAACCCACCTTACCTCCCCTTTTCTTTGGCTATACGCAGCATGACAGAAAAAATCAGAAAACATCTTTGAAAAACAACTAGTTTGTCACCAACCATGCAGTTCCATATTTTCCAGCACAGCATCAAAAGCCTTCCTCGGGCAGCCAAGCTTATCCAAAGTTTGGAAGGCGGGGACCATGGGGAAGATCTTTTCTGCTGCTGCTGCCGCCCCTGGTGGAATCCCCTTCCCAAGGAGCAGGGTTATCAGCATCCAGGTGGGGCCTGGGTTTCTCCTGGAATTACAACTGATCTCCAGATGACACAGATCAGTCCCCTTGGGGGGGCTGCATGGCACCACACACCCCTGCTGAGCTCTCTCTCCTCCCCATACTCTGCCACCACCCCCCGTGCTCCCTCTAAGCTGTGAAGTCTTGTGAGCAAAAATTCTACTTTGTGAGCTACCGGCATTAAAGTTGTGAGCAAGCAATTTGGCTAGTGCATAAATTAGTTTGCTCTGGAGCTATCCTTCCTGAGCTAAGACAAAAATCTGTGAGCCGGAGGCTACAAAACTGTGAGCTAGCTCACACTAACTCAGCTTAGAGGGAACACTGCTGAGGACTGCCCCCAGATCTCCAGGGATTTCCCAAGCTGGAGCTGGCAACCCTATCTGAGAGTGACCACATCCCCGAGGGCCTTCCAGACAGGTTTAGAAGCCCACCTCTTCCAGACAACCTTTAAACTTAGACCAAAACTTAGAATAAATATATGTTCAGCACTGCTAGTTAAAACCGTGACTTCTCTTTTAATATTGTAATTGCCTTACAGCTTTGATTGTATATTAGGCCCCTCACACACACATCTTACTGCAGATTTTCAGAGCAGTAAGCCTTTAATCTTGACTTTGGATTCTGTGCCTGCCTTATGCAGCATTCTTTTCCCTCTGCTGTATTTATTCTGGAGTTACAATTTAAAATGCATGTTTCTAAATTGGGGTGGAATGTCATTTGTGATGTGGGGGGGTGGCATCCAAAGCTTTTTTTAAAAAAGTACACAATTGCCCTATCGCAGCTGCGCAGTAGCATTCAGCAAGCACCTCCCATTTAAATCCTCATGGTTCAGGAACGTAGGTTTTGCGCATGCATTTTAGCATTAGTTCGTTGAATGAAAGGGAACAGAAAGAAAGGCAGGCAAAGGGGGAAAGCCCACTGTTGAAACTGACCAGACTTTTTCTGAAACTGACAAACAGCTGTGAAGCCCCATTTTTCATATTACTGAGTACTAGGGAATTCTCTGCTGTGCTATCAGCCACTGTGAAAAACTTTGATAGGGACCAGGAGATATCATCTACATTTCACTCTGGTGCCTGCGTAACTGGGATGCCTTTTACACACCCAGGGAAATGCTGATCACCACTTTGGGGTCAGGAAGCAGTTTTTTCCCCACACCACTTTGGCCGAGGATCCTGGAGATTTTTTGCCATCTTCTGGGCATGGAACAGAGGTCACTGGGGGTGCAGTGGGGGAGGTAGTTTTGCATTTCCTGTATTGTGCAGGGGGTTGGACTAGATGACCCTGGAGACCCATTCCAACTCTATGATTCTATGATTCTATTCCTGCAGGCGCCTCCTATGGACAATGCTGGTGAATCCTTGGCTGTCCTCCATGGAGGGCACTGACTCACTGGAGGTTTGCCTCCTGAAGAGGAGAGGAGGTCTCCGAAGAAAGCAACTCCACCCGGTCCTTCTAGAAACACTAACTAAAAAGACCAGGCTCCTGTAATACCACCAAAGAGTAGGGCCGTGATCATATGGCAAGTTTACCACGATTTGTTCCTGCTGTAGATTTGATCCAGGACATTTTTATTTGGTTCGGATGATCATACGTCCCTCACCCAACTGCTTGTATCATGCAATGAGGTTCCAGGCACTGTCAAGACAGCGACGTGGCGCTATTTGGGTTTAAAAAAAAAAATCCTTTGCACATGGATGGAGTCTGATAGACATCTACTCATCACTAAATGAAAATGTCAAGTGTGATCACCCCTTACTCCAGGCATCCCCAACACAGTGCCCGTGGGCACCACCGTGCCTGCCGACACCTTTTTTAGTGCTCAGCAAGTGTTTTTAGAAAGTGTGTGGGGTCAAAAGGCATTACATCAGGTACTGGAAATTAGTTTGTTGAGGGAAGTTCAAAAGTTGGTTAAGAAATATACTGCCAAGGTTTTCCTCTTCTCTAGAACATCTCACCAAAAAAAGTAATGGGAGCTTATAAGGTATCTTGGGCAGCCTGGGGTTGGAGAACAAAGATTTCCCATAGGGGACTTGATGATAAAACCAACCCCAGTAGCCTAAGTTCTGAGTCTGGAGAGAGAATTTTTTGATCTGGAAATAAGGTGCCCTTGATGGTGAACTCTGGTCCACACATGGAGGTTGGCAAGCAAGCCACCTTAAGGCTAGGCAAACAAGAGTTGTGGCAAGAGCATCATGAAGAGGTAGCCCCTTACCTGATGGACCACTGGTGTCCCTCTCAGCACCCTCTCCTCCTTCAATCAGCTCCAGCACCACTGTAAAAAGTTCCTCGGAGCCCTCGGCTGGTGGGAAAGGGGCCTCCAGGCTGATCTGGATGGGGGGCGGGTGGTGGTGGTTGATAGCTGTCGGCCACCTGCCTAGGTTTCACGTTTGGGTCCCCTTCTCAATATGCTATGTAGTTCATTATAGTAGGGGCAGGTGGGCCTGTCATTACCAGAGGTGGTGTTGTGAAGGCGAGCTCGATCGTGATCCGATCAGAGTCCCTTGGTCTTGTTCTGGTGTTAAATACTGGGTTCTGGAGGCATTGCAGCGATCAGTTCTAGTTTATTTAGTATTTTCAGGAACACAGCAAGGACACCCAGCAGAGTTTGAGCCCTCCTTATAAAGCATGCAAGCTCACCCAGTTCAAGGTTAGGCTCAATACATAACATCCGGCATTCAATGGCCGACTTCTGATGCCCCCTCACTGCCGGCAGTTTCTGTCAGAGCTCTCTCAGCCCCGCCTACCTCACAGGGTGTCTGTTGTGGGGAGGGGAAGGGAAAGGAGTTTGTAAGCCACTCTGAGACTCCAAGTGAAGGGTGGGGTATAAATCCAATCTCCTCCTCCTCCTATTTCTTCGTGGTGCGGTGAGAGTGCCGGATGGCATCCTGGACCCTCTGCTCATGCCACAGGGCAAGTAGGTCCAAGATCTCATCTCTTCTCTGACTCCCTCTGACTCCCGCCATGTTGTCTTTCCCGCTGTAGTTGAAACAGGAAGTGAAGTACCAGAACAAAATAGCTCCAGAGTACTTTGTCCTAGGGACTATTTTACCAACATTCAACTTGAAAAATTTCAACAGAGGGTTGGTTTGGGCTGTGTTTCCCCCCCCCAAACAGTGAACAAAATGAACTACCAACGTGCAACCAAGCACTGGTGTGTGTGTGTGTTTATGTATATATAGATGACCTAATCGCATTCAGAGAGAGAGATGGCTGTCCAGATAGGAGAAATTGTGGATTCACAGCACAAATAGTAGGAAAGTACTTGATTTTCCCAGTGTCGGAAAACAGAACATGCTAGAAAACTGGGAGGATTGCGGGGGTGAGTCTGCTTCGATACGGGAGACACCTGCAGCCGTCTGATCAGCCCTTTTAAATGCGATAGGGAACAGTGGTGAAGCCCGATCAAAATGACCATGTGACCACGACCTAGGCAGGTCCCATTGCTAGCATGTTCTTTGACAGATACGTCTTTCACACATCCCTTGACCATCAACTTAAGAATGAGAACACCAGACACACCTGCCATGGGGAATCATCTATCCTCTGTCCTGTAACAGTCATAGTTGCATCAGGTTCTCCACTTAACCCAGTGCTTCTGCATTACTCACTGGGCTGTTCTGAAGAAACTCAGCTGTTCCTAGGAATTAATGGGTGTGGTCTGGTTTCCATTGTTCATGTGCTCCTCCTTTTTTCCTCTTCGTCAAGCCTGTAACCAAAATTGCACATGCCGGAACTGTGATTGTGCCTGCCTTTAAATGAATGCCATTTTAAAAAAATGTTGCTTACCTAATGAGTAGGAACGATTGCGCACAGCGTCTTTGCAGATCCTGAGTTAGGGCACCTGGTGGGTGTTGGTTTCGAGACAATTCAGAATAGGGTTGCCAGGTGCCCCCTGGCCACCGGCACGGGATGGGGGGGTAGGGTTGTCAGATCCAGGTTGGGAAACTCCTGGAGATTTGGGGATGCACCCTGGGAAGGACAGGGACCTCAGTGGGGTACAATGCCATACAGTCCACTCTCCATCTGTTTTCTCCAGGAGGGCTAATCTCTGTAGCCTGGAGATGACCTGTACTTCCGAGGGACCCCCAGGTTCCACCTGCAGGCTGGCATCCTTAACCATGAAGCAGGGTCTCTGCGAAGGGGCTGAGAAGACAGGTAGGAGTCATCCAACATATGGAGAGTTTCTTTGTGCAGTGTGACCCCTTGGTGTAACATGGATCACCACCAAGCCCTTACTCTGGTGTTCTCCGTTCTCTGGACTTGCAGTGGAGACCCCTGGAGCCCATCCTGAGCATTTTGCAGTGTGATCTGCATCCTTCAGCTGGCATTTATATACTTCTTGTCCCTCTCTTCTTCCCTGCAATCCAATCCTCTATTGAAAGGAAGAAGAGAGGGAAATAGTATAGGGATAGTCATTTGGGGCTGTCTCTTGATTTAGTTGGGAATTTTTTAACCTTATGCCCCAGTCTTGCAGGCATAACATGATGGCATCACCCAAAAGAGGACTGACCCCCAAATGAGCAAAAGTTTCCAACGAACATCTCCTCCTCTGCTGTGCTGCAAACCCAACATGGGCTCTCGCCTGCATCAGAAGTGCTTGATCACCAGTGACAGATAATGGCAATGTAGTTATGACAATGGATTGTCCAAGGGACACAGGAGGAATCCTTCCCTGCCCAGCAAGTATATGAAGAGATGGAGAAGAGGTTGCTTTTATACTCCACCTTTCAGTACCCAAAGGAGTCTCAGAGCGGCTTACAATCTCCTTTCCCTTCCCCTCCCCACCACAGACACCCTGTGAGGTAGGTGGGGCTGAGAGAGCTCTTTCGAGAACTGCTCCTGAGAGAACAGCTCTGAAAGAACTTGTGACTGACCCAAGGTCATGTTGGAAATGTGTGAGGGGCAAGGTCTAGATTCCAGTCATTATAGGGTTAATCTGGTGTTTACCTTCTGTGCTATTTTTAGCCTGACCCGGAAGGAAAGTTAGCACAGAGCCAATGCAAGCAAAGCCCAGGAAAACTAAGGTCTGCTTTGTAACACTGATTGGTTAATATAATCAGGTGACTTCCTTCTAGGGTTCAGGAAGAAGGAGGAATCTCCATTGTTGTGTGACCATGTGTTCTGTGCTGTAAGGATGTAAAGATGCAGGTCTAGATATCTCTTTTGTTTTGTAGCTTTCCATGTGAACTGTGAAATAAAGCTTTTTACACAGAAAGAAATGTCTCCTCTCCAGTGAAGCAAAGATCCATTGCAAACTCTATTTAAGTATTTTTGCCTATTTCCCCAACAGGTCACACTAAGAGCTGCATGTGGAGGAGTGGGGAATCAAATCCCAGATTAGAGTCCATGCTCCTAACCACTACACTAAACTGGCTCAGGACGGGATCACTCTGGAAAGCACTGTAATAAAATATAATCAGCTAGCTGGAGTCCAACATAGTGGGTCATGTTCAACCAGGATGGGTCACCAATGGAACGGATCCAGACTTAATTGGTAATATCTACCAATACCCTCTTCCCACTGCACCCCCCTCCATTTTCTTCCTCAGGGACCCCTACCTACCAGGAGTAGCATTTCATGGAGATGAGTGGTCTGCTGTGGGAAAGTGGGAGGCAGGAAGTGCCATTCTGCCCCTGTCAAATTTAGGCTCGATCCAACCTCATATTTTTTCTGGAAAGATCTAGAGGCAGGAGTTGGACTGTCTTGATGTGACCCAACTCTTTCTGCATGACCTAAGTTCCCCCACGAAACTAGCCCTCACTTGGCAAAACGCAGCTGTTTTTCCTGCCCTAGCAGAAATCAGAATTGGAATTCAATTAGAAGCACACACACACCCCCCGCAACCCCTGCTGAATGTCTTCTAGGCAAACACTATCAGAACATCCAGTAGGTGGGAGTATGCTCCAGTTAAGGCTCAATATTCCTCTATTAAACCATGCCCATTGTGCAATCCTTGCCCAATCGGTTTGAAAGAACCCTGATAATCTTAGCTTCACTGCAAAAGAAAAAAACCCTCCTAATCCCATGAAAACCCACACACAGACACTCTCTGTTGTATTTATACCCATGAAAACAAAACAAAACAAAACTGCCCTCTGCAATGTACCTAAATTTAGAAAGCAGCAATTACATAGCATAAAAGGGAGCTGTCATAACAAGCACACACCTTGAGAGGAGGTTTCAGTTTTCCCCATTGATACCAATTACAAATATTATGTAACTTGAGTGTTCACAGATTTCGGCTAACCTTCTTTAGGATGTTTTGCATACACACTGTCTGGTCGATCCAGGTGGTCAGCCGTGTTGGTCTGAAGCAGCAGAACAAATTTAGAGTCCAGGGGCACCTTGAAGACCAGCAAGGCTTTATTCAAGGTATGAGCTTCCGTGTGCAAGGCACACTTTTTCAAATACATTGGAATGGTAGGTAAGGCTCAAACTTTAAAAGACAGTCCCTGTCTTAAAGGTGCCGCTGGACTCTAAATTTGCCCTACACTCTCTGGCCGCCTTCCTGATTACAACAGAGAGTAAATCTGAAGGTTGTGATCTACAAGGAGAAAAGAAGAGCCTTTGGGGAGGGCCCATCCAACTCCGCATCCTGCTTCTAGCAGATGCCTCTGGGAAGCCCACAAGCTGATCAAATAAGCGCTGGAAAGGAGGAGGAGGATTCTTTGGGCAGGCAACTTTTTTTTTCATCGCTGCAAGACAAAGCGCATCTGCCAAACTTTCCACTCCTCCTTAACTCCCCCACAACTCTGTGGTCCCACCATTCTCCTCTGCCGTTGTTTATAACATTTATAAAGATAACCATCACAAATGCTGGTGAATATCAGCAGACATATGTTGTAGTCTTATCCAGCGATACAAGAATTTTGGGAGAAAGCCATAGTGTAATTCAGAGAAATCGAAAAAATTGTTTATAGGAGCATGTCACAGAAGGACAAAGCCATATCATAGCTGATGTTTGCCTCTCCAGCAAAAATGATTAGCGAACACACAAAAATGGCAAAATATTAAAAAAAAAAAAACCCAAACCCTGAGCATTAAAACATGGATAAAACATAGCCGGGAAACAAATTATCTCTGTGTAATGAAACAGTTCGTGACAAATGGGGGGGCACCCTTTTCCACAATTGTTTCTCAGCCTGTTTTCTCAGCTATTTGGAAACATTTGCTAGAATTATGAAACAGGAAACATGGATTAGGCATTGATGTATATTGTTTGTCATTGGTGTAGTTCATTAAGAACGGTCATGTACTCTGCAAACGGTATAAACATTGTTGTCTGGATCATTGAATATTAAGATTTATATACCTTCCCCTTTTTTTTGGTAGTGTGTTTTGTAAATAAAATAAAAACGACTTCTTTACCAGACCTCTGACCATCCTTCTTGCCCTGCTCTGAACTTGATCCAATTTGCCTGCATCTCTCTTCAGAAGAAATCTGAGCAGCATGGGAATGATTCTTTTTCATGAATTAGACACGATGGGTGCGTTTAGACAGCGTGCTGGAGCGGTTTAAACTGCTCCGGCACGCTGCGTTTTTTTTTTTAAACTGGAGAATCGCGATCAGACTCACCTCCTCCTTCCGAGCTCCCTGCCGTCCTCCTGCAGGTGGGGGGGTGGTTTTCCCCTCTCCTTTGAGCATGCGCACAGGCAGCCCTCTCCCGAACAGGAAGTTTGGCGGGTGCGCAGAAGAGCGAGCTCAACAGGTCCCTTTAAAGTTTAAATGAAGACTCCTTTTAAAAATGGCCTCCCCGAGATCCCGGACTCCTCTAAATGCCTAAACTAGGCACCAGTGAACCTTTTCTTTTTTTAACTTAAGTGCGGAGCTCCGCTCAAGCGCACACCGGTAAGGAAAAAAAAAAAGGAGGACTAAAACCGGAAGCTGGAGGCAGCTTCCCAGAGGGGAGGGGGGGTTGAAGCACCCGGAAGTGGCTGGATGGAGCAATCAGACAGGGAAAAGTGCGGCTTGAAACGGAGAATCATGGAAAACACCACTTGGGTAAGTGGTGTCAAAATACTCCGTTTCAAAGGGGGTTTGCTCCAGAAAGCGACGGCTGGGGACGGTAGGCAGATGTTGGGTGTGTGAACGTGCACATAAAAGCCGTTTCTGAGCCGTGCCGAAAACGGCTCAAACGGCGTGTCTGAACGCACCCGATGCTTCTCTCAGTCCAGCCTCCAAGATCTGTCACATGTTGGAGAAAAGAAAGCTGCTCCATTTTTTCTCCTCTCAACAACCCCGTGAGGTAGACTAGGTTGAATGTGACTGGGGTCAAGGGTTACCCACTGGACTTCATGGCAAAGCAGAGATCTGAACCCAGCTCTAATCCAGAACTAACCATGGTGCCACGCTGGCTCTTCATCTATTTACTGATCTCCCAGGATCTCAGCTCATTTGGCCTGAGAAATGAGCAAATAGAGCAGATGCTTCAATGTGTGTGTGGTACGGGTGGCAACAGGCACACACACAAAAAGGAAAAAAAGGTGGGGGGAGAAACTCAACCCAAAATCAGCTGCGAACGAAGTGGGTCAAGCTACAAACTATTATACAAAAATACAAAATGTTTACTAGGGTGTACACATAGCTAAAACATACTGCAGTTAAAAGAAATAGTCTAAGTATCAGGCTTAAAAGACTTATACAACCAAGTTAGTTATTATGCAAATACAATTGATGGGTAAAAATCTTTTGACCTAAGGATCATACGTGTTTGGTCAATATGCTTTATATTACAATGACACACATCCAGAAATGTGCACACAAGAAATTTATATATAGTAGCCGTATCCATTTCTCAGATTATTCTGGTGTCAAAGATTCCATTAGTCAGGATGTGTGTCATTTCCATCGAAAGTAGTAGTCAAGTGATACGGCTACTATTTAGGGCCTACTATTGATGGCCTACAATACAAACTTGTAGCAATTGCAAAAACATATAAGACAACAACATCTAGTTATATGTGTGTGTGTGAATCTCTCCTTATAATAATTATCTTTTGGTTTCGTAAGATTCCATGCGCTCCCATTGGCTGTAAAATGCCCTCCCTCAGTCATTGGCCCATCAGCCGCCACTCAAGAGTACTCGCATGCCATTGGCCAGGTGCTGGGTCTGCTCCTCTTCCTCACCCACTCCCCCTGGCAGACAGCTCTCTCTCCTGAGGAAGACAGTTCTCTTGACTCCTGTGAGGGATTGTCCCCTCAGTGGCTGTTGGTAGGCAACCAAGCTTGGTCCTGTGAGTAAAAAAACAAAGGACTTTCAGCATTTCTCCTCTGTCAGTAAAAGGCCCTTTCCACACCTATGTTGGCCTTTGGGAGAAAACTCATTGGGCCCAGTCCTGATCAGGTTGCCAACTCCAGGTGGGCAATTCCTGGAGATTTGAGGGATGGAGCCTGGAGATGGTGAGGTTTGAAGAGGGGTGGCACCTCAGACAGGTACAATGCCATAGACTCCACCCTCCAATCCAGCCATTCCCTGATGGGGAACCATTGTTGCCAATCTCCAGGTGGGGGCTGGAGATCACTCAAAATTACAACTGCTCTCTAGGAGGGAGGGGGAGGAGATGGAAAACTAAAGGTAGGTTGATGGTTGGCTGGGCGGGAGATAGGGTTATCAACTCCAGGTTGGGAAATTCCTGGAGATTTGAGGGGTCGACCCTGGAGAGGGTGAGAGTTGGGGAGGGGTGGGACCTCAGACAGGTACAATGCCATAGACTCCACCCTCCAAACCAGTCACTCCCTCCTGGGGAACCACTGTTACCAATCTTGGGGGTGGGCTGGAGATCACTCAAAATTACTATTGCTCTTCAGGTAGCAAAGATCAGTTCCTCTGGAGAAAATGGTGGACTCTGTCATTATACCCTGCTGAGATTGCCACAGCAAATTGTCACTGAGTGCCCAAAGCTGGGGCACTATCTCAGAGCCTCTTTCTAGAGCCCGTTGTATTTATTTCCACAACGGGCCTATATATATATATATATATATATATATATATATATATATATATATATATATAAAATTTCTTGTGTGTACATTTCTGCATGTGTGTCATTGTAATATAAAGAATATTGACCACTGAGGAAGGCCCGAAAGGGCCGAAATGCATATGGTCCTTAGGTCAAAAGATTTTTACCCATCAATTGTATTTGTGTAATAACTAACTTGGTTGTATAAGCACAGACAAAAAAAGGACAGAACTTCAATGCTTCTGCAGGTAGATCAGGAACTTTCAACTTTTCTTCCTTTTCTACAGACAGCTATTAAGTCCACAGGAACCCTGTCCTCCTTTTGTATCTTATCACACCCCCTTAAATAGCTACATCCAGGCTGACAAGACCTTATGTTGACAAGCGACCATTGTCTTCTGTCTTTTTGGCCTCACAGATGCATGAATAAGTCTCCTTCAAATACTAACTGGGGTGCTTTTTTCCCCCTAAGCAGAGAAGCAGCGGACTGCTTTAGAAATCAATGCCCCCCCTCCCCTGCAGAAAGCACGTGGTGGTCCTTTAGAAACTGTCGCCCGGTACAAGACAGTGCATGTTACTCACTGAGACATTCACTGTTTTTAGAGGGAACATTAGGCTCAGTTATGGTGGGTTTTTTCCACTCTTGATCGTTTTAAGTAATTATAGGAAGCTTCTTTTCAAGCTTCAGAAGCTCCCAAAGTTTTTTATATATCCTTTTTCCCGGAAGTTTGTTTATAGCCTAACTGACCACCACTCCTGAAATTTTGGAGTGAAGGACTTTATAGTCAAGACGTTGGGCCGTAAAGCTCGATTTGTGTCAGAGTAGTCCCACCAAAAACACTGCAGGCAACTCTTTTCAGAGATACTTTAGTCTGAGCCCATTCAACAGCCTAGTTTGACTGGTGTTAACTCTTCTCATGATATTCCTGCAATTTACTTCTAGGGACAAAGTGAAAAACTGCATCTCAGGTTGCCAGCTTTTGAAACAACCTCTGCTCGTAGGGTTGCCAGCGCTGGGTTGGGCAAAAACTGGAGATTTGGGGGGGAGCCTGGGGGGAGGGGAGGGACCCCAGCAGGACATAACGCCACAGAGTCCACCCTCCAAAGCAGCCATTTTCTCCAGGGGAACTGCTCTTGCCCATCTGGAGATCAATTGTAACAGCAGGAGATCCCCAGGTGCCATCTGGAGGTTGGCAACCCTACCTGCTCCTGCACCTACTAACAGCTGGATACACAGACACGAGGATGTGACCATGTTTTTCATTCTCATAAAAAAGTATGAAAGGAAGAGCCACGTGGTTGTAAGTCCCATTCGAGAACCCACCATTTGTCAAGCAGTTCAAACCATATATCAAAACAAAGAAGCACTGTGATGAAATTGAACATTTAATAACAATTATGTTTATCTATAAAAAACTTTAGAAATACTAACAAATTCAAGACAAAACTTTGGAAATTTAAACATATTCAAAACAACATCCAATATTCTCAATGAGCATCCGGTTATACACTCATTTCAATAGTCTTCCTCAGGAGTAATACTCTAAAGTAGCAGAGTGTCAGCCTTTTGATACATTTTAACATGGCAGCATTAAACACTCATTTCAATAGTCTTCCTCAGGAGTAATCCTCTTAAGTATCAAGGTGTCAGCCTTTTAGTACATTTTAACATTGCAGCATTAACTTCTTTTTCTACTTTCTTCAGACCATAACTGTTTGACTTCTTCTTCAACTTCTCCTAAAACAAACATGATTATTAAACATTGAAAGAAACATGAAGCTGAATGGAAACTAGTTCTAATTTTTACATTTAAAAAAAAAATATATTAATTTTTGACTTTAATAAATATAAACTTACTCAGTTTCATTTCCAGTAGTTGTATAAGGAGCAAGCCAGTTAAATCATTTCTTAATAGTAGCAACCAGTCCTTTTATTTTTTTATCTGGCTAGAAGCCTTCTTTTCAAATAGGCTGGCCAATGCTCTCTATATTCCATGTAGCTGGCTCTATTGCTCTCCAGTAAATTTTAGGAGTAACATTGCAGTCTTGTTTTCTATCTGGCTGAAAGCCTTCTTTTAAATTAAGCTGACAAATGCTCTCCACCTCTCAAACTGGAACTGAAACTCTCAAAAAACTATTCTAACTGATTCCATGCAGCTGCATATTAAATACTTCATTCTTAAAGGTATAGACCATTACCAAGATTGCTGAAGGCTGACCTCCTATAAATAATATATACATTTATAATTTTGTGGGTAATCTTACAATGAGCTGAGCTCTAGACATTTTGATAAGTTATGTTACAATATCCCCAATAAAAGTTGTAAGGACCAAAGGAGGGGCACAGTGATAGACAATATATCAAAACAAAGAAGCACTGTGATGAAATTGAACATTTAATAACAATAACAAGAACAGCCTTCAGCAATCTTGGTAATGGTCTATACCTTTAAGAATGAAGTATTTAATATGCAGCTGCATGGAATCAGTTAGAATAGTTTTTTGAGAGTTTCAGTTCCAGTTTGAGAGGTGGAGAGCATTTGTCAGCTTAATTTAAAAGAAGGCTTTCAGCCAGATAGAAAACAAGACTGCAATGTTACTCCTAAAATTTACTGGAGAGCAATAGAGCCAGCTACATGGAATATAGAGAGCATTGGCCAGCCTATTTGAAAAGAAGGCTTCTAGCCAGATAAAAAAATAAAAGGACTGGTTGCTACTATTAAGAAATGATTTAACTGGCTTGCTCCTTATACAACTACTGGAAATGAAACTGAGTAAGTTTATATTTATTAAAGTCAAAAATTAATATATTTTTTTTAAATGTAAAAATTAGAACTAGTTTCCATTCAGCTTCATGTTTCTTTCAATGTTTAATAATCATGTTTGTTTTAGGAGAAGTTGAAGAAGAAGTCAAACAGTTATGGTCTGAAGAAAGTAGAAAAAGAAGTTAATGCTGCAATGTTAAAATGTACTAAAAGGCTGACACCTTGATACTTAAGAGGATTACTCCTGAGGAAGACTATTGAAATGAGTGTTTAATGCTGCCATGTTAAAATGTATCAAAAGGCTGACACTCTGCTACTTTAGAGTATTACTCCTGAGGAAGACTATTGAAATGAGTGTATAACCGGGTGCTCATTGAGAATATTGGATGTTGTTTTGAATATGTTTAAATTTCCAAAGTTTTGTCTTGAATTTGTTAGTATTTCTAAAGTTTTTTATAGATAAACATAATTGTTATTAAATGTTCAATTTCATCACAGTGCTTCTTTGTTTTGATATATTGTCTATCACTGTGCCCCTCCTTTGGTCCTTAAGCAGTTCAAACCAACCATCAGTCTATTAAACCAAACAGACTGTATCACTTAAATACAAACCTGCTCTATAATAAAGACATGTTTTTGGAGCACTTTCCAGCATGTCCTTTTAAAAGATGTCTTCACAGTTAATGAAGGGATTCCAGATCGTTATCTGAAGCAGTGCTTCTTCAGTTGGCAGGCTGCAGCCCAGAGATTGTGTTTCTTTGGCAACCAAGAAGGATGGTGTAAGTACCTCTCTTCTTCTGGGCCGGTTCCCTGCCCCTTTGGCCCAATGGAGCAAGAGCATCATTGTTAGCTGGGCCCACTACAGACAGAGGGAAGAGTGCAACAATAGCAGAACAGTTGGGGAAATCTAAGGCTACAGAACACATGACACACAGGAGTTTCTATCTTGCAACCTCGGCTGTTCCATGTTGAGGAGCCCTGGATTAAAGGAACCAGATATATGTGAAGAAGTACATGTGCACACAAAAGCTGATACCCAGAATAAAACTTGGTTGGTCTTAAAGGTGCCACTGGGCCCCAACTTTGTCCTGCCGCTTCAGACCACCACGGCTCCCCTCCTGAATCTAATAGTAGATCTTCGACATTTCAGGAAGAAGCTCTGGTTAAGAGGACGCGTTTTAAAATTAACACGTTATTTTAAAAAAATAATAATAATTTCTTCCATACCTTCAGTCACACCGCGAAGATTCTCGTGCCGCCACATAACTGCTGCCAGCACAATTTTTAGAAATCAACACAGCCAATCAGACGCCCTGCTGGACAAAAGCATCACTGGCCCCGCCCACTTTCTAAAAATGCTTAGTGGGCAATGCTCCCTCTAAGCCATGGAGTCTTGTGAGCAACAATTCCACTTTGTGAGCTACTGGCATTAAAGTTGTGAGCGAGCGATTGGGCTGCTGCATAAATTAGTTTGCTCTGGAGCCATCCCTTCCTGAGCAAAGACATTAACTCAGCTTAGAGGGAACACTGATGGTGGTTGCCAGGAAAGGTGTCAGCGGGCATATGGCACCCATGAGCCCCACACGTTGAGGACCCCTGAATTAAAGGGACTGCTATATCAATTACCGATTTCTTTTAAAAGCCCTCCGGTGGAATGGTGAGGGGAAACTGCAGGGGAAACATCAGCTGGCCACAAGAAGTGTGCACAAAATTCCTGGGCAGACACTCAATTGCACTCTGCAATCACAATGATGACAGAGGAATGGAGAGTCCCTACTGTGTGAATGCAGCCACAGGATGCTCATTTTGCTCCTATCCTTCCTGCTCCTGTGTCCTGACAATGCTCCCTCTAAGCTGTGGAGTCTTGTGAGCAAAAATTCTACTTTGTGAGCTACTGGCATTAAAGTTGTGAGCAACTGACTTGACCACTGCATAAATTAGTTTGCTCTGGAGCCATCCTTCCTGAGTTAAGACAAAAATGTGTGAGCCAGAGGCTAAAAAACTGTGAGCTAGCTCACACTAACAGTCAGACTCCTGGATAAATCAGTTCCCGACAAGATTCGCTCTGGAGAATGATAGGTTTATTGAGACATTGATAGGATCCAGACCAGACACTGGTCGTGTTATAACTGAGGTTAGAGTCATGAATGCAACAAATATACAAGGTTCAAACAGGGGCCCAAAATCCCAGGACCAATCACCCCTTGTTATTCCGCCCATCAAAAGCAAAAGCTAACTACCCTCCCTACTATGCCATCCCCTCGGTATGTAAGATGAAGCTGAGCTGCAAAAGCTGAGTACCAAGGACATCTGGGTTCCTAGAGGTGATAAGGATACAAGTTACTTCAAAGTGGCCTGGCAAAGTGAAAGCATTTCAGTTTCACACTCTCCCACACCTGTCAGGTCTCCCAGTTTAAGACACTCTCCACAACACACTTTGGCAGTGATAGTTTATTGAGATATGCTTACTTCAGAAAACAGGCTCTGTGTCAGAACTGGAAAAGGGTGAGCAGAAGCCTCTATTACTGTTAATATGAAACACACCCCACACCTCTCGCATACATCACCATTCAGCCCCTACAGTTACTATGGCAACCCTGACAGATATATGGTGCCTTATCTACATCCTAGCTTGGCAGTAAGGACTCCAGCTCTCTTGGAAACCCACTTCAGGGCACAACCTTAAGGAAAAGTTATGGCTTCTACAAGCATCCACTCTAAACACCCATGCACTCCCCTCAGGAATTCTCTCCCTCCATATCTATGGCAAGCAGTGAAGTGGAACATGGTGAAACAAAACCAAGGCTTCCCTCAGTTTCCATGACAAACGAGCCACAAAATGCATAGCGAGTTTGACACTAATTCAGCTTAGAGGAAACACTGGTCCTGACATACAAAAATTAAGTAGGAGCAGCTTTCCCCAGCATTCTCAATGCTCAGTTTCTTCACATCCTCTGACAACAGAGGAACTGTGCTTGTGTTTGTGTAGGGGCTAGGATGGGGTTAAAGCCTCTCCTTTACAGAGTGAGCACGAGGAATCTGTTATGAATCACAGCCCAAAGTGCAAGTCAGTTACTCTGCAACAGTACATTTATTAAAGTGCTTTCAATTTAAACCCATGAGGCTAAACTGGCTGCTATGAAATAAGTCCTGGTTTAATAGGGACACAGGATTTGTATCTCACTACAGATGCTAATTTTCTCCCCTAGGCATTTCCCCTCTGCTCTGATTAAGCCCATTAATATGCACATTGTATCTCTGCATCCCGCGTGCCTTCTCTGCAACACCCTCCCATCTTCTAACTGAAGGCTTTTGAGTAGGAGCCACCACTACCACCACTACCGCTACTACTACCACTACCACTACTAGTACCACCATTGGTAGATCGGTGGGGCGGCCCCACAAAGAACAACCATGACATTGTTGTGGTCAGTACTGCTGGGTGGTGTCGAGTAACAACTATGGTTTTTAATCCCCTTATTGTTATGTAAGATTCAGGGGAGTCCATCTTGTAAATGTGATTCCATCTTGTTAGATTTTCATTGTAACTACTGAGCACTTTAATGTTGATTTTTTTATCCTGTTTTTATGCTGTTTTATGTGTAGGCACTTGGTGCCCTATTGTAAGCCGCCCTGAGCCCGCTCACGGGGAGGGTGGGGTAGAAATGTGATAAATAAATAAATAACTGGGGTATAAGGGATCTCCATCCGTACTTGTATCTGATGAAGGGAGGAGTTTTGACTCTGGTCATTTGCAGTATTTAGCCAAGTAAATATAATATTAAATTACAATTAATCAATTACTAAATATTATAGATGAACGAGAAACAGGGATGCCAGCCTCCAGGAATTACAGCTCATCTTCATACTACAGAGATCAGTTCCCCTGGGGAAAAAATGGCTGCTTCAGAGGGTGGACTTGTACTCCGCTGAGGTCCATTTCCCCCCTGGCTCCACCCCCAACTTTGTACTCCGCTGAGGTCCATTTCCCCCCCTGGCTCCACCCCCAACTCTCCAGGCATTCCCCAACCTGCAGCTGGCAATGCTAACCAGAAACTCAGATGCACAAACAATGATGGGTATAAAAATGAGTCTCCGGTACCCTTAACAGGGGTGTGTGGGGAGGGGAGGGCAAGGCAGCTTGTCACACAAAGGCAAGAAAAGCTGGCCCAGTTGAAATTCCCTTTCCTATACCACTGTTCCAAGTAATGTGAGCCCTGTCTTCCTTCAAACTTGGCAGGATTTTTTAAAACAGAAAGCTGAAATTCTCATGGCAAGTTTCTTCCGAACAAAAGTGTTTGGCAATGCTATCCCCTGGTTGTTTCAGTTAGGACTGTAGGTAGGGTTGTCAGCTCCGGGTTGGGAGATTTTGGGGTGGAGCCTAAAGTGGCTGGAGTTTGGGGAGGGGAAGGACTTCAATGGGGTATAATGCCATAGAGTCCACCTGCAATAGCAGCCATTTTCTCCAGGTGAACAGATCTCTCTCACCTGAGATCAGTTGTAACAGCAAGAGATATCCAGCTGCCACCTGGAGGCTGGCCTCCTTTCTGCTCGAATTGGTCTTGTCAGAGGAGAAGGGGGTGATATCTGAGGCCAGGCTGATGAGAGCCACTGCTTTAGATCAGCCATGGTCTGAATTGGTGGGGCCTGAGGTTCCGGATGCCTCGCTGGAGCGGCAGGCCCCCCCCCCTTGGGTCCTTTCCCTACCCCTATCTGCCTCCTCGCTCTCTCCTTAATGGTTTCGGGTGTTAGACTTACAATTTTATACCTTATATTTTCTCTTTAAATGATTTTGAGGTTTCTGGGCATACCAGTGCAGTCATCCAAAGTCCCCTCCCTCATAATAGCATAAAACCAGGAGTCCACATCATCCTTCTCATCCCACCTCCCCTCTTCTTGGCAATTAAGTCCACAATTGCAGAGTCAGCCCTATATCAAAAGACCCTTTTGCTGGCCAGTGTTCCCCATCTTTTAACTCGCACCCTGGCCAACGTTTCTCACAGTAATGTATCAAACGTTCAACCGGGTATATGGTTTTGCTTAAGACTCTCCTCTCTTCTTCACAACCAGTTATTACGCCTCAGTTTCTGACTATGTAGGTCAGAGGAGCCTTCTTGGTTTTACTTTTTCCGTTCCCCATGTTGTTAAAAGACAGACACACACATAGCCATGAGAATAGGAGTCAGAAAGAATTTTGGGGAACAGGCCGAGGTCCCTCCACCAACCAAATAGCTTGTATCGTCACCCGAGACTTCGCTCTCGGGGAGAAGATCTCCTTTTGAGAGGGGCAGTCCCGGCTGGGAAGGACTGATGGGTGCCCCAGTGGCGGCAGATGGGAGTGAGAGCAGGAGCTACTTCGTTTCTGCCAGCAATTATGCAACCACCTGAGTCTTCGCTCCCTGTGGGTTCGGTACAGGAGGGGTGAGCAGCCAGTGGGATGGCTGACAGGTGCCCTTCTGGAGAAACCTTTTCGCTCCACACTTTTTCCTCAGGATGATCCCTTTTTTAAAAAAAAATAATCTGTGTTAAGGAGCAATTCTGGGTCTGCACAAAGCCATCCAGGACTAAAAAGCCACCCCGCACATCTGACTTGGGGCAGAGCATCGCTGAGCAACCAATCTAAGTGTATGCAAACAACTGAGTGGTGGCTTCATACAACACTGAACTGGCATTTGGAAAAGAAAAGCATTTTCACAAGCTTGGCTGATTACTCATGCCAGAGGCCTGCTGGTTTCCTGACAACAGACAGGAGGCAAACTGGCCACAATAAGTCTTAATATTCTTTAGACATGTAAGATTCAGATACAGAACATAAAAAGAGCCCTGCTGGATCAGACCAGTGGTCCATCTAGTCCAGCATCCTGTCTTACACAATGGCCAACCAGTTCCTCTGGACAGCCAACAACAGGGCACAGAGGATGAGGCCTTCCTCCATGTTGCCTCCTGGCTCTGGGATTTAGAGGCTTAGTGCCCCTGAATGTGGAGGTTCCCCTCAGTCCCCCAGGCTAGTAGCCACTGATAGATCTACCCTCCATGAATCTGTGTAATCCCCTTTTAAAGCTGTTCACTCCTGTGGCCATCACTACATCCTCTGGCAGTGAATTCCACATCTGAATCACTCTCTGTGATTCACAGACCCAGAACTGGTGTTGGGGGAGGGCAACAGTGGGAGGGATTCTAGTGTCCTGGCCTCACTTTACCTGGTATTTTGGGCCACTGTGTGACAGAGTGTTGGTGTTAAATACTGGGTTCCATGGATGGTCTGACCCCAAGCATAGGGTTCAGCTCTGCTTTATTAGTGATTCAGCAAGAACGAGACAAAGACAAAAGACAAACTGCCAGGGCAATGGCCCTGTTAAATAGCATGCAGCTCCACCCACTTCCCAAACAACTACCAATGATAGGCCATTATCAGAACCATTACTTCCCCACTGGCCACCTCCAGAGTCCTGGTGGGCTTTTGTTCTAGAGCTTCGAACTTAGCCAGTCTCTGGTGGAAACAGTCCTGGAATGTTCCAGTCACAATACATAACAGTTGGACTGGATGGGCCATTGGCCTGATCCGACATTGGCTTCTCTTATGTTCTTATGTTCTTATTATGGACTTCGGAGGAGCTGTGGCATGACAGAGGCAGAAAATCCCAGTTTCAGTCCCTGACAACTTCAGTTACAAGGATGAGGATCAGGCAGTGGGTGATGGGAAAGACCTCCACCTGAGGCTTTGGAGAGTTGCTGCTGATCTGAATAGACAATGCTGACCTTGGTGGACCACAGGTCTGGTTCAGTTATGAGGCAGCTTTATGTGTTTAATTTGTTAGGATACCAATAGCAAAGGATCACACAGTACAGAAGTGGAGAAGGGGTTAACTCAGTTGCAAAGTTATCTGATGTACAGAAGGGGCTGATGTTACTGAGTAACTAACTGGGGCCTAGAAGCTTCATCTTCTAGTTTCTATTTTGCTAGTTACCTTCCTTTTGTGCTTGCTGGTTCTGTGCAGACCAGAAGAGAGGTACCTACTTGGTTATCTGCACAGTACCTACTTGGTTATCTGTTCTATGTGCTACAAGGGTTTGACTTCTTGCAAGGATCTTCAGCCGGGACTCATGTTTATTTGCAGAACTGCAGCATCTATCAGGTTACATGTCCCATGAAATGCTGCAACTGTAGAGAGAAAAGAGACTCCAGAAAAATGGCTGGTAGCCCAGATCTTAGACTGGAGGTAGCAAAATTGAACAGAACCAACTCTGGAAATACGAGACAGAAATGCTTCTTTCGGGGAGGACCTCTGGGAAGTAATCAGCACAGATAAACCAGCAGATCACCAGGCAAACTGGAATAAAAGTAAAAGCAAAAGTAGTTATCAGTCTTCTTGCAGACTACTTGGTTATCTGTTCTATGTGCTACAAGGGTTTGACTTCTTGCAAGGATCTTCAGCCGGGACTCATGTTTATTTGCAGAACTGCAGCATCTATCAGGTTACATGTCCCATGAAATTGAAAGGAAGAGTGAGAGATGTAAAAGTGATTGCACCGCTTGGGAACAGTGACCATAATGTCATTGAGTTTAACATTTGTACAGATAGGGAGTTGCCCAAAAAGACTGACACAACCACTTTTAACTTTAAAAGGGGTAACTTCTCTGGTATGAGGGGACATGTGAGGAAAAAAATTGAAAGGAAGAGTGGAGAAGGTCAAAACCATTGGGGAAGCTTGGAGACTATTTAAAAATACAATCCTAGAAGCTCAGAAAAAATATATACCGCAGGTTAGGAAAGGTACAAATAGGTATAGAAAAAACCCTGCATGGTTAACAAATAAGGTAATGGAAGCTGTAAAAGGTAAGAAGGATTCCTTTAAGCAGTGGAAAGCTAGTCTTAGTGAGGTTGATAAAAGGGAACACAGACTATGGCAAATAAAATACAGGTCTGTGATCAGGCAAGCAAAAAGGGAATATGAGGAGCATATCGCAAAAAACATAAAGGCCAACAATAAAACTTTCTTTAAATACATTAGAAGTAGGAAGCCAGCCAGGGAGGCAGTGGGGCCCTTGGATGACCAAGGGGTAAAAGGAGTAGTGAAGGATGATAGGGAAATGGCTGAGAAGCTGAATGCATTTTTTGCCTCTGTCTTCACTGTGGAAGAGGAGAAGTGCTTGCCCATTCCAGAAGCACCGATTTCGGGAGGGGGTTTGAAAGACCTGAATCAGATTGCAGTGACAAGAGAGGAAGTCCTCCAACTGATGGACAATTTAAAAACTAATAAATCACCAGGCCCGGATGGCCTTCATCCGAGAGTTCTGAAAGAACTCAAATGTGAACTTGTGGACCTCCTGACAAAAATATGTAATCTTTCTTTAAAATCTGCCTCCATTCCTGAGGACTGGAAGGTAGCTAATGTCACTCCCATCTTTAAAAAGGGCTCCAGGGGAGATCTGGGAAATTACAGGCCAGTCAGTCTGACATCGATACCGGGTAAGTTGGTGGAATCTGTTATTAAGGAAAGAATTAGTAGGCACATTGATGAACAAAAACTATTGAGGCAGACTCAGCATGGGTTCTGTAAGGGAAGATCTTGTCTCACTAACGTGTTCGTGTTTTCTGAGGGAGTGAACAAACATGTGGACAAGGGGGACCCAGTAGATATTATTTACCTTGACTTCCAGAAAGCTTTTGATACGGTTCCCCATCAAAGGCTCCTAAGTAAGCTCAATAGTCATGGGATAAAAGGACAAGTCCTCTTGTGAATCAAAAACTGGCTTATAAATAGGAAACAGAGAGTGAGTATAAATGGAAACTTTCTCAGTGGAGGGTGGTAAGTAGTGGGGTACCACAGGGATCAGTACTCGGTCCGATGCTTTTTAACTTGTTTATTAATGATTTGGAATTGGGAGTAAGCAGTGCAGTGGCTAAATTTGCAGATGACACCAAGTTGTTCAGGGTGGTGAAAACCAGGGAGGATTGTGAGGCACTCAAAAGGGATCTGTCGAGGATGGGTAAGTGGGCGTCAACATGGCAAATGGGGTTCAATATGGCCAAGTGCAAAGTGATGCACATTGGAGCCAAAAATCCTAAATATAAATACACGTTGATGGGGTCTGGACTGGCAGAGACGGACCAAGAGAGAGATCTTGGAGTCATAGTGGATAACTGAATGAAAATGTCTAGACAGTGTGTAGCTGCAATAAAGAAGGCCAACACTATGCTGGTGATTATTAGGAAGGGAATTGAAAACATTGCCCCTGTATAAATCATTGGTGCGACCTCATTTGGAATACAGTTCTGGTCGCCACATCTCAAAAAGGATATTATAGCATTGGAAAAAGTGCAGAGAAGGGCAACTAGAATGATAAAAGGGTTGGAACACCTTCCCTATGAAGAAAGGTTAAAACGCTTGGGGCTCTTCAGCTTGGAAAAACAACGGCTGAGGGGTGACATGATCGAGGTTTATAAGATTATGAATGGGATTGAGCAAGTTGAGAAAGAAGTACTTTTCTCCCTTTCTCACAATACAAGAACTCGTGGGCACTCCATGAAATTGCTGAGCAGTCGGGTTAGAACAGATAAAAGGAAATACTTCTTCACCCAAAGAGTGATTAACATATGGAATACACTGCCACAGGAGGTGGTGGCAGCTACAAGCATGGACAGTTTCAAGAGGGAATTAGATAAACATATGGAGCAGAAGTCCATCAGTGGCTATTAGCCACAGGGTATAGATGGGAGTTCTCGGTCTGGGGCAGGTGATGCACTCTATTCTTGGTGCTGGGGGGCAGCAGTGGGAGGGCTGCTGGTGTCCTGGCCCCACTGCTGGACCTCCTGATAGCACGTGGTATTTTTGGCCGCTGTGTGACAGAGTGTTGGACTAGATGGGCCATTGGCCTGATTCAGCATTGGCTTCTCTTATGTTCTTATGTTAATGACCAGCTCTTGCAGACAATGACCAGACCAATGAAAGGAATGAACAGCAAAAAAGTATGACAGGCATTACTAAGACTACATAAGTGTGGAAACCTAAATAGCAAATGGTATGTGTTATGGTCTGGCATGGGATGAGCCAAGAAATGCAGGAGCGTGTGAACTCAATGCTGGAAATTGTGGAACAGCTTGGGGGAATGGGAGAAGAAATTAAGGGCAACCATGTAGTTGTTCTGTTGTTCTGTAGTCTTCCTGAGTCATGCTGTGCCTTATTCAATACGCCTAAAACCAGACCAGAACTCCCTCTAGAATATGTTAAAGGCAAGTGGATAGACAAGTATAACCACAGAAAGGAAGCCAGAGTGGGAAAGGAGTCCGGGAGAGTGAAAGCAGCACTTAAAGCAAATTAAGACAACGAGCAGGAGACAGAAGGTGAGGTGGTGTGTCTTGCTGTAAGAAAGCAGAACACCTAAAGAAAGGCTGTTAAATTTGGAAAGCTGAGCAACACAGGCTTGCCTCTAGAGCAGTGAGGGAAAGGGCTGAAATAAACACAGATGACCCTGCAGAGGAAAAGTGGGCAGGAAAAAGGGAAATGTGGATGGTGTATACACTCAGGAGCCTCGAGTCCCATGACTAAGAATTCCTTGCAGAAATTGATTTTATAATGAAAGATGACGTTTTCCTTGCCAGTAGAAAAAGCATCTTTGTTGGAGGAATATTTGGCTGCAAAGCGTTCGTGCATATCGCAAGTGAGAAATGCCGTAAATTGGGAGAAAGAGCGATTGAAGGAGTGCTGGTAGGCTACAGTGAACAAAGTAAAGGATTCTGAAAACTCCAACCTAAAACAAGTAAAGGGACAGTAATACCCCTCGTACTTAGATGAAAGCTCCAGGAAGAGCACAACGATACCGGTGAAACCTGAAGAAATCTCGGCTGTATGGATGCGAGGATCAAGTTGAAGATGCAGACCATGTGACTGAGACAAAGGGAGAAACCACCATAATAGTGCCTAATGACAGAGAACGTGATGAGCCAACCCAGGATTCAGAACTTACACCTACAGTGCAATCCTAAAATCACTTCCCTGAGAGTAAGCCCCATTGAGTAGACTTGAATAGGATTTTGAGTAGACCGGCTTAGGGTTGCAGTATTAGAAGGTCAAGCAGGATCACATACTCTCCTATGCAGTGCAAACATAGGAAGTAATGGGGCCTCCCTGTTAGGAAGACATTGCTAAATTACCAGAACATGAATCCAGCAAATGGAGAGTGCTGTGCAGGAGGAAATAAATTCTCTCTGAGAAAATGGGACTTGGGCACTTGCAAAATCACCACGGAATCACAAAACAATTGGGTGTTAAATTGACATTTAAGGTTAAATAAAATGCAGAAGGATTAGAGGACTACAAGGCAAGGCTGGTGGCTAAAGGATATTCACAAAGAATATGGCCAACGATGCTACGTTTGCCTCAGTGGTAAAGTACAGCACCACATAAGCACTGCTCTGTGTGGGGGCTAGCAGCAGCACTTGTGTGAGACACTTGGATGTGAAGACAGCCTTTCTGTGTGGAGACATAACAGAGGATCTCTGCATGGGCCAGCCACCTGGGTTTGTGGATCCAGAAAGAAAAAACCAGGTGTGTAAGCTTCACAAATGTATCTATGGGCTGAACAGGCCACATGGACTCAGAACGAGAAAATCAAACAAGGACTTCCAGAAGAAGGAGGAGGAGACGAGGAGGAGGAGACTGGATTTATGCCCCACCCTTCACTTGGAGTTTCAGAGTGGTTTACAGTCTCCTTTCCCTTCCCTTCCCCAGAACAGACACCCTGTGTGAGGTACGTGGGGCTGAAAGAGCTCTTTGAGAACTGCTCGAGAGAACAGCTCTGAGAAAACTTGTGACTGACCCAAGGTCACTCCAGCAGCTGCACATGGAGGAGTGAGGAATCAAACCCAGTTTTCCCAGACTAGAGGCCACATTCTTAACCACTATGCCAAACTGGCATATGTAAAAGCAAGGCAGACCCCTGCCTTTATTCCAGGAAGAAAAACAATACATGGGCTTGTATACTCATCTATGTGAATGATATTATTATCTCATGGGTGCAAGAAAGGGGAAATGATATAATAGCCCACAAGGTCAACCAATTTTTTGAAACTAAGGTCCTGAGGAACATCATACTTTACCTGGGGGTCCAAACTGAGAGGGATGCAGAAGGGGGTTTCTTCCCTAACCAAAACCAAATGATCAGTGAAGTGTTCAAACATTTCAAAATGATGGAAGCAAAGGAAGTAAGAACCCCCATTGCAACAGATTATTTAAAGAATCAGCATGAGAGCAATATACAGTCAAGTAAAGATGAATATCAGAAAGCAACAGGAAACTGCTGTATATTGCCAAAGTGACCAGGCCAGACATTGCAGCAGTAATAGGAATTCTATGTAGAAAAGTTGAACAACCAACTCAGCATGACTGGACAGGTGTGAAGAGGGTTATGTGGTACTTAAAGGGCGGTATGCATGAAAATGGAAAGTATCATTCTATAGACCAGGCTACTTAGATTAGACTCTAAGCTTTCATGACATAATGTATGACTTGTGTGAAAATGGAATACTTCACCTTTAGACTAGACTTTATAGGGTACTATTTGTATGTATAAAATAATATATGTATATGCAGACTATTTGTACACACCTATCCAGTATAATCTTGTAATTGTAAAATGAATAAAACTGATTTTGCGGGGGGGAAGGCGGTATTGACATGAAGTTAAAATTACCATTCAGCTCAGTCCATAAACTCTCCATTTATGTAGACCCAGACTGGGCCAGTGACACAATGGACCACAAGTCTACTACTGGGGGGTGGGATCTGGACAGTGGGGGGGGATCAGCTGGGCCACTAGAAGACAAACAACAGGAACACTCTCATCTCCAGAGGCTGAATATGTGGCTGCAGTACATGCATGTCAAGAAGCAATTCAGTTAGTTCCAAGCGTTTACTGGCATAGGATGAAATATGAATGAGCTAACGCCTCTTAGGGTGCTGGGTGCATAAAGTTAGCTCAGACTGAGAGTATAAATCCACATGCCAACCATATCAACGTGAAACATAATCTGTGGAGAGAGTCATGTACAAAAGGTGTCACTGAAAAGGAGAGGTATTTAAAGGGTTAATTCAGCGGCAAAGTTATCCAGTACACAGAGGGGCTGATGTTACTCAGTAACTAGTTGGGGCCTAAAAGTTTCTTCTTGGACGATATGCTTGACTGGAAATGGATTGAAGATAATACAACGCAAGTCCACTCTTTCCAAGACATACTATGGCACAACAAACCTCAAAAAACACTCTCTTTGATTGCTTCCCCATACTTAAAATCTACTATCAATATATGGTACCGAGTAAAGAGGAATATTATCCCACCCTTTTCATCACTGACAACATTTTTAAACCAAGCTTGGTTTATCCCAGCCAAATCACATGGAGCATTCTCCGACTGGAGGAAAGCAAATTTGATCAGAATTATCGACACCACAAAGAAAGGTCAAATTATGACCAAACAAGAACTAGAAAAGAAATATAAATTTAATATTAATTGGTACGAATATTTACAGTATCGTCATTTTATTGAGTCCACCGAATTCCAAGAATCTATCCAAAGGTCCCTTAACGATTTTGAATCCATTCTGTTTAAACCTTACCAAAAAAAAAACCTAATATCAAAAATCTATAAAATTCTAAACAACAGTCATCACACCACCAATCTGAACTATCAAGAGGCTTGGTCAAAAGACCTTCAGTGCCAAATCTCCGAGGATCAATGGAACGCTATTTGGCGAAGTCAGAACTCTTCCTCAAAATCCTTATACATTATTGAGGCAAACATGAAGGTCCTGTTGAGATGGTATTTAACACCAACCAAACTAGTTCATTTGATACCTACCATGTCTCCACTGTGCTGGAAGCAGTGTGGTGTTAAAGCAACCTACTTCCATAACTGGTGGTCATGCAAATTTATCCAAAGCTTTTGGCACCAAGTAACAGACTGCATTCACAAAATAACAAATTATAATTTACCTTTGTCGCCAGCTATTCTTCTCCTCGGTCTATGGCCCTCTGATGGTCCTCCTGAAAAAGACAAAAAACTAATCAGTATTCTCTCCACAGCTGCTAAAATTCTAATTGCAAAGCATTGGAAAGATACCAAGGTGCCTAGCATAACACAATGGTGGTATAAAGTATGGGACCTATTTATGCTAGACAATTTTTCAATTTATCACTCCAATACTCAAAACGAGAGTGACTTCTCTAACCCTCTAAGTATCTGGTACCCTATCCTAGAGAAAATAGACATTGACACCTTTGATTGGGAAACTATTTCTAAGGCCAAATACAAGTTACTGTTATTCAGATAGTCTATGTTTGATATGCGAGGTTTTATAATTTTTTATGCTTTTATATATTATGTAATTGATGTTAAGTAATTTAAAAAAAAAATTTTTTTAAAAATTGTGTGCAGGTTTTCCACACTGCATCACCCATGAAACTGAGCAATGTGTATTTACATAGCAAAAGTTCATATTTTTGCATGTAATGTTTTGGTTTTCCGTTTCTGATCTCCCACTCTTTTTATGTGTATATAAAGCAATTAAAGATTTTATTAAAAAAAAAAAAAAAGTTTCTTCTTCTAATATCTGTACTGATTGTTACCTTCCTTTTCTGCTTGCGGGATCTGTTGCAGACTAGGAAAGAGTCTATTTGCATTCCTGTTCTACAGGGATGCCAACCTCCAGGTGGGACCTGAGGATCATCCAGAATTGCAGCTCATCTCCAGACTACAGAGATCAGTTCCCCTGGAGAAAGTGGATGCTTTGGAGGGTGGACTCTATGGCATTGTACCCCACTGAGGTCCCTGTCCCCCCCAGAGTCCATCCCCAAATCTCCAGGAGTTTCCCTACCTGGATCTGGGAACCTACCCCCTCATTCCCTGATGACAGCCAGGGGCACTTGGCAACCCTATGTATGGTACAAACTTTAGTGAAGGTTTTACATCTTGAAAGAGTCTTCAGCCTGGACTCCTGCTTATTTGCAAAACTGCAACACCCATCACAATTAACAGTTCCTCACACCTTATAAAACATATCTCACCTGGAACAAATTTCAAGTCCAGGGGTACCTTTGAGACCAACAAAGCTTTATTCAAGGTATGAGCTGAATGTGATTTGGCCGGCCGAATGCCACCCCTATCGGCTTGCATTGCCAAAAGTGGCATTCAGGGGTCATTCAGACAACTTAATGAGATTCTGCCCGATTCGGCTGAATCCGAATCGGGCCAAATCTTTTCTTTTTGCACACCGCTAGTCAGTGCTAAATCTTTCTCTGATGTCACCAAAGCTTTGAAAGTCTCCTCTGTTATGCCCCTGGGAGAGTGTTGCGCTCCTTAGACAACAATCTGCTGGTGGTCCCCAGTCCTGAATATATCTGGCTGTCCTCGACCAGGGCCAGGGCCTTTTCAGTCCTGGCTCCAACCTGGTGGAACTCTCTGCCAAGCACCAGCAGGGCCCTACGGGATTTGATGCAATTCCACAGGGCCTGCAAGGCAGAGATGTTTCGACAGGCTTTGAGGATAGCGACAGTTCCAGCTTGGCTGGCACCCGTCTCTATTCTGTTTTCATCTACCTCACCCTCTTCCCCCTGCCAGCAGTTGGAATTGGGATTGATTATTCGCCATCTGATTGTTGAAATGTTTTATTAATGTCCTAACTGGTTTTATCTTGTCTTTGTTTTATGGCTTTGTATATCGCCCAGAGCCCTGTAATTCATAAATAAATAAATAAATCAGGATGGGAAATAAAGGGTGCCATTTTCTTTTTTGGGCCAGTACTCCTGTGTCTCTGACAACAGCCCAACATACACAAAGCATGCACGTGAAACTGTTCCTGGAACTGAGATAAGTGGTGGGGAAAAGCTGTCCATGCAGTTTGTTTCTGTCTAGCTGCCGATAAAGGCTTGGGAGCATGGCCAGAAGAAACACGGAAAGGTGGCAATGCCAGCTGCTACTGAAAGAGAAAGTTCCCTCACACTGCAGTCCTAAACAGAGTCACACCTCTCTAAACCCACTGACTTAAATGTGCTTAGAAAGGTGCAACTCTGCTTAGGGTGGCACTGTAAAATACGTTGCCTACCCTGCCATCTTAGGCATGTATACCCAGAAATCAGCCTCACTGTGTTCAATAGGATTTACTCTCTGTTATGCATACTTTAGCCCTAATCTGTTGGGATGTCTTGCATCTAAGGAACAATCTGCCCTTTACTCGACAGCAAGCATTCTAGAGGTCCATATAAATTAAGTGGGTACAGAAAAAAAGGAATTCACCAATGTGTATACATGCAACAGGAAGCCAACCCAGATCTTTAGCACACATGTGAGGTACACAGTGGAAAACACACATGTGTCAATTCCATGTGCTGTACTGCACAGGTACATCTTGGAAAACATGGGACTGATGGTCATGGGGTCATGTAGCTGCAACCATACATGGGGGGGTGGGATATAGGGGCTGCCAAGATGCCTGGAGAAAATTTCCTGTCCCTTTAAATAAAGGCTTAATGTGTAGCAATGGCCAGCTGAAGCCTTTCATGGCATGAAGGTAAGGAACATCACCTGGTAAATAATATCCCTTAAGCCTCTATTAAAAGGAAGAGAGCATTTTTTTCTCCAGGCCAGTTGGCAACCCTATGCTACATGCTACTGCTGAACAGGGCACACATCAGTGGGCCAAGGTTAACCCAAGGCCCTGCCTCCTCTTATTCCCAGTCATTCAGAATATTTTATCTGTCTCCCTAAAAGCCACTTTGAGGAGAGCAGCTGTGTTGGTCTGCAAAAAGAAGAGCAAGACTTGAGTCCAGTCACACTGACAGACCAACAAAATTTTCGGGGTATCAGCTTTTGAGATAGTATCCGAAGGAAACTTTGACTGCTGAAAGCTTAAATCCCCAAAATCGTGTTGATCTCTGAGATGCTATTACACTCAATTGTAGCTCTACCTAAAAGCCAGCCCCAGTATTCCACTAATCTCTCCCAACATTGGCATGGCCCAGAAGACTCTACAGTGAGGAAGAGATGGGAGTCAGCATGTGATGCTGCATCCAACTCCTACCTCTAAGCCATCTTGGGCAAGCCATAGTTCTGGCACAGTGGTTCTTGAAAAAGAAAAGCTCTGAGAGAACTGGGACTGACCCAAGTCACCCAGCTGGCTGCATATGGAGAAGTGGGGAATCAAACCCAGTTCTCCACATTAGAGTCTGCCACTCTTAAACATCACACCAAACTGGCTCCAGATAGGATCAGGGCTATGCAGGCTATGCAGTACAAATGGGATATAAACCTCACAGAGTGCGGGACCAAACCTGTAAGGGCCATCTACCATTACCCTTTGGTCTAAAATTGACAAGTACCTAGTTCTACTCAATGGCAGGATTTCCATTAGGGAAGCTTGCTTATTTTTCCCCTCAAGGAAGCTGAGATTATTCTGGAAACTGAAATCCCAAATGATTATCTGTGCCCATCCCTAATATACATTCCCCTGGCTGCAACAGAGATGGAAATGAGTGCATTTCAAATGTAAGGAATATCTTGTACATATTGAGGCTGTTGGCAATGCTTCATTTATAGGAGTCACCAGCAAGGCCTGTGAGACCTCGCTGCTGGCCGGGGGACAGAGAGAGTGAACCCCTAATAATGCCCATCCAACACTCTCACAGTTACAGATTTTATAGGGAAAATCAGGAGAAGTGAAGTAGCATCTTTCAAGGGCCTTGGGCTGGCTCTGAGGAGCTCCAAGACTTTGAAGAACACAGTTTGAGAACCTCCAGTATAACCAGTACTGTCTGCAGCAATCTGAGACCTCTTTGTCCAGATTGGGGGGGGGTGTGCTAGCAAGAGTTCACAAGAGCAACATTAACCTTTTAAGAAGACTTACATGAAGGATATTAGACTACTGCAACACTCTCTACATGGGGCTGCCCTTGTCCCAGATCCGGAGGCTGCAGCTAGTGCAGAATGCCGCAGCCCAGCTGCTGATGGGTCTCTCTATACGGGACCACATCCAGCCTGTATTGAGGACACTGCACTGGCTGCCTATAGCATACCGGATATGGTTCAAGGTGCTGGTTTTAACCTTTAAAGCCCTATATGGTCAGGGACCTGCCTACTTGAGGGACTGCCTTTCCCCACATGTGCCCCAGAGAGCACTGAGGTCAGGGTCGCAACACCGCTTGACCCTCCTTAGTCTGAAAGAAGCCAGGCTGAGTATCACCAGAGCCAGGGCTTTCTCAGTGGCGGCCCCATACTGGTGGAACGAGCTCCCGAAGGACATCAGGGCCCTGCAGGATCTTTTACAGTTCCACAGGGCCTGTAAAACGGAGCTCTTCCACCAGGCTTTCGACTAGGGGCCGCCACTGACGAATGTGCCCTGGAACATCTTCCGGCCTGAAATCTAGAACACCTTCTGGCCGAGACCCTGCTGGATGCTACTCCTATCATTGGGTGTGATTTGGATTATCACCATCATCTGTCGGTTTCTACTTGTAAACTGTTGTTGTCTTAACTTGGTATTGTTTTTTTTACTTGTTTTAACTCTGTATTGTTTAAGCTATTTTAACCCCGTGAGCCGCCTTGAGCCAGCGTGTCCGGCAAGGCAGGATACAAATAGAAATAATAAATAAATAATATATAAATTGGGGGGGGGGATATTGGACGCAATACTTTTAAATGGGACCAAGATTACCCAGGCCTGCCTCAGCTGTATTTTCCGAGACTAACTGAGCAATAGGCCTGCAGCCAAACAATCAGAGGCTGCCACAGCTCTGTATGCCTTGTTTACAGCATCCCAATTACTCTAGGGTGCGATATGCAGTAAAATCACTTCTGTTTTTGAGCATGCAGAACATTAGCCTCATTAATGAGCTGCTAATTTGGTGAGAGCCAGTTTGGTGTAGTGGTTAAGTGTGTGGACTCTAATATGGGAGAACCGGGTTTGATTCCCCCACTCCTCCACTAGCAGCTGCTGGATGACCTCGGGCAAGCTGCACTTCTGTCAGAACTGTTCTCTCAAGGACAGTTCTCTCCGAGCTCTCCCAGCCCCCACCTACCTCACAGGGTGTCTGCTGTGGGGAGGGGGAGGGGGAGGAGTTTGTAAGCTGCTCTGTGACTCCGAGTGAAGGGCGGGGTATAAATCCAATCTCTTCTCTTCTAATTGGCAGTTGCAGGCCTCCCCAATGTGCAGTGTCCTTCTTAAGGTTCAACATCTTTTCTGGCTGCTTGGGCTGAGAAGCACTACTGATTGTTTCACTCACTAAGCACTGAACTATAATATTATTTATTTTTATTCCAGTCTTCCTCAAGGATTTCAGGGTACTAGACAGTATCTGCAATTTGACTTCACAGACTCATGAAGCTGCCTTACACCAAATCAGATCCTTGGTCCATCTCATGGTCTGTGTCGTCTCCTCAGACTGGCAGCAGCTCTCCAGTTCTTAGCTAGAAACCAGGGCTATTTTGGGGCAGGAACGCACAGGAATGGAGTTCCGGCTGGCTCATGAGTTGGCCACGCCCAGCAGGAACTCATTAGCATAATAGGCCACACCCAACAGCAGAAACTCATTAGGATTGGCTACATTAGGGGTGTGTGGCCTAACAAGCAAAGGAGTTCCTGCTACAAAAAAAATCCCTGGGTTTTTACAACAAGCTAAACAGAATAAGAAGCAAAAGGTGGGTGTGGCTGGATGACCACACTTCTGGTAACATGGGGGTGTGGCCCAACATGCTAATGAGCTGCGCTGTCAGGGGTGTGCCTAATATGCTAATGAGTTTCAGTATTTGGATGGGAGACCACCAACATAGTCCAGGGTCGTGACGCAGAGCCAGGCAATGTCAAACCATCTCCGATAGCCTCTTGCCTTGAAAACCCCATGAGGGTCACCATAAGTCAGCTGTGACCTGGTGGCAAAAAAAGAAAAGAAAGAAATTGCAAAACAAAAGCACAATGCTGCATGAAGTTTCAGCCGCTATGTGGTTTCCAGTGAACACTGCGGTCAAGCAGACTTTACCTGTTGAACTTTTGTGTGTGTGCTAAAGGCAGAGGATCCGGCCTAGCAAGAAGCCTGCAGCCCTGCGCTAGAAAGAACATTTCAGCAGATGGTGCCGAGAAACCCACTCTTTTCAGGTTCTCCGTGCTGCACATTCCAATCTCTTTGTCTGAGCAGGCTGACTGCAGGTCAAAGAAGAAGGACAGGGCTCAGGTACTTTAAAGAGGGGATTGCAGCAGGTACAGCCGGGCTTTCAAGCAGGATGGAAAACTACACCTGCCCCAGTTCTCTCTACAGCACAGCACAGTCTTAGAGGAAAGGGATTCCTGTTCTCCTTGGCAAATAAATCCATCGATTTATGTTAAATCCTGGAGAAAAGTTAGAGCCATGGGCTATTTAGTGCCCCCTCCCTTGTTTTACATACCTTTATGTAAAGCATTTATCAGCCACCTTTCTGCTTGATGTGAATTCAAGGTGGCTCATAATGATATGGGATTCCATTCTCACAAAGGTTAGGCAGCCTCTGCTTCTCCAAACTGGTTTGCCAACTTCTGCATTCTTTCCTCACATTCACTATAAAATTTCTCCCAGAGCCACCAGCAGGGGACAGTGGGTAGGGTTGCCAGATCCAGGCTGAGAAGCTCCTGGAGATTTGTGGATGGAGCCCGGAGAGGACAGGGACCTCACCGCAGAATTCACCCTCCAAAGCATCCTTTTTCTCCAGGGGATCTCTGTAGTCTGGAGATGAACTGTAATTCCAGGGGATCCCTCTGTCCCTCCTGGAGGATGGCACTCCTGTCCTTACTCTTCTTTATTCCAGTATCAGTCTTCTGGAAGAAGACCAAGATGAGTAGCCGTGTTAGTCTGCCTGTAGTAGCAGAAAAGATCTGAAGTCCAGTAGCACCTTAAAGGCTAACAAAATTTGTGGCTGGAATTGAGCTTTCATGAGTCATCACTGCTCACAGAGGTGACTCATGAAAGCTCCTCCCCTGCCACCAATTTTATTAGTCTTTAAGGTGCTACTGGACTCTTGCTCTTTCCTACTGGATTGGGAAGAAGACTGCTGTTTGGTTTTGCTGCCATCGATGGACACAACTATTCCACTGAATGAACACTTATCACCTGTGGATGGGGACTTCTCCTCTCCCTTTCCAGGCATTTGTTACATAAAAGGGCTTCTTATGACATGCCAGTAGTCTTCAGACTTGTGAATAATTTTTAATTTCAACCAGCCACACAGAACCTACTTTCCATGCTCATTTTACGTGTCACTTTTTTCTCTTGGCCTGTTATGAACACTTTAATAGCTGCTTGAGAAATCAATGGGTGACACTTTTCCAGGCACTGGGAAGGCATTGCCACCAGGTAGTGATCAGCCTGCAGCTAGAGGCACAGGGGAAGGGGTGAGCTGAAAAGTTAGCCAACTGAAAATCTGCCAACTTATTTAGTTCTGCAGTGTATATTTGTGGCTTTCGGGGTTTTTTTAATCACAGTGTTCCACGTACCTGTTTCACAAGAAGGAAACCAATTATCTAGAATCTTCTCTTACGCATAGAAAAGACCAGGTAGCCATGACTCCAGTATCTGCTAGTGTTGTGCAGGTATGCGCTACTAATAGTATATGACATTATGAAAAAAGGGAAAGACCAAAGGAAATACAATATGAGCTCTATTTCTGTCCACTTCTGACAATCTGAAGGGCATCAGACAATGTTCTACTATCATAATCACTGTGCAATAGATGGTTTGTTAAAAATTGTTTTGGCTCTTACTATATGGTGGCATGGATTCCTACAGCCTGCAGAATATTCTGCTGTGTTTAGAAGAGGAGATTGAATTTATACCCTGCCTTTCACTCAAAGACTCAGAGCGGTTTACAATCTCCTTCCCTTCCTCTCCCCACAGCAGACACCCTGTGAGGTAGGTGGGGCTGAGAGAGCTCTCAGAGAACTGCTCGAAAGAACAGCTCCTCAAGATCTGTGGCTGACCCGAGGTCACTCCAGCAGCTGCATGTTGAGGAGTGGGGAATCAAACCTGGTTCTCCCAGATTAGTCTGCACACTTAACCACTACACCAAACTGGCTCTCTATATAGCCTCAGCCATTCTCTTTACAGACAGCTAGGCAAAACCTATCATTGTGTCGGCTCATTCAGCGTTCTGCTCACCACCTTCTCTTTAGATTCATGCCAGATAAAACCAAACATACATTCAGACAGATGTCTGAATTGAGTCCCGTCTCAGTCGGAGGACCAAACTTGATGCCACTTGCTTTTTGAGTACCAAATCGCTCCATTGATGGCACTGTTGAAACCAGAAAAGCTGTTTCCAGAGGAGCAATGGGGATCAGATGAGAAGTAGGACGTGGCCTCCTGAACTTGTTCCGGTTTCCCTTTCTGCCCTCCAACAGGGCCATTCTCAGCACAGATATACCCATTAAAGTTCAGCTGACTTCACAAGGGCGTAAATCTGCTTAGGACTGCACTGTGTGTCATATGCACACAGTGACTTCAGGAAAGGGGAATATGAATCAGAAAAGTGGTGGAGAAAAAAAGGGGTAACTAATCTAGATACCCAGCTACCCCTTTTGTAGAGTTGACAACTGGTCTGAAGAATTTAATAGAGGCTTTATTGGGATGTTATGTACCAGATGTGTTATCACTGTCTATGTCACACATTCTCTTAAGGGGACAGGATGATTTCTGCCAGACCTGCTGACAACCCAACCCAGTAATGTTTTCTCCTTGAGGGATCAAAAAGGACTTTCATAAGAGCAAGTATGTGCTTTGAGCTCCATTTGGGGAAATGTCTGGGGGACAATTTGGAATGAAGCAATGGGGGTGATGGAATTAAGCATTACTTCTCTGCTTCAACCCCCCCCCGAACTACTTTGCTTTTTTTAAAAATAAAAAGCATCAGGGCTCTGTTAAGACCAATTTACCAGAGGCACAGTTAGCCCCTTAGCAACTCACTGGGTAACCCAAACAGAACGACTCTTCCTGGATTCTTTGCTAAGAGAGATACTGCCAAGCTGGTCTAACCAGCTGGGCCTTGCTCAATCCTGCCAGTAGGAAAAGGTACCTACTACGCCTGTTCAAGGTCACAAGCCTGGTGGCAAAGGAGGTTACTCCGATTCCAAAGACATTTCTGCAATAACTGTACCTGGTGATGAAGGAAATCGTTCATCAATCAGATTAATGCTGATGAAAATGGCAGTACGTACCTGTTCACAAAGCTGTTGATACAATCTTTCTGAGGAATGTTCCAAGTACCAGCCTTCAGAAAAGACCTGTTCCAACGTCTATATTTGGACAGAAGGTGCCAGATTTCTAAAGCTACCTTCTCTCCTTCTCTGCTTGAAAAACGATTTCCAACTTTGTTCCGACTGCTAGAGAAGCAGTTGCCCCCAGTGGCGTCCTAAGTCATGTAGTTTCAACAGATCAATATTAACACTAATAATAACAGCAATAATAAAGCATTTGTGTGGGGAGCCCTACAGTCTACATAATGGAATGCAGAGCAGGGCATTCATTCCTAGCAGGCGCAGCTCTTCTGGTAGCCCATCAGGTAAGGGCTACAGCTCTGTGAAGAGGGCTGTCAACCTCCAAGTGGCACCTGGAGATCTCCTGCTATTGCAGTTGATCTCCAGACCATCAAAGATAAGTTCCCCCAGAGAGTAGGGTAGACTGTATGGCATTGTATCATACTGAGGTCCATAACCTCCCTAAGCCCCACACTCCCCAGGCTCCACCCCCCCAAAATCTCCAGGTATTTCCCAACCCAGAGCTGGCAATCTTATGTTTGAATCAGTTCAATCCACCAACAGTTCAGTGTTGTCTCTCTGCAGATTCTTGAAAATAACCCCACAGGTTGGGTTGCCAGCTACAGGTCTGGAAATAGCTGGAGATTTGGGGGGTGGAGCCTGAGGAACGGTGGTTTTGGGGACAGGAGGGACTTCAGTGGAGTATAATGCCATAACCTTCCAAAGCAGACATTTTCTCTGTCGCCTAGAAATCAGTCGTAATCCCAGGAGATCTCCAGTCACTACCTGGAGGTTGGCAACCTTTCCCACAGGGCTCAGAAATGAACCCCAGAAGGAAGAACTCTTGCCTGGGAACTGTTCTGAAACTCTTTTTAAGATGCTCTTGTTCTTTTTATGTCCTGGCTGAGTTTTTAATGGTTTTTATAATGTTTTATTTTTGTAATCAACCTTGAGCAGGCTCTCTGAAGAAGTGGCACAGAAGTTTTCTAAATAAATAACGGGTTGCCAGTTTAGAGCGGCACGAACTTCTGTTGACCGGAGCCCACGTCTTCAGATACAGACAAGTTTTATCTGGAGGGTGACAGATTCTCTCTTCATTGTGATACCCATCTGTTTTCTAGAGCACTAAATGCGTACTGAGCATTTTACGGTAAATACAAACTCACAACAGCCTCTGCTGTCTGCTGACTGACAGGCTGAACATCTGATAAAACTGAGATAAAAAAGAATGGACAAAGGGATGGATAGGAGGACTGTGTCAATGCTCTGCGAAAGAGGGTCACATTAGAAAGAAGTCAGAAGTGAAGGGTATTTGGAATGGTACGAAAAATTAATTCTGATCAAGGGAGCTAGGTTTTTAAAATAAGGCAAGGAACGAGAGCTCTGTTACCAGACAGAAATGAGAGACAGAATAACAGTTTAACAAGCAAGTTAACAATGGAAAAGCAAAAGGTATGAGGACTATATAGAGAAATCAAGGCACAGGAGGAAGTGGCATAAGAGAATGTACAGACTTGTAAGAAAGAGCCCTGCAGAATCAGACCAGTGCTCCAACTAGTCCAACATCCTGTTTGACAAGCGTGGCCAAACCGTTTGACTCAGAGAGTCAACAAACAGGGCACAGAGGCCAAGTGATGCTGCCTCTTGGCACTGGGATCCAGAGGTTTGCTGCCTCTGCCTACAGAGGTTCCTTTTAGTCACCATGGCTGGTAGTCCCTGGTGGACTTTTCCTCCAAAAATCTGGCTAGTCCCCTTCAAAGTCCACCTATGCTTGTAGCCATTGCTACACTCACTGGCAGCAAATCCCACAATTTTAATTACTCATTGAGTAAAGAAGTATTCCCTTTTCTAAATTTCTTCCTAAAAGGAAGCTTAGACTTGCCATGAGAGAATAGTGGAAGCCAGCGAACACAGCAATAAAGGGTGTGTGTGAGAGACAGAGGAAGAGAGAAAGAGACGGTCAAAGCGATGAGCAAGAGAAGTTACTCATGCTGTAAAGTTAAGAACTGGAACCACAGGGAAAATATGAGAAGCCAGAAGAGAAGTAACATACGCTAGTAGGAAACAGGATGAGTGTGTGAAACAGAGATGAGGTACTGATAAAAAGAAAAGGCTGAATCCTGGCAACATCATTAAAGAGGGACACCATAGCACTTCACGAAACGGCTTATTGGGAAGGGAAAGGAAGGGAAGGATCAAAAGTCAACACCTAAAGCAAGTACGGAAAACTAAAGTTATTAAAAGAAAGGGGGCAAGATGAAGGTTTAGGAGGAAAAACCAGAGAAGCTGTTTTCTGTGCATTTTCCCTTCCTTAGAAACTGTCCTTGCAAACTTATGTAAAGTGCTGGAAGCATCACGAAGTAAGGAAAAGTGGAAATCAGAGAACTCTGTAGTAGGGCTGTCTGTCTGTATTACAGATACAAGCACAGCAACTAGGTTTGCTGACTCAGCTGGGGGGGGACAGCTTGGGGTGCCCTATTTTTGGCCCTCCAGAGAAACTGTTGGGCCCCTGTATGAGACAGGATGCTGGACTAGATGGACCACCGGTCTGATCCAGCAAGACTTTTCTTATGTTCTTATGACATAGAAGCAGAAGCCAGATTTGGCTCTCTTGCTCCAATGGTGTCCCCTTTACCTTCTTTTCATGCCTGTCCAAGGCTTCCCCTGGGGAAAGTTAGACAGCTATCATTGGACACAATATTTCAAAGCAAATCCTATGTAACACGTACAGCTCCTCCCACCCACCCAGATAATTAGCATTTGACTAGTGCTTCCTATCAGCCTCAACAAATTAGCTGCAAGGATGGAAACAAGTCAGCTTCTGTTCATCAGGAATGAGTTGCTGTACTGACTTCCCAGATGTGACGGATCTCTAGCCAGCTGTTATGTTACATTTCTTACAAAACCCCCACAATATTTTAAGCATTGTTGTTCACCTTGCTAACAGCTTTACCTTAATGCCCATTAGATCTTTTCTGTTGAGGGCCACACCTAAAATCTCCAAACCAGCTGAAGAATTTCTTTTCCAAGAGCACTTGCCAGATGTATGCTATGGTAACTGGAACACATTTTGATTTTAAAAAAAATGAAATAGCCCCTTAAATTTGCCACTGAAGATCCTACCGTAAATCAAGTATACACAAATATAAGGCCTGCCTACAGCAGCATCCTTCCAAAACCCTTCTTGCTAGCAGATTATTTAACAGCACTAGAAGTCCCTAAATACTGAAGAATATTTACTCTGGTATGCTTCAACGCCCTTACCTCCAAGCCTTTTTGGAAGACAGATACTTCTGTATTCCTCATACACAACAGGTGTGTCCCTGCCAAATGGGAAAGGTTGAGACTGTAGAGCATGTATTATTGCACTGCTCCTACTGTAGTGACATTCGCTCACAATATATCACACCAGTATTTAGTAAGCTTTTCAGGAAGATCAGAGCAGTTCTACATCTCTCTGCTTCTCTCCGATCTTGCTTCAGAAATAACTCATAACAAATGTCACAAAATGTTGTATTTTGGTGTAGTGGTTAGGAGCAGCGGACTGTAATATGGAAAACCAGGTTAGATTCCTCACTCCTCCACCTGAAGCCGGCTGGGTGACCCTGGGTCAGTCACAGTTCTCTCAGAGCTCTCGTAGCCCCACCTGCCTCACAAGGTGTCTGTTGTGGGGAGAGGAAGGGTAGTGAAGAGTGGGGTAGAAAACCAACTCCTCCTCCTCCTCCTCTTTTTCTTCTATACATAAGCAGATGATTAAGTCCTTAAATGAGGCTGGACTATAATGAAACCTTTAAATTTATTTGCTGATCCTAGGGTGTGATCACACGCAGAATTAGCCACGCCATAGGCGCAAATGCTGGGTGGATTTAGGGGCGCGATCACACGAGAACATCTGCCAAGCATTCCACACTTGTTGGCAACCCATTTTGCTCCACTGCAGAAGCGGAGTAAAAAAACACTAGGGAAAGTCCGGTAGCAAATGGGTTTGCTACGGGCCAGGAATGGACTTTCCCTGTGTGATCGTGCCAGCGCGTTCTCATGGCATTGGGGTGGTCTGATCAGACCATCCCGACTCCATGCCGTTGATTTTTCCCCGTTTCAGTATGTGCATCATCGCACACTGCATAGGGAGCACTCAGTGCATCGATCCCCCGTTGAAGTGCACCGGAAGCATGCGGCGAAACAACAACAACACCGATTCTCCCACGGTTTGCGTCTGACCACACAGTGGCGGGCTGCCCCCGCAGCTCCCAGGGACTATGTGATGGCGCAACTGTGGGTCAAATTACTCCGGAGCAAATAGCCTCGCTTCCCTCCTGCGTTAACTCGTGTGTGTGACCGCCACCTCAGTATTGTATGTGGCAAGGTTTTAAGCTGATTTTTATATCTAAACAAACTGAACTGAAAAACAAATATACCAGCTCACACTGCTAGTGAATAACGTCTTGCTCAGTCATAGCCTCCGTGAAAGGAAACCACACTTACATCACAGCTCCTCTGTTCATTTGTGATGAGTACAGGCAGGATTTGTAGGGCTCACACTGCCTCTTCTTCCTGCTCTCACGTGGCTTTTGAAAGGCTTCAAATTCCAGTTTGCCATGACATTCCTACGCAGTCACTTGGGCACGCTGGAAATTGCTTCCTCTCCTCAAACCAGGATTCTAAACCAGATTTATTTGATTCATGTTATTTGTTACAACACACTAGCTGCTCTCCCCTGGAATTACAACTGATCTGTTCCCTTGGAGGAAACGGCAGCTCTGGAGGATGCACTCTATGGTATTATACTTTGCTGAGGTCCTCCTCTCCTCCCCTGCCCCTCCGCCAGGCTCTATCCCCAAATCTCCTGGTATTTCCCAACCCAGATTTTGGCAGCCCTACATGGGATGCAGTTTAGAAATGATTGGTCTAGAGAGTAAACGTGTCTCAGAATACCACTGGGAGCCACTAGATCCGGCTAGAGGAAAATTGGCAAAAAAGTGGGATACTTTTTGAGAAACTCCCCCTTTTTTAAAAAATAGGGATGCCCCTTTGGCCCTCCTTTCAACAAAATTCCCCTCCATTGACAAAGTACTGCTGGATCCCAAAGCTTCCTCCCTCCCTCCTCTGTTGACGGAGACCACAGTATTAAAAAGCAAAAAGAGGAAGGTGTAGGAGGGAGAGAAGAACATCTGTGGCAATGTTGTAACCAGTTCCGTCTGACACCATCCAGGGAAAAGAGGAAGGTAAAAAGAGAGAAGGCAGAGGAAAGAGGAAGGGTTGTAACAAAATAGGACTGCCAACTCCAGGTTGGGAAATTTTAGGAGATTGGTGGGTGGAGACTGGGATTGGCAGGGTTTGAGGAGGGGAGGAAACACAAAGCCTGTTGGGGCAGCTTGAGCAGGCAAAGAAGAGAGCGAATGTCTGTCAAGACATCCACCAACAACCACTTGATAAAGGCAATGGGTCGTGGCTGTTCCACTCGTCTTGAGAAATGCAGCCCTGCCGACTCTACACTGTTAAAACTTTGACTTAACATAGATGACAGTGTGCTGATCTTTTTCAAAAGAAGCAGCAGGAGAAACAATCTTTTAAATACGTCTCTATAGTATAGTGCAATCAATGGGCTTAGATGATGGTAACTCTGCATAGGGTTGATTCAGGTGGACAGCTGTTTTGGTCTGAAGCATTAGGGCAAAGTTGGAGTCCAGTGGCACCGTTAAGACCAACAAGTTTAATTCGGGGCATCAGCTTCCATGTGCACGCATACCCAGAATTAAACTTATTGGTCTTAAAGGTGCCAGTGGATTCCAACTTGGTTTTGCATAGGATTGTGATCTTTGAGAAGTAGAAACTGGTTTAACAGGGGTTGTCTCCTACCCAGAAACTCTGGGAATTGTAGTTCTGTGAGGCAGAAGAGTCCCAAAGGATCTCTAACTGAGGAAGAAGAATGGCCATTGAGACGCAACTGGTGACTCCACCATGGGACGTTCAAAGCAAGAGAGGAGTGGAAGTGGTTTACCATTGCCTTCCGACACACAGCAACTCTGCTCTTCCTTGGTGGCCTCCCATCCAAGTACTGACCATAGATGACCCTGCTTAGCTCCCACACTCTGGCAAACTCGGGCTAAGCTGAGCTGCTTCTGTAACCGAAGTCACTGCAAAAGGCCACAGGCACGTGCCTCCACAGTCCCTGCTGATGTCCCTTGTCTAAAACTCAGCTAGTTTCAGGATATCCCCTTTGAAGTTAGAAAGGGGAGGAAACTCTACAAGGAGCTTACTCTCTCTCTACAGAAGAAGGGGGTCCCGTACAGATGGCTGTTTCCTGAAGGACTGAGTTTTAAATATGGAGATAGAAAATATAATATTGACTCTGTTCCTAAAGCTAAAAAATTTATGGAGCAACATTTGAATCCAAAGCAGCACAACAAAGATAAGAAACCAAGAAAAGATGAGGAGGAAGAAGAGGAATCCTACTCACAGGATTCAGAAAGCAGTAGCCCAATACTCCTTAGTTCTTCAGGCACATCGGAATCAGAGAAAGGAGCAGCCGCTCCCAAACCCCAAGGAAAGAAGAAATACAAGAAGAGATCCTAAGACCAAGATAATCGTGGAAGATGCAGTTTTTTGGTTAATTAATCGGTTTTTACAGCTTTTTTACTTTTATAATTCTTTGTTAACTTTAGTATAAGCAATAAGGCTCTGTAACATCAGGTGACAAATGATACAAATGTAACCAGATCGTGTCACCTTGTTAGTCTTTCCCTTCCCCATGTCCAGTAGGGTTTTTTTTAGAAGTAGGGTTTAGTTTCCTTCCCCCATCCTGGTAGAGTTTTTTGTATTAGTTTTCCTTACCCATATCCCATAAACTTTTAGAGGTAGAGATTAGTAACCTTTCCCCATATCCCGTAGTAAAGTAAAATCAATAAAATCCCCTTCGGGGGCAATAATAATTAAAAAAACCCTCAGCTAGTTTCCTGCTTTTAACTCCCAGTGCAAAACATCTTGGACAGCAATCCTTGCCAGGGATGTGTTTCCTGGTACCCTCTTGCATCCTGAGTTTTGGGGTAAAAAAGGCTACTTGGGGAGGGCGGAGTCTCAGGGAACATCTTCACAGCTGCCAAACATTTCTCTCCTTTTCCTATTCCACAGGTAGGAAGTTCAGAGGTGACCAGAGATGCAGGAAAGGGCTCTTGGCTTGAAGCTTGCAGCCTTCAGCCTACGGCTGCCAACCCATTGAATGAGGACCCATTCAGGATGTATGTTTGGTTCTCGTGCTTTATATGATTTGGTTTGTTTGGAAAGTCTCTGTAAGCCACCTTGGGTCTCGCTGGGGCAGAAGCAACTTAGAAGCACCTTAATTAATAAATTAAATCCAAATTGCAAATGGAATCAGAAAAGGGAGTTTGGGGTCATTCCTTACCAGATGGCTGAGTAGCAAAGAACCAATCCTGCCCCACTACGGCAGCCATTTTGTGACTGATCACAGACTCCTCCCCACAACTTTCTACCTTTTCTCAAAATTCCAAAACTGCCTTCACACTCAACAAGGTTGAGGACCCCGACGTAGGGTTTTCACTACAGAGATGCCAGTGGGAGTCTGCACATATAGAGAACCATGGCCAGCAACAGCGTTACCTTTTTGCCAAAACTTCAGGCTGTGTCTCACTCTAGTATTTTTCTTTGTCTCTAGCAAACCATACTAGACAATCTCACCCAACTATCATTCTCAGGAATCTCTGGGGGAAGCCAGGAGAACGAAGGTGGAATAAAACCAACAGGAGTGCCCAGTATGTCACCACCAGTTCTCATAGCTTCCCTTAATACTTGTCTGTAAGCAAGGAACAAAAAGAGGCCAAGCTAGGAATTTCCTTCTTTCCTCTGGCTAATGTTAGTGTGATGGTTCCCGCGTGCAGCATCTTTTTTTGGGGGGATAAGAAACTTTCCCAGCACATTACTGTGTACAGAACTATTATTGGGTTCGGACAGAGTAGAAAAAAGTTTCTTGTTTCCAAGTTTATACAGTCGACTAAGAAGAAAAGAACAAGAAGAGGTCTGGCCAGATTCTAAATGTATTACTCAAAAATAAGTCCTACTAAGTTTTTGTAAGTATGCTAGTAGCTCACACCTACCACATTTACTCAGAAGTAAACCCCATGTATATACTGTAATCCCACCTTTCTACCACGGAGTTCAAGAGGACATTCAAGAGGCTGATCCAGGGCCAGGTCTCTGGCCAAGCAGCCCCTCCTCCCCGCAACTGCTTGAGGCAACACAAGAAGGAGATTGGCATCTCCTCCTGGGCCTGTGCCACCACCAGCTGGGTCTAAGCTTGGCACATGAGCACCATGTTGGGGAACCCTACTCTAGGCAGCAGCAAGGATGCCTAGAGGGGGCATAAAATTCCAGAGGTTAGGGTGGGGCACAGAGCCATGCAACTTGATTTCAAAGGAAGTTGGGAGAATGTTGTGTGAGGGGATAGAGGCAGAAGTGAGAGGAACACGAACTCTAGAGCTCTTTCCCCCATTTTTCATATATCCCAGAGCCCGGCCCTTAACTCAGCTGTGCCCCAGGCGGCAGGGAGCCAAGAAACCCCAGAATGCTGGAAGGTAATATTTATTACTGCTATTTAGCTCAGAGCTGTGCCCACACTGTTCACCCTTCCTCCATTTGATCCTTTTGAACGAAGGATGGGTTAGGAGAGAACTATTGGCTCAAGGTCCCCCCTCCCAGTGCGCTTCTTGGCTAAAGGGACACTTGAAGCCGGCTCTGCCAGAGACCCCTAAGGCCGCACTACCCCATGTAAAGGTCTCCGTCCGCAGAGGGGCAGCGCCGATTCCAGAGGTGCCAAGCGAGAGGGAGGCCCTCAAAGAGGGGTGGTCGCGTCGATGCCAAGGAGGCGCCTCTCCTTCGAATTCATTTTAGTTCAACAGGGCTTAGGTTCTCTTCCGTTCGAGGCGAAAAAGGAGCCCGGGTCCGGACGCGCTTTCTTGGAAAGAAGTCCCCCGGAAGGAACTCCGACTCCTCCTCGTAGAAGTTGCCGGGCCAGGGAAGGGACCTCAGCGGGGCGGAGGAAGGGAGCGGCCTCCAGGTCTGGGTGGGGCTTGGCGGGGTGGGGGGGAGGCAGGCACCGGAGCGAGCAAAAGGCGAGGCCGGCTGGGCAGGGCTTGGCACAGGAAGGCCGGCGAGCTGCGCACTCGGCGACATCCAGGAGGACGCCTCGGCCAAGTTTGCTGCTCCCTTCGCCGCGCTCAGCCTCCGCCTCCTCGCCCAGCTCGCCGCCACCATGCCGGTGAAGGGCGGCACCAAGTGCATCAAGTACCTGCTCTTCGGCTTCAACTTCGTCTTCTGGGTAAGGCCCGGCCTGGCCCCCAAGCGGGACTTCTTCGCTCTCGGGTGTCGTCGTCCCCCACCGCGGCTGAGGGGCGGCATAACGCGGCGGGCGCGGGGCAGAGCGCTCCGGGGCGCGTGCAGAGCGCGGGGTCGCTTCGGAGAGCTGCGGAGGAGGCGCAGCCTGGGCCGAGACGACCGCGGCAGGGGAGGCGACTGGCGGGGCCCTGGCCGGAGGTGACTCGGGGAAGAAGCGAGGCCGGCCGCCACTTGCTGGAGCCGCCTCGGAGCTCCTGCGCCCCCGTGCCGTCCCGTCCACCCCAACTAGGCTAAAGTCGGTCGGGCTGGAACTTCTGGGGCGCAGAGCCGACTGGGAGCGCGGGACTCGACTCTCTTTTCGCGCCCCCTTCCCCGGCAAGGCGCTCCCCTCCCGCCCAGGGCCTGGGTCCGCTTTACCCGCTCTCAGCCCCGGCTGCTTGCGCTCGCCGCTCGGGGCTAGCCACAGCTCCGAACCCGCCCCGGTGAAAGCAGTCCCGTGCGGAGTGCAGCACGTTTCTCACTGCTGAAGCACCGGCGGGAGTGGGATTTTGGATCCCAGGAGAAACTTGCCCAGGTGTTGGTCGCAGGGTGGAGCTGGAGGTGCCTGAGTGTACCTCGCAGAGCCCACGTTTTCTTGGCACGAGTGTCCAGGGGAGGGAGGCTTGGCTGTACTCTCTAGTGGAATGCGCAAAGGTTGCGTAGGTGGGTGTTGGAATAGCAGGGTGTTGGCTGAGCGGCCTGGCCCCCCCCCCCGCTCTTTTTGCAAGGTGGTTACTGCCTCCCTTGCAGAGGCACCACCCCCCCCCCCCCCGCTGACGGTGTTTGGAGCGGAACACAACCGGCACAGTTCAGGCCCCGGACTCTTTTCTCACTTTGACAGCCTCAAAAGACCACAGGCTGCATGCTCTGTTGCTTGTTTCTTGTAAAAGCAGCGTGCGCAGGATAGACTTCACACGTGACACCCCACTTGGACCCACTGTTAGGCAAATCAGGGCATTTTTAGGTTTGTGCGTGTGGTTTCTGGGGGCTCTTTTAGCCTCCGTTTTTAACAGGAGTGGGCCATTTAAATGCTGTTTCCTGTAAATGTTTACAGAACTGCCTATAATAGAAAAATCTGTTGTTATAACTTAAATGTTATATGGTTCAACAAGGAGACAGCCAAGTTCTTTTGAAGCTCCTTGGAAGCATGCTACCTCTCAGGAAAGTCCCTTGGCAAGGTGGCATTTGCCCTGCTTTGCATTGCCAATATGGGAGCACCAATGTTCCCTCTAAGCTGAGCTAGTGTGAGCTAGCTCCCTGTTTTTTACCCTCCAGCTCACACATTTTTGTCTTAGCTCAGGAAGGATGGCTGCAGACCAAACTAATTTATGCAGCTGCCAAATTGCTCACTCCCAACTTTAATGCCAGTAGCTCACAAAGTAGAATTTTTGCTCACCAGACTCCACAGCTGACAGGGAGCATTGGACACCCAGCCATTAAATTCTGTGTTTGACCCTTCTCTGTGTTTCCATTTCTCACACTGGATTTGCATTACACTTTTTTTTTTAAAAAAAAAAGATCTGTTTCTTGCAGATAATAACCCTAAGTAAATCCAAACTTTCAGGAGAGAGCATGCAATAGACTCCACAGGGTTCAATTAGACCACTTCACATTGCTTGTTTGGAACTGCCCGTCTTGTAGGGGGAAACACGCCCCTTTTGGAGAGGGGGGATACATTTCCTAAGAAAAGTGACTGGAAGCAGCCCCCTACGGGAAGGTGTAAAGCGTTCAGGAAGGTGAATAGGGTTCAGGCCCACGCCAGCGTTGCATCACCTCAGCGTGTGATCAGAGCTGAGGGAATTCCAGAGTGAGGCTGAACCGCCAGTCTGTGATGTCACAGCCTTCCCCATGGTGACAAACACAAGCCCCTGTTTGTCTGGATTTGCATTAGTGAAGACTGATGTCATCAACGAGGTAGTTTCCCAATCATTGTTCCACCCACCCGATCTCAAACCCAGACCTTCCTGTTTTTCTCCATTCTCATTGATTTTAGAAGTGACGCACGTAAGCTACCCAATGGCCCAAGTATTCACAAAACATTTTTTTCCATAATGAGGGCTCTGCCTGAAGGCGGAGGCTGGAGAAATGTCAGAGACTTGTATGAATTCTGCACATGGACAGAGAGCTTTATACTGAATAAAATATAATGCAGAGTCCTGAGGTTTCTGGTCACTCTATGCGTTGACATGTTTCTAGCCCTCATGGCTGCGTAGCGAATATGTACACCCTGTCTTCCCACCCAATTTGGTACCCAAAGCTGCTTAGCTATCAGAACTTATAAATTTTATTTACTTTTAATATATGCTTGTGTGAAATCTCTCCAAAGTCAGAGAACAGGTGGGGGTGAACCTCTGGTGGCCGGGGGACAGGGCTTTAGGTCCCAAGCAACTGTCTAGTGTTAAAAACAGGTGAGGAAAGGGGGGGATTTGGATCCATGCTACAAATTGGCTATAGATCCATGCTGGTACATGTACAGGTTTGCAGAATTCTGTTCTTCACAGGCAGATTTCTGAGTGGAATTCTTTTTAGCACATAGCGCACACTCCCTTGAGCATATTTCTCTCGCTGTATATTTGTGTTGGCGTTTCTTCTCTATTATTCTTTCTTTCCTGCTTGGGATAAACTAGGGTGGAGTTGCTTTTACTGCTTCTGGGCTATTTAGTGTTCTCTGTGTTTATAGACTTGAGTCTCAGATCATGATTTACTGATAGGGGACTAATCAGCTTGAGAGTCAACAAGCTCAGTGAATGGGGTTGGTGGGCTGGGAGCACCCCAGTTTTGACAGCTCCCCCTGGATTTTCTGGGTATGGCATAGCTTGCGACCAGTGTTCCCTCTAAGCTGAGTTAGTGTGAGTTAGCTCATGGGGTTTTTTTAGCTTCCAGCTCACGAATTTTTGTTTTAGCTCAGGAAGGACGGCTCCAGAGCAAACTAATTTATGCAGTCTCCAAATCGCTTGCTCACAGTTTTAATGCCAGTAGCTCACAAAGTAGAATTTTTGCACACAAGGCTCCGCAGCTTAGAGGGAGCATTGCTTGCGACTAGTGATGGCTGGCAGCTATTTGAGGGGGGTGCTGGGAGGCAACTTTTCCAGCACTAAAACCTGGTAAGCACAGATAATATGCTAAAAAGAAGGACCATACACACAGCATATTTTTGGGGGGTGGGGGGTATTATTAAGTGTTTAAAATTATACCCTGTATCTCTGGCCCCACTGGTGGACCTCCTGATGGCGCCTGGGTTTTGGCCACTGTGTGACATTGAGTGTTGGACTGGATGGGCCATTGGGCCTGATCCAACATGGCTTCTCTTATGTTCTCAGCCATTCTGGGCTCACCGGGCAGGTCTTGGACATTTAAAAGGAGGGGGGAGACAAAAGACTAAAGTACACATTTTAAGGGTCAGGAGTAAAAAAGCATACTTTAAAAGATAATCTTTCCTGTATGCTGAGAAAATCAAAACCTATATGGAGTGCTTTTTAGGAGAGGGCTTCAATTGGTTTTGGTAAAACTAGAATAAACTCTGCCCCATGGGATTTTTGGAGAAAAGTGGAAGAGTACTCTGAAAACAGACTGCAAGGGAATCTGAGTAGTGTTCCCTCTGATCTGTGCACGTGAGCGGCCGCTCATTAACACAGGAAGGCCCCGCTCAGTGGCAGTCTGGAGCCACGCAGGGTCTTGCACTGCCGATTGCCCATTTTAAGATTACATCAGTTATATTCTTCCGAGGGTGTGAACTGCTCTGCTTGGTAGGGGAAAAAAATTAGAGGGAACGCAGGGTAATGATTCCAGTTAGAGGGTGAGGCTTCCTGTATCTTGGACACTTTATATCCCTTTCCGATTCACTATTTTAATGTTATTTTATTCATGTCTTTGCTGTCTCCCCAAGGGGTGGGGCTGCCCGAGGTGGCTTGCCATAGTAACAAAACAGAATAGAACCATACAACAATCAGTCAACAGTTAAAACAACTAAGCTGCAATAAAACCATAAAAACAGGCAAGGCAAGCAGCAATAAAATTCTAAAATGACCCATACTTGCATAAAACTGAGAAAACATTGGTTCAGCAGCTGTTTTTTAAAAAATGAACTAAAGCCGGAATCAACATAAAACAATCAGACCAGTCAAATAAAACAATATATGGCACAATATATGGACTCTGAAATAGATAGTAAACACTAAGGTGGTTGAACAGTAAAGCTGAAAAGTAAGGAAACCCCTCTGATAAAAGCCTCAGTAATTTAATCTTAACTATGTTTCTGAAGTCTAGAAGGGTAGGTGCCAGGCAGCTTTCAGGGGGGGGGAAATAGTAAAAAGCCCTTTAAGACTAACAAACTTTATTGTAGCACAAGCTTTTGAGAAACACAGCTCTCTTCGTCAGATGAGACAAGACAGATGCATCTGGTGCAGAGAGCTGTGTTTCTCAAAAGCTTATGCTACAATAAGGTTTGTTAGTCTTAAAGGTGCTACTGAGCTTTTCACTATATTGTGGCAACAGACTAACATGGTTAACTCCTCTGGAACTTCAGAGGGGGAATTTCCCACAGGTGGGATACTGTCTGGCTCACTATGCATTTTATGGTTCACCTGCCATAGAGGAAGGAGGAGGAGAGAGGGGTGTGGAAAACGAAATACTTTCACTTTCCTAAGTACTTTGATTTGCCAGACACTGTGTTGCAGAGACCTGTTGTTCTGCTTTATTTCTGTAGAGGGGTACATGCTTAGGTTGGGGGTAATTGACTGTTATTTCTGGTGGGCAAATGCTGCGGGGTGATTGGGTCCTGATCTTTAGTGCCTTTGCTTGAACACGGTATATCTGCAATCTTCACTCCTTCACTTTCAGTTCTAACACAGGTAGTGTCCAGTCGGGTATCTATCAATGTCTCAATATACTTATCTTTCTTCGAAATGAATGGTGTTGGGAACTGATTTAACCAGGATTCTGACAGGTACCACCACCATTTATATGGGCATCAATACAACAGGGCAAGGTTTGGGATGAGGATTTGCACTGTTAGGCAGTATGATATGGGATAAGTCACTCCTTAAAATATCTTAGTTATTTAGAGATTTAATGTAAAAACCAACTTGTGGAATCGCACCTGGAAACAAATAGGCAACCAGAGAAGATCTTTCCCAAGGAAGTGAATCTTAGATCCAACCCCCAACAGAAACCTGGCCCCCACTTTCTATACTAATTGAAGCTTCCAGACAGCCTTCAAAGGCAGTTCCTTCTGGAGTGGACTAGACTAATCTAGCCCAGATAGAACAAAGTTTGAGTCCAGTGACACCTTCAAGACCAACAAAGTTTTGCTCAGGGTCTAAGCATGGATTACTGTGGCCAAGTCTTGCTTCTGAAGGAGAAGTTGTGGCTGGCACACCAGCCAAGTCTGGTAAACAATGTCACAGAAGAAGCTGACTCCTTGTTCCATGGCTGGATTTATAGTCGAGCAACAGCACTGTTGTCACATCTGGACTGTAGTTGGGTTTATTGGCCCTCATCCATTCAGTCACCTTCTCCAAGTAACTATATTTGGGACTTCCACAGACCCACCTGATTGGGCCATTCAGATTCCCCCCCCCCGGTCCATTGTTTCTGTTTGCCTAAACCAATGGCTTTCACCTGTATGTTACAAGGAACTCTGGAATTCCTGGGAACTGTATTGGGGATCTATCAATAGGAAGATTAGTTGCCCACTTCAGCCTATTTTTCTCTGCTATGTGTTGAGTATGGTCTGTCTGCAACTGTAGGGGAATGGGATCCAGCCCATTACCTGCTTTTTTGAAGTTCCACATGAGCTGACTGTAGCTCCTAGGACAAGCTCCTTAATCAGGTTTCCCCAAAGGAAGGCAGAAGACTCTGTCATCACCTCTGTCCTTAATGCTCACCTAGGTCCTGTTCTGAAACAGCTGTATTCTTTGTAAGAGGCCTGCGAAAGTTTTTTTATCTGCCCAACATAACCTGAGCACAAAATTTTAGCTTAGATATTGTGGTCAAGGAGGTGGTGAGGAGAAAAGTTTACATTTTAGGTTTCCAGTTGCTCTGAGCAGACATTATGCACCAACACTCAGGTCAAGCATCTTTTTAGGCGCTTACTATTGGATGAAGAGATGGAGGCATCCAGGGCCAGACATCCCACCACGCTTCAGAATGCAAGACCACTTTTCACGGTGGTTCTTGTGGTAGCGGGAGCCCCATACTTTTCTAAGTGCAAAGGCATCAGTGGGGGTTGCATTTCCATAGTTCAAACATTTAATTGAGGACCAGCAAAGATGCCATTCTTCCACAAGAGAGCTACCCCAGTGAAGTGGGCAAGAGGCAGAAAGCTTAAAAATGTACATGGTTCAGGTGGGTAGCCGTGTTGTTCTGAAGCAGCAGAACAAAGTTGGAGAGTCCCGTGGCACCTTTAAGACCAACAAAGTTTGATTCAAGGTATAAGCTTTCGTGTGCACGCACACTTCTACGGATACAGTAACGTTCATGCACAAGAAAGCTTAGACCTTGAATAAAAGTTTGTTGGTCTTGAAGGTGCCCCTGGACTCAGACTTTGTTCTGATGGTTCCACTCTGCAAGAGATTAAAGGGCAGTACCTCACCTGGGCTCTTCTAAAGACCACGCTTAGGCCTCCAGGGTAAACTCTGAAGCCAGGAAGATTCAGCCTTCACTTAGAAACATGGCACAGTTGGAGATTTCCAGTTCCCAAGGCTTCTGCTTTCTGCTGAAACTGTTCTTCTGTTAGATCATACTCCTAAACATGCACCCCAGGCCTCTGAAGAAACTCCTGGTTTCTTCCAGGAGAATCTTTTCCATGAGTTGAAGAGCATTTGCTTTGACATACAGTTCAGTGTATCCAGGGCTTTTTTGTAGAAAAAGCCCAGCCGGAACTCATTAGCATTATAGGCCACACCCACCAGAAACTCATTAGCATATTAGGCCACACCCCTGACAGCACAGCTCATTAGCATATTAAGCCACATACCCATGTTACCAGAAGTGTGGTCATCCAGCCACATCCACCTCTTGCTTCTTATTCTGTTTACATTGTTTGTTGTCAAAACCCAGGGCTTTTTTTGTAGTAGGAACTCCTTCACGTGTTAGGCCACATACCCCCTGTTGGGTGTGGCTTATTATGCTAATGAGTTCCTGCTGGGTGTGGCCAACTTGGGAGCCAGCCGGAACTCCATTCCTGTGCGTTCCTGCCCAAAAATAGCCCTGAGTGTACCAAATATGTGTGGCATTGAGGAAGAATAATATTAAGTTAGCATATTTCAGATATTTAGAGAACAGAAATTATTCCACTCGGATATCTTCTTTTATTTCTTTGAGACAAACCTGTATTTGGAGTAGCTGAGACTGAAGGCTGATTCAGGTGTTATAAAGTCTATGTGATTTCCACAGGGCCTTTAGATTAGATATGGACCTAGAGATCTTTGCTGGCAACTCAGTTCCCAGGTGGCCCTGGGCCCAATTCAGATCGGGACTACAGCATGTTATGAGAATAGACTTAAGCATCTCCCTGTGCCATTTTCCTGACTTGAAACTGGCCTTAGGAAAGCAGCATTTGCCCCATTGGTAGGGTTGCCAGATCCTTGTTGGGAAGTACCTGGAGATATGGGGAGGGGAGGGACTTCAATGGGGTAGAGTCCAACTTCCAAAGCAGCCATTTTCTATGGATGAACTGATCCCTGTCGCCTGGAGATCAATTGTAATCCCAGGAGATCTCCAGCTACCACCTAGAGGCTGGCAACTGTATCCATTGAGGAAACATGTATGGTCACCAGTATGTTCAAATTTCCTCAGCAGTGGTTCCCTAAGGCCATGTAAGGTCAGGGAAAAGAGCACGAGCAGAGGAGGATTAAGCAGTCCTCTGCCTACACCACTGAGATGAATCAGGTCCCCACACACACTTAAGAAATGGAGTTCTCAGTGGAGAACTCCCATTGCCTCCTGACTGAAATGGCCACCACAAGAACCGAGGCCTTTTCGATGTAGGAATTTGCCCTGAGATGCTGCTGTAACCTCAGAGTGGTATTAGATGTGGAACCCTCTCCACCACAGTCTGATGTGGTTTTGCCTCCTGTCTGCTAATAAGGGGAAGCGGGCAGCAGCATAACAGAGAAGAAACAGACAGGGCTCTGTTGACTCAGGGTGGGTTGTTACATTGGATTAGGGTTGGGGAGTCCCTGGTCCTGAACTCCACTCTGCCAGGAATCTCACTGGGTGACCTCTCGGCAGTCCCTCTCTCAGCTGACCCTCCTTTGCAAGGTTGTTATGAGGACAAAACAGAAGAAAGGAGAGCAGGGCATGCTACCTTGAGGTTTTGGAAGGAAGGACAGGATAATATCACAGTATTTTCAGTGCCATAACCTGGGTTACTGAACTGCAGGCTGTGGAAGGTCAGTAGTTCAGTATTCAACATGACAGAGTGAGCTCCTGACTCTAGTTCTAGCTTCTGCCAATGTAGCAGTTCGAAAGCAAGAAATTGTAAGTAGATAAATAGGTACCACTTCAGTGGGAAGGTAACAGCGTTCTGTGCACCTTGGTGTTTAGTCATGCCGGCCACATGACCACGGAAACGTCTTTGGACAGCGCTGGCTCTTCGGCTTTGAAACGGAGATGAGCACTGCAACTCTAGAGTCGGATTCGACTGGCTTTCAAGCAAGGGAACCTTTACCTTTTTAACCTGGGTTCGCAGGCCTCTGTGCTGTTTTCCAGGAGCAGCATGCATTCCAGCTTCCTTTGCTGTTAGTGGTGCCTGCGCCACCAGCTCTGGATGTTCATAAATAGAGTTGTCAGGCTACCCCCAAATGGTAAGGAAGTAGGTCCTGTGATTCTTTGCTGCAGTTGTCCAATTTCTCCATAAACGAGCAGCTGTCCAAAGGCAGTTTGGTGTAGTGGTTAAGTGCATGGACTCTAATCCGGGAGAACCAAATTTGATTCCCCACTCCTCTGCATGCAACTGCTGGTGTGACCTTGGGTCATTCATAAGTTCTTTCTGAGCTGTTCTCTCAAGAGCAATTCTCTTGGAGCTCTCTCAGCCCCACCTACCTCACAGGGTGTCTGTTGTGGGGAGAGGAAGGGAAGGAGATTGTAAGCCCCTCTGAGACTCCATGTGAAGGGCGGGGTATAAATCCAGTCATCGTCTCCTCCTCTTCCCCCCTCCCTCGCAGGATAGGTGCCATAGTGAGTCCTGGTAAACCATGGCTTGACAATTAGGAACGTTCCATGGAGACTCCCCCACTTCTTACCCATGGTTCTGCATCATGTGTAGTCCTGCAAACTCCGGTTCCATTTTAACCAGGTTTTGAAACTGAAGAGGATATTTTATCCATGTGTCAGAGCTAAACAGCCAGGACTTATAGAAAGGCATTCGCATTTTGAGCACTCTTTAATCTGGGGTGGGGGATTTCCAAAAGCATGAAGACTATTTTGTGGGGCCTGTTTTGATGTCTGAGGATAATGTCTAAAATTAATAGTCTGTAGCGTCTAGCAGAATGTTAACCTTTTTATTAGCATACGTATTGGATTGTAGCCCCCGTAAACTGAGGGTGGGCTGTAAATGCAGGGCTAAAGGCCCATGTTGGAAGGAGGGGGGTGGAGAGAGAGGAAAGCTTGGTTGGTTGGTTAGTTGCTGTAGTGTTTAAAGCGTCAGTTAGGGATTAGTTACCTGTTGCTATGATCTAGCATCAGTTGTGTGCAAAAGCAAACTTCTGTTGCTCCAGACAGTTTGGGGCAGAGCTATGTCCTTCTGTGTTAGGCCAATGGAAATGCAGGTACGGTCACAGTGGCTGTGGAGAAAGGTGGCAGTTGCAAAGAGAAAACAGGCCTCCAGTATAGAAGAGGGAATAGCAGCCGCCGTGGCATGTCCCGAAGGCTTGCGGTGCTCTATCTTCCAAAATCCTCTCTTCTGGTGTTAGCTCCCGAAGGGTCTGGCGTCCTGTGCTGTGTTGGGCCACTCTGAAATGAAGGTGGAGGAACAGTTGAAGAGAACGGGTCCTGGATAGCGGATTGGTGTTGAATGTGGGGTCTGCTGAGGTTTCAAGATTGCCAGACTAGGAGAGGCAACAATAATAGATCGAGATGGGTAGCCATGTTAGTCTGTAGCAGTAGAAAAGAGCAAGAGTTCAGTAGCACCGTAAAGGTAAAGGTTCCCTTGCTCGAAAGCCAGTCGAATCCGACTCTAGGGTTGCGGTGCTCATCTCCGTTTCAAAGCCGAAGAGCCAACGCTGTCCAAAGACGTTTCCGTGGTCATGTGGCCGGCATGACTAAACACCAAGGCGAACCTTAAAGACCAACAAAATATGTGGCAGGGGAGGAGCTTTCGTGAGTCACGGCTCACTGGTATCTGAAGAACTGAGCCGTGGCTCACAAAAGCGCATACCCTACCACATATTTTGTTAGTCTTTCAGGTGCTACTGGACTCCCACCCTTTTCTACTGCAGAAATAATTAAGTGGGGTTGTCAAAAAGCGGAATAAAACTAGGGGCGGATGAGTTGTGTAATCAGCACAAATGAAAAAAGGAATGGCAGTTGCTGTAGCCAAATTCAGTGCCCATTTGTTTCTCAAATTGCAGGGAGTGTAGTTTGCAAGTCAAAGCACAAAAAACTCGAGCTTTGTGAAGCCTTCTCCTTTGCCTGGATTTTCAGTGCTGCTTGCTCTGTTTGAGGGGGAAAAACCCTCCATCTGGTAATCTGGGGGGGGGGGGTGTGTGTCTTCTTTTTAATGGGAAAAAAGCCCTGAAAGTGGCTGAGTTCAAACTGGCAGTTTGCCCCGCTATAGCCATGTTTCAGCCACGTCTCACAAGCGGATTAAAGGGGATGTTCACACAGGCACATCTGCCTGGTGTTCCCCACCCATAGTCAACCCGTGCTGTTCCGCTTCGCTCCCGCGTTTAAAAGACACCTGGTGAAAGTGGTAGCAAATCCCTGAGAGCCCGTTTATCCCGCTTCATTCCGCTTCCGGGAAGGGTGAACGCCAACCTTTAAAAGCCGGGAGCAACCCACGTTGTGCATAAGGCAGCAGCACTATGGTTGGCTGTGCTCCGCTCTACCGCCCAATGCAGAGCCGGTGCAACAGGATCGTCCTCAAATTGGCTGGATGTACTTATGCGCATGAGCGCATATGTGCACATGCGCACATAGCCGAATTACCAGGGAAAAGCCATTTAGAGCCGCACCTCTGGACCAGCAGTCTGAAAGCTCCCACGTACCTCCTCCTGGTATGCTCCTGCGTCAGTCGGCACAGTGTGACCGGGAAAACCCAGAACAGTTTATTCCAGGGTTTTTTTTGCCACGACTGGCTCCTGCTTCAAACTGCCAGTCTGAACTCAGCCAGTGTGTCTGCAAAGGGTGAGCAGGTGTCCTTGGGAAGAAGCTTCTTCAATTAGGGATTACTGAGTTCGTAACCTACACTGAGAACCCCCACCCTTTCTGTGGAGGAGGCAATTGATTGAGCTGCCATAATTTGTTGGAACTAGGAAGCTGGGGCCTGAGATGACGGCAGGAGAGCTGGAATATTGGGGGCGGGAATGAATAGCGTGCAAGGGAAGTGTTGGGCTACGATCTGGGAAGCCAGGCTTCAAATACCCACTCTGCCATGGAAGCTGACTGGGTGACCCAATTTTGTCAGATCTTGGAAGCTCAAGCAAGGTTGACCCCGACTAGTATTTGGATGGGAGACCTCCAGGGAAGACTGAAAAGGAAGGCAAATGGCCAACCGTCTCTGAAAGCCTCTTGCCATGGAAACCCTTCGTGGTCACCATAAGTCATAAGAACATAAGAGAAGCCAATGCTGGATCAGGCCAATGGCCCATCTCTGTCACACAGTGGCCAAGAATACCAGGTGCCATCAGGAGGTCCAGCAGTGGGGCCAGGACACTAGAAGCCCTCCCACTGTTGACATCCCCCAGGCACCAAGAATACAGAGCCTCACTTGCCCCCGAGTCCCTATCTATATCTTGTGGCTAATAGCCACTGATGGACCTCTGCTCCATATGTTTATCTAATTCCCTCTTGAAGCTGTCCATGCTTGTAGCTGCCATCACCTCCTGTGGCAGTGAATTCCATGTGTTAATCATTCTTTGGGTGAAGAAGTACTTCCTTTTATCCATTCTAACCCAACTGCTCAGCAATTTCATTGAGTGCCCACGAGTTCTTGTATTGTGAGAAAGGGAGAAAAGTACCTCTTTCTCTACCTGCTGTATCCCATGCATAATCTTGTAAACCTCGATCATGTCATCCCTCAGCCGTCGTTTCTCCAAGCTAAAGAGCCCCAAGCGCCTTCACCTTTCCTCACAGGGAAAGTTCTCCAACCCTTTTATCATTCTAGTTGCCTTTTACTGCACTTTTTCCAATGCTATAATACCATTTTTAAGGTGTGGTGACCAGAACTGTACACAGTATTCCAAATGAGGTCAGCTTTGACCCAACAGCAAAAAGGGGGGGGGAAGCCAGGTACTTCAGTGTTTTTGTAGAAGTAGTGCGGAAGTTCTCACAGTCCTTTTAAAATATTTGCCGACACATTCCTAGCCCCCACCCACCCAGTATCTTCTCCTTCTTGTGTGTAACAAGTAGCACACACACGGCTGATTGCCGCAGTAATGAAAGGCTTTGTGTGTTCACATCCACTGATCTCTTACTTGCTGCTGATTCTTAAAATCCTGGCGAAAAAGAGGCTTGACTTAAGAATGTGGTTGCCATGTCCGTGTGGGTGATTTGTGAGGAAGCTGATCTGTCTCTCTGCCTCTCTTGAGCACAAATAGGCAACCTAACAGGCATCTGAATAGCTACTTACATAAAATGGCTACGTTTCTTTGGCTCCGGTCCAGGACTTCCTTGTAAATGTCGTACCAGTTAGCCACGGGAAATGCAGTATCCAAGGCTGCTAGTGGGAACAAGTTTGTCTCAGCCCTAACTTGAAAAGGTGGGTGGGGGGAAGCCCAATTGTTTTGTACCTTTGTTAGGAACAGGACATTTATCAGGGCTGGGAGTGGGGTGGAAACAGATATAAGATTCTCTCTTGCTGACCGGGTGGTTAAGTGAAGGCCTTGTGCATAGGAAGGCTCAAATCAGATAAGGCTGAGGCACTGCTTTGTAGTTGGTTTGCAAGATAACACATATAGCTGAGGGGGGGGGTTGCCGTGCAGAGGACATTTAGGTTTCATCTGCAGTGTGCAGTGACATCAGTCAGCTTTGATTCACCCGGTATGTCCCTTCTTGGAGAAGCAAGATCTGGCTACAGTTCCCCAGGCTAGATTACTACAAATACATCTTCTACATGGGTCTGCCTTGGAAGACTGTCCAGAAGCTTTACAGATTCTGCATCTAGCATTTGCTCCAAATTTTCTCAACTGGGAGGGGAAAGTGCAGCTCGAAACCATATTCAGACACCTCAGGGCAATGCAGTACTGACTGCAAAGTCACCCCTGAATGGCCATAAATCTATGCAGAAGGTACCATAAAATCCAATGATCAAAGAAAGCGAAAGTGGCATGGAACGTGGAGGGTACCATAAATCCGGTGATCAAAGGAAGTGAAAGCAGCGTGCAATGCAGAGGGGGATTTCTGTTCCAGTGTTTCGTAAAACAACAGAGGGAAAAGCCAATGCAGAAATCAGCCTTAGTTCAAAACTCCAGCAGCAAAGCTGTTTGCAAGTGTCAGCTGTATGGGATTTTGGACATTTGTTTCAGGACTGAGTTGAAAATGGTGGTTTTAGGTCCATTTAGGGGTCGTAGGGGATCTCCTTGCTCTTGTGTGAGCCTACCTAATCCTGGTTGAGCCAGATAGTTCCATCAGCATTGGGAATTGGCATGTGCATCGCCACTCGAGATGGGAAGGTGAGTGATTGCTAGGAGCAGGACCTCTTCTGCTGTGGCACCCTGATTATGGCATGCCCGCTGTTTTCCTCCCCCCTGACTGCTCCGAATCTGCTGGCAATGCAGGGGCAGTCAAGTGTGTCCTTTGCTGCCCAGGCTTTTCCAGTAGGGTTTCCCAGTGTCTCTGCTTTGTGTTGCCCCCAATGTTGTTTGGTTACTTTCTCTGTATAATGGATTTTAATTATTTGTTACTGGCATGGAACTGGATATACTTTTTTCTGCTTCTAGCTTATTTTTTTGTATACCTGTGTTTGCAATTGTTTATAATTAATTTTCAGTAGTTGTACATTTTCTTGTAAACGAACTCATAAATTTTATTTTAACAACCTTATCCTCTGCGGCTTATTTGGGAATGTTTATTGGACTCGGTGGACTTCCAGTATCGCAGCCTAAATGGAAAACTGTAAAGTCACATTTTGGATGGAGACGGGCATCCTCCGGAATAGGGGTGTTTTATACAAAGGGCCATTCAGTGCTTGAGCGCCACGGTCAGTCTTCCATTCAGGCCCACTCCCGAATATCCTCTCTCTGCTTTCTCTGTGTATATTCTGCAATAGCATATTCTGCAATAGCATATTCTGCATTGACTTAAAAGCCAGACGGTGCATTCAGGGCCATTTCCCCCCTGGTATAAGATACCAGGCTAGCCCAGTCTTGGAGGCTTAGCAGGGTCGGCCATGGTCAGTATTTTGATGGGAGACTCCTAAGGAATACCAGGGTCATGACAGGGAGGCAGGCAAGGACAAGTTACCTCTGAATGTCTTCTGCTGGGAAAACCGTAGGTCCGGTCGCCAGAAGTCAGCTATGACTTGGAAGCAAAAAAAGATAACAGTGTATGAAATGCAGAGACATATGCTACATAGTGCCTGTGTCTTAGAGACAGGGTCGCTCAGTGTGGGGATTGTCATTCAGTAAAAAGAAAGTTGGATATGGAGCTTTACAAATCCATGTTCAATTCTGTAAACAAACCATATAGGTATTATTAAATTCAGTTCACCATCCTAGTCAGACTGGCATTCCATTTATCAAACTTACCTAACTTTTTAGTATGTACCATACATGTTAGTTTACTGTGCACATTCCTTTGGTCTCTTCGACCTTTCCCTCTTGGGTTGGGGGCTCTTAGTGGGAAAACAGGAGGGGGTGTGAAATCTCAACAGTGACAGCTCTCACAGTTATGTCTTTAAAATAATTCTCCCCCCCCCCAAAAAAAAAAAAAAAAAAGACAGGATGGATATTGGCAGTTTATCCGGGACAGCTGTTTAAAAAATCCTGGTTGTCCCTAATAAATAGGAGACTCTTTTTAGTTGTCTTAAGCTGTAAGGCTTAACATTAAATGCATGGAAGCTGTGCTGGCTGGACTGCTGAGGAAGCTGTGCTGAGTTTCAACGCCCTCCTTCCATGTGACTGCCATGCTTGGTTAGTCAGGCAAAATTATATGTGGAGATGAGAGTTAGCTGTGGGGCCCCCCCCCCCGCCCCGCCCCACCCTGTGTTGGAAAGTTTTAGTAAGACATTTGCTCCTGTCTTTGTTTGGAGAAGAGGAGATGGGCCCACCCAGGTGAAGGAGGCAGACAGGCTTTGATCATTCCCTGTTGATGTCAGTCTTTCAGCAAGGCTCGAAAAACATTCCCAGGGCCTGGTTGTGAAGGAAAATCCTTTTGGCACTGTTTAGGTGGAATGTGTTGAAGGCCGCTTCCCGTACAGTAACTTAGTTTACATGATGCATTCTTGTTTAGAGGCCCCCTATACCTTGAGCAGTTCCATCAGATTGTGATTTCTCAGAAATTCTGTGGTGAGGAAGTGTGTTCTGTCCATTGTTAGTGGTGGGAGTGATTCCCTCTGTGCTTTTACTTTAAAAGATATCTTTATAGCAGTAATGGAGTTAAGAACTCTGCGCCACTGGATTTGCCTGCATTTTTCCCCCCTGTGTAATTTTGTCCACTTTCTCGATATCCTTTGGGGCATTTGGATTTGTCTGCGTTTTTTGACTGGCCTGGAAAGAGAATATTTTGCATTACCTGATTGCAAAGTCCCTTTTCCCTCATGGGACCTAGTTGGATCTCCACATCTTATTACTAAAACACAGGCTAACCTTGTTTCCATCACATAAAGTTGAACAAACATTGGTGGTGGTAGTGAAAAGTGCCATCAAGTCACGTCTGACTTACGGCGGACCCCGTAGGGTTTTCAGTGAGACATTCAGAGGTGGTTTGCTTTTGCTTGTCATGACCCTGGTGTTCCCTGGGGGTCTCCCATCCAAATACTTGCTTCTGAGATCTGGCAAGATCGGGCTATCCTGGACTATCCAGGACAGGGAGATAAACTTTGCACATGGAAAAAAAGCTGGCATATCGTAATCCCCATGTCTTAATATATAAACAATTTACAGAGTTGAAAGATGAACATTCAGTGCAGTCTGGGGATCCTTGCATGCACTCAAAGCTGCATGCTTTTAAAAGGCAGGGCATTTCCCTAAAATTAGCCTCAAATCTCTGGAGTTCTCTTATTCTCCATTTCAGTTACAGCCTTTTTCCAACAGCAGCTTTGTGGATACCCATGACACTCCGGCCAACTTCAGCTTTGCAAGGCAAGTGAAATCCTTGCAGCAGACATCGTACTTTTTAATCATTTAGTCACTAGTTTTCTTTCCCGGCAGCCAGATTTTTGTTTGAGGTGACTATGGACTCTGAAATGTTTGTTGTAAATATTTGCTGAAAGGTGACCACAGCCGTGTTCTGTGCCTGTTCCTTTCGGCCAAGAGAAAAGTCATAGTTATCTCCAGCACTGTAAGCTTCCAAAAAAAATATTCACAGTGGTTCAACCAGAAAACCAAATGGAAATTCAGGCAGCCCACCATGGGCATAATTAGCATCCTCCTCCTCAAGCTTAAAAAGGTATTCTCAGGACCCCTACATCCCTTTGTCGAAAGTGGATGGCTCCTTAATATGACTTTCCCCCCTTGATGCTGATTTGTCAAGATAAAGTTGAACACTGCGGTGTCATCAGTATTTTCTGCGGCAGTGTTGTGTGGCAGATAAGAAATGAGAAACACTGGTAACAATTCACAGTTTACGTGTTTTCAAATGAAGGAAATCAATTAAACTTAACGCTTTTCCAAAATAGTAACAAACTAAACTAAGAGCGTCAGGTTTCATCTTGGGAGCTGATGTTCTTCTTTCAAAGTCCTGACACCATCCGTGGTGATGAACTTCCCTGTAATCTTGCTGTGTTGTTCAAAAATACTTCCCATAGCTCTACCTCCAGCCATTTTTCTTTTGTGTTTCAGCACCTTTAATCGATGCACCCTTTCCCCCTTTTAAGCCATATCTTCCTTCAGCTGCGACTTCACTTCTGCTGTGAGGTTTCTTGCACTCTTTGTTTTCCCCTTGATTCTCACCCAACTGGTCTCCCTCCCCTCACCCCTGTCTACTTCCCTGACCATCTGTGGCCGATAGTACCCATCAATGTTTTCTCTCCTTATGAAATGTCAAGGAGCACTTATGCCAGTTCCTTGCAATACTCTGTTTCTACCTCTATTGCATATGGTGGTAGCAGAATGCTTGCACTTCTACAAGGTTGTTTTTGCTTGAGGAAGAATGAGAAAGCCTCAGAGCAGGGTCACTGGGAGTTTGTCAAATGCTCCAGCTCCCTGATTGTGTCCCCCCCTCCTTCCAATACCTTCCTCTCCTAAACATTTATTCCTAGCCAGTTTGGAGTAGTGGCTAGGAGTGCGTACTCTAATCTCGGAGAACCAGGTCTGATTCCCCACTCCTTCACATGCAGCCAGCTGGGTGACCTTGGGTCTGTCACAGTTCTCTCAGAGCTGTTCTCTCAGAAGCAGTTTCTGTCAGAGCTCTCTCAGCTCCACCTACCTCACAGGGTGTCTGTTGTGGGGAGAGGAAGGGAAAGGAGATTGTAAGTCGCTCTGAGACTCTGACTGAAGGGCAGGGTAAAAATACAGTCTCCACTTCCACCTCTAGGGAAGGTTCTGCAGCTGTCTTCTTCTCACACTCATTTGTTCTCACAACAATCCTTTGAAGTGGAACAAGACCTAAAGAGGATCATGGCAGAGCATGGATTTAAACCTGGGTCTCTCAGATCCAAGTCCAGTACACTGTCGACTGTACCACACTGGCTGTCGGGTAACTGTGCCATGACATAGTGATAGCCTGCCATTTTGGAGCTGTCGAGATTCTTTTGGAACTTTAAGGCCTTGTGATGGGAGGTAGCTGAATCGATGTTTCTCTTGATCGTGTTGTCACTTTTCTTCCAGTCATCTACTTGATGTTCAGGGGAGGCACGAGGCTGCTCCTCTCCCTCCCCCTCCCTCCTCCTCCGCTACCCCACAAAATTTCCCCATGCCCCACCAACCCAAAACTTCTGGCTACAAGGCTGATCGGGGCGTTAAAGAATATCCCAAATGATGAAAACAATGTCTGTAACTGTAAGAGAGGAATGCCCACTGAGATCTCATGACACTGTCTTGTGAGACCTCAGTGGCCATTTGCTGAAGTTGCCTAGCAACACCCCAGTGTTTCCAAGCTTTGGTTTCTGTCAGTCAAAGGCTGGGGGGAGGAGGTAAGAACAAAATGAAATGGAGGGAGGGGAAAGGGGAGCAAAGGTTGAGAAGCTGAAGGGGGGGAAGAACAGAAAATGGTAGGTGGGTGGGAGAGAAGAAAAGAACTAAGGGTTCCAGGGGGAGGGAAAGAGGGAAAACTGAAGACCGAGAGCCAGAAAGAGGTGGGTGGGAGGGAGAGAAAGTTTAGTTTGCAGCGGATCATGTTCAAGCATCTGCACAGGAAAAAACTATTGCGGAGTAAATGGGTTCAGAGTACGGCAGCTAGAGAACTCCTCTGAGCAATTTCCAGGGGCCCACAAGTTCTGGTTTGGAAAGCCGTCTACAAGCTGCCACTTGGCATTGATCCCAAGTTCTTGGTGGGTACTGGGGGGACTTGGGTGGGGGAGAGGGGGGAGTTGTCTTACGCTGACCTTTAAAACAAGTGGAAGGAGCAAGAATCTCTGGTGCTGCTTCTGCCTGGCCTGAAGCTTAGTTTTGTTTTTTTTACTCCCCTCCCCCCTGTTGGCTCCCAGCATTGATTCCACCATTTTATCAATACATAATACATATTAATTCACTGTTATCATATAAATTCTACAGGTAACGCAGTTTACTTATTTGCACCTACTACTAGTACTTATTGATTGTATACATTTGTTACATCTCTAGCAGTTTTCCAAGCTAAATATGCTATCCTTCATTTCCTAATGTTTCTTTATATATTCTTTAAAGTCATTCCGATCTACCAAAAAAGTTTCTGCTTCTAATTTGTTAAGTTTTCTTGTCCATTTGTCCATTTCTGCCATAAATAGCAGTTTTCTTAACCAGTCCCAGAGTACAGGAATTTTTTCGTTTTTCCAGTTTTGAGCATAGACCATTCTAGCAGTTGTTACTATGTACCATATCAGTGTTTGTTTACTCACGTTTATTTCTTCTAGTTTAAGACCTAAAAGAAACATTTCAAGTTCTTTCTTGAAGGTACATTTCAAAAAATTTTCCATCTCTGTATGTATTGCGGTCCAAAATATTTTTGCTTTGCTGGTCCGAAGCTTAGTGTGACATGTGACCAGTCCCCTTCATCCCTTTCCAGCCAAAAAATACAAGTGTTTGGAAGCAAAGAGAGCCCATATCATACCGAGCTCCGGAAGGGGCAGAAGCAGCATGAGAGGTTCTTGCCTGTTTGACCTGGTCTAGAACTTGGCGCAATATGAAAGACACTCCGCAGTGGGCTTTCAAAGGGGAGAAGAGATGATGCACTGATCTCGGCAGTCCTGTCTGTGGTTAACATTGCTGCAGATGAACCAAGTTGGAGTCCAGGGGGTCACCTTTTAAGACCAACAAAGTTTTGTTCAAGGTATAAGCTTTTGTGTGCATGCATGGTTCTTCAGAGACTCTGAAATGGAAGTTACCAGTCCAAACGTATCGGTAAAGGGTGAACAGTAAATTAGCATATGGCAGAATGAAGATGTTTAACAGATCCAAGGACCAAACAGGAATAACAAGCTTAGTTTATATGGTTACCATGTGTTCGGGTTTAATTCTGGGGGGGGACAACATAGTGAAGAAAATCAGTATGTCAAAACTGGAGATGGATGGGCAGATGTATCCTTCATTGTGGAATGCTGAGAGTAATTAACTGAGGCCCTGCCACTACGCCCCATCCATCTCAAGCATGGAGGCCGGTGTAATGGTTAACCACAGTCAGTCAGAGAAGGAGGAATTTGTGCTGCGAAAGAGCAGGGAACGGGAGGGCACAATCTGCATCCTGCTTTCCCAACTGCTTAACGGTGTTTACATAAATTCCGAGTGTCCCTGCAGCCCTTGCTCTCTTACAAACATTATTAAACTGCTAAGGAAAGCTTATGTACATTGCACCGTGAGTTAAGGTGCGTCAGCATATTTTGGTATTTGACTGATAAGGCAATTAAAATTTTAATTATGAGTAGGGACTGGAAAGAGCTAGGAACCAAAAGAAAACAGGGTGGAGTTCCGGTTTCTGTAGGAACACACTGGGTTTTTCCTTCCTATAGCTCACCTACTGTTTTTTTTTTAAGATCTCAAAAACACTTTTACAGGCCAATAATAAACTGGAGTGGGGGGGGAGTGAACTCGACACTCCCTTACCCCTCCCAGTTGAAGGCTGAGAAACACACAGAATGGTGTTTTTTGAGACCTGAAATCTGAGAAACCGGCAAAACAGGCTTCCCTCCTGGGGATTTGCTTTGCTCTTTGTACTGCTGGAAACATTTCAGATTCTTGCAAGAGAATGTGGCAGTGATGAGTGACCTGTGAGAACCCCCCCCCAAGCATTTTCAAGCTGCAAAAAAAGAGAGTTAACATATCAAATGAAATGCTTCATTGTTTGTGTCCTACGACCTGCCTAGCAGGCTAGTGGCTATGCAAATGTTCCCTTCTTTAGTCGGTTTGCATACAGGTACCTAACTTAGTATTCTTACCACTTCAGTTACTCAGCTGTCATGAAAACTCATGGATGAATGTGGCTGGAATATAGTTTGGCAACTGCTCACCATGGCTCTCCAGCAGAGATCTTTCTGTCAGACTCTTGAACAAACTTACTCTCAGCAACACTCTCTGAATAGTGATTTGTTTATTGAGAGATGTGAATGTATCAAGCTAAGACCATCTTGTGTCAGAACTAATTCCTTTGGTGCCAGTTCTGGAATTATACATGGTTCAAAAAGTCCACCCCCTGGAGCTTTGCCGCATGAGTCTTGAACTCATTTGAGAACTCCCTGACAGATTGGCTGCCCTGCTTCAGACCTCAGGGGCCGGTCCAGGCTGGGGAGCTGGCTGGGGCTGCGATGCAGGTACTGGCACCAGGCCTGCTGGGGGACCCACAGGTCCCACAGGAACTTCCTGGGTGGGCCCACCTCCCAGAGCCTGGAGTTCCTGCTGCAGGGCCTCTCAGATAGTGTCTGGGAGATCCAGCAAGGCTTCTCAGGTGTCCCGTCACAGCTCATCCATTTCACATCTGAATTCCTGCTGGACCAACTCAACCTCAGTTTCCTTGGTTAACCACCCAGCCACCTGCAGGTGCTCAGGGTCATCTTGGAATGACCATGAAACCTGTTTCAGCTCAGCCTCCAACCGATTCTGCCAGACTCTCAGTCCCTGGGTCAACAGCCAGTCCAGGTCATCCCATCTCATCCGTGTAAATCACCAATCTCTCAGGTCTCACCCCCATGCCCCAGGGTTTCCCCTAGTATGTGGGGATGAAGGGTTCCTGGACTGGGGCGTCGGTTTGGATACCATTCCCAGGGTTCTCGCTCTCCTCACTCATCATGGCAGTGGTATGATAGGTGGAGGCGATGAAGGAGTTCTGACACTCTGTCAGAGTCTTGAACAAACTTACTCTCAACAACACCCAAAGGAGTTGTTATTGAGAGATGTGAATGTATCAAGCTAAGACCATTTGTGTCAGAACTAACTCCTTTGGTGCCAGTTCTGGAATTATACATGGTTCAAACAAGTCCCCCCTCCAGTAGCCCATCTAATCAATCCATCCACTCAGCCTGCCTAAACCTAGTGCGCTCCATTAGCCCTCCTTCCCCACCTGCGAACCTACAGTTACATTACCTATGACAGGCCAGCTAGCAGAGACAGGCATTCAAGGTCATTCCACATACTTCCCATTCAGGAGGCCTCTTAAGAAAACAGCTACAAGGCAGCTAAGCGAAGCAGTTTCTAACACACACACTGTCACCATCTGCCCCCCCCCCCCAGTGCCCAAATACACAATCCATCCGGTGTGGTTTACAGGCCATGAAGATGAAACCCATGGCAAACAAGACTCCCGAGTTTGACATTCTGCCCCCCAAGACCCCTCACCCCCACCCACCCCCGGTTTGTCTGGGTGACACTTATGAAAGACGCAAATGAGCTTGGGGACTTTTAACATGGTCTTGTCACACCCATTCATTATGACTAGGGTCAAAGTCTCACCACTTAATAAGATAGTACAAGTGGCCCTGTTTGATACTGACGAAATGTCAGGTCCTACAATGCCAAGACCACAGCCATACAACCCGGAAAATTATTCATATAGTTTATACATGCACATCCAAAGATATGCCTGGTATTATTAAGCCGTAGATTAATTTTGCTTTGTAGGCAAGGAAACCAAGTGCAGCTTGTGCTGTACTTAAAAGGATGGGAGAGGGCGTGTGTGAGCACAAGAGGGGAATAGGATTTCCTTTCCTCCCGGATTCCCGGTAGGTCCCCGGCTCATTCAAAGGCTTAGTGTACAAGCAAAATATTAATCTGTGGATCCAGATTAATAATTACCATATTGGCAGGGCAGGAAAGGATCCAGTGATCCAGTGGTGAAATCCAGCACTGGTAATTCTTTTGCCTTTGCTTCAGTAGGATTCTACTTCATGTGCTACCATTACACACACACCCCTTTTGCACAGTTGCTTGTCTTTACTGGTTAAAGGTAAAGGGTTGGTATGCTGAAGGATCACTGTAATTTGACTGTGTTGCTTAACAGAAAGGTGTTTTCCCACAGTTGGCGCTCTAGCACCTTTGGCTTGCCTGGGACTTAGGGTTACAACACTATCATTGCCTAGTAGGGTTCCCTGAAGGCAGGTGGGTTGAAAACATTATCTACATTGGCTTGCCTGCTGAGGAATCCTGGTACATATCCGATGTAACCCCTATGCCTTGCATAGTGGCCTGTTGCATGTTTTCTGAAACTGCACCCTAAAACATTGCCAGGATTGGTGTGTTGCTAGGAAAGACCATGCTGTACAAACAAGCTCATGTACCTTTACTGGTCTTTCCATCGAGGAATTTTGATTCCAAGATTCTTGGGAATGGCAGTTTGAATACCACCGTGCACGTGAATATAAAATTGAAAGTCAGTAGTATCTGAGTTGTGGCAAATGGCAGGGATTGAAATTGGGATGTTCTGCTTACAAAACTGTCTTCAGACAAACCGCATGTAAAATCAGATTTGCAGAATGTGCAATTGAAGAACTTGTTTTGTTTCCCTTCTCCGCAGCTTGCAGGTACAGCCGTCCTCGCAATTGGACTATGGCTTCGGTTTGATTCACAGACAAAAGATATTTTTCGGGACGATAGCAATACAACATTCTATACAGGTACGTTGCGAAGGAAAATCGTTCTGTTTCAGTTACATGAGTGACAGTGCAGTTCTGAATCTGTTATTTTTCTTAACACTTCCTGTAACACCAGTGAAGCCTGACCAAAAGGCCCTAGGCCTTGTCAAATAACTTATTGACAGTGGAAAGCCATTATTGTATATGTAAAGGCACTTAATATTGAATGGCTTACTGTGCAGGAGGGAGCATTTCCAGACCTCTTAGAAAATCAAAACTTTTGTATAAAAGAAGGTGAGGGATGCCATAATTGCCTGAAACGTAAAACAGGTCACTTGTCTTATACATAAAATCGGGGGTCATGAGGTATACGCCAAAATGAAAGCACACTTTGGACACTAGCCAGTAATATGAAATTTGGTGTATCTAGAACACAAGGGATCCTGTTTACGTTGTGCATGTAAAGTGTCATCAGGTCTCAGCCGATTTACGGCGACCCCAGCAAGGGGCTTTCAAGACTTGCCTTCAGTTTTCCTTGGAAGGTCTCCCATCCAAGTACTAACCAGGGCTGACCCTGCTTAGCTTCTGAGATCTGATGAGGTCAGGCTATGTACCATGCCACCTTCCCTCCCATCCTGCTTACTTTAGAAGCAGGCCCGTAGCTACAGTGGGGCATCTCGGGGCTAGGCCCCCTGACTTCCTGGCAGGGCCCCCCGACTTCCCATCCAGCCCAGGGACCCTGAGCCGTGGCAGGTGCAGGGAAGGATTCGGGTATTCCTTTAATTCAATTAGCCAGTGCCCCCTAACAAATTTAAATGCCCCCCAACTTTAAAAAATCCTGGCTACAGGCCTGTTTAGAAGTCTGAAAAATTGAGCTCTCCGATACTTAGTGGGCAAAACATAGGGCATAAGTTTGCCTCTGAAAAGAGCTAAGCATGAGTCAATGTCTACCAAGCTTGCAGCACAAGTGACATGTTGCAGGAGCTTGCTTTCTCCTTTAAGACCAAACCAGACATTTCTGTTTAAAGTCAGAGTCTACCCAGTTTTAAACTGATGTGTGGGTCCGCTTTTAGTGTACTAGGAGAATATGAGTGAGGGGTCTTAACTGTGTCTGCCCAGGCACAGTTTGGTCTTACATCTGCTCTGATCTCTCAGTATTTTCTGATTTGCGGTCCACTTCAGTTCTCTGTGAGTGTTCCATTCATTGAGAGCATTGCATAAATAATAGTAACTTGGGCAACTATTTGAATATCAAACAAGGTTATGATAAGAGCCTACCTCCGAGGACAAAAGACAATGATTCTGGCACAGCCGGTGTTTGTAGAAGTGCTGACTCATTCAGAACTCTTCTAAGCATATAAATATGTGTTCCCCCCTCCCTAAACTGTCTGAACATGTAGCACAATTTGAGAGATCTAGGAAAGTAAGTACAGTTTTTCCATGACGTACAGATTGACGCACCTACTATAAATTCTAGTCACTCCAGCACATGTATGTTAGGATTTCTGACACGTGACTTCAAACATTCTGGCCACGTGCATGGATTGGGGAAGGTGGAGTCTTCATGGGGGGTTGGCAGCCATGAGAACTTTGGCAAGCGCAGGCTCTCTGGCAGCCGGCCCAGCCTGCTGGTAGCTTCAGGGTTTGAAGCTGGGCTCTAGGCTGCACCAGTTACCTTGACAGGCTTCTTACAACAACCAATGTCATAGTCATATGACTCTTTGGTGGCACGCGGCACATGCACAAAAATCCAGGTTTTGTGCAGCCATCCAGTTCCCCTCCTGGAGAGCCAGTTTGGTGTAGTGGTTAAGTGTGCGGACTCTAATCTGGGAGAACCGGATTTGATTCCCCACTCCTCCACTTGCACCTGCTGATGTGACCTTGGGTCAGTCACAAGCTCTGGCATAGCTGTTCCGGAAAGAGCAGTTTCTGTCAGAGCTCTCTCAGCCCCACCTACCTCACAGGGGTGTCTGTTGTGGGGAGGGGAAGGGAAAGGAGTTTGTAAGCCGCTCTGAGACTCAAAAGTGAAGGGTGGGGTATAAATCCAATCTCCTCCTCCTCCTCTTCTTCTTCTTCTTCTTCTTCTTCGTCTTCTCCCCATTGAAATGCTTCATTGTGAACGTTTGCCAAATCGACGTATTACAAAATAAATGGAGAGGCCTTATCTTTTGATGCCATCTTCTTCAGCAAAATTCTGGCAACTAACAAAACAAAGGGGGCAGTAGAAAAACCCTCATTCATTCTGAAACAACTAGGTATATTGGGGGGGGGTTGAAAGTGCATTTACTTTTTTGTATTTAGACATTTTATCCTCTGAAAGGTTTCCAAAGCCACTTGGGTGTCATCAATGTAAATCGTAACGAAAACAGCCTGCTGAAAGGTTAGGCAGCGTGAGATCTCTGGAGAAGCAAGTAGCAATGGAACAAAGAGCTTTCGTATTTCTCAGCCTTGGCAAATCTTATCAGCTGAGGGTGACTCTCCTTCTTGTGTTTTATACTCTGCCCCTAGGAGTCTACATTCTAATTGGAGCTGGTGCTCTCATAATGCTTGTGGGTTTCCTGGGATGTTGTGGAGCGATACAGGAGTCCCAGTGCATGCTCGGCTTGGTAAGTAATAGCATCTGTCCCGCTGAGTCAATAATCAGCAAACCTGGGTGGTAAACATCTAGGCGAGCTGGAATCCTTCATGGTGCAAAGGTGTACAGGTGAGAGGGCCTGTGTCTGAAATATCTCTTGGTGCATCATGGAGAAAGCATCCCTGCACATTAGAAACTAGCGTGACTCTTCTATGCTCTTTTCCTGTGTATTTTTTTTTCTGGGGGAGGGCATTCAAAACAACAACACCTCAGCAGCAGCCTGAATGGATCCAGTTTAGGAGGAACACTCTCCTATGGTCGGGCTCATGTTTTTGGCTGCCGATTGTTATGTAACTGATCTGTGGATTTCCTAAACATGAAATACATCTAGAGCTTTTAATGCCATTGCTTAATATTTGTCTTATTCTGGTTTGGAACTAGTATCTGGAAAGGATGCTTCATTCACAAGGACACACATCTTTCACAGGACCGCCATGCACATGCATTGAAAGTCACTCTAATATATAAACTTCTCCACTGGAAAGTGTTTGGGTTGATACTGAGTGACAAAGCAAGTTTTGTATCCATAACTGTTTCACCTGTAATGGTTAGTTCATACACTGATTTATTTTTCAATGTTGTTTTCTTAGCAATACCTTCAAAGCGATAAACATTTTTTTAAAACTTAAAATAATGTAATGTATAAATTTATAAAGTGGTAGAGTCAAGGCAAAATTGGGGGGGGGCACTGTGATCTTTAAAAAGCAACAAATATAGGTTGCATTCTGGGTTAGGGAAAGAGCCAATTTGGTGTAGTGGTTAGGAGCACAGATTCCAGTCTGGGAGAACTGGGTTTGACTTCCCACTCCTCCACATGCAGCTGCTGGTATGACCTTGGGTCAGGCATAAATTCTTTCAGAGCTGTTCTCTCACAAGCAGTTCTCAGAAGAGCTCTCTCAGCCCCACCTACTTCACAGGGTGTCTGTTGTGGGGAGGGGAAGTGAAAGGAGATTGTAACCTGCTCTGAGACTCCTTTGGGGAGTGAAGGATGGGGTATAAATTCAATCTCTTCTTCTTCATTGTTCTTCCTCTGAGCCAGGCCTGGGGAATTTCTGAACTCTCACTTGCCTGAGTTACTGACAGTGCCCTCCTAAGCAGAATTACAACCTTCTGAGCCCATTGTCTTCAAATGGCTTAGAGCAGTGTAAATGGTCAGCCTTTAGGTGAGGCCTGGAGATCTCCCAGAATTCCAGCTGATCTCCAGATTACGGAGCTCAGCTCCCCTGGAAAAATTGGCTGCTTTGGAGGGTGGACTTTTTTGGCATTATACTCCATCCTCTCCAAGCTCCAACCCCAAAATGCTTGAAGTTCCCCAAATCAGATTTAGAAACCTTAGCGTATAACTCTGCTTAGGAAGGCACTGTAGGGCTGCAGTCCTGAGCACCATGAATAGGATGTGAGTCCTGTTGAACCCAGTGGTATTTGATGGTGGAAAGTGCCATCAAATCACACCTGAATTACAGTGACCCTGTTGGGTTTTCAAGGCAAGAGACGTTCAGAGGTGGTTTGCTATTGCCTGCCTCTGCATCATGACCCTGGTATTCCTTGGAGGTCTCCCATCCAAATACTACCCGGGCTGATCCTGCTTAGCTTCTGAGATCTGATGAGGCTGAGCTAGCCTGGGCCATTCAGGTCAGGTTCCTTCCAAGCTCTGCATGTGAGCAGCCAGTCATTGACACAGGAAGCCCCGCTCAGCAGCAGTCTGGAGCCGCACAGGGTCTTGCACTGCCCATTGCCTATAGCCCATTTTAAGACTGCAGCAGTTCTATTCTGCTCAGGATGTTAACTGCTGTGCTTAGTAGGAGGAAGAAAATAGAGGGAACGTTGAATCCAGTGGTATTTACTTCTAAGTATTCATGCTTAGAATGTCACTGTACATCTTCTCCTGTAGCACCTGGCTATGGCAGGGAAGCACTGCCTACTGCTTGGTGTTTGACAGCAGAGGGTGTGGAAGAGAGAGCATAGCCAACATGTTGGATGTCAAGGGAGGTGTGGCTTACCCAGATGCCATATGTGGTGCTTTCCTCCTTGGCTAGTTGTGGGGGCTCAGTTCAGTAAAAGTGAGGCTCGGGTAGTGCATTGGCAGCCACAGAGGGAAAGTCTGTGGCTCCTGCGTCTGCTTACAGCAGGTCTGAGTTTAATCCATATTTGCAGAGGGGGAGAGAGAGAGAACTTCCAGAATGTCTTTATTCTTCTGCAAATACAGAGACCAAGCACAGCCGCCCACAACCAAGCTTAAGACATTTACTTGGGTTTTCTCCATAGAGGAAAGATTTGGTTCTTTTAACTTTTGGTCAGCAGGAGTAGATGTCAAAGGACATTTACAATCATCATGACCTTCAAGAAGAAGAGCACTTCAAGAAGCACAAATGACTTGGAATGGCTTTGCCTTGTTTAAAACACCCAGCTGTTTAAAAACATGCTGGGTTTCCCAGAAAGTCTGTCAGTCATTCTAAATTAGCAACAGGTTTTACTGAGCTGCTTGAGCTGTGGGGGGATAAGCAATGTGAAAAGTCAACATCTAATAAGAATTGCAGCAAACAAAACACAGTCCCAGAAGCTGCCTCTCTTGCGGGGTGTGTGTGTGTGTGTGTGTGTGTGTGTGTGTGTGTGTGTGTGTGTGTGTGTAAAAACTGTTGGGTCATTTGAGAACTCTTTCACCATAGCATACTATGTGGCTTAAAACAAGACACCTTTGGTGACATTAGTCTCAGAAGGTAAACTGGCTGTCCAAGGAAGAAGCAAATGTAATCATTACAAAAGGGGCAGAGAATTTGTTGTGCTTTACAGCTGTGGCAAAAAAGGAATGAATGACAAAGTGAAAGACCATTAGGCTGCAGTCACATGCACCAGAAAAAATGGGGGGGGGGAGAAGCAAGGCTATTTCCTCTGGAGGAATTTGACCCACAGTTGCACGATCACACCTCCCTTTGAAGCTGTGTGCGCAGTCTGTCAGTGCGTGATCAGATACAACTGCGAGTGAGTCGGGGGGGGGGTTGTGCCTTTTTTACCCATGTGCTCAACCGAGGGATCGATTAATCGCACCTCCGCACCGAGGGCTCCCTATGGAGTTTGCGATGATGCACATACTGTGAAGGGGGGGGGGAACAATGGCACAGAGTCGGGATGGCCTGGTCAGACCATCCCGATGCCATGAGAGAGTGCTGGAGCGATCAGACACGGGAAAGTCCATCTGTGGCCCGTCGCAACCCATTAACTACCAGATTTTCCCCGGTGTCTTTTAACTTGGCTTCTGCAGCGGAGCAGAATGGGTTGCCAACGGCTGCGGGGCGCTTCCCAGATGTTGTTGTCTGATCGCGCCCTTTAAATCCACCCGGCATTCACACCTATGTCAGGTCTTATGGTGCGTATGATCGCAGCCTTAGATAAGCTTCTTACTGGTCTTGTCTACTGATAAAGCAGATAGAGGGGAGCTGATTAGGTCCTTGGTGCATTTTGCATGCATGCACATGTGTTTATGCGTGTGTGTGTAAAGTGCTGTCAAGTCACAGCCGACTTACAGCAACCCCAGCAAGGGGCTTTCAAGGCAAGTGAGAAGCAGGGGTAGTTTGCCCTGGCCTTCCTCTGCAGAGTCTTCCTTGGCAGTCTCCCTTCCAAGTACCGACCCCACTTAGCTTCCGAGATCTGATAAAATCAGGCTATACCATGCTGCCTTCCCTCCCATGCGTTCTGCATAGGAAGTAGTAAAAGGAGTCTTTTCTCTTGAACAGACCCCTGCAGATGGATATTTGAAAACCAAGAAAAATAAACTGGAAATGCTAACCGGTCGTCCTCTCATCACTTAGTTAGTTGGTGTTGGAGTAGATTGGGATGGCTGGTTGGAGGAGAGAAATAATTCGGTGCATTACGTGCCGTGAAAAATGTGCAGTTCCCACAAGAGTGTGATTCAGTACTCAGAAACCTCAACATTTTTTACCACAGCCACCATGTACAGTGCAGCAAATGAAGATTAAGATAGAAGCTGAAAACCAGTTTGGTATAGTGGTTAGGAGTACCAGACTAGGGCCTCGGGACCCTGGTTCAAATCCCCACACTGCAGATGGGTAATCCTACCCCCTAGAAAGTGTTGCTGGTAATGAGAGTATAGATGCTGCTGCTGCAAATAAATCTTTGAGAAAGCTAAAAGATTTCAAGTTGCTGGCAGTTTAAACATGCAAGGAAGTGGAGCACTGACTGTTCAGAGAACAATGAGTTGGTTTATTAAAGAAGAACAAACTGTTATATAACATAGAAGAGAGAGAACCTTACCTGTCTAACCTAATTGCTGAGGAAGGAACAACAACAAGGAGCAGGAAGTCTCCAGAAGAGCCAATCAGGAGACAGCAAGGACGCAGTTTGAAAAAAATGGGCAGTCCCTAGTCTGGCTGTGCTTAACTACCTGTCCTTCAGCTGTCCCCCTGTAGGGTGATCTTCAGGTCTTCTTCATAAGGCTGCGCTATAGACCTTGCATATTCCAACACAAGTATCCTTTCCTTTCCCCCCCATGGCTGATCCTATGGTATGGAGTAGCCTTCTGGAGGAAAACAGAAAGTGCACAGTTTTTTGGAGAGCTTGTAAAACAGAACTCTTTGGCTCCCCAAAATGGTTGCTGTGTAGATGCTTGATTTTTTAAAAACAACAACAACAACAACACCCAATAGTGGTTTTAATGTCCTTGCTTTTTAGAATTAATGTTCTTTATACTGTTGTTGTTGTTACCCATCTTGAGATCCGGTTACCTTGGAGAAAGGTAGACTTTCAAATCTTTTAAATAAAGTAGGACTCACTTCTGAGTACGCTTGCACTAGACGGAGCTGAGTGAGCGTGTGCTGGGAAGTCATCGTTTCAAACCGCACCTCAACAACAAACCCTTTAGGTAATTGGATGCAAGCCGGTGTGTAAACACACACATGCACATATACAGACTAAGCCACATGGGGATAGTAAGACTAACCTGCCATACAGGACAACTCTTGTAAGGATCACAGCACTCCAGACCCAACCTCTGCGGTGCTATAGAAATGTTAAGTTGTGTTGTCCCACTCTTTGAAAACCATCTTGTACTTCACTGTGTGTGATTAGCCACAAGCCAGTATGATGAAATTGTCTTTCCCATCCTTCTTCCTCAGTTCTTCCTCTTCCTCCTTGTGATCTTTGCTCTCGAAGTAGCCGCTGCCATCTGGGGATTTTCAAACAAAGAAACGGTAAGAGAATGTCGTCTCACTGTTAAAGTTCCTTAAGTTGCCTCATGCTTGGGGAACGGCCTCTTGGAAGAGGTCTGGAGGCTTCTGCTATCCTGATTTCCATGGAGACTGTATTCTTGAGTGGTTTTTGGGCTTCCTGGGCAAAGGGGGAATACCCTACTAGTGAGGCATAAGGTGTTTTAATGTTTGACGTTTTTATAGTGTTGTAACTTGCCATAGCCACGTTCTTGGTAGGAGCAGATGCCAGCTTTTTCACTCCATCTTGCCCAGTTTCCTCTCCTTACTACAGCCCTTGTCCTGCATAGTTTTTATCCAGGATCCCTGAAAGAGCCTTTTTGAGTGGTCCTTCCTTCTTCACCAGCAGAAAAGCTGGTTGCATCCAACCTGTGGCTTACAGACCCAAGCAGTCATTTGTCTGTCTGTCTTTCTCTTTCTCTCTCTCTCTCTTTCTCTCTCTCTCTCTTTCTCTCTCTCTCTTTCCATCTCCCTGTCTTTCCATCTCCCTGTCTTTCTTTCTTTCTTTCTTTCTTTCTTTCTTTCTTTCTTTCTTTCTTTCTTTCTTTCTTTCTTTCTTTCTTTCTTTCTTTCTTTCTTTCTATCAGTCCCAAGTTTAATCTCATGCTTTTGGGTTCACTTAGCCCATGCCAAAGGAGAATGAATGTTGTCATAGGGCCTGAGAAGAAGACTGACAGTGAGCAATGTCTGAAGTATTTGGCCACTGTGCTGCTTGCAGCGTAATCTGTTGCACATTTTCCTTTCTCCTTTTGAAAGATAAAAGACTGATGGGAGTATTTGTTTTCATTTGGGTTTCTAGATTATTAAGGAAGTACAGAAGTTTTACGACAAGGTGTATGAAAAAAGAAACGAACAAGGTACCAAGGAAACCCTGATCGCCATTCAGCATGCTGTAAGTTCTGCTTCTTCAGTTCTGTTTCTTTGTTGTGCTACTCGGGGGGGGGGGGCATATGGTTATCCAAGGGGGTGGGATGTCTTGCTGCAAGGGGGTATAGGAAACATCTTTTGCACTGAGTTGTAAAAAACCTCCATGGCTTTAGTTCCTGCATTTGTAAGCGGTTTCCTTGATAAACCAGGCTTGCTTAGCATGTTGTGAGTTATATTACTCTTCTTTTTTTAAAAAAAAAAAAAGTTTGTTTTTGGTTTTTACCCTCTGGTGTTATAACACTCATAACTCTTAATGTTATAAAGTTTTTGATAATTTTACGTTTTAATAACTTTATAACTTTGGACCGCTACAGAGGATTCTTGGTGTCACTGATTTGTTGACAAGACCAAAAATCCTCCCATATTGTACCAGCTAAACCTTGTGCCGTAGAACCTCTGCGGTACAAAACTTCTCAAATAACCCAAATAGTACCTTTGTATGTGTATTTGGCTTCCCTGGTAGGGTGTTCCCATTGAACACATGGTTCGATGTCTTGTAGTGTGTAATGTGGAGATTTGATCATTCCCCCATGAGTAGCAACGTGCAGAAGTATTGCCACATTATAGTCTCTCAAGTTTGTCATTTGTTGTTGTAAAGGATGGAACCACACGGCAGTGGCACTGCTATCTATGTTTCCTAGTATTATGTGTTTAAAAACGTGTGTGTTTGAGCCAGTTTGGTGTAGTGGTTAAGTGCGTGGACTCTTATCTGGGAGAACCGGGTTTGATTCCCCACTCCCCCACTTGCACCTGCTGATGTGACCTTTGGGTCAGTCACAAGCTCTGGCACAGCTGTTCTCTCAAGGACGGTTTGTGTTAAGAGTTCTCTCAGCCCCACCTGCCTCACAGGGTGTCTGTTGTGGGGAGGGGAAGGGAAAGGAGTTTGTAAGCCGCTCTGAGACGCCTTTGGGCAGTGAAGGGCGGGGTATAAATCCAATCTCTTCTTCTTCTGTATACTTTGCATACATTAGCACAGTCATACCTTGCCTTTTTTTTTTTGGCTGTCAAGATGCAGCTGACTTACAGTGATCCTGTAGGGTTTTGGAGGCAAGAGACGTTCAGAGATGGTTTGCCATTGCCTGCCTCTCACATCCAAATACTAACCGGGGCCAACCCTGCTTAGCTTCCGATATCTGAGAAAATGAGACCCACTTGGGCTATTACTTAGTAGGATTTTTATTGCTTGAGATACCGTAGCAAAGTTGGTTTGTTGGGTTTCCCCCCCTAGATTGCTTACATGCCGCTGGGACATTCCTTCTTGAAATGCAACTCTTACACTGTGACACAACTTTTTTTTTGCTCTAGCTTTATTGCTGTGGCTATGGGGGAACCGTAGAAGCATGGTTTCAGGAAACCTGTCCCAAACCAAAAAATGGAGTGGACTTTTCACTAAAGGTATGTGGATCTAACTTTATGTGTTGGGAAATTGTGTGGGTGTGTTCTGGCTTGAGCTGGAGCCAGATTCTGCTCCTTCCACAAGGACTTGCAGACTTCTTTTGTGGCCCCAGGAGACCACTTCTTATGTAAGCAGCCTCAAGTTGCAAATGGTGCAGAGATGGGGGCAGTGGAGACGGCTGTGACAAATGAAATTACTTTACAGTGGATTGAAAGGGAAGGGATGAAGCCAAAGGCTGAGGTAGGACTTATGGCTTGGAGGAAGAGGGAAAGAATTGGCACCCTAGGGAGGTTCTAGATTGACCTTTCAACATAAGGGGCAGTAAAGGAGCTCATACGGAGTAGTGTGGAAGAGCTGGAGCATGCTTAGGACAGGCGGGCAGAAGTGTAAAGAAGATGAGGCTGCGAAGGCTCTTTTAGACAAGGGCAAGTGGTCTGAACAAGAGCATCTGGCGTAAAGGAGGCACATCATATGGTCTCAGTGACCTGGAAGGGTGGCAGTTGCGTGGAGGTGTTGGAATGGCTCCCTCCAATACAGACCATTGTGGAGGCCCTGATCTTTTCCCTGCTGCTGCTTCAGTGTTGAATTCCGCACAGCTTAGAAAAGTAACTCCATACCGGCCTCCCAGATGGATGGGAAATTTTTCCTTTAAAAGCCTTCCTTTGAGGCTTCCCTCTAGCAGCGAGGTGCCCCTTTCTGTGGGGCCATTGTGTAGCTTTCTGTGTTCTGCAGAGTGGATAAGGGAATGAATCCCATCCTCCATGGGGAGTTTGTAGCATCTTTTCCAAACAACAGTGTAGCCTGTGGCTCTCTTGACACGCACAGACAGTATCAGCAATGGAAGTGCCCTCTTCTACTTTTCCATCCCTTTCCCCATTCTCAGGTTGACCACTTATATCTGTGGGAATGGTCTTTGTGGGATGGGGGCCTTCAGGCAGACGCTGGACGGCCATGGCTCTATATCTGAACATTCCTTTGTTGAGCTTAGCAGGGGGCTGGCCTAGATGACCTGTAGAAGAGGCCTAATGAATTCCTTGGTGGGATGTCGTGCATGGCTGGTGAGCCAAGTTTGGCAGCGGGTGGTGGATTCATGGGTTGTACAGTCTAAGGAGGTATGCGTAAAGTCCTCATTCACCTCACTAACTAAACATTTTCCTCCTTTTTCCCATAAGGAGAAATTAACCTTTTCAGTCCCTGGACCACTGGCTGGCCTGGGTTACTAGTCAACATCTGTCCTTGCCATTCATCCTTTCTCTGACTTTGGTCTGGAGCAGATGCTTGCCAGAGTAAAATAGATGCTTGCTGCTAATGACCCTATTTACAGAGGTCCCACTTTGTCAGACTGGTTGGCAGGGTACATGACTCAAGCAGTGTCTAGCAGATCTTGCTACTTGGAGCGTGTGTGTGTGTTTGTGTGCGGGCAGCAGTACTAAAAATGACAGATTTTATTTCCCTTCCAGTCATGTCATGAAGCCATTAAGGAGGTCTTCACCTCAAAGCTGAATGTGGTTGGAGCCGTTGGCATTGGCATTGGGGTGGTGATGGTAAGTTGTAACCTTCGTCTCATATGGTTGTCAAACTTTGAACACACCCCTAGGAGTAAAGCAGCCATTGTAGGTAAAATTGGCCAACGGTTGGACACCAACTGGGGGATAGTTAGGGGTAGTAAATTTAGTCATCTAGACTGTTAGTTCTGACTTGCTCCAAGTCTCCCAAGAAGTTGGATTTGGAGTCTTAGGGACATTTATGTAAGTGTTCTTTAGGACCAGAGCCATTCTTAAAAAGTTAAAGGTCCTGTTACAGTAGCCTTCCACTGATAGGTCTCAAACCCAGGTCTCAACACTGTGGGAACCAGTTTGGTGAAAGGGCAGGTGTTGTCCCTTCTTCAATTTTACCCCATTTGGTCTGATGCAAGCTGTCTAACAAAGCCAAAACCCTCTCCTTCTTGTGGAAATGTAATTGGAACAGAACACAGCAAATCAGGTTGTGGTTCAGACTAAGAGGCTAGACACTTCTACCTACCAGAATTATATAATGAGTATTTAGAGCTCATCATCACATTGGGATGTTGTTGGCTTCTGTACCGTCCTCTCAAAGGGCTACGAAGCAGGAAGACAGAGTCCTTTTCTTTAAAGGGCTGCAACTGTGCAAAATGGCAGCTTGCACGGAGGGTGGGGCCAGATGGTGGCTCACTTGGTGGCTTACACATGCAAACGAACCATCGCCATTCGAGATGAAATGGTCCATGTTAACCTTGTGTCACCTCTGGTGACTGCCCTTCAGCAAATACAGGTCACGTGTTTAAATCGGTACCTTCTAGTGTGTGGTGCTGAGTGGCATTCCAGTTAACTGTGGCTGTCTGCATCCTCCCTACTTTGGCTTGCTGCATAGATGGAAGTTTATAGGACAGGGATGTAGGCAACACCCCCCCACCCCCCGGCATGCATGACAACACACCGGCCAGGTGCTTCTGACTGGTATACGGGGCCAGTTTCCCATCCAAGGGACAGGAAACCACTGGGGGCTCCATCCCAGTATGTCTTTCACTCCCATTCCCTGTTTTTGTTTGCCGGCATACTAGTGTTAATTATATAAAAATGTTACCTCGTGTATTCTTGAAGTCTTACAATGTGAGTTCCATTAACCAGATTCTCAAAAGTACATGAACAATATTTGTCACATTATTTTGAGAATTTACGAGGAAATAACATTACAGACGTCCATGTAGAGGCACTGCATCTAAAATTTACAGTTTACAGTGTGAGGTCATTTACAAGATTTCCAAAGTCTTTGTCCACAGTAACTATAATAATGAGTTCAACTTGCCAGGGAACTCGGCTCTTTGCCGGTAAAGAAAATCTTTGAACGATAGACCAGATCTTTTACCGGTCTGCAAACTCAGTTTGGTTTTGATACTACTTCCAGCTTTGGGAAACATTATCCATGATTGATGCTTGCTTCAAGCAAAACAACTCTGATGAAGATTTGCCACAAATGAGAAGTTTACTTGGGATTCTAGTCAGTTTTGGTCTACGAGTTTGTTTACTGACAATATCGTTCAAAGATTTTGTTTACCTGCAAATAGCTGAGTTCCCTGGCAAGTTGAACTCATTATTATAGTTATTGTGGATGAGGATTTTGGAAATCTTGTAAATGGCCTCACACTGTAAATTGTAAATTTCAGATCCAGCGCCTTTGCACAGACGCCTGTAATTTTATTTCCTTGTAAATTCTGAAAATAACGTGACAAATATTGTTCATGTACATTTGAGAATCTGGTTACTAGAACTCATGTTGCAAGACTTCCAAGAATACATGATAACGTTTTTATATAATTAGTAACAGAACATACACAGTAATTTCCTCTTTATATGCTCAATTACGTTCTGTGTTTCCCTAGTTGTTGTTCGTTTTGCTGGCACTCCAGTATCTTCACGGGAAGAAGCAGTGCCAAAAAGTTTGCTTGCCCTTGCTCTTGAGGGCCAGCCCAACAGTCAAGTTAACCAGACCATGCATGCCGTCCCAGGCTGTTGGAGTGGTTGCTAAATTTTGGCAGTGTTCAGGAGGGTGCTGCGTTTGGTATGGATGCACCACACAGTTCATGAACTTCTGCCTGTCTAGTACAGGGGCCCCCAACGTGGTGTCTGTGGGTCTCATGGCATGGTGGGTACACTTTTTCTGGCACCCACCAAGTAGTTTTAGGAACTGGGCAGGGCCAGGTAGGGTATTTCGCCAGCAAGACGTCTAATTGGCTGCTGGAGGTTTGATACAGTAAGCAATTAAATAAAGACTGGCCGCGCAGATGGAAGTTGCTTTGGCAGCAGCTGCCACCACAGCACAAGGGCCTGCACAAGGTGTGACTGAAGGTCAGCTGTGGGCACCATTTTGTGGCTGGCTCCGCCTCCTGTGACGGCCATTTTATGGGTACGCCCACCATGCCTTGTCAGAATTCCAAATGAGTCTGCAGGCCGGGGACCCCTGGTCTAGCAATTGTTAGCAAGGATTGCACCTGCTGAACTTTTGTTTGGCGTAGTGGTTAAGAGCGCGGACTCTAATCTGGGAGAACCAAGTTTGATTCCCCACTCCTCCACATGCAGCTGCTGGTGTGACCTTGGGTCAGTCATAAGTTCTTTCAGAGCTGTTCTCTCAAGGGCAGTTCTCTAAAGAGCTCTCTCAGCCCCCACCTACCTCACGGGGTGTCTGTTGTGGGGAGGGGAAGGGAAAGGAGACTGTAAGCCTCTGTGAGACTCCTTTGGGTATTAAAGGGTGGGGTATAAATCCAGTCTCCACCTTCTCCCCCCCCCTTCTCCTCCCTTCCCCTCATTTCAAAGCTAGTGTCTGTTTGTAAGACCAAGGCACATTGCGGATGCCTGAACCCAGCATCTAACATGGAAGACTTTGTGGAATATGTTTACTACTTGAGCTATGTCTAAGCTAATCTGTGGCCATAATTTATAGTTCCCATGCTTTCTGGAGCATGGATTAATCAGCAAGGGACATAGCGTTTCTCTTAAACCAAAGGTGTGGTGATCCTGGAGTCATTTTTATTTTATTAATGCTTCATAGTTTTTATGGGTTGTTATGGCTAACATTTAAATTATTCCACCCCACCTAGCAAACACATGACAGAATGACTCATATTTAAGGTATGTCATGTGACAACTAACTGGCATGTTTCTGACAGCCTGGTGTGAACCATGTTATCAAACTTTTATTGACTTCTGCCTGAATATTTACAGTCACAGCAAGATTGAAAAAGGAAGATGGAACTGAAATATTTAATATTTGGCTTCCAGGTCTGATGTGTATCCTCTTCTCCAGGATATCTCCACCAAAAATTTGTTATTGTTTGCTTGTTTTTCAGATCTTTGGTATGATTTTCAGCATGATCCTTTGCTGTGCCATCCGCAGAAATCGAGAAATGGTCTGAAGCAATTTAAGGGGGGGGTCCCCCTTCAAGAAATCTTTATTGTTAACTTTAGCATTATGAAAGCATTTCTAAAATTATATTTGTTACTTTTTTTAAAAAAAGAGCTTTACTTGTTACTGATGTTCTTAGGGTTTTTTTGCTTTTTATGTTTATAAGACTTTTAAAAGGATTCTACTGTTGAAAAGGTACTATATTTGTTAGTCTGCCGCTCCAGAACATCTTGTATATACAGTTTTTGTCTCTAAATAGTTGTCATTTTTCTTTAAAACTTACAAATGGGATGTAATTTATGTTGGAGAAAATTTGATACTTAACACTTATTAAGACTTAAGGCCACCTACTATTCTCGAAGCATGTGTGCACCATTCAAAGTCAACTTGTCAACATACCAACTTCTGACACAGGGAAGGCAAAGGTGGCCTTCTGTAAGTTGTCTTGTGAAGTTGACTAAGGAGTCCATGGGAGTAGTGCTTGGAGATCTTCCTGGCTTTGCAGGGAATATTTTGCCTTGATCTTATGCAATTCTGCAGGGCCTGTAAGGCAGAGAAGTTCCACCAGTCGTTTGGTTGAGGACAGCAACAGTTTACATCATGGCTGGTACCCTACCCTCCCTGATTCTCCTGTCCCCTGTGAGCTGTTCCCTCCCTGTGCCCATGAAGCACCCGCAGACCAGGAACGGAAGGGAACTACGAAACATAAATTATAATATGTCATTGTGTATAATATGTTGGATATGGTTTTTAATAGTTTGAATTTGTTCATCGCCTAGAGCCCCAGATTTGTGGGGAATAGGCGATTCATAAATGTAATGAATAAATAAAATTTCACTGGGGCCAAAGGTAATGGGAGTTATATTAATTAGCACAGTATCAGTGGCACGTCCCCAAGATCTTATTTAATGGCGAAGCGCATAATGGGAGGGGTAAAATTTGGCATCGGATCAGGCCTGCACTCTTATGACCCATCATGCCGGCTGTTGCATTAAGGGCAGCCAGCTGTTTGATACAGTTTTTTTCCCAGTTCTAGACAGGCAATGAACACAGGAAATTTATGAAGCCCTTTTGGGGCAGTCATAGGCTGGTAAAATGTGGCTTAGTGGGTGGATTGTGAAGATGCTGAGTAGTTGCGACGATAACAAATAGGTTCATTCAGGGGTTTGGACAGCACCTTCTTGGTCGCTTGAGGGTCTGATGTAAAAACGTGGGCTGTCATGTTTTGCACATCTAGCCCATGAGGCTGACAGATAATATACCTTAACCTGTCCGTCGCAAAGACCTTTGGGTTTGCAAATTGTTTGTGGCTACACCTCTTCCCTCTCCCCGCCCAAGGATTGCTGTCAGTGGAAATTGAGGCCACCCAAGGGCAAGTGATGGGCAGGTATGGACTCAGCCAGTGTCGTCGCCCCCCTCCCCCCAAGCCAGTGTGATGTTGTGGTCAGAATGTTGGCCTGGGATCTAGGAGACCCAGGTTCAAATCCCCACTCTGCCATGAAAGCTTTCTGGGTGACCTTGGGCCAGTCACCCTCTCAGCCTACCCTACCTGACAGGGTTGTTGTGAAGATAAAATGGAAGAGAGGAGAATGAGGTAAGCTGCTTTGGGTCTTCGTTGGGGAGAAAGGCAGAAGAGGAAAGGAAGAAAGGAAATATGAGGGGCATGAAGGGCATTATGTTGTGGCTAGATCTGTCCCTGCAGAACCCAGTATTTGGTGGGAGAGTCTTCTAATATGCTGAGTTATATTCTCATCCAGTGGAGCCAGTGTAACATAGTGGACAGGTATGTAGACCGGGGGTTCATGTCTTTGGTGCAAAACTCATTGGGCGATTCTGCATCTAGCATTTGTGCCACATTTTCTCAACTGGGAGGAAAAAGGAGGGCAGCCCAAAACCACCTACCTTGGGGCAATGCGGTACTGACTGCAGAGTCATCCCTGAATGGCTACAAAATGGCCATAAATCTGTGCAGAAGGTACAATAAAATCCGACGATCAAAGAAAGCGGACGCGGCGTGGAGTGTGGAGGCTGCCATAAAATCTGATGATCTAAGGAAATGAAAGCAGCATGCAATGCAGGGAGGGATTTCTGTTCCAATATGGGTTTTGTAAAACAATGGAGGGAAAAGCCAATGCAGAATGAGCCATTGAGTGATCTTGGGTCAGTTGCTGTCAGCCTAAATTACCCTGCAGGATACAGAGTCCTTAAAGGCAGGGCGGGGGGATAGCAATGCGTCTAACTCTATGTTCAAACCATTTGCAGTTGCATACTTTCCACATCCATTCAGATCTAGATGTACCGGTTACGTTTCTCTTTACTCACAAAGTGAAATCTAGATAGGAATTTGAGCATCCTTTTCAGTGGTGATGCAGCAAACAGCAACTCCTTCCCTGAACTTGCCTTGTACTGATTCAGACCATTAGGCCATCAAGTTCAGCATTGTCTACTCAGACTGGTGGCAGCTCTCCTGGTAGAGGTCTTTCCCAGCACCTGCTTTGCCTGGTCCTTTTAGCTGGAGACGCTGGGGATTGAACCTGGGACCTTCTGCATGCCAACCAGATGCTCTACCACTGACCCACAGCCCCTTCCAGTTGCATTAGCCTTTTAGTAACAAAAACTAGAGAACGACAGTTCAGACAAGTGTAGCTTAAGCTTGAAATGGCTGTCAGTTACTCTACAGCAAGCATTTCTGGAAGCCCATGCTGCTGGTGCATCTCTGTCATGTCGCAGCACTTCTATCTTGCCTCGGAGGAGGTGACACTGCTATTCTTGAGAAAAGCTGCCATTAAGGACTTGGCGTGGGTGGATCCCTGCCCAGCCAAACACAGCTTCAGCCTAGGCTTGCTGGATTTCTATCTTTGGAACATGGGTGGTGCTTGTGGGTTTCACCATAATTGCAAAGAGCCTGTAATAAAGCTACATCTTTTTGTTTCTCTAATACAGGTTTTTTTTTTAAGCACAAAATGGGGGGGGGGGGAGTGAAAAATACCTTATTCCAGTTACCAAAATTCAGAAACCTTAACAAGTTATTGAGAACTGGAGGCTGTTTTGTATGCTTTGTAACTGGAGTCGGAAAACAGATGGGAGATTTTTCCAGTGTGGGACACAGACTGCAGCATTCTAGTTTTGCTGAAAATCAAAACTACAAGGAAGTCATTCATGGGGCGTGAATGCTCCGCTAGACTGAGCGTCCTGTTTCACGTTCAATAGATCTTCAGAACTGGGTTAATGGCTGGGCTTTTTTTTTAATGCTCAGTTCCTCAATTGTGACATTTATCCCAAACTCCCAGTAGAACAGGGTCTGGCAGAATTGGTGTGTTACGATACAGTAGGAGCCATTACCCTATTTTAGGATGAGCATTTTGAAGGGAGGAGAGAAAAAACCTGGCCTTGCTAAACCGTGAAATACAAGACAACCTCGTGGCTCAAAATGTGGGCTCCAGCATTTGATGACTAGGGGTTTTAAGGGCTGAGCTACCCTTCACCTTCCCAAATGCCTCGGCTTGGGTACCATCAGCAGAATCAGTGGCTGAATTAGGGAGCAGAATAGAGAAAGCCTTTCTCTGCTTAACTGTTAGAGTTGCCGCTGCAGTGTTCCCTCTAAGCCATGAGTGTGAGCTCATTAACACAGGAAGCCCCACTCAGCAGCAATCTGGAGCCATGCAGGGTCTTATACTGCCTATTGCCCATTTTAAGATTACAGCAGTTATATTCTGCTCAGGATGTGAACTTTACTTGGGGGGGGGAATAGAGCGAACATTGGCTGCCAGTCCCAGGTTGGGAAATCCCTGGAGATTTTGGGGGTGGAGCCTGGGGAGGGGAGGGACCTCATCTATATATCTAATAGCCAAGGTGCCCCCTAATTAATAGTTCAACCTCCTCTGGCTGAACTGGGGACCACTCTGGACAATTGGCCAGATTAAAATCAAGGTCCTCTAATGGGCTAACACTGGTCTCCCTAAAAACTTCTGAGAAGTGATCAAACCAGCCATGAGGTGAAATCGAACTGTTGGGAATATGCTTACGGCCCAAGGACTCAGATACTAATACCCAAAATTCGCTAGAATCATTATTCAGTGTGGCCTGGATAAGAGGTTCCCAACTTTTTTGTTTAAAGGCCTGTTGCTCAGATTTATAAAGTTGATGCGATTGAATTTTTAGCTGGAAAAATTCCGTCAGCAGTCTATCTGACCCAGATGCCCTATATTGATGATAGATAGCACGAATATAAGACTTCATTTGGCGGCATTCATTATCAAACCAGCTACTCCTACCACCAAAAGTAGCTCGCTGTTGTCGCACCACTTGCAAACTAAAAACATCAAGCAATTGCATAACAACATTGTTGTATTCTCGAAACACTTCAGACAATTGATTAAGATTCCTAAAAACTGATAAAAAACTATCTAGGGCAGCTTCATTAAGAACTCCCAACAACTTTTTGAGCCAGCTTATTAGACCAAGAAATTATAGGCAGTCTGATAGGTTGGAGGACACAGTTCTTGGCTGATCTAAACTCTCAGCAGGAAGAGGAGGCTCAATAACTAAGGAGAGGGGGAAATGGTCAATGTCTATACGATCCCCAATTGGGAATACTCTCACCTGTTCCCATAAGGCTGGTGAAATTAAAAAATAATCGCACTACATCCTCGCTTCGAGGCATAGGTATATTCGGCAGGAAAATCATAAGGAGGAACACCATTCAAAATAGACAGATTAAACCTAAGACAAGATCTGGGCAAGACGAATCCCTGCCTTGTTGATATAAGAATCCTTTGGAAAATCTAAGATTAAACATAATGTGAAGCAATGAATTATCAGACTGCAGACCTAGCTTCTTGGCAATGGCAGGACCATCCTGTCCTAGTCCGGCATTAAAATCACCAGCCATAATTATATCTCTTAATGGGAATTTTAGTTCAAGGTCCTCAAGTAGTAGTTCTACACCCTCCCAGTGAAGGGATAATGAATCTTTGTTCCAACATGATGTAGACATTTATTCATATAAAGGACCACCCCTGTACCTTCTACCAGGTAGGGTTGCACATTAACATTAGTCCCCTTGAGAGGAGTAACAATTAAATTGGATTTTCTGGACCATAATACAGCCCAGCTTGACCACGTCCATCGCGACTAACTGCTGGTGCAGAATGCGTGTTAAACCCCTCCAGCAAAATCTCATACTGAGTCCAGGTCTCTTGGAGCAGAATTATGTCATATCCACTGAGGAACTGTTTAAAATGGAGGTCACTAGACTTGTTTCTCCAACCTGTGATGTTCCAGAAGAGAAGCTTGATATCTGGATAAGAGGTCTTAGTCAGCCTCTGTCAGAAGCTCTAGAGACTTACTAGCATCAGGGTAGATGCAACCATTCCTCACACTCTTGCTGCTGGGCTCAGCAGCCAACCCTAAAACCAAGTTAGGGGAGTGACTAGTAACCAACGGCTGGACATCATCAATTGGGGGTGACACTTGTGTTATTTCAGGTGAGTCCTCAGTTGGAGATCGTTTAGAAGGTGTTGGGGATAAGTTGTTATGCTCCAGCTTCTCATGGACCACTACATCCACCTCGAATGTTTTCTGCTGTCCATGTCAGCTGTTGGTGATCAATTTTTGCTTCAAACACTCAATTCTATCCAGGATCCATTGTTGACCCTGCTCAGGCAAATCCATATACTCCTTCTGTATGTTTATATCCATCACCTCCTCATCCAACAGCACTTCCTTAGGGGAGGAGACAGGCTTAATCATTGGAGATGAGTCTTGGATAGTGTAGCTCCTGACAGCTTCCCTTGAGCCATTACGTCTTGTCTGGGTCTCATGTAGATAGCTGGTTGTTGCTTCCCTAGAGACCAAGATTAACGGCGATAGAATAATATTCCTATATACCCGGGTAGGGAATACTCCTTTTGACTTCAGGAAGTCCTTGTTCCAAAGCAAAATTGATGGAATCTCAGGGGAACCAAAGGTCAATATAACTCTGCTTAAAATTTCTAGGTTTCTTAAGTTAATCTTATTTGGTTCCCCATCAAAGTCTTTAAATGCCTCTTCACTGCTGATTTAGTATACCAGGAAGGAATATGGCTATTATATTTACACAGAGTAAAGCTGATCTTGGTGGGCTGCAACACTAATTGGTACTTCTCATTCATAACATCCAAGCTGGGCGTTGCTATTGCAGCTTTGGTTTCACTAGCTACATGTACATCTTTGAGGGACTCCGATTGTCTTGTCTCAATAAATTCTCTACTCCTGAGAGCATTAGTTGCCTCCTTCTTGTCTTTATTTAACAATTTATTCAAATTGTCTGTTTTAAAATGCAGACTTTCAAGTGTTTTACAGCCACTGTCTTTGCAACTAGAAGTATTAATTGTGAGCACTCAGTTTCTTTGCCTGCTTCTAATTCTTCACCCCCACTGAACAATTCAGGCTGACTTCTAGTTGGCTCAGCATTAGCTGCCATGCCGTCCAGAACGGAAAAAAAGCTCCTGAATTAGCCGAAGCAACAGAAATAACAGGTGAATCATTTAGACCTCCCAACACTGAAAATCGGTTTGTAGTAGATACTTCAATAAAAGTCATCAATTTTCAGTTGTTTTGAGATGGGGGGGGGAGAGACCCCTTCTTCTCGCCTCTGTTTACTTGTTCTCATTGTAAAAGAAAACTACAGTCATAGAAAACAGGCTGACAGAGCAAACAGGGCAGCTACAGATAAAGGTAGGAAGTCTCATAGCAAGGTCAGCTCAAACTGAGACCATCATCTCACCGTACCAATTAATGTCTAAGGGAGGAACTGCTGTAATCTCGCATTCCGGGAGGCATCCATAGGAAGAAAATATTGCCTTCAAACTCCAAGGCTAAACATGCACTTCATTCATCTCAGTTCAACACCTTGCTAAGGCTTACTAAAATAATCTTTAAAATGGCAAACTACTAAACATAAGGTTAACAAAAATAAAATAAAAGCAGAGGAGCTGAAGACGGCAGAAGGGAGTGCCGAACCATAACTGGATCCTACCTGCACCCAGGACTTAATTAGCCTGGCTTTGATGACCGGGTTGGATGCTAAGGTTCATGAACTGAAAGAGCCCACAGTTTCCTCCCAAATGGACGGGACACCCATGAAAGGAAAGCCTTGTCGGTACCACACAGTCCACCTGCCAGTGGACGTGGCTTACCATTGGGAAATGCAGCCAAGTTCCCGATGGTGCTAGGGGGTCCTTGGGTCCATGCCCATGATACCTATGGTCAATGGGGTGTAGGAGCCTTGCAGTTCCCAGACCCCCGGTGTAAAGAGCATCTTTGGAACCTGGAGAAGGAGAAGAAGAGGAGATTGGATTTATACCCCACCCTTCACTCGGAGTCTCAGAGCGGCTTACAAACTCCTTTCCCTTCCCCTCCCCACGACAGACACCCTGTGAGGTAGGTGGGGCTGAGAGAGCTCTGACAGAAACTGCTCTTCTTCAAGAACACCTCTGACAGAACTATGGCTTGCCCAAGGTCATCCAGCAGGTGCAAGTGGAGGAGTGGGGAATCAAACCCGGTTCTCCCATATTCGAGTCCAACACACTTAACCACTACACCAAACTGGCCCAGGAGGAACTAAACCTCATTCCTTTCGAATACAGAGACTTGGTTAAAGTGTTTGAGGACAATGACGCAGACAAGCTGCCCCCTCACCGGAAAACTGACTGTGCTATCGAAATTTTGCTGGGACACAAGATGCCTAAGGGGAAACTTTATTCCATGAGCCCAGCTGAGCAGGAGGAGTTACAGAGATTCATTGACAAGAATCTGGCTAGGGGGTTCATCCGGCCAGCGGCTTCCCCCTTTGCTGCCTCGGTGCTTTTCAGGAAGAAAAAGGACGGGGGTTTAAGATTATGTACAGACTATAGAGGTTTGAATGTCAAATGTCCATGTCAAATGTTTACCCCGTCCAGCTGATCAAAGATTTACTGGCAGAGGCAGCCCAAGGGCAGATTTTTACTAAACTGGACTTGAGAGATGCTTCCGGGTGCACATCCAAGAGGGGGCTGACAATAAAACTGCATTTAACACCCCACTTGGGCAGTTTGAGTACCTGGTGATGCTGTTTGGACTGGCTGGGGCCCCGGGGGTGTTCATGAACTTGATTAATGAGGTGCTGCTTAAATATCTGTTCAAGGGGGTCCTGGTTTTTCTGGATGATATCTTGATCTATTCAAAAGAGAAGGAGTCACATGTGCAACTGGTCAGAGACGTGCTGAGTGCCCTCTATGAGACCCACCTGTTTGCCAAGCTGTCTATGTGTGAGTTCCATAAAGAGGAACTGGACTTCCTGGGCTATTGGATCTCAGGGAGGGGTCTATGAATGGATCTCCATAAAGTTCAAGACGTCCTGGGGTGGGACCCCCCACAAATGAGGCAGTTACAATCATTCCTGGGGTCTGCCAACTTTTACCGGCAGTTCATCCCCAATTTTGCCCAGGTTGCCTTGCCCCTCATGGACTTGTCACCTCTGTGTAGTAATCCCAGCCTTCCTTGGTAATCTCCCACCCAGGTACTAACCAAGGCCAAGCCTGATTAGCTTGGGAGAGATCAGGTTAGTCTGGGCCATGCAGGTCAGGGCAAAACCAGCATAAATTATGTGAAACGAGAAAAGACAAACATTTGCATAGGGAACACGGAATCTGGATTGTCTTGAGTGCAGAATTGTAATATTTTTTAGCACAGCACTTGCAGCCCCGTGTACAAAGTGAAGCAGCCATATTTTGTGACCATCTTGCTCTGTTTTCTTGGGTGGCCGAGGCTCACTCGTTTCCCAAAGGAGGAAATGGAAACCAGGTACAAAGGTGAACCGTATCCTCTCAACAACAATTCCATCAACATCCATCTCCAGAACAGCTATTATTACTGACAAATATCTGGCAAAAGGCAACTTCTGAAGGACAGAACTCATGAGATCATTCTTTGGTCCTGGGCCTTTAAAAGGTAACGAACTTGTTTCAGTTCTATCAGTCACCCACATGAAGGGAAAGGGATGATGTTCACTGAGCCTCTTCCCAAAATAACCATCTGGCTTCTGGACTAAGCCTAATTTGGACCTAATAAGCCATCACTATTACAGTCGCCAGGAGCTGCGTTGTCTCAAGTGGTTAAGACGCGGAACTGCAGGCTGTGGAAGGTCAGTAGTTCAGCAGTTCGAGACCCGGGTGCCGCATGACGGGGTGAGCTCCTGTCTCTAGTTCCAGCTCCTGCCAACCTAGCAGTTCGAAAGCAAGAAATTGCAAGTAGATCAATAGGTACCACTTCGGTGGGAAGGTAACAGCGTTCCGTGCACCTTGGTGTTTAGTCATGCCGGCCACATGACCACGGAAACGTCTTCAGACAGCGCTGGCTCTTCGGCTTTGAAACGGAGATGAGCACCGCAACCCTAGAGTCGGATTCGACTGGCTTTCGAGCAAGGGAACCTTTACCTTTACCTATTACAGTCGCCATCCTCCAGGTCATCGCTGAAGACCTCTGAGGATTACAACCGGTCTCCAGGCAACAGAGATAGTTCACCTGGAGCAATTGGCTGCTCTAGAAGGTGGACTGACTCTATGGCACTATACACTAGTGCAGTCCCTCCCCTCCCCAAACCTTGCCCTCCTCAGGCTCCTCCCCGAAACTCTCTAGGTATTTTCCAACTCGGGGCTGGCAGCCCTAATTACTATACACTCTATTACAGAGTCCTCTCATTTTCAACGCCGTCTGAATTCTTTCATATTTATAGCAAGTCTTACAGTAGTTTCAAATCATTGCAATTTAGGAACTTTGGGCCGTGTTTCTTGACTGAAACGAATGTTTCTTTCCTTGTTTTATTCTCCTCATATTGTACTTTTGTCACAAAGGTTCCTGCTCATGGCAGGATAGCCCCCTCCCCCCTGGGCCGGTCTGCAAATCCTGGAGATATTCAGGACCAGGTGGGAAGTATTTACGATTGTAGGCCGCCCAATCTCCCTACTTTTCCAGGTCCTCTGACAGCCAGCAGAGGGGAGGTGCTTTACACTGCCTGCCACACCCGGAGGATAAACTCCCAGATCTATTATTCACTCCCCCCACTCCCTTAACAATAGGAATAAAAGAAGAATGCCTTCGACCCTGCTTGGGGCAAAACACGGGCACAAAAACACTCCTCAGTCTATGAGACCAAATGCGTGGGATGAACTACCAGAAAGAAAGGGGGGGGCACTGTAACAGGAACCAAGTTTACACTGCCATTTTTGTCCCTCTTTTGTGCCTATTGCTTTGGGTCCCCCCCCCCACTTTCCTACATGTGTTTTGCTCCCTCTGGGACTACTAGAGAGAGCAAAACACATTGGGGGGGGGGAACCCTGAAGCAATAGGGATAAATGAGTGACAAAAATGACAGTGCATACGTGTAGAAGGAAGGCAGAGATTCTGCAGAAATAAAGTGTAATGTATGCTGTGAAAGTGTAATGCACCCATTGAAAACCTCTGTTAAGCTTCATTCCTAGACAAGGATTGAAATTCCACACTTCTGATTGGTTGTCTAGAAATCGCCGTCCAATCCGGACGAACCACAAACTCTTGGGGGGAACGAACCTTATTGGTTATTATCCGAGTAATTGCATTGGTTACTTTCTGTAAATAGGCGTGGCTACATTAGCCGGGAATGTTTAAAAGGAGCAAAGCTCCACTGTTTGTTTGTCATCTCTTCGATCTGTTGTTTGCTGTTCTGGTTGACTTTGAGCTGTTGCTGCATAAAGCTGAATCGCTTACCTGAAATCGCATTAAGTGTCATACTTAACATAAAGGCTTGGGGAGGGCTGCAGCTCCCTGGAAGAGCCTCTGGCATGCAGAAGGTCCCAGGTCCAGTCCTCAGCATCTACCCTTAAAAAGGACCAGGTTAGAGGTGATGGGAAAGACCTCTGCCTGAGAGCCCGGAGAGCTGCTGCCAGTCTGAGTAGACAATACTGACCTGGATGGACTGAGGGTCAGATTCAGTATAAGGCAGCTTCCCGTGTGTTTATGTATGCTCAGATAAAAACCAGCACTTTCTGAGGAGCAATTTCACATTTGTCACAAATATATACCTAATATAAACAAAGCCATCTTGCCTGGAGAGCTCTTTTATGTCCAAATTTTTTTACTTGTGACTTGGAGGACATTTGAGGATAATCATTATTCTTCAGTAATAATGTTGCATGCTTGGTGGGCCACCGTAGATCAAAGGTTGAGAACCACGGCTCTGTCATTTGCTTTCATAACCCCTAGTAAGTAACTGGAGTGCTTATTTATTTGGAAAAGCCACCTGGGGATCAAACTTTAGGCGAGGGGCACTGGAAGACAGCTTTCCGTGGGAAATGCCCCCCCCCCTTTGCAGCACTGTGCACCCAAATGGAGCAACGGAGGACTTTCAGGTTAAGTTACCCAAGTGTTTATGGGGGACAGCAAGTCAGGTTTGGCCCTCAGGATGGTCTTCACTGTCTGCAGACATTCTCCAGCTCTGTCTCTGTCAGGAAGAAGGAGGAGGAGGAAGCAGCAGCAGCTGATTTTGCATATATCCCAAATTCACCAAAGGCATTCTATTTTTTTTGCATATAGGTCTGGGTGCAAGATTGTTTCCAAATTCCAACATTTTATAATCTCAGGTATTTTGCACCACCTAGTACCCATCTCGAGGCCTGTCTCTGTACACTTCAAGTGGATTCATGTATCAGTGTTAGGGTTGCCAGCTCTGGGTTGGGGAATACCTGGAGATTTTGGAGGTGGACCCTGAAGAAGGTGGGGTTTGGGGAGGGGAAGGACTTCATTGGTGTAAAATGCAATAGAGTTCAATTTCCAAAGAAGCCATTTTTCTCCAGGTGAACTCATCTGTGTTGCCTGGAGATCAGTTGTAATAGAGGGAGTGTTATGTCCTGAGATCAGAAACAGGCGTCAGCCAGAGGCTGCCAGGCTTCAGTCCTGAGAACAATAGGGACTAGGCTCCTGAATCCAGAGTAAGGAGCCAATAGGGACATTGGCGGGAAATTTGAACCCACCAATAGAACTATGGGGCGTGTCCCCCCCCCCAATGTATATAGTTGGCCTCCAGCCGTTGTTGTTGTTTTTTTGTTTGTGTGAATCTCCAGCCACCACCTGGGGTTAGCAACCACAGTCAGTGTGCACGTTTTGCTTAAAAGAAAAATAGGTAAGTGCATGGTTCCCCAGAAGGAGGAAATATGGTGGTCCAAGGGTGTGAAACTCAGTAATTTCTAGTGCAGCCCCACGTAAAAGTTGTCAATTCACTGCACATATATACTGCTTTTTAAAAGCTGGGGAGGGGGAAATGACTCAGTCCCTTGACCTTTTTTTTATTATTTGGCATGAAAGTAAGAAACAAAACAAAAACACACAAGGCCAGATTTCTTCCAGCTGTGTGGCAACCCTGCTTTGTCTCTCTTCCTCAGCACTATAGATCTCTGGGGCTCCGTTCCAAAAGAGTCCATTCCAAAGCCAAACCCTCCCTGATCCTGGTGCCTGGGACTTCCTGTCCTCTGTTCTTCTACATAAACATCCCTTCCTTTCCTTATTCTATTGCCAGTGGGTGGCACTCATACAGGGTTTTTCTTCCTGCACCCGTATCCCCATATAAAGTATTCTGTCAGGGGACTGATAAGAAGGGGTCCAGGGGCACCTGATAAGTTGGAGTCCAGGGGCACCTTTAAGACCAACAAAGTTTTATTCAAAGCATAAGCTTTCATGTGCATGCACACTTCTTCAGATACAATGGAATGGAAGTTACCAGTCCATACATATAGGTAGAGAGTGAGCAATAAATTAGCATACAGCATAATGAAGATGTTTAACAGATTCAAGGACCAAACAGGAATAACAAGCTTAGTTTATATGGTTACCATTTGTTTGGGTTTAATTCTGGGGGAGAACATGGTGAATGAAATCAATATGTCAAAACTAGAGATGAATGGGCAGATGTATTCTTCATCATGGAATGCTGAGAGTAATTAACTGAGACCCTGCCATTATGCTCCATCTGTCTTATTTCAAGCATGGAGGTGACCTTACAGCATCTTCTTCTTTGAAGTAGGGCAATTGGCTGTGTAGAGTTATCTCCCCTGTCCCCAGACCAGAGAAATACATTCCAATCTAACATTCCAAATTATATTACATTCTACTATTAATTATGTTACATTACAATCTACTATTCTAATCCATTATTCCAAATAAGAAATAAAATAAAATAAAATAAAATAAAGAGGTAGTATGGCCCTTCTGGGGAATTGGTGAGAATACAGAGGTAAGGGCTGAATGAGGTTAGCATATGTAGTAAGATAAGAAACCAATATCCCTGTTAAGACCTGGGGACTCCATTGTTCTGAGTGTTGTAATAACTTGTAACTCAGCAGTTTCCCTTTCTAATCTGTTCCTGGAGTTCCTTTGCAATAAAACAGCTACTCTGAGGTCATTCACTGAATGTCCTGGAAGGCTGAAGTGTTCTTCTACAGGTTTCTCAGTCTTGTGATTCTTGATATCATTTATCCTTTGGTGTAGGATTTGACCTGTTTGCCCTGAGTAGAGAACCGAAGGGCATTGTTGGCATTTAATGGCATATATAATGTTAGAAGATGAGCATGTGAATAAGCCTGAGATGGTGTAGCTGATGTTGTTAGGTGCAGTGATTGTGTTGCAGGCCCAATGCTTTTTTTCAACCATTCTAAAACATTTTTTAAAGGCTTGCACTCCTTTAAGCAGAGTGGGGTGCTTTGGTTGACTAATTCTTACACTAAGCAAGGAGGTTGGAGTAGGTGAACTCTAGGATCCCTTCTATTTCTTGACTATAGAGGTCATCCCCTACCTGCCGGCTTGTTATCAGAATTGTTGCTTAGGCTGGCAGAAGTGATTAATTTGCAGCAGCTGAGAACCGTCATTGAAAGTGGTTGACAGCTTGCAATTTAGAGATCTATCCTGGTGACAGCTTTCTATTGGCTCAATGGCTTTTCCTTCTGCACTGAGAACTTCAGCCCCCCCCCCCGAAAAAATTTGCCCCACAAGCCACAAAATCCTGGCTACGGGCCAGTTGTATCATCTGGGTGTATGTGGCAGCAAAGTCAGCATCTGGGTTTATTAGAAGCTCTGGTACCAGTGTCCATGTTCAAATTAGATGTTGTATTATTGTGGGTGAGGAGTTGTTTGAGACTGGGGGACTGTCTGTGCATGAGAAGAGGTTTGCCCCCCTGTATTTGTGAAAGAACTAGACCACCTCACATGTCTCCTGAGAAACCTGTATAAGGGTCAAGAAGCAACAGTTAGAACCAGATATGGAACAACTGATTGGTTTAGCATAGGAAAAGGAGTACGACAAGGATGTATATTGTCACCTTGCTTATTTAATTTATATGCAGAGTACATCATGTGAAATGCTGGCCTGGATGAATCACAAACTGGAGTTAAGATTGCTGGGGAAAAGATCAATAACCTCAGATATGCAGACGATACCACTCTGCTTGCAGAAAGTGAAGAGGATCTAAAGAGCCTCTTGCTCAGAGTGAAAGAGGAGACCGCAAAAGTGGGCTTGAAGCTCAACATCAAAAAAACTAAGATCATGGCATCTGGCCCCATCACTCCTTGGCAAATAGAAGGGGAAGTTGTAGAAGTAGTGACAGACTTCACGTTCCTGGGATCCCAGATCACTGCAGATGGTGACTGCAGCCATGAAATTAAAAGACGCCTGCTCCTTGGGAGAAAAGCGATGGCAAACCTAAACAGCATGATAAAAAGCAGAGACATCACCCTGCCAACAAAAGTCCGCATGGTCAAAGCAATGGTATTCCTCGTAGTAATGTATGGCTGCGAGAGTTGGACTATAAGGAAGGCCGAGTGCCGAAGAATAGATTCTTTTGAACTATGATGCTGGAGAAGACTCTTGAGAGTCCCTTGGACTGCAAAGGAGATCAAATCATTCAATCCTAAAAGAAATCAACCCTGACTGTTCCCTGGAAGCCCAGATCCTGAAGTTGGGGCTCAAATACTTTGGCCACCAAATGAGAAGGGAGCATTCACTGGAGAAGACCCTGATGCTGGGAAAGATTGAAGGTAACAGAAGAAGGGGACAACAAAGGATGAGATGGTTAGACAGTGTCATCGATGCAACAAACATGAAATTGAACAAACTTCAGCGGACAGCTGAAGACAGGAGGGCCTGGCGTAATCTGGTCCATGGGGTCGCGAAGAGTCGGACTCGACTGTGCGACTGAACAACAACAACATTTGTGAAAGAGAACGGTTATTATCCAGTTGTTACCTCAGATGCTATATTTGTCCAAAACAGGCTGTTTATTAGGGGAATTTGCAAGGAGACAGGAAAGCTTGTGGGAGGGAGGTAACTAGTGAGATTCTCCACCTATGTTTTATGGGGAGAAACTCTAAAAATAACCAGTCCATTGCTTAACCAAAGGGATTGTTTTTATTAAAAGAAGAAATTCTAATAAAATGCAAACGTACAGAAATAAAACACATGTTAAAATATACACACAAGTACTGGAAACACAGAGGTGAGTGGGACTAATAAGAGGGTGTTAGGAAAGAAGAAGAGAAGAGATAAGAGATTGGATTTATACCCCACCCTTCACTACCCAAAGGAGTCACAGAGCAGCTTACAATTTCCTTTCCCTTCCCCTCCCCACAACAGACACCCTGTGGGGTAGATCCAGAGGAGTTAGCCATGTTAATCTGTTGCTGTAAAATACTAAAAAGCCCAGTAACACCTTTAAGACTAGCAAACTTTATTGTAGCATAAGCTTTCTGATGAAGAGACCTGTGAGAGAGCTCCTTCCAGAACTGCTCATGAGAGAACAGCTCTGAGAGAACTTGTCACTGACCCAAGGTCACACCAGCAGCTGCATGTGGAGGAGTGGGGAATCAAACCCGGTTCTCCCAGATTAGAGTCCGTGCTCTTAACCACTACACCAGAACACTACGCCAGACTGGAAGAAGTATGGCTACCTGTCCTGTAGAGTAGAAGTCCGCACAGAGAGGAAGTGAGGCAACCAACATCTCACAGAAGACCCAAGCAATATGGGGGTGCATTGTCCCTAGGCATCCCGACAAGATACACAGCAATGGAGCTGTGGCTGCCTAGTTATAGAAAAAAATGGGACTTGAGGGCATGCTAATGCACCTGCCCCTTGAAATGATGTGCTGGAGGGATTAACTGGGATCAGAAGATTGTGCAGGGGAAGCTCTGAGTAGCGTTCCCAGGAGAAGACAAAGACTGTTGTCATATTTTGCATTTGTGTGGATGAATGGACTCCCTGGTGTAAACAGGAACTGTTAATGTTTCTGTTGGAATGTGGCTAGGAATGTGAGAAGTTAATGATCTACTGATGATCCCTGATTACTGGAGAGAAAAGCCGACCCAGTTGTGTGAATAGCCTATTGATTAGGGTGATTTTACCAGGAAAGGAGGAACCAGGTGTTAGAATCTTGCATTTGGGAGGAGATCTTTCCTGTGGGCTCCATTATAGAGAGAAATATCTCCTTGTTTGGATGGGGGGGGGACTATTAGTCTGACAGACTCCCTCAAGCCACCTCTCCAACATAGCAAGTTCAGAATTTTCTTTGCTACTAGGAACCATTTTGTTTGACTCTGACCCATCTTGGTTTAATGTACATTTCTAGGCTACACTGGTCAACTTCTAGGCCAGACATGGCTACTACTTACACACATAGGGTGTTGGGGAGTAAAAGATGATAAGAAGTATTTTATGCCAGTTGCTCCACTTTGCTTAGCTACATAGGGGGCCTTACACAGTAGAGGTTGTAAGTTGCTGATGATGCATTGAACTGTTTTGAGTTGAGAGCTGAAGGTGACCACTAGTGGTGTTCCGTTATTGTCTTTTTGGGGCCTGTCTTGCGACAGGTTTTCTCTGGGTACCATTCTGGCTTTGTGAATCTGTTTCTTGACTTCATCAGGTGGGTACTTTCGTTCCAAAAAGGTCTGTTGTAGATCCCTCAGGTGAGTATCTCTGTCTGTAGGATTGGAGCAGATGCAGCTGTAGTGTAGAGCCTGGCTGTATACAATGGATCATTGGGTATGTTTAAAGCCTGTCCTGTGTGAATTGCACTCTTCCTCCAAAACTTTCCCCATTGTTTTAATTTTTTTTGATTTAGCAATGCAAGACTAGCTATAGTCACATATCACTAGATTCATACTGCTTGTCAAAAAGCCCCAAAATTTAAAAACGAGGGGGAATGGAACTTTATATACTGATGAAGGGGGAGGATGGTGGTAGGTGCAGAGTGGGTGGAACAACCTTGATGTGGGAGGGGAGCGACCTTTGAGGGGCAGCACAAGGGTGGGGGAGGGGAAACCTGAGGGATTCTGCCCACTTTTGAATTATCTTCAGCTTGGAAGCGAAACAAGGGAAAGATTGTCACAAAAGCACTATCAGAAAACTCCAGGAAACAGCAATCAGAAAGTGAACTGAGCACTGAAGGGAGGAAAATCAATACAGAATGAGAAAGAAAACCCAACAGACATGCATGGTGAAAGTGAGGAGAAACACTTGTGCATAATAGGCCAATATCTGGATTGATCCTGAGACTGTCTATGGCAGGGCTTGGGAGCCTCATGCGGCTCTCTCACATATATTGTGTGGCTCCTGAAAAGGTGGCTGGGGAAACGAGGGGGAGGCATGCCTCCCCCATCAGTCTTCATTTCCTCAGCCAGTGATCCCCTCCCTGGGTAGGCTTGAGGTGGGGGGGGGGAAAGCAGAGAAAGAGAGCAGCTTTAAGTATGTTCTCAAAGCCACCCCCCCGCCAGCTGGCTTGGAGAAGGCATTTGTCTCCTTAAATCAAGACCAAGCCAAGCCAAGCCAGCCAGCATGGGGTTGTGGGCGGGTTGGAGGACAAAGTTGCTTTCTTTCCAACTTGCTTTGTCTCTCTCCCTTTCTTCCTTCCTTTCTCTTTCTTCTTTTCTTCCTCCCCCATCTATTTGCTTTCTTTGTTTCTCTCTCTCTCTCTCTTTCCACCTCTCTCTCTCTCTTAGACAAATATCATTAGCAAACAAACAAATATCGTTGGACAAATAAATATCATTATCAATACTTGTTCTTACCCCATTTGTTTTTATTTTGGCAGTCTCAGTTAATGTAAATTAAAAGCAAATTTGCATATTTTCCAATTAAAATGTGTGTAATATTTGTTCACGTCTTGCAGCTCTCAAACATCTGACGTTTATTCTATGTGGCTCTTACATTAAGCGAGTTTGGCCACCCCTGGCCTATGGGCCTTCCTTTCAGCATGGTTGAGATTGTGCTGTATGCAATGTATGTAGAGATCCAGTGCGGCATTGCAACTATCAGTAGGGGTCCATGTGGAGTCTCTTTTTCCATAGCATTGTTTTGATGGCCTGTGGTGGAAAGTATCTTGTTCATTGGTGGGCTGGGGAGTGGTAGCTGTTCTCCAGTAGACTGCGTGATGGTATGTGGTGAAGATGCTGCCTGTCGTTTCTTGTTATGTTCTTACTTATGTTGAAAGTACTCCTTCAGGCGTAGGCGGTGGAAAAGGGCTTCCAACATGGCTACCCACCTGAATCTGCTCTGAAGTGTGCTTACTCATCAGTGAAGCGGGGATTCCTTTTGCCTTAAGGCACTTGTATTTGGGATACACCCAAGGATATCTTGTATTTGGGATACACCCAAGGCAGCCTGAATAGTCCTGATTAGCCTGAACTTGTTAGAGCTCAGAAGCTAACGGAGGTTGGCTATGGTTAGTAGTACTTGGGTGGGAGTCCACCAAAGAAGTCTACGGTTGCCATGGAGTGGACGGCAATGGCAAACTACCTCTGCTAGTTAAAGAAGAGCACCATAGGGTGTGTCACCTCAGTGCCAGTGGAGAAGGATAAATGGCCAGATTCCGATGGGGTGATAAAGCTGGCAGCCATCCCACAACTCCCAGAGAAAGATCCCCCCCCCGCTTTGTATGTCATTATGAGCCACTCTACTCCTCCCAGCCAAGAGAGGGTGTGTGCCACATTTCTCCACATCAGGACACTGGGAATAGATTCAGTGTTTGTAGGCTGAGGGCAATTCTTTGTGGTATAGAGATGTTTTGACAGAAAGAGGGAGAAAGAATTTGTGTGGCTGAAGAATGGCATTTCTGTGGAAACTACCAGTCAACTGGAGTCTATTTCAAAACAGTTGGACTTCCTGCTCCTGTGTTTACATCTGGGATTGCTGAACTTTTGACAGCTGAGACACACTTTTTCCACTAAATGAAAACTGGAGGCCCACTTCACTCTTTTGGCTCACTTTTAGAATGTATAACAGTAAGAATGACTGACCCTCTTGGAAGCCTATACCCTGTACTCCTGCATGCTATCAGTTTGGTATGCCTCCCAGTTCCAAGCAAGCCAGCCCAGAGGAGTACCTCATACAGAGATGCAACAGGCACAGGCAGACTTCTCTGACAGCAAGGCTTCCCCCTATGTTCCTGCATCAAGAATGACTTAATGATCCAAGCACACATGTGTCAGAGATGTAGCTGAATTGCCTGCCCTCAGCTGAGACTGATTATAAAAAGGCAATGCCAGAGCACAGACTCATGCAGAGATGCAGCTTTTTCAGTGGATGGTTGCACTGGAATAGTTTACATATTGTAAATTATGCAGCAAATTGTTTGGAAAGGACTGATTTACAAGGCAGTTCCAAGTTATGTCCTGAATGGGAGCTAGTTTTTCTCTGGTCACAAGGCATCATTCCCCACTATTGACCACACATATACTAACAGTACATTTTCTTAGTACGACAAATTAAGGAGTTGGTGATACAGTGAAGGATGGAATCAATACAACCCCCTAACTCTATACTGTCATCCAGATCTGCATTCGGAGCCTCCATAAGTGTTATTTACCTTAAAAAAACCCACACACAGAGCCAGTCAGTCTTTTGACACGATATCTACTTTGGCCTTGAGTCCAGAGAGAAATTTTGTTCCTAAAATTAATATTCATATGTCTGTAGAGGAAAAAATTTGATGGGGGAAATATCAACAAATATTGACATTACTGGCTCTTCCTCCGGCACAGAAAACTAAAATGGTTTGTTCACACACACACACCCCCTCACCACCTTTCAGTTACTGGTAAGTATTGCAAGAACAGGAAGGTATCTTTCAAAAGGAGAGATTTTGTAAAAACGAACTTGGACAGCCTTCAAAGAACTTGCAGAAATTTCGGGAAATGCATTCTCCATTCAGTGACTTTGTTATTGTCAGAATGAGCCAGCGTCCTTGGATTGTAAACAACCAACGAGCACCCAATCCCCTCTGTGCATTGTGCGTACAGGGAAGTAGTGTGCACACCAAACTTCCTGCTGCTCTGATAGAAGGCTGAGAAACCAGTGTGGCTTCCCCTAATATGGTGGAGCAGGATTAATAGTGTTTTGCCTTATTAATTCCGACTGGCCTAACCAGAGGCTAAGGGATACAGCAAGCTGGGACCCAAGGAAAGAGTCAACAAAGGGTGCAACCAAAGGATTAAAAATAGACACGAGGAAGACAATAGAAGGTTTTTCTCACTTACCGTGAGTCTTCCTTCTTGGTGGTCCAGGGGTGGGGCAGCCTCCACTCTGGAAGGGGAGGGGCTTCTCTCTCAGGCTCCAGTCTGGTCCTGAAGCAGTAAGCTCCCTCCCCCCCAAAAAAAAATCATACAAGAACATCTCCAACTAACAGGTTAGAAAGACCACATAACAGAGTGGAGGAAGAAACATAACATTGAACACACACCCCAGGAAGCTAACCAGGACAAGGAAGGATAACAGTCTTGAGGGACTCCTAGGAGAAGACAGCATGCCTCCTCCATGCCAGGACTCTGGAAGTGACCAATCAAGAAGTAATGTTATGTAAATAGCCTATTGTTGGGAGTGGGGGGCCCTGGAGTCTTGTCTTGCTCTTGCTGAGAACACTAAGAAAGTAGAGCTGATCACTAGACTTGGGGTCTGCTCATCCACGGAATCCGCTATTTAACAGACAGACATCCCCCTTCCCCTGAAGATGGGAAGGAGACATATTAAAATGTCATTTAGCTATAGAAAAATGGATGCTCCCTGTGTTCTCAGAGGTACTATCAATGAAACCAAGATTTTGGCACTTCCGGTTTTTGGCGGCTTGCACTTGGACGCGTCTCATTGATCTTCTGATGGAGACGTGCCAAGCTGGGGCAATCAGGAGGGGTCTTGGCTGGTTCCAGACCCCCCCCCCGGAGTCTTTGCAGGAGACTCCCAGCCTGGGGAGTGGGAACAAGCCTCTCCCGAGGTGACGCCTGAGGGATCGAGGCCTGCCTGTCCCCAAGAGGTCCTGATGCCGCAGAGCCAGTATGGGGACTAGAGCTGATCCCTGGACAAGCGGACAAGAAAATAAGTGAAAGTAACACCTACAATGAACAAACTCTCCTAAACAGTGAGTCAAATAAACTTCTGCCTAAGCAATTAAGTCTCAGACTGCTAGATCGAACCAAGAAGGAGCGGCGGGTAGGGAAGGGTTGGAGATCCCCCCCCCTCGAAATGGAGTGGTCTGTAAGTGATATAGAAAAGGGAAAGAATGAAACTAACCGTACGAGACTGTTTTTGAGCTTGAAAGCTACAATCTAATCCAAGAATCATTGAATTCTGATAAACTTGACTTTAAAACTAAAAACTTTTCTCTTGTGTAAACAATGGCTGGTAGAGGGAGGAGAATGGCAATGGAAAAGAAACTTCCAACAGGAAATACTATACCAACGACTCCCACCCAGGCTCAAGAAGCGGCTGCAGACTTTCCTAACATGCTGGCCTCAGCAATGCGCCCTCTGCTGGAGCAGATGTCAACTATCAACAGTAAGCTGGATTATGTTCAAAAACAGCTTGCACATATGGAAAAAAGAGCTGATAAGACAGACAAAAAGATCAAGAAAGTTGTAACAAGGACTACAGACATTGAGCAAAAGCTGGAAGAAGTAAAAAAAGAAAGAAATATGGATAAAAGCCTACTACTCCAACTTCAACTGGAAAAATCAATGCATGTTCTATGTTTTCAAGGAGTCCCTGAACAGAAGGGGGAAAACTTAAAAATAATGTTAAGCGAAGCACTAGCATCAATTTCGGATCTTAAGCAAGAAGATCTCCAGAATGACATGAACTTGGCTTATCGTACCTATCCTGATTTTATAAGAAAAAATAAGCTACCTGGTGAAATATACATGAAATTTTCCAAGAGAACTATGAGAAAAATGTCTTGAAAGCTACGGTGGGGAAAACATTAAAAGTCAAAGAGGAAGAAATTAACATTCTAAAAGACATTCCATTTGAGATCCGGAAACGAAGACGACAATATAAAGACTTAATTCTTTTCCTTCAAAACAAATTAATTGCTTACAGATGGAGCTTTCCAGAAGGACTTGTGTTCAACTACAATGATAAGAAAATTAAAACTGACTCTGTCCAAAAGGCCAAAAGCTTCTGGAAACAACAATCTTAGATAAAGATGATAAAACAACCATGGAGGAAGGGGAGGAACCCAGCGAGTAAGAATTGGACAATACCTCAAGTGACTCTAGCGGTGCAACTGAAACTTCAGAGTCTGAGAAAGGAGCAGCAGCACCCAAGATATTAAAAGCAAAGAAGAAGGGCAAGAAATAAATGCAATATGATGGATTACAAAACACTTGAACTTACCATAACTAAATTTTATTTTACAGAAGTTTGAATTCTTTGTTCCTTATTGCCACTGCAGGAGTGATATATACAACTGTAATCTTGAGTGTGAATCTTGTCTTATTTTTTCATTGTACTGTATTCCCTTTGTTCCCTTCCCTTTAGGATACAGTATTATAAAACATAAAAAGAAAAAAGAAAAAGAAACCAAAATTTTGGTGAACACCCTTGGTACTGGTTTAAGGCCAAAGGGAAGAGCCCGGTACTGAAAGTGAAGCTCGTCATATGAAAAATGTAGGAACCTCTGATCTAACTTTCGTATTGGAATATGCAAATAGTCCTCTGATAGATCTTTCTTTGGGGTTTTCTTTTGGTTGTGTGTGTGTGTGTATGTGTGTGTGCACCTGGAAGTCATGGCAACCTCTGGTGACTGACCCCTACTGGAGGCCTGGAGGATATTCAGAGAGATGGCTGAATAAAGCCTGCCCCGTCCTCCCGACTGCTGGTATTTCAAGGAGGTCTCCCATCCAAGTACTTGCCAGAGTCGCCCCTGCTTAGTTTCCGAAATCTGATGAGATTGGGTTTGCCTGGGCTATCTAGGTCAGGGCAGCTTCTGATAGATCTATTAATGCCAGAAATCTCCCTTCTGTATGGATGCTACTATTGACTTTAGTGTCTCCATCCTGAACTACTTCTTCCTTATCCTCCTGTTTAGCCATTTGAGGTCTAAAATAGCCCTCACATCCCCGTTTTTTTGGGGGGGAATATGGAAAACACTGAATAAACTCCTAAGGTCTTTTGGGTTGCCGGCACAGGGTCTATCACTGAAGGGCACTGAGAAGGAGGAGATGTTTCCATGGACCATTCTTTCTTTGTACTTTAAGAAATCTGTTGGGAGGAATGGAGCAGAGTTCCAGTGAGTGGCCCTCTGTCACTGTTTCTTCATTTTTCTCTTTCTTTTTCTTTCTATCTCTTTCATTCTTTCTTTTCCGCCTCTCCTTCTCTTTCTCTCTCTTAAAAAATAAATATCATTGGACAAATAAATGTCATTATCGACATCTGTTTTTACCTCTTTTGTTGTTATTTTTAACAGGCGCATTTAATGCTAATAAAAAGCAAATTTGCCTATTTTTCAATAAAAACATGTAATATTTGTTCACGTCTTCCGGCTCTCAAACATCTAACATTTATTCTACATGGCTCTTACATTAAGCAAGTTTGGCCACCCCTGCATTATACTGTGAGCTAGGCTAGGCTTATTTTGAGGAGCTGGGAGAGCTGTGACTGACCAAAGGTCACCCAGCTTGGCTTCAAATGGAAGAGGATGGAATCAAACCCAGTTCTCCAGATTAGAGTTCGTCGCTCTTAACCACTACGCCACGCTGGTTCCCTGCACATGAAGCTGTCTTCTACTGAATCAAACTATTGGTCCCTAAAGGCCAGTATTTTCTACTCAGATTGGCACCAGCTCTCCGGCGTTGCAAACAGGGGTCTTTCACATCACCTGCTATCAGATCACATCACTTACTAGCAGATCTGATGAAGGAAGCTTTGGCTCTTGTTGTTCTTTGAGGTGCTCCCGTACTTGAATCTAATCATTCTACTGCAGACCAACACAGCAATGCTCTGAAACTAACAGAGCCTTGTAACTGGAGATGCCGGGGATTGAACCTGGGACCTTCAGCACGACAAGCAGATGCTCTGTCATAGAAACCTGACCTTGCCCCATGGAAACCCACATGCAGACTTTATGTATGTATGTCTTTGGGACACGCATTAGATGAAAGGGTTCTGGAAAATAGTACTTGAGTATGTAGAACAAATCATGGGACATCAAACCCAGGCCTATAGCTACAGTGGGGCATCTTGGGGCCTGGCCCCCTCACTTACTGCCCCGGCCCCCCTGACTTTCCATCCAGCCCAGGCGGTCCCTTGGGTGTGTGTGCGGGGTGCCCCCTGACTTATTTAAAGGCCCCCCAAATTAAAAAATCCTGGCTACGGGCCTGATTAAACCCCTTCAGATCCTTTAAATATTTTATTGGGTTACCTTGAAGAACATGTTGAAGCCCTGACTGGGGTAGCTCAGGCAAACCTGACTTCATCATATCTCAGAAGCTAAACAGGGCCGATGCTGGCAAGGAATTGGAAGGGAGACCTCGAAGGAATACCAGGGCTCGGGATGCAGAGGCAGGCTATCAAGTCTCCTCTTTGAAAAATGCCCCAGCCCCCAGTAGGGGTTGCCAGAAGTTGCCATGACTTCTAGGCATGCAAGCACATATAAACACACATGCACACCCAGATGCACACACACAAAAAATAACCCACCAAAAAAAGAACACGTTGAAGATAATGGCTTAAATCCGTCCAAGTTTTACTGCAGGTCCACAGAGAAGGAGGAGAAGAGATTGGATTTGTACCCTGCTCTTTACTCAGCGTGGTTTACAATCTCGTTCCCTTCTTTTCCCCACAACAGAGACCCTATGAGGTAGGTGGGGCTGAGAGAGCTCTGAGAGAACAGTTCTGAGAGAATTGTGACTGACCCAAGGTAACCCGGAAGCTGCATGTGGAGGAGTGGGGAACCAACCCCATTCTTCAGATTAGAGTCCACCACTCTTAACCACTACACCAAACTGCCTCTGAGCTTTACTTCCTCCCCTCTCCCTTCCTGCCTCCCAAAATACTGGATTTTGGGGAGTCATTTAGGACTGCCATGCGAGGAATGAGGTTGGAAAGCCATGCTCCACAGCCAGAAAAACTCTGGAGAACATAACCCAGTAATTTAGAAGTCATTAACTTGTTTGCGGCAACTGAAATGCCCGTAAACATTACTGGAAAATATTCTCTTCCTATTAGTGGATCATTCTATGGAATATATGAGGCATGGAGAAGACATTGTGTAAGCTTACGTATTATAGATATTGGTTCCCAGGGGCCCTGCCAACTGATGTGGGCACTGCCACTGTGCTCAAACTGAAGAGGGGCTCAAGAAGAGGGAGGGATAGATGAGGGAATATTGACAGGGAAGGGAGAGAGAAAGAGAAGGGGATAAGATTGTCAGGAAAGGGGAGGTGTGGAGATATAGAGGGGGAGAAGATTGACAGAGAAAGGGAAGGGGGAGAAAGAGGGGGGGGGATTGTTAGAGAAGGAGAAGGGAAGAAACAGAAAGTGGAAAATTGTTTGAGAAGTGAAGAAGAAATTGAATTTATACTCCACCTTTCACTGGGAGTCTCAGAGTGGCTTACAATCTCCTTTCCCTTCCCTTCCCCACAACAAACACCCTGTGAGGTAGGTGGGGCTGAGAGAGCTCTGAGAGAACTGCTCATGAGAGAACAGCTCTGAGAGAACTTGTGACTGACCAAAGGTCACCCAGCTGGCTGCATGTGGAGGATTGGGGAATCAAACCTGGTTCTCCAAGATTAGAGTCTGTGCTCCTAAGCACTACACCAAACTGGGTCTGCAAGAGGGAAGGAAGCAAAAGCAGGGGGGGATGGGATGCACCCTCCCCACAAGTTTCTTCCAAGCCCCCACCTGTCATATCTCTAATAGTCAAATATAGGCCCATCTGTGGATACTCAAATCTGTGGACTGGGCCGGCACTGACAGAAACAAACCCACACACATTAGAGGGGTTTAAATCACCCCAAACCATAACACTTACGGGATGATGCTGGCCTCTGAGCAGCTGCCTCCATCTTCATTGTGGTCACAGCTCCTGACAACTAAGCCGCGGCCACGAGTGCAGCACCCAGGGGCCTGCCACCAGCCCAGCGGCTCCTGGGCGCCCTGTGGCTGCAGCTCTTGGGGAAAGGCAGCCCCAACGGCCCAAGAGGAGGTCAAGACAGGGCCAGAGAGGGGAGCTGCAGCCCAGCTAAGCCCAGCAACAGCCCAAGCTCTGGTGCAGGGTGCTGAAAAAGCAGAGTGATGGAGAGAGAAGAGGGGAGAGAAGGGGCGAGGGGAGAAAGAGAGGGGGTGAGGGAAGATTGACAGAGAAAGGGGTGGGGAAGAGAGAGGAGAAAGGGGAGGGAATGGACTTATCAGGATCAGGCCTGGTAGCAATTGCTGGGCAACCTGCTACCACGTGACTGGTATGATGCACTCAGGCCCGACTGCTTGCCACTGTTCGAAAGCAGCCACCCTACTAAAGTCAGTGCGGTGCAGCGGTTAGAGCTTCAGACTAGGACCTGGAATCTCCATTCTGAAGTGGAAACTCATTGGGCTACCTTGGGCCAATCACAGTCTCAGCCTCACATGTGCCCCACCCGGCAGGGGTGAGTTGGCTATTAAGAGCCCTGGAATGCCTCCCAGTGGGCTGATGGCATCCCCCACTTGGGATGGGTAACATCAGGGCTATTTTGGGGCAGGAACGCACAGGAACGGAGTTCCAGCTGGCTCCCAAGCTGGCCACGCCCAGCAGAAACTCATTAGCATAACAGGCCACACCCAACAGCAGAAACTCATTAGGATTGGCTGCATGAGGGTTGTGTGGCCTAACATGCAAAGGAGTTCCTGCTCCAAAAAAAGCCCTGGGTTTTGACAACAAACAAGGTAAACATAATTAGAAGCAAAAGGTGGGTATGGCTGGATGGCCTCTGGTAATGTGGGGGTGTGGCCTAATATGCTAATGAGTTTCTGCTGTTGGTTGTGGCCTATTATGCTAATGAGTTCTTGCTGGGCTTTTTCTACAAAAAGAGCCCTGGGTAACATCTGTGACAGGGCTGTTGCCAGCCCTGCCAAGGTGGGCGAGGGAGGTGGTGCCTGGCCCTGGGTGAAGGTGCTCAAGGGAGGCAGCACCTGGCATGGCCTCACATGAGGCTGATGAGGTGGCACCCAGCCCACCCAAGCCCCACACAGGACAGAGGAAGCAGCATCAGGTCACTTGGTTAGGTGGACTGCCTCTTCTTCTCTCACTCCCTCCTTTGGGGGCAGGACCAGGGTGGGATGGGAGAGGGGCCCTTTCCTGAGATTTTTCACTCCCTGTCCACCAGGGCTCACAGAGTTGTTGTGAGTATAAAATGGAGGCAAGGGGAAGGATGTAAACTGCCTCGGGTTACCAATCGTGAGAAAGATGAAGTATACAGTCAAGAAATCATCATCAATGAAGCTGAAGATGGGGGCAAATAAAAAGTAGGTTGGTGGGTAACTGGGAAGGGGAGAAGGAAGCAGAGAAAGGTGGGTGTCGCCAGGAGGAGGGAAAGAGGAAATAGTGTGGGGTAGGTGATGCAGGGCAGGGACGAGGTTCCCCTCACTGGTCCTGAGAGCCAGTTTGGTGTAGAGGTTAAGAGCAGCGGACTCTAATCTGGAGAACCGGGTTTGATTCCCCACTACTCTCCACATTAAGCCAGCTGGGTGACCTTGGGTCAGTCACAGTCCTCTCAGAGCTCTCTCAGCTCCACCTACCTCATAGGTATTGTGGGGAGAGGAAGGGAAGGTGATTGTAAGCTGCTCTGAGACTCCTTCGGGTAGTGAAGGGTGGGGAATAAAACCATCTCTTCTTCCTTGCAGCTTTCCCACTGTACAACTAGGCCTAGCCTGGCAACTGGCCCCATGCTACTGAGCCACAGTTTTGCTGGGCAGAGGCTGCTAGGGGCAGGGAGGGAGGAAAAACTGAAGGCATAGGGTAAGATAAAGGTAAGCTGGTTGGTGGGTGGGGGGAAGAGAGAAGGAAGTAGGAAAAGTTAAGAGGCTATGGGGGCTTTCAGGGAAGGGAAAGAGAAAATAATGGGAGGAGGTGAGAAGCACCCCCCTCCGTAAGTCCCTGTGAGTTCCCACTTGTAACATTCTAAATTATACCCATGTCCCCCCCCCCAGCCTTTTGCTGTTTTGGATGTTTTGTATATTTTGCATGATTCATGTGTTTTGTAAAAAACTAATAATTAAGGAGCTCAGTCAGCATTCCATTGTGTATGACTCACTGACCTCCCACAAACCCATCCAAGCCAATCCCACTAGCTTCCTCTGGCAAGAAATCCTCAAGTAATGGGAGATCACAAATCATCTCCAACTTAACAATTACACAGCTGGACACATGCTGAGGTTCATGCCACAGGGATAAATCCAGTCCTCAAACCTGGTTTCTGAACCCCAAAGTTATCACGTCGGATTATTCTGAAGAACCCTGAGCTTGTCCTGCTAACAGATCCAGCTGGGGGACAAAAATAACTTTTTGTAAGCAGGAGCAGCCTAACCATGTGGTCTTAAGAACTCCGAGATGCAGCAAAGATGATAAATCAGCAGTTTGTTTAATGAGCAGCCAAAAATACAGAATTGGTGGTGATGAAACCCAGATGGACAATTCAGAGTCAGTTTGGTGTAGTGGTTAGGAGAACTGGGTTTTATTCCCTAGTCCTCCACATGCAGATGCTGATGTGACCGTGGGTCAGTCATAAGTTCTTTCAGAGTCATTCTCTCACGACCAGTTCTCTCAGAGCTCTCTCAACCCCCACCTACCTCCCAGGGTGTCTGTTGTGGGGAGGGGAAGGGAAAGGGATTGTAAACCGCTCTGAGATTCCTTCAAGTAGTGAAGAGCGGGGTATAAATCCAATTTCTTCTTCTTTTGATGAGGCACTGTCAGGCAAGGAAGGGAGTTTTCTTGGAAGACTTCAGTCATGTTAATCCCCCCCCCCCCAGAAAATAATTGAATAATAAATTTCAGAAACTGGATAGACAGGGATGTTATTTTCCCTTAGAACTGGATAGGCAGGAATGTTATTTTCCTTAGAATGGGATGGTCCCTCTCTGGTCAATGAAAAAGGGTATAAAAAGACCAGAGCAGAACTAAGTATAGTCATCGTATCCTATGGAAACCTCATGCAATAGGATACCAAAAAGGTAACGGGATCCCTGTGCTGAATCAAAATGGAAAAACAGCCTGGTGTACGAACGTATCCAACTTGGCTTCACTTAGAAAAGCCTCTGGCCTTCGTAACACTTATTAACACTTTGTTTAAGGCCGACATCTTTAGTATAGGAAATGTTACTCAACAGTAACAAGTTAATTCCTGTGTCTGCCCGATAACATTTGACTGAGGAAGTTCTGTCCTTTCAGAAGATAAGGGAGGTGATGCCTTTGCCTTCCAAAACAGGAAGTTAACTCAGTACATTAAGCAAGTCGATTACGTGTGTGTGTGTATAAGATAAATACTGGTTTAAATGACAGAAAAATAATCAAAACTAGGCTAGATAGCTGCCTGGGAGCCAAGATGCTGCTTTGGGCTCAGACATGAGCTGGCTCGGTGACTTAAGCCAAGATTTTTCTGTCAGTCTCGGCTCCCACACACACCCCTCCCCCCACACGGGTGCAATAATAATGTCCTAACTAACAGGGGTATTGTGAGGATTACTGAGCGACAATAATTGGAAGTGCTTAGAGCACACGGGAAAACTTAAGAACCAGTTCCAGAACTATCTGTTCCTACAAGCTTATTGCTGATCAGGACTTAGGTTATGGTATATAAACACTTCTTTAATGGTTCCCCCCCGCAAAACCTAACAGTCACATTCACTAGAGGGCAACTAAATGTTATACTGTGTGAGAATCTGCTCTCTGATTCTAGCCTAGCAGCACTGACCCACATTGCACTATAGTGATAGGTTATTGGATTCGTGGCCACACCCATTGTGTACCAAGGTCCAGTCTGTCCAAAGCAACTTCCTTTGGAGAAGGGCTGAAGTTGAGTTCCACCCTATTCCCTTCCCTCTCCTTTTGCTCTCATCTGAGTTGGGACCCAGAGCTGGTCTGTTCTCCTCAGCCTCCCTCCTTCCTCAAGCCTTTTAAAGGACCTAGCCAGGCTGGGGCATCCCCAGTGGCCTCCCTCTACTCAGAATCCCTTTGGGTCATGCCCAGATCCATGAAGAATCTATAGCATCTTCTGAGCTGCTCCCTTTCTTGGCCCCCAGGATGGAGTCACCAGATGGCCGACTGTCAAAGCTGCCTGGATCTTAAAATGGCTACCCTCCAATGATCAGCTGGCTGCTGCGTGGACCATTACAGGGTGTGTTTGTGGCCCCACCAGAACTGGGTGGTGGTGGGCTTGACAACATGGAGGGAGGAGGAGGAGATTGAATTTATACCCCACCCTTCACTACCCAAGGGAGTCTCAGAGCAGCTTACAAACTCCTTTCTTCCCCTCCCCACAACAGATACCCTGTGAGTTGGTGGGGCTGAGAGAGCTCTGACAGAAACTGCTCTTTTTCAAGGACAGTTGTGTCAGAACTATGGCTTGCCCAAGGTCATCCATCAGGTGCAAGTGGAGGAGTGGGGAATCAAACCCAGTTCTCCCAGATTAGAGTCCGTGCCCTTAACCACTACACCAAACTGGCTCTCACACCAAACTGGCTCCCTCCAGAAGGAGATCTGACATTGCCCCACACCCCCAACGTATCTCCAGGCTAGCTGGTGTTTCTGCAGTCTGTCAGTGCAGCTGATGGAGAGCCAGTTTGGTGTAGTGGTTAGGAGCGTGGACTCTAATCTGGGAGAACCAGGTTTGATTCCTCACTCCTCCATATGCAGCTGCTGGTCAATCACAAGTTCTCTCAGAACTGTTCTCTCAAGAGCAGTTCTCGAGAGACCTCTCTCAGCCCCACCTAACTCACAGGGTATCTATTGTGGGGAGGGGAGGGGAAGGGAAAGGCCGCTCTGAGACTCCTTTGGGTAGTGAAGGGCAGGGTATAAATCCAATCTCTTCTCCTCTCTCCTTTTAGCCTTGCTAAGACAAAATAGTTGTCTACCCATTGCTGTCTGAACTCCATTTCTGATGCTGTTCAATAAATGTGTGGATGGTTTCCACATCCTGGCTCATGACTAACCTTAGTTGTCTTCAGTACGGGGCTCATACTGGGAGGAGGCCGAGGGTGTCCCTCCACTATCTGCAAAACTGTGCTCTGGTAAAGCAGAGGGGAGGCTTCTCAGGGTTCATGGTCCTCCATATTCCTGATGGTGTGATATACTACGCAGGCTGTGTGACTGGGAAGGGAGATGGAGCACAAGGATTGCTGCAATGAACAGCACCAGGCAACAGAAACAAAACCTTATGAATGCAATGGAGGGATGGCACCTGTTTCCCACACACGCCAGGATTTCCCCAGCCTTTCGCCAATATCTCTCATACTTAGGGTTTTTTTGCATGTCATATTTTTGTTGTTTGCAGGTCCATACTGCATTGGGTTTCCCCCCCTTTCTACACTTGTTTTGCTCTCTCTAGTGGTTGTTCCAATATTGTATCACTGTATTTTCAGTTTATTTACAAGCACTTTAAAAGTGGTTGTAAGTAAGATGGAGCTACAGCAATTAAATATTGAAATAGCCACTAGAGGGAGCAAAAATGTGAGGAAAAGGGGGGGAAGATGCAACATGAAAGCTCGAGTGAGGAAATTATATGTGGAAAAGCCCCTGTTTTACTGCAGTTTTGGGAAAGATCACAGAAAAGCCTGGATGGCTACTGCGTGGGCAGGAAAGTTTGCTTTCCCCACAGGTGTCAGATTCTTGAATTTACTCCCAATGACACTCTCTTGGCAGTGATTTGTTTACTGAGAGATGAGAATGTGTCAAGCTAAGGCGATCTGTGTCAGAACTGACCCTCTTGCCGCCAATTCTGGTATTATACATAATTCAAACAGCCCACCTCCCTTGTGACCAGGCCAATCACACCAACATGTCCAGCCCACCAAAATCTACTGTGCACTGTTAGCCCTCCCCAGCACCTGCAAACCTAATATCTAGCAGTGTCTGGTGGCCAAAGTCAAGCATGCATTCTTCCCAGAGAATGGAAGCACTGCTTAATGCAGTTACAAGCCAGTGCAACTCTTAGCAAAGCAGTCTGCACACCCACACACTCACAGACTCTCCCATCCTAAACAGAATGACACAAGATAATAGGCATGCAGAACCAAAGAAGATAAGAACTCCATGGCAAATGAGACTGGAGTTTGACAATAGGCAGCCATTTTCTTTCCTACTGTCCTGCCATTTCCTCCCCTCCACCAGGATTTTTTTAAAAATTGGCAGCTGAAAGTCATTGTAACATTATAACCATCTGTAGATCAGGTTTTCTGAATTTCCTCCTTTCATTTTTAAAATAACTCTCTGTCCCCTTTAGTTATGGAAAGAGGCTAGCTAGAGACTTTTTAAAAAGGGAAAGCTGGGAATTCAGCTTCCTGCATCTTCCTTCTGTTTCCTTGCAGACTGGCTTGTAGCCAAAAGGGGGTGGGTGTCTTCAGGGGTCTTTGGGGGGAGCGCACTGGAGCACAGCTCCGGGAGCTCAGGAGCCAAGCCCCGCCCCCAGCCGGCGTCCCCGGGAATCTTTCAGGCAGCCGAATGTCAATTTCAGCTCCATTATATCCTATGGGCCATTGAAGTCAATGGTGAAAACATAGGGTATATTCTGGGGGCTGGAGGAGGGTTTGAGGAGAGGCTCCAAACTCACAGGGTAGCTGATGGAGCCTCTCTCCAAGATACCCACCACGTTTCAAGAATATTGGATCAGGGGTCCAATTCTATGGGCCCTCAAACAGGTTGCCCCATTCCCTCCATTGTTCTCTATTGTGGGAAAAAAGTAACTTATTTTCCCACCATAGAGAACAATTGAGGGAATAGGGGCAACCTGTTTGGGGGCCCATAGAATTGGACCCCCTGATCCAATATTCTTGAAACGTGGTGGGTATCTTGGAGAGAGGCTCCATCAGCTACCCTGTGAGTTTGGAGCCTCTCCCTCAAACCCCCTCCCCTCCAGCCCCCAGAATATACCCTATGTTTTCACCATTGACTTCAATGGCCCATAGGATATAATGGGGCCGAATTGCCACCGAATTTCTCATTCCCTCCTTTCCTTCACTCTTTTCCCTCTTTCCCTCCTTCTTCTCTTCTCTTCTCTCTTTCTTTCTTTCCCACCTTCTTCTCTTCTCTTTTTTCCTCCTTTCCCTGTTTCCCTCCTTCTTCCCTCTTTTTCTTTCCCTCCTTCTTTCCTTCTCTCCCTCTCTTTCTTTCCTTCTTTCCTTCTCTCTACTCTCTCTCTTTCCTTCCCTCTTTCCTCCTTCTGTGGCCCAACTCTCATGAGAAGGAGTTTAAACTTTAAACCCCTTCTCTCTTAGCTCCCCCACCCAGGCCAGCTGGGGAAGGGAAGGGGAGGCTTTTGAAGATGCCTCCACCCCTTTTGCTTCCCCTTCTGACATAACTTCCAGTGATGTCAGGGGGCGTGGCATATGCTAATAGCCTAATAGCTCATTAGCATACCATATGCTAATGAGCTCCTGCAGCTGTTTTTCTACAAAAAGACCCCTGGGTGTCTTACTGCTTTCCCCTGGGTGAGATTCAAATCCCTCCCTCTTGCCTGGGTGTTTTTTCCCCAGGGAGCCTACAGGGCACACCACAGTCCTCCATACACTTGAGGGCACTGTGCTGCCTTTGCTCCTTCCCTTCTTTGGTGGGTGAGTGAGGCCATGGTGATGTCATTGAGGCACACCAGCATCACTTGGCTAATTCGACATATGGCTGACACAGGGACCTCATCATCAGGATGCTGTCATTGGAGGTGCCACTATGGACTTCAGGGCAATTGCTACACTCTCAGTTCCTTGGGGTTGGGATTTTTTGGACCTACTTTTCTCTGTGTTGATAGAGCATAGGATACCAACTTGCTACGGTGGTGTAAGTGGTGCAACAGCACCACTGAGTTACCCTTGTGGTCATCATTCCCAACTAGTCAACCATAGGAGAATGCAGTAAGACAGTGACTCAGCTAGCCCCCCACTTTCTCCTCCTTCTTTGTTTTCCCCTCCTCCCACCGTTTGCTTTATTTTGCTTTATCATGTTCCTTCCCTGATCTTGCCTTCCTTCTTTCCAAGAGCCAGTTTGGTATAGAGGTTAAATGCGTGGACTTTAATCTGGGAGAACCGGGTTTGATTCCCCACCCCTCCACTTGCAGCGGCTGGATGACCTTGTGCAAGCCATAGTTCTGGTCAGAGCTGTTCTTTCAAGGACAGCTCTGGAAAAAGCTCTCTCAGCCCCACCTACCTCACAGGGAGTCTGTTGTGGGGAGGGGAAGGGAAAGGAGTTTGTAAGCTGCTCTGAGACTCCAAGTGAAGGGCAGGATATAAATCCAATCTCTTCTTCTTTTCCTCCTTCCTTGCCCTTTTTTAGGGCTTGGTTTTCCCATTCACTGTGGGCCATGAATTTTCCGTGTTGATTGCCTTCTCAGTTTCCCCACTTTGTGATGGATTGTTGGGCCACCATCTGATATAGCAGACCGACTGCTAGGTTTCTAACTGTAATATTTGATTTTTAAAACTGTAAAATATTGATGTTACTGTATATTTAACTGTTGGAAGCCACCCTGAGCTCTGTCTGTGGGGAAAGGAACAGGATGTAAGTCGAATGAATGAATGAATGAATGAACAAAGAAATAGTTCAACCACTTAAAAGGTTCAGGGTAATACAAGGAGAAAGCCAAGCCAAAGGAATTAAACCAATGGTTTTGATTTTTAATCAAACACACTCAAAACATAAAAAATACAAACTCTTGATGGAAATCAGGTTATTAAATGCAAATGAACACAAAAGTAATAGCTGCAAATTTTGTCAAAACAAATAAGCAGTATATGAGTGTACAGATTTAACCACCACTGGATTCTCCACTTCCTACTGTCTCTACAACTTTGAAATTGGCCATTACCTTCTGAAATGTACTTGGTTCCTGTCACCGGTCTTCTTGAGGCTACCCATTTGTATCAGTGTGCCATCTAGTGTACAGCACTAGTGTAAGGCACCTCTATTCTCTCTCCTGGTTTTTGGACTTTTGGTTTTCTGTCTCTCAGTGACTACATTTGCTACATTTTCTATCCTTTAGCATCTTTATCCTGCATCTATTGGTAGCCAACCCCTATAGTCACATGGAGGGGGCTGTATTACTGATGATGTAAATGATTCTTATTCAAATCACTGCTCGGCAATGGATTCCACTGGCTGATCTCAGTCCAGTTACTTACAGAGCAATCCTAAGTAGTCACACCCTTTTAAGCCCACAGACCTCTATATATTTAGAAGTGTGTAACTCTACTGAGGACTGCACTGCACTAGGCATTCAGAGAAACCACTGAGCAATGGTGTCACACTGCCAAAAAGGTAGAATATCTATCCATGGAAATATATAAAGAAGAGACCTTAAAGGCATCATTGAAGGGTGGTAGATTTTGGACTACGCGATCCTTATCTTCTCTAGCTCTGTGTTTTTGGATAATGTAATTTCTTTTCTTGAGATATGACAACCAGATAGAAAGGAGGAGAGGGCTCCTGTGTCTCAAACAATTCTGGAGAAATTTCAGCACAGGGTGAGAAAGGCTGTATCTACTGAAATCCCTTCTACATAATAGTTAGAGTTACGAGAGCTTCATCTTCCCTTGAATCTGGTTAACCTAGACTGAGGAGAAAAGGAGTACGAGAAAGAGAGTTATTAGCTGCCGTCTTGAGTTTCTGCATTACAGTAGACTGGAATTCCATACCAGCTTCTGCCTCACTAATGCCCCACACAGTTGGCTATTACTGAAAAAACCTTATGTCTGTATTTGTCTACCAAAACCTAGCCTACGCAGAACTGAATATGAACATCGTAGATGAACCTGCCTAACCTCAAGTCCTGACAATGTAAAATAGGCCATGTTGTCATTGCAGAAGTGGACTTCCTAAAGCTAAGTCTTTAAAAGCCAGACACGCAAGGCTGCATCCAACAGTCATCTTCCGCTGGTGAAAATGCACTTCTACTAGTGGAAGGAGAGAGACTTCCCAGTGATTCCCTCTCACCACAGACCCTCCCACAATGGCCAGTGTTGCTTGGGGAGGGGGGTGTCTCCTCAACCCCAGGAACAGTGTCAAAGTTATATTCTAGGAGCACAGGTTCACTCTCAGTTGGCTGGATGCAACCCATTAGTTACAACTTTGTAACCTTACCAGTGACTAAATGAAATTTGGATTTATTAAGCTAAACAAACAAAAAGAATCCTAAGCACAAAACAACAGAATGGATTTTGGGTTACTGACTGACTGTCACTGCTTCTTTTCTTCAGCAGGAAATTTATAACTTAAATAAATAAATAAATACTGAACAGAACCAGTCTTGTAAACGTTTCCCCTCCCCCCCAAGTCTTTCAGAGTGCTTCATTGGACAGGTTACAGTTTCCCCCCCTCTGTTTCACTCCAAGAGAAGGTTTATTAAAAGGATATAACTTTATTATTGTTATATTCTTCTATTACCTCCCTCCAACATCTTTGTATGAGGCAGCCGAGTCAGTTCTTGCCCTCTTCAGAGATATCTGAGAAGATGAAGATAAAGGTGAGTGAGCCACAATAGTTGTGGGGGGCAGGGAGGCAAGCAAATCAAACAGTACAGTAAAGCTGTGCTAACAGGAACAAAGAATGTCCTTGCCTTACAGTAATTTTCAGGGGGATCAAATCTGTTGTCTTTTGCTTCCCCATGAAAAAGTCAAATGCAGTCATAGAAACAAGGGGGGGGAAGCGCCTAACAGTGTTTGCCTTGGTCCTGTAGCTGCCCCCTCTTTTTAGCACCACCCATTTGATCTATGGCCACACCCCTTCTTTTAAGCAACCCATTTAACTAAATATAATCGTATTTCTTATATCTACGGCCAGAGAACAGAGGCCCACACTTTGCTCAGACCATGGTGATAAAAAAATGACACCGGAACAAAGGCAAAATATTTTAACATCCAAATCACAAGATGTCATAGTCCCGCTGTACACTGCATTGGTCAGGCCGCACCTCGAGTATTGTGCACTTCTGGAGGCCTCACTTCAAAAAGGATGTCGACAGACTGGAGCGGGTGCAGAGGAGAGCAATGAGGATGATCAGGGGCCTGGAGACCAAGCCCCGTGAGGAAAGGCTTGAGGGACTTGGGAATGTTCAGTCTGAAGGAGATTGAAGGGGGACAGGATTGCTCTCTTTAAGTATTTGAAGGGCTGTCACTTAGAGGAGGGCAGGGAGCTGTTCCTGTTGGCAGCAGAAGAGAGGACTCACAATAAAGGGGTTTAAATCAAGGGCGGGAAGGTACTGGCTGGATATCAGGAAAACCTTTTTTACAGTAAGAGTTGTGCAACAGTGGAATCAGCTGCCTAGGGAGGTGCTGAGCTCCCCCTCACTGACAGTCTTTAAGCAGCAGCTGGACAAACACTTGTCAGGAATGCTTTAGGCTGATCCTGCATTGAGCAGGGGGTTGGACTAGATGGCCTGTCTGGCCCCTGTTGAGAGCCAGTTTGGTGTAGTGGTTAAGTGCGTGGACTCTAATCTGGGAGAACCGAGTTTGCTTCCCCACTCCTCCACTTGCACCTGCTGGATGACCTTGGGCAAGCCATAGTTCTAGCACAGCTGTTCTCGAAAAAGAGCCGTTTCTGTCAGAGCTCTTTCAGCCTCACCTACCTCACAGGGTGTCTGTTGTGGGGAGGAGAAGGGAAAGGAGATTGTAAGCCACTCTGAAACTCCCTTGGGTAGTAAAGGGTGGGGTATAAATCCCTCCCCCCTCCCCTTCTTCCTCTGTGATTCTATGATGCTAAGAGGGCAAGCTTATAGCATGTAGCAGTAATGGGGTATCCAAGCTACATCTCATCACTGTTCTTTGCAGCAGACCATTTCTTAACATGAGATTTCCTTCCAGGAAAATGTTCTGAGGACTGCACTATAAAGTTGTACGTTTGTACCAGTGCTCTTATAAATTCTTATTAGCGCAGAATGAGCTGCAAGGATGAGCTGCAGTGGTCGGAGCACTGTACTGGCACGTGGAAGGCCGCTCGCCATTCAGCCATGAACACGGGTATCAGACTGACTTATCCTGAATCCGATCATTGGTCCATCAAGGTCAGTATGGTCCACCCTGACCAGCAGGGGCTCTCCAGAGTCTCGGTTCTTTCACATCACCTTCTGCCCGGTCCTTTTAACTGGAGACGCTGGGGACTGAACCTGGGATCTTCTGCATGCCAAGCAGTGGCTCTTCCACTCCTCCAGCCATGACACTTGCTGGCTGGTGCTGGGTGAAACTGGGCCAATCACACCCCCTCAGCCTAAGCTACCCCACAAGGAAAGGAGGAACATAGATGTCGTTTCCTTAGAGGAAGGGCAGATAAAAAACATACCAGACAGAGGAGAGACACAAATGTACTTTGAACCAAGACACAGAGTTTCTGCTGCATGAGATCCTCCTAGGACCCCAGTCTGCTTTGTAATATGCCCCTCATTCAGGGTCTTGTTACCTACCCTCAAGTCCCTACTTGGAGCAATAGTTTCTCAGGGTGTTTCTAACAGGCAACTGCTGCCCTTTCTGCACCATGCCGACCTGTCATCCACAGTTATCTTGTTCATCTACTCGACAAGCAACAGGTCACAGGTGTGCATCTGTCAGGGTGGGCATCAGTACAGACCACCATGTGTAACAGAGAGAACAGCTGATCTGATGCAGTATACCTCAGGAATCCCATTGGCCCAGGGGTGCAACTTCCAGCCCCAAATCTGACATCCTGAGGAGGGTGCTGTAACATTCCAATGCAGCAAGAGGCATTAGCGTGTGTTTCCTAGTTACAGGGACAGTTCCAGATTTTGGGAGGCCCTCCTCTCCTCTATGAGCTGGTGTAGTGCTTAAGAGCGGCGGACTCTAATCTGGAGAACCGGGCTTGATTCCCCACTCCTCCATATGCAGTCAGCTGGGTGACCTTAGGTCAGTCACTTTTCTCTCCGGAGCAGTTCTCTCAGAGCCCTCTCAGCCCCACCTACCTCACAGGGTGTCTGCTGGGGGGAGAGGAAAGGAAGTCCACTGTAAGCCTTGTGACTGACCTTGGGCAAGCCACAAGTTCTCTCAGGGCTGTTCTCTCAAGGGCAGAAGTCTCTCAGCCCTACCTACCTCACAGGGTGTCTGTTGTGGGGAGGGGAGGGGAAGGATAGGAGATTGTAAGCTGCTCTGAGACCCTTGAGTGAAGGGCGGGGTATAAATCCAACTCTCCTTCTTTTTCTTCCACCAGGTTCCCCGGAAATGCCTCCCTCCCCACCCACGGACCCACATGCCTGCACATGAGTCCCCCACCCCTTCACAAGCCCTCTGACCCCTTGCACTCCCAGATGCCTGCACCACTGACATGCCCATTCCTTGACAATCCTGGGCAGTGCCCATGTGTGGGAGCATGGGTGGCAGAGTGCTTGCAAGCAAGCAGGCCGGTGTGGGAAGGGTACATGGGCAGCAGCAGGGGAGGCATGCAGGCCCCACCAGAAGCCCTGGGCCCAAGAGGCTGCCCCACCTCAGTGTATGCTGACGCTGGCCCTGCCTAGGGAAAACCTATGCCTAAGCAGCAGGGACTGGTCAGGGAGCTGCTCCAAGCATCTTGTCACTCACCAACCATGCTTTATTCCTCCTGGGGTAAGCTGTCAGTAGTGGAGTCCCTCTCGGGTGGCGCCAGGTGGTCTGCTTGAGACAAGGGATCTGGGTTTGACTCTGTATCCGCGGGAGCCATTTGCTTTGCAGAGAACACAATGGCAGAGCCTGGTGCTGTTGCTCTGGGCAGCTGGAGCAGAGAGGAAGCAGGAGGCACATTCAGGTTCTGGACCCCGGGCGCCTGCTCTGCAGGGTAACATCCTTCCCCTGAGTTGGACAACTGCATCTGTGAGCATGGCTGACTGGAGAGTGGCGCTCCTGGCAAATAAAACTCGTTCCAGGGCACAGCCTGAAATGCCGGGATATAGCCTGGGTGGAAAAGAACAGAAGCAAAGGACAGAAGACAACAGCAAAGAATCACTTTTCACAGTGTCAGTCGCCCAGGGATTTCTATAACCCTTTGCAATGGTTCCAGTTTTGAAACTCCTACTTCCCGTATTGGGAGTGCACACCGCATTGGATGCTCTCACTATGTGCATTTACATGACAGACATTTTTAGTCAGCAAGGCAATGTATGTGTTTTCCAGTTTCAGTATGTGCAAGGGCACACTCGCAATAATCTGGGCTTCTATGCACATGTACTGAAGCTGGAAGGTGCACGTGTTGCCCTATTCACAGAAAATAGAAACTACACATCTTGACAGGGCTCTGTATAGCATGCCCTGACAGAATGGGCCCATTCTGGCCTGCAGGCCCTCTTCCACCCTGCCCTCCAAGGTTTTCCCAACACTTGGAGAGGCTTTTCTTTCTCTCTCAGGTAACACGCTGCCACCACCCAACCTTTGCAAGGAATTGCCCGCTGGGAGGGTTACGACTCCCAATTTCCCTTCCAAGTTAAGGCCTTGCCTCTGTGTCTCCTACAGCGCAGCACCTGATCACTACAGGGACAGTTTACTGCCTTGTGCGCCACTAGAGGAATAGCCCCCTGCCAACTGACTGTCTTCCCCTTGGCACTCCTTTTAAAACAGTGTGTCTGAAACGGTGGAGGTCTATGTGGTACAGAGAACCAATACCAGCATCCAAAGTTATAAAGTATTCATTATAAAGAAAATGTTCACAACCAAACTTTTAGCACAGCACCAGATTGGGCAAGGGATTCAAAAGAAATGGATAAAATGCAATTCGTCTGTCTCTATACATGTCCTATCAGTGTTAAAACACAGGACAGGCTCCTTAGCTTGGAAAGTTACAGATCTCTACAGAGCATCCATTATCCTAAAGCTTCCTCCAGCTCTTCCAGGCTGGAACATGGTCAATGGCTGCCTTAACAGTTCTGTCCGCTCTGATGGACTCAGCACCCAAAGAAAGAGGGCTTCCTTCTTGCTCCACTGAGTTTTATCATGTCTGTTTTCCTGTCCCACTGACCAGTCAGGCCATGTCAAGGAAGCTTTTCCTGACGTCTCCAGAAATTTCTTCCTGAAGACCTTCGAGCCTTAATTCCTCCACATCTCTGTTCCCTGCTTGGAGAGGGAGGGGAAGCTTGACCATCCCATTGTCTAGACCTATCAGCTTTTGTATGAAGGTGGGCTGAGGTAATCCGCAAAAGCAATTAAACTGACTTCCACCCTTCTTGCCTGTTTTCTGTCCAGAGAGGGAAAAAAGCTTTTAAAACTCAGAGAAGCTTTTGCTTATTTCAAACCTCCAAAGAAAAAACACATTTCTTCACACATGCTAGTAACAAAATCATAATGACTGAAAAGGGCTTAAGCGTTTTTCACATCAGCAACTGATTAAGTTTCAATGGCAGTCTTTGAATAGAGTATAGCATTGACCAAAAAGAATCTCATGGTATGCTACGTATGTAAAATAATCTTATTTATTTGTTTATATATACACATATGAACACATGCTCGCTCTTCAGGGCACGGCTTGAAATGCTGGGATATAACTTGGATTACAGCATACACATAGGTTTGCCACTCCACAGCATGACCGTGAAATGGAATTCAAGGTGGGGCTATGCAGACTGGGAGGCGATTCTTTGGAATGGCTCTCTCTGAGCTCTGTGGGGTAATGCAAAGGAGGGTTCACTCCTGGGCACAGCTGGCACAGATAACAAAACACGCTGGCATTTGTTTTAAAGAAAGACTTTTGCCTCTTGGTGACCAAAAGCTATGCAGCTATTCCCCTATTTTAAAAATTACATTCAAAGACAACTGGATGACTATCTACTGTGTGAGAATCACCACGCTGGCCAACCACATACAGTATTTTGCATCCTCTTTTCTGTTCGTGGCCATTCATGGCCTTGCTGAATGTGGCTGTCCTTCACGTAAAGATTCAGCAGCTCTGGACAGAACTAAGCAGTTACTCACCAGAGTTCCCAGTGGCTTGCTGTATCAAGAGCTGTCCCCCTACGTGGTTCTGTAGATACCCTTGAGTGGTCTCCGCCGTTTGATAGGCCATGAGCCCGCCATTGGCAGGCAGAGAAAAAAAAGCTGTGCTGGATTTCCCGGGTGTGGCTGGTGTGAGACGGACACTAGGCAAGATGTTGCTGGTCAGGTGGACTGGGAAATGGTGCACTTGAGACATCTGGGGCTGGGGGCACTGGCTGAGCTGGAAGGCACCAGGCGGGCAACTGGGGTGATAATATGGGGTCTCCAGGTTGGCTGTAGGCTCCAGTTGCTCAGGGTAAGGGCAGCGCGCCGGAGAGGTGATGCTGGAGTGAAGGAACAGAGAAATCATTCACAGGTCTATTGTTCAGAGTTACAACAGAGTCAGTCTACAAGGGATGAAGACGGGTAACAAGTCTTTTGAAAAGAATATTCGTAAGTAGGTTGTATACACACAACACAGTAGATTGTATGTGCACAAAACATTATATAAAGTATCGATTTTAAAACTCTGTTGGGTTTTTAAGAGTCTGATTTTATGTTTTTATAAAGGTAAAGTGTGCCATTAAGTCATAACCAACTCAGGGAGGAGGAGGACAAAGAGGAGGAGGAGACTGGATTTATACCCCACCCTTCATTGCCCAAAGGAGTCTTAGAGCGGCTTACAGTTGCCTTCCCTTCCTCCCCCCACAACAGACACCCTGTGGGGTAGGTGGAGCTGAGAGAGCTCTTTTCAGAACTGCTCTTGAGACAACAGCTCTGAGAGAACTTGTGACTGACTCAAGGTCACACCAGCCGCTGCATGTGGATGAGTTTCCATGGGGTTTTCAAGGCGAAGAGGTGAGCAGAGGTGGTTGGCCATCTACCGCCTCTGCACAGAAGCCCCAGTCTTCCTTGGTGGTCTCCCATCTGTGTACTGAACCTGCTTAGCTTCTGAACTCTGATGAGATCAGGCTAGTCTGGCCTATTAGGACTGCTAACACAAACTCAACGGTTTGGGTTTATGTTTGTTTTATTTGGTCACCTGCCTCCAGCAGATGTTTGAAGAGGTAGCCTATAAATCTTCTTAATAAACTCAACCATTGAATGCTTGCCCAAACATCAATATTTTATGTTGACACCAGAGGATGCTCAAACTCTGGCAAAGCTCAAGGGGAGGGGTGGTCCAAAGGCAAGAAACCTCTAAGGAGAACACAGTTTGAGCTTCCATGCAAAATAGAGCCGTCTTTACATTCATTTAGATGGAAGAACACCTATAGAATCAGGTTACATGTATCCATCATGAACGAAGGAAAATAAGGCAGTTTTGAGACACTGCTGTACAATAAGACAGTTTGGAGGTATTACTGGCTGAGAAGTTCCTGTGGCTGTGCCTCTTTGGGAGTCCCTATTTGAAGGCATTGAAAACTCATTGAATAATCTGGAGGATGAGCTGGCTATAACCTATTGTTTGTTTCAAGTCTTAAGGACTGGATCTACTTGCTGATTGCAACATACTTTATACTGTTTATCTTAAGTCTTAAGAAGTGGATGTACTTCTTTATGGACATCGGAAGATCATGTTTTTCAGTCCATTGAAATTGTAAACTTAGAATCTGTGAAGTCTTTCTTTTGGGAGTGTCAAACAGTAGTTGTTAGATATTGCTTTAAATCTACAGCCTATTTATGGCAGTTCATGTATTTAATGTATTGAATACTGGTGTACATTTGAGAAATATTTGGAGCCTTATGTGATGTTAAGTCATACATGATTGGGTTTTACATGGGCAGGTCCTACACAAATATTATGCCCATGCAGGGACATCTGGACCCTCACCTGGATAGCCCAGGGTAGCCCGATTTCATCAGTTCTCGGAAGCTAAGCAGGATCAACTCTGCTTAGTACTTGGATGGGAAGCACCAAGGAAGTCCAGGGTCACTACGCCTCTGCATAGTGAACATCTGAACGTCTCTTGCCTTGAAAACCACAACACAGAGTCTATGTGTGGGGCAGAGATGCTCTGTATTCTTGGTGCTTGGGGGCAATGCTCCCTCTAAGCTGTGGAGTCTTGTGAGCAAAAATTTCACTTTGTGAGTGAGCAATTTGGCTACTGCATAAATTAGTTTGCTCTGGAGCCATCCTTCCTGAGCAAAGACAAAAATGTGTGAGCCGGAGGCTAAAAAACGGTGAGCTAGCTCAGCTTAGAGGGAACACTGCTTGGGGGTGCAACAGTGGGAGGGTGTGAGGCAAAGCTCCTCTAGCTTCCCCTCAAGGGTGAACATGAGCAGTAACGGGCCTAGTTCATCCTGCAGGTCCTGCTAATTGGTTTCCTGGCCTGTATAGTTCTTATAATCTTATAAACCAAGGCCAGAGATGGAGGTGGTATGATTCTCTCTCGTGAGAATCTGCTGCCTGAGAGTGGGGTGAGGGAGGTAAACCAGGGGTGATGAAGTAATCTTCTGGAGACTTCTCTATAGCATGTATTTTGATTGGAGGTCATCCTCACCTGACACGGCTAGGCCGAAAACTATGATTTACCTTAGGCCCAGGAGAAGTTATGCTAGCTGAGAACCTGATTGAGAGCAGCCTAAACTACGTCCTGCTTGAACTGCTATTGCTAACAGAGTAGACAACGCCTGAACTGTGGCCTTCCCCTTCATCCATCTTATGGCAGGTATTACCTGACACTAACACAAGCTCCGAAGGTGTTAAGACAGCTGAACTAGCTTTTTATTTTCTTAATTGCATGATTTTAGAGTGGCATGTTGCCTTTAGAATAAATTCATTTTTATCAGGAATTGAAATAAACTTTATAAATCTTTTTCAAATAAATTAGCTGTTTGGCTAGTTGTGTGCAACTGCTTTGGGAGCCCAAAGGGTTCAGACTTGAATTCTTGACAGAGGGCTTCTAGAGTTCTAACTCCGCTGGTGGACCTCCTGATGGCACGAGGGTTTTGGCCACACTGTGACAGAGAGTGTTGGGTTAGATCAGGCCCATAGCCACAGGGGGCATTTTGGGGGGGGGAATGCCTCTGACAGGTGGGGGCTTCCCCCTCAGACAAAAAAAAAATCAGGAAAATCCTATTTTTTAAAAAAGAAAATTAATTAATGCATGTGGGGTTTCCAAAATGACCCAAGGCACAGTCAGGGAACCTTCAGTCTCATTTTTTCTTTTTTTCCTGGGCAAAAAATAAACAGGTTTTTAAAAATGCAAAATGAAATAAAACTGCATAATGCAAAATACGGTCGGAGATCTCTCCCTAGAAAAGAAACCCAAAACTGAGTCTCTCCATTTGAAAGGGATTAGAAGGGGACTAGACATTGCCGTGGAGCCAGAGCTGCTTCTTCTGCTTCTGCAGGAGGAGCAGCAGGTGCGGCCGGGGTGCCCCCCCCCGGATTTTCCCACACTCCACCAACCAGAATTTTCTGACTATGCTCCTGGATTGGATGTGTCACTAGCCTGATCAAACATGGCTTCTCTTATGTTCTTATGCACTCCATGGGATTGCCATTAAGTCAGCTGCGATTTGATGGCACTTTCTATCACCATGGACATTGGACAGACCCATGAAGAAGACACGTTTTCCAAATGGATGGGGCAGGGATGCATTGTGAAGCTTTTATGAACTGGCTAGAAGATGAAGCAGTCATTGCAGGCCACAAATTGGGCGGGTAAAATTAAAAAGCAGCATCTTTTGGGAGCAGGCTTACTAGTAGTGTTCCCTCTAAGCTGAGTTTGTGTGAGCCAGCTCACAGTTTTTTAGCCTCCAGCTCACACATTTTTGTCTTAGCTCAGGAAGGAGGGCCCTAGAGCAAACTAATTTATGCAGTAGCCCAATTGCTTGCTCACAGCTTTAATGCCTGTAGCTCACAAAGTAGAATTTTTGCTCATAAGACTCCACAGTTTAGAGGGAATATTGCTTACTAGGGGAACAAGCAAGCTGAGAAAACTAAAGGCTTTCTTCCTGAAGTTCTCACATGCCTTCCCCTTCCACTCCTACTGGATCCCCTCCCGTATCCCACCTCTCTCATGCAGAATAAAAACATTGGCTGTGCTCCTACCTTTGGCTTTGGATGTTGTAAGTGAAGACTTCACTGGACTGACCTTCTTGACTTGGCGGGGGGCTGTATTCACTGCTGGGCACGTCTAGCATCAATGGAATGATGTGATTGTTTGGGTTGAAGGCCACGTTGAGCGAGAGGCTAGCTCTCTGGATTGGAGGAGGGCTTGGAATGGCAGGAAAGGGTTCTTCCTTAACAGGACCAAACGAGCCCTGGGCTACAGCCTTTGGTGGAGCAGATTCACACGAGGTTACCACGTCACTAACTGAGGTAACTGTCAAAGAGGGTAAAAAAGGAGAATGTCACTTATAAAAGGTAAACAACAAATCCAAGGGCTGTCTGCTATTGGGGAGGGAACAGGCGTCAAGAGGAAATCCTAAAATCTACAAAGGTGTTTTAAGTGGGCACCTAAGAACACAAAGTGCAAATATGACAACAGTTTGCAAACACATGAATGACACAACTATGGCCACCAGGCATCTCTGAATGTCTGCCACTCCTGTTGAACATAAGAAGAGCCCTGCTGGATCAGACCAGCGGTCCATCTAGTCCAGCATCCTGCACACATTTCCTCTGGAGGGCCAACAACAGGGCATAGAGCCTGAGACCTTCCCCTGATGTTGCCTCCTGCTCTGGGACTCAGAGGTTAAATGCCTCTGAACATGGAGGTTTCCCTCAGTCACCATGGCTAGTAACCTCTGTTAGACTTCACCTCCATGAAGCTGTCTAATCCCCTTTTAAAGCTGTTTATTCCTATGGCCATCGCTACATCCGCTGGCAGTGAATTCTACATTTTAATCACTCCCTGTGTAAAGAAGTATTTCCTTTTGTCCGTCCTGAATCTACTGCCCCTCAGCTTCACTGGAAGCCCTCGAGTTCTAGTGTTTGGGGAAAGGGAGAAAAAAATGCTTTGTCTCCTCTCTCCACCCCATGCATAATTTTATAAACATGCCATAGTAAAGCCTCTGTGCGATGCAAGAAATGGCTCCTTGAGAGAAGCCATATCACAGTTGCTCGGTCATGAAACTGAAGCAGTGGGAAGCAGGACTATTACATCTATTGTTGACTGTTATGCTATCATACTGGACAAAGTTAAGGGGAACTTGCATCACCCTTGCTCCAACAAAGAGCAGCCTCAGAGGGATGACCCCCTCCCCCCCGGGGTGGGACTGGTACATTTCTGCAATTACATCTGCCTAACTCCAGGGAGACTATGCCTGCTCGAGCACAGAAATGGTTTCTATGATACTACCTGCAACCTTCATCCCTGAGAGAAAAGAGAACAGCAAGCAGTTAGGTCATCTCTAGACTCCCCCTCCCCATCTTTTGCCCAGTTCACTGCTTTTACTGGTGAGGAATCCAGTCCACTTTCTTCAACAAAATTCTTCCACGATGGAAATATTGCATTTTCCGACTCACAAACCAGTGCATATATTATTAGTGACAAAATGTTAATTGTTTTTCATTCCACAATGTCAGTTAAGACAGAAGCACCATGTAGGAGGCTGTAAAAGATTTATTCATTAGCAGTACAATTCCTAAGCAAGGGGAAGGGCCACGGCTCAGTGGCTGGCATGCAGAAGGTCCCAAGTTCAATCCCTGGAGCCCCCAGTTAAAAGGACCAGGCAGTAGGTGATGTGAAAGACCTCCGCCGGAGACTCTGGAGAGCTCCTGCCAGTCTGAAGAGACGATACTGACCTCAATGAACCAAGGGACTGATTCAGGCCCGTAGCTACAGTGGGGCATCTCGGGGCTAGCCCCCCCCCCAACTTGCTGGCAGGGCCCCCTGACTTCCCATCCAGCCCAGGGTGTCATGGCCCTCTTCCCCTGGATTAATTCAATTAGCCAGTGCCCCCTAAGAAATTTAAATGCCCCCTGACTTAAAAAATAGAGTGCCTTCTTAGGATGGCACTCTATATTGCAGCTATATCCTTTCTTTCTCATCCCAAACAAAAACTAGTAGAAATATAGAATCCAGCTGGGATCAAAGAGAAGAGGTTTCGGTGTTTCGGCCTCTCTTGTGACCTATAGCGTGGCCGGCTGCTGATGGGGCATGAGAGGGGAAGTACCGGATGATGCTCATGATGTGTTACTAACTCACTTATTCCATACTATTTGAACGACAGTATTTCAAAAGTATTTATTAATCAAGCCTGAATTCCCCCTACAAGCTCAAGTGACTAAAATGCGGCTTTTGTCCTGGGGTCACATCATGAGGAGATAAAGACTTATCAGGCTAGGAAAAGAGGAAGACCCAACAGGAGATGGATTGACTCAATAAAGGAAGCCAGAGCCCTCAGTTTGCAAGACCTGAGCAAGGCAGTTAACGACAGGGCCTTTCGGAGGTCGTTAATCAAAGGGTTGCCATAAGTCAGAAAGCATCTTGACAGCACATCTATTAATTAGGCAACCAGACATATGTAGACACTGTACCAAGTTAAAATAATTGCAGTATATGCTGCCAACAGCCTTAAAGACTAATGAGTGATAAACAATAAGGAAAAGTTGGATTTTGTTGGGTTTTCGTTTATCTCTGCTGTTGCATCACTCAAACAAGGGATTTTACCCATGTTCTCTTTTTTAAATAAATAAGTTAGGGGGGGGGAAGTGAGGCTACGTATTTCATCCATAAAATACCACCCGGGCCCCACCCCCTGCCATGTTCCCATTCTCCAGTGCTCGAGTACATGTATGCCCTGAAGCCTTGATAGCAAACTTTCTGTATAGGAAATTTACAGGACACTATCTATATAAATGAAAATAACAGTAAGGTGAATAGAACATGATTGAATTTGGCTTGCTACCAGGTCAATGTATGTGACCTTCCTCCCTTCCCACAAAGAAAATCTTGGTTGGAAACTAACTGGGGGAGGCGTGGGCTAACTCCACTTAACCCATGTACCTGTATTCACTCATCATGAGCAACCTGGTATTATGTGCGGACAGAAAGGCCTGGGTATCTTTGATATAAATGAGGTCCATGTAAACGAGGCCAGTTTCCCAATTTGATCCCAATTCACTCTGGGGAGCCAGATGGATGAAAAGGGACCTTTCTTCTACTGCCCCTCACTCATATTCCAAAGAAGTTACAGGCTTCAGGACATCTCAAAGAGCACACATATAACCAGTGCTCCGTCAGTTTCATTGCCTTCCAATTGAACACTGAATCAAGTTCAAGGTTATGGTGTTAACCTTCAAAGTCCAGTGTGGACTGGGACCCACATACCTGCAGGACCGTGTCTCCCAGTACGTTCCTCAAAGAGCTCCATGTTTTGCAGACCAACATCTGCTGGTGGTCCCTGGCTCAAAGGACATTCGCTTAGCCTCAACCAGAGCCAGAGCCTTCTCAGCTCCGGCTTCAGCCTGGGGGAACACTCTCCCAAGGGAGATCAGGGCCCTGTGGGACTTACTACAGTTCTGCAGGGACTGCAAAACGAAGATGTTCCGCCAGGCCTATGGTTGAGGCAGCAGATGTCTAATGACACTGGCCTGCCCAGCTCCACCTAGTATCATCTACTTTTTGGTTGCGGTTGGCCCACTGCTCGGGCCTTGGATTAAATCGAGCACCCATAAAGATAGTCAGGTCAGGGACTTCCGGTTTTTGGCGGCTTGCAAGTGGGTGTGCTCCATCACAGCTCTAATGGGAATCGTGCTGACGGGAAAGGGTCCGAGTTGATCTTGGGCCCTCTCAACTCCTTGTAGGGGAGTCGTAGCCTGGGGTGCATGGGAGTCCTCTCCTAAGGTGGCAGCCAAGGGATTGAGGCTCCTTTTTGTCTCAATAGGTTCCTGCGGCACAGACCTAGCAATGGCACCCAGAGGCACACACCGGACAGAGCGTGCAAATGATCCAAAGAAAAATGATCTTCCCTACCTTTTGAAGAAGCACGAGTAAAAACGTGAGTCGACTCATGTACTAGTGAACAACAGCTCAAACGATAGCAGTAAAGCCGCGCCAAAGCCCCAAACAAGCGGAAGGGGAAGGGGAACACCCACTACCGAAAAGACTGAGTTTAACGTAGGGTCTGAGAAGGCGGTTTGAAGTGACCGAATATTTGACTGAGTGTGGCATAGTCAGCGAGGAAGCGATAAACCTGCAGGCTTTCAGAGACTTTTAAGAACTTTTCTCGTAATATAAACAATGATGCAGTGAGCAGAAAAAATGGCAGCTAAAGGGAAACTTGCAGCAGGAACTGCCAGCACATCATCTCTGGCTACTAAACCGGAAGTAACCACAGATTTTCCTAAAATGATTACTGCTGCTTTGCACCCTTCTGCTGGACCAGATAGAAAATAGTAAAGAAGCTGAAAAAAGCTGATGTTAAGTCCAAAGAATTTGGACAAAGATTTGAGGTAGAGGAAAAAGAAAAAATCTCTGGACAACAGCAACTGCTTCTTCTCCAAATGGAGAAATCAGCGTATGCACTAAGACTTCAAGGCATCCTGGAGCAGAAAGGAGAGAATTTAAAAGAGATTTTAAGCGAGGAATTGGCCCCTGTGGTTGGCTTAACAGCGGAAGCTCTGCAAAATGATATTGACTTGGTTTATTGTACATATCCAGAATTTATCAAACAAAACAAGCTACCTGGGGAAGTATATGTGAAATTCTCAAAACGATCAACAAGAGATACAATTTTGAAAGCGACAAATAGAATAACCCTGAAAGTTAAAGGAGAACAAATTAAAGTACTAAAAGACATTCCATTTGAGATTAGAAAAAAGAGGAGACAATACAGAGACTTGGCATTGTTCTTACAGCAAAATAACACATCACAGAGATGGATAATACCTGAAGGGCTTATCTTCATCCTCAACAGAAAAAAAGAAAAGATTGACTCTGTTTGTAAAGTGAAAAAGTTCTTAGAGCAACAACAGAAAGCAACAGAGGGATCTGAGACTGTGGAGGATAACAAAGATACAGAAGCTGAAGAAGAGAAAGAGAAAGAAAGTTCTGACAACACCTCGACCAGTTTGGCAGAATCATCTGACATGAAAGCAGAATTAGGGGCAGCTGCTCCTAAACCTCTAAAAATTAAACTGGATTTTGACAAAAAGAAGTTTAGAGGAAAGAAAAAAAGCAAAATAGATTAATTCTTGATAGCCTGATATTTATCTTTAACACATAAACTTAAAGCTAAGATGTACATACTACAGTAGAATAAGAATGTGATTGTTTGCTTTATACTTTTTTAAAACTAATTTTCACTTTTTACTATGGGGGCAAAAGGGGCTTTGATCCGAAACTCTGTGTGATTTGCAACTTACGGGGTGGGCTGGATCACCCCCAACGCGGGATCAAAGTTCGGGCTCAGTTTGTCTGAGTGAAGCCAAGGCTTTTGCATTGGATGGGGGGGAAGAGACGCCTTACTGACAGCGCTTCTGTGAGTATCCATGACAGAAACTGAATGGTTTGAAAGGGCGATTTAAAATAATTAGCCCTAAGAAGTAGCACAGTGGGGAGGGCTCTCCCCCCTGAAGAACAAACGGCTAGAAACTGAAAGGGAGCGTGGCGTGACGAGGTTGAAAGGGCGAGAGGGAAAGAGAACTCCATCAGAAAAGCCATGGAGCTGAAGAGGGAAATGATGGGACTTTAGAACGGTTACCTGGCTCTCAGTGGGTTTTGAGAGGGAAGTATCCGGAATCTTTAAATAACTGTAGTATTATCCTTGCTACTCTTTCTTTTAGTTTGTATCCATTCCCCTGAACCTGTAGGTTTGTAGTTTAGAAAAGATGATGATGATGATATAGTCAGTTCAGGGATTTATGAATTGTGTACGATCGCCATCTTGTTGCTGTAGATTTTATTAATTGTTTTATGTTCTAATGGTTTAAATAATTGTATAATAACTGTTTATAATTACTGTTGTAATCTGCCCTGAGCCCTGCTATGCAGGGGAGAGCGGACTAGAAATTCAATCAAACAAGCGAACCTTCCCTCTCAGTACCAAATACTAGAATACCCACAAAAAAGTGCATATCCCAAATGCCCACATTGACTTTTGCAATATTTTCACTAAGGAGACCTGGAACTGAGGCAGATGGAGCAGCAGAGAAAGCAGAGGTTTACATTACCTATCCTATTAGGAGCCTGAGTGGAAAAACCATTGGGAAGACATTCCAAGCATCTGGGAGGCCAATTATAATTCAAGTGGACTTTGGACCTGTAAAAACCTGACAGCTTGGACTTCCCAAGTGGTGCCGAGAGCCAAGCAAAAAGCCCAGACAGAGATCCAGGTGAATGTCCCAGGGGGTTTGTGCGTCAGCCAGGGCTCAGCAATAGCAAGGACTCTTCAGAAGAAGACTCCTCCTCAAAGGAAGGGGCAAAGCATACGGGATCAGCATGCGAAGCCTATCTGCGTACAGCAACTGAGCCAAATCTCAGGGCACATGGCAGAACACAATGCAGTAAGAAATGAGTACTAAACATAACCTGAGGTATAAATACAGCATCAGATATAGGAGCTGGGAAATAATAGGGCACAAGGGATATGATTTCCCCAGGCTTAAGGGGATGGCAGCCCTGACCTGGACGGCCCAGGCTGGCCAATTTCATCAGATCTAGGAAGCAAAGCTGGGTTGGCCCTAGCTAGTATTTGGATGGAAGACCTCCAAGGAAAACCAGGCAACGGCAAACCACCTCTTGCCTTGAAACCTTATGAGGTCACCATAAGTCAGCTATGACTTGATGGCACTTCCCACCACTAAGGGGAGGGCAAAAGAGATGAGCCCAGAGGCCAGCTTTCTGGTGGGGGTGTGGTGAAGGGAGTTCCAATGATGTGGGGGAACTTCCAGGTGACGAAAGGAAGGGAATGTTTGGGGTGGGAAGAAGGAGGTCGTCTTTACTCAACCAAGAGTCAGAGCACCGAGATGCAAACTGTACAAGAACAGAGTCAAGCGAAAGAGAATAACTTCATTAGTTAGAAGCTGATGTTACTGTGATCTCCATTGTTAGGGAGGAATGAACCACAGGCAAGGAGGGACGGTGCCAAGAGCACCTCAGCCTAGCCAAAATACTTGGAGTAACGATCTAAAAGCTTTTTGTGCTCGAGCAGATCAATATTTCTCTGAGTTTCGCTGTGCCAGTTAATCTCTTTCTGGGCTTGTCACTGTGCCACCCGGGCTGTAATGCAATGAGTCTAGCCAATTCTCAGCCACCTCAGCTCCTTTGACTGGAAAAGGTCCCAGGTTACGAGCTGCTGGGAGGGAGGGAGGAGGGACTCTTCAGATCCCCCTCTGCAGGCTTCCTAGCATCATTTCCCCTGGCAATAAGGACACGGGAGGGAAGCCGGAAGTCCCCCTCCCAGCATTTGGAGCTGCATGGAAAAACGCAATGCTTTAAATGTGAGTTCCATTGATCCTAGGCGCAACTACAAATTGACTTAGACACCAATAGGGTTGCCAGCTCTGGGTTGGGAAATACCTGGAGATTTTGGGGGTTGGGACTGAGGGGGTGGGGTTTGGGGAATGGAAGGATTTCAGTGGGTATAATGTCACAGAGTCCGCCTTCCAAAGCGGCTGTTTTCTCCAGGTGAACCCGTCTCTGTTGCCTGGAGATTAACTGGAATACCAGGCTATGTCCAGCCACCACCTGGAGGTTATGCACAAAGTTCCATTTGAAATTACAAAAAAAACACCCCTCTTATTGACCATTCTCTAAAGATGCAGTACAAGTACAAGTTAAATTGACATTTAAACGTGTGAAGCTAAACCATAGCAGATGAGATTAACCACACAGCATTAACCATGGCAATGGATGTCCCATGGCAGGTAAATCTCCGTTTTGACCCTTTATCAGGCCGTAATTATATGGCAAAGCCAGGAGCATGGAGAGAGGCTAAATAATGCTGGATGTGCCTGAGCGCCTTCCTCCAGTCCCACCAGCACTTTACACACATACGTTTGAAACCGCAACCAGGAAGGAGTTGAGGGGACTGGTGCAGGACGTGGACAAGCACTTCTCCTCTGTTCCCAACTGCACTCCACCTCTCAGGCGTTATAACAAGCTGAGGAGCTCTACTATTTCCCTCGACACTAAAGTGTATTCAGTGTTCCAACTGACTCTACAAAGCCAAAAGAGATAACAAGATTTAGGCTTAATAGCGGTGATGCAAATTTCTAGACAGAACTTTTGGAGGGCTTTTACGCATCATGTTTTTGCTCCAGCTTGTCTCCAGCTTGTATTTGTTTTTCCCCTCCCTTAAACACAGTATTCTTTGCTAATCATTAGTTCTCCTTTTGTCCCCCCTCCCCCAATTTTTACTTTCCCCCCTTGTGTTTTCAGACCACCACAAAAGTGAGAGAGCAACAACTGCATGTAATGGGGGGGGGGGGGAGAAAGCCAGTTAAGATGCAACGCTGGAGCAAAAACTCGGGTATGAAAAAGCCGTATGTGTGAAGGAACAGAAGGAGGAACACACATTAGTGGTGAGAAGCTGGGCCACTACACAGCCTGGTTTAATGGCAGTTGGAAATGAACGGATGGCCCAGGAAAGCCTAATCTTATCCGATCTCGGAAGCTAAGCGGAGCTGGCCTTGAACCAATTTGAACCAGGCTGCCCAGCAGAGCCCCTGCCAAGGCTGGGGGCAAGGGAGGATCAGCTGGGGAGCCAGCCAGCCCCAGCAAAGGGCGCACAGAGCTGTGAGCTCTGTGCCACTCTGGGTGATTCTCTCTTGGAGCTCGGAGCTGCAAAAGAGGATCAGCTGGGGTGGTACGGAACTCATAGCTCTGTGCCACTTCGGCTGAGGCTGCCTCGCCTGATTAAGGGCTCCCTAAAACCTCAAGTGGTTAAGACGCTGAACTGCAGGCTGTGGAAGGTCAGTAGTTTAGCAGTTCGAGACCCGAGAGTGCCGCATGATGGGGTGAGCTCCCGTCTCTAGTTCCAGCTCCTGCCAACCTAGCAGTTCGAAAGCAAGAAATTGCAAGTAGATAAATAGGTACCACTTTGGTGGGAAGGTAACAGCATTCCGTGCGCCTTGGTGTTTAGTCATGCCGGCCACATGACCACGGAAACGTCTTCGGACAGCGCTGGCTCTTCGGCTTTGAAACGGAGATGAGCACCACAACCTTAGAGTCGGATTCGACTGGCTTTCGAGCAAGGGAACCTTTACCTTTACTAAAACTGGCTTTTTTTGGGCTGAGCCATATTGGCAGCCAAATACAGATCATCACAGAGCTCCAATTCTACTATGACTAAATGTTTACCTCAGAGGCATGATGGGATTTTTTTTTAAAAAATTCACAAATAACAACATAACTGAAAGAAAGTATCTGAAATTCCATCTACATCTCTGATCCCTTATTCAGCTTAATAAATACTCCCAAAATACCGATAAGGTGTTTATTCGGTTCAGTTTATACTGATTGTAATCCCTAGTTTTAAATAACTAAAAGATCTAATTGTAACTTGGCTGGCCCTCATGTAGATAATGAAAGGGGCAACGCTGGGTCACCCACAAATAAGGTAGGAATCTCTACTTGGGAGTTCTCCAGGCATGCAGAAAAATACAACTTTGTAAATTAACCAAAAGGAAAAAAAAGATTTAAAAAGCTGAACACACATGAAGTTGCCTTGTACTGAATCAAAATACTGGCCCATCAGGGTCAGTATCGTCTACTCAGACTGGCATGGTTTCTCAAGTGCTTCACATGGCCTACTGCCTGGTCCTTTCAGCTGAAGATGCTGGGGACTGAACTCGGAACTTTCTGCATGCTAAGCAGATGCTCTAGCAACTTGCCTGGGGAATGCTGAAAATGCTCTAGTGAGGAAAGTTAAAATGTGGGAGGGAGGAGAGATCAGGCTGTTCAATCCAGCGAGAGCTAGAAAATACTGGAGAGAGAAATTCTGAAAGGCTTCACACCCCTACAAAACAGATCATATGAAACCAGTTGGACTTCAGGGCACCTGTGTGGAAAGCCGGAGCAAGAGCACAGCGTACTGGCCGTTGTTGCCATTACAGCAAAAATAAAAGAGGCGTTTCAAGGCTTGATATACAGACTGCAGGCCAAGGTTTGAGGGATATACTTTCCTTTTTTGGCAGATCTTTGGAATCCACCAGCTTGAGCTAGTTGCTTTTCAGTTCTGGAGAACTCTGAAGTGGCTTTAGCCCCACTTTGGGGGTTGGGGGCAAGCAAGAACAGACCCTAAAAGGAAAAAAACAAACAAACCCTTTCTGCCTTCTCACTAGGATTTTGGAGGTCTGAAGAATCCCAATCAGAATTGTGTGTGGACACTGTCCCTAGGGTTGCTGACAGTCTGAAGAAAAAAACTTTAAAAAACTTATATTTGTAGATAATGATGTTCCCTCATTTCCCTCTTTCTTTTCTCAAATACACTTTCTCTCTCCCCCACCCTGACTTTTATACTGTCTTCTTCTGTAAAGATTAAGAAACCTACTTGTAAAGTGTATGTTTTTGTAACAGAAACCAACTTTTGTATATTCATATACTTTTGGCCACTGCGTGACAGAGTGTTGGACTGGATGGGCCGTTGGCCTGATCCAACATTGGCTTCTCTTATGTTCTTATGTGTTTATTTTTGACAATACTAACTTCTAAATATTTATTGATGGATTTGAACACTGCTTAACTATCTTGTCAACAAAGATGTAGATGGAATTTCAGTCTGCTTTCTTTCAATTATGTCGATAATTTATATTTCTAAAAGTTTTTTAAAAATCCCATCATGCCTCTGAGGTAAACATTTAGTCACAGTAGAACTGGAGCTCTGTGATGGAAGTAGAACCAGAGCTTGAGGTGGAGGGCTCCTCCCAGCAGGAGGGATGACAAAGAAAGCTCATTAATATAAAGTAGGAGGACTAAACTGCCACAGGAAGACTCATCTCCCTCCCTAAGACTGCAAGAGATGCTGTTGTGAGAAGTCCCAGATTCCCTAGTCTAGTTCCCAACTTCCAGGTGGTAGCTGGAGATCTCTCACTATTCGAAATGATCTCCAGGTGACAGAGATTGGTTCACCTGGAGAAAATGGCTGCTTTGGAAGCTGGACTCTGGTATTACACCCCATTGAAGTCCCTCTCCTCCTAAAACCCCGCCTTCCTGAGGCTCTAACCCCAAAATATCCAGGTATTTCCCAACCCAGTGCTGGCAAACCTATACTCTAGTAATGACTCCCTGAACTTCTCCCAGATCCTAACGGCATAACTGCACCAGCAAACTCTGACTGTTGCTTGGATCCCATGAGTCTGCTGAACACCAGTGTACAGTCCGTCAACATGCGCCAGCACACACCACACAAGTTGACTATGAGTTGGTGCAGAGCTCCTGCACATATACCATAAGGGACTTTCAGGTAGTTCAGAGCCCATAATGGAAAAAAACAAAAGAAGGAAGTTTTGAAGAAAGAGACGATTCTTGGAAAATTTCAACCCATGCTGAGGAGGGCAATGCACACTTTTCAGCTTAAATGTTTACAAGTTAAACTGAAAAACACCTTGTCACTTCAAGTGGAACAAGAAGGTGCAGTGGAAACGTCAAAGAAACACCTGACGGTGTGTGCAGTTTTTCTTCAGGCATGCATTTAAGCTTTGTTGCATCAACTTTTCCACAAGGTACTCCTAAAGTAAGAAAATGGGGTGTCCAAAGAAACAATAACAAAAAACCCACCATCCTGCAAATCAGGAAGTGCGTCTCCATTTAACCAGGGTCCACGTTTAGTTCAGACATTTGAAGCTGTGGTAATTTCCTTTTATATTGTGAGGAACTGGGAACATGACTGGCACCAAAACAAGAAAAAGGTTGTCTGCATGACAAGTAAATCATCCATATATTCCTTGGCCTGAGGGAGCTGCACCTTCTGTGGAATTCTGTTGGGCTTCCACAAAACACTGATCGCATGGTTCCACTTATGAAAACCCAGCTGAAGCACAAATAAGAGGCCCCACCACCATTCACGGCACGTCTCTGTGCTCCAATGCCTAAACCGGCTCTCAAAACAACAGACCTAACTCAGCCCTCTACCACTCTGCTTATTCGGCATCAAAGACCTGGAACTATTCAAGAACAAAGCCATTTCGAGAAAGAACCAGAAACATTCCCAGGGGAACCATCAGCATCCCAGGATGGTGTTTAAAGTGCTGTTTCAGGAAAACATCAGTAAGTGATTCTGTTGCTGAAAATATAGCCCTAGGGGGAAATAAAGAAATAGAGGCAGGCTGCATTTCCTCCAACGATATGAAATCAGAGCATATAGCTATACTATATATTATACTGTAGCTCTTGCTGTATGAGCAAGGAACGAAGAGCCACATTCAGGATTCAATCCTGGCTTCAGAGAAGCACAATGAGAAATTACGCCTGTAAGGAATCAGGAGGAGGTATGAAACACCTATTACTGTTTCTTTCCAGCTTGCATGAGAAGATATTTCCTTCTTTAAAAACAAAAGTAAGAGGCCAGCCCTAAAACTACTTTCTGGGCCCTCCAGACAATTTACCCAGCAGGTTTAATCTTTCTGCTTCCTTGTTGTATAAAAAAAGAAGAAGAGAAGAAAAGATTGGATGTATACCCTGCCCTTCACTACCCAAAGGAGCCTCGGAGCAGCTTACAAACTCCCTTCCCTTCCCCACAACAGACACCCTAAGAGGTAAGTGGGGCTGAGAGAGCTCTGACAGAAACTGCTCTTTTTCAAGAACAACTGTGCCAAAACTATGGCTTGCCCAAGGTCATCCAGCAGGTGCAAGTGGAGGAGTGGGGAATCCAACCCGGTTCTCCTAGATTAGAGTCCGCGCACTTAACCACTACACCAAACTGGCTCTCACCACCACTTTTCACAAACAGTCACAGTGCGGATTCATGGTGGTGGTGGGGAGTGTTATCAAGTCGCAGCTGACTTATGGTGACCCCTCGTGGGTTTTTCAAAGCAAGAGAAGTTCAGAGGAGGTTTGCCTTTGCCTGCCTCTTTGTAGCCACCCTGGACTTCCTTGGTGGCCTCCCATTTAAATACTAACTACAGTTCTGCAGGGCCTGTAAAACAGAGCTGTTCTACCAGGCTTTTGGTTGAGGTAGTGGATGACTGGTTCCATCAGCCCCTCCGCACAAACTTGCTTAAATCGTGCACTGCACCAACTTATGCCGTAGGCGTTGGTCTAAGCCCACCTGATGATTATGCGGATTTCCCGTGCACATCTACACCATGCTCCCAGGATGTGTTGATTCTGTCAATTTTTTTTAGCTCACCAGTCTCTTGGTTTTTTAAATTGGATTGTACGGATACTGTTTTTATCTGTTTTTATTAGTGTATCATAACCCGCCCTGAGCCCACTTGTGGGGGAGGGCGGAATATAAACCCCAATAGATCAATAAATGGCCAGGGCCGGCCCTGCTTAGCTTCTGAGATCTGACGAGAGCGGGCCAATTCACAGATATAAGTTTTTCTGGTTCACATTTAATAGGTGTTTGGCATTTACACCTAAAAAGGTAAAATGTGATTCGGACAAATGAAGACGAAGGATACACATCTATCATACTGGACTGCAGTTGGCAAGCTGTCGCCTGGCAACCCTGGGAGCTTTGGATGCAGGGCAAGGAGCGCAAATGACATCGTACAACATGTCAGTACCATTTCTGGGACAACACCCAGAAGTGATGCCAGTGCACCAGGCAATGCTCTGGAATTCCACCACCATACAGTTTGATGCACTTATGTCAGACCAAGGTTTCCCCCCCGGAAGCGGCTTCAACATGTCGTGTGACATCATCTCCTCTCCCCACATTCTCCTGCTGTCTAGGATGCAAGGGCAGGTGGGACAGACAAACTGCTGGGAGACTGCCATAGGCAAATGGTTAAGCCTATGCTGGCTGCAGTCTCTATGTCCTGGGTACATTTACCAGCAAAGGGTTTTTTAAATTTTATTTTTAACTTTTTATAGGAATATAGAACAAAGAAAGGGGGTAAGGGAAAAAGAAAATGCAATTATAAAAACACAACACAGAGGGCAGTTTTTACAAATATTAAGGGCAATCACTGATTTAAAAGTATATGAAAAGATGTATAACGTGGTAGCTCAGGAAGCCACAACAACCTCCTCAAAATATTCTACTATTTTCTCATGCGTTTTCATTTTTGCCCTATGTTATCAATTATAAAATAAAACATAGGTAAATATTTAGCAGCAAAGTCCGTGACGCATCAAACATTCCTTTATTGTCATAGACAAAAGGAAGGAAAGAAATAAAGAAAGCAAAGCAGAGTTGCAATGGCGAGGAGTAACCACATTCAAACCATCAGTCTAAAGGCCATGCAAGTCTCACCTGTTGTAGAGGCCAGAGGTTCAGGCTGGCTGCTGAGCACGCTAGAGAAGCCTGGAGGTGCAGAATCCATCTGGAGTGCAGCAGGCTGATGGTGTGCCATGTCAGGGATTGGGGGCACAGGCAGCAGGCATATGCTGTAAGCATAAGCATCACATTCAGAGTAAAGCAAAATGTAAAGCTTTCTGGTGTGGCCATTCAGCGCCCTTGACAGGAAGCACCTGTTTGCTTCCCTTACATAGGGAGCACCTGAATTATTCTAATACACAAACCTTCCTTTCCTTTCTCTTGAAAATGCCATCTTCTTACCAACTTCCCCCTGCCAAACTTTAATATCGTAAAACAAAATTCAGAATACTTCAGAAACAGGTGCTAAGGCAGTAATATAGGGATGAAACAGGAGCAGTATGGGGCCAAAAGGAGTAGGGGGCCAGGGACACCATGGAAGTCATGTAGGATGCAAATGCCCCTTCCCAACCACGCTGGGGCACTTGCCCCACAATTCATTATTGGAAGAGGATTGGTGGTGATCAGTTTATGTGTGGAAATACTAAAGCAATTATTGTTGCATTATGTCATAATTACTTTTCAATAAAATATCGTTCCACACATGTGCTCCATCTAACAGAGTTTGTTGTTTGGCTAACAGTTAAAAAATGAATGGATCTTCAAAATATATTTAACTTTTTTTAAAAAAAAAACAACAGATGGAAGTGATAGTGGGGAAAATATTTTATGTCTAAAAAACAAAAACGTTTCTTCTTATGTCATATTCCCTCTAGAAAATAGCCTAATAACACAAGAAAATAGCCTAATAACACAAGGCTAGTAAAGAAGAAGAAAGGCAAATACATTCTGTCTTTCCCCACCTGGTGGCATGCAGAATGTCCCAGATTCAACCCCTGCCATCTCCAGTTAAAAGGATCTAGTTAATAGAAGGTGCTATGAAAACATCTCTGAGATGCTGGAGACCCTCTGCCTGTCAGAGAAGACCTTGATGGACCAAGGGCCTGGTAAGACACGTTTTTGTGTTTTTATTCAGAAACCTACATGGGGGGGGGAGAGTAAACCCCTTGCCCGGAGTACTAAATCCCCAATCCAAATCAAGCCATCTGTGGCTGTTTCTTGTAACTAAAAAAATGTGTTGGGAGATAATTTCTATGATATAATATGAAACTTTGCATTCCAAAGCAGAAATGAGGGGAAAACTGTCTTATGTGATCACAACATCTTGTTCTTTTGTTGTCTTGACCGGGCATTTTGAAACATACCCGTGAAATTAACAGAAACTTGAATCATGTCTTAAAATTATTGTTTAAAAAAATAATTCGCCACCAATTTTGCTTTGTGCTTAGGTTCGTGTGTGTCCATCCCTGGTTGCATCCTCAGGGGCACCCCCTTTGCCTTGCTATCCCTTACGATAAAGAAGCTTTGCAGGGTTTTGTACCTTTCCCCCCAAATTTGTCAAACTAGTTGAACAAAAAAAGGGCAAAAGAAATGCCCGTTTATAAGGGCAGCAACAGCCACTTGTAGTTCTCCTAAAACTGTCTCCAACTTGAGATGGAGGCTTCTCACCCTTGAGCGCCCTCTTGAGGGCCTACTGACAAAATCGACGGGCACTTCTTGGGGACTTTCACAGTTAGCTTTTCTATTTTTCTCCATTTTGCTCTGCGATTCTGGAACCAGACCTAATAAAGGGATGGGGGGAAGGGGGTTAAGAAAAGAGAAAGCAATGCACACACACTCTGTCTGCACCCCCATCTCTCCTTTATTACCACGCAAACACCCAAACTGCTGTTTGTAAGCAAAGGGAGGTTAAGACAAGTTAACAGTGCAGATCATCCACTGGATTTCAGGACTGTCGTCATTAGGATGGTATGTAACACTTGGGTTTTGTTCATTTTAAACCCTTGTTTGTTCACCTCTCTTTATCCATTTCCATTGGTTTCAACAACCCCCACCCCCAAACTGGGAATGAATTCTCATGGACTGTACTTTTTCAGAGTCATTGTGCAGAGAGCTGGACTAGATAACCCTGGAGATGACCTCCAGGGTCATCTAGTCCAACTCCCTGCACAATGCAGGAAATTCACAAATACCTCCTCCCCCACCCCCAGTGACCCCGCTCTATACCCAGAAGAGAGCAAAAAAACCCCAAAACAAAACAACCACCACCCTCCAGGATCCCCGGCGAAACTGGCCTGGAGAACAATTGCTTCCTGACCCCAAAATGGTGATCAGCATTTCCCTGGGCAGGGCCACAAGAACTAAGTACTGAGGCAACCCTTCCTGCCCTCCCTCTCGTGATCTGCCCAAGTTCACACAATCAGCATTGCTGTCAGATGGCCACCTAGCCTCTGCTTAAAAACCTCCAAAGAAGGAGAGCCCACCACCTCCCGAGGAAGCCTGTTCCACTGAGGAACCACTTTAACTGTCATGAAGTTCTTCCTAATGTTTAGCTGAAAACTCTTCTAATTTAATTTCAACCCGTTGGCTCTGATCCGACCTTCTGAGGCAACAGAAAACAACTCCACGCCATCCTCTACCTGAAGATGGTTATCATATCACCTCTCAGTCATCTCCTCTCCAGGCTAAACATACCCAGCTCCTTCAACCTTTCCTCATAGGACTTGGTCTCCAGACCCCTCGCCATCTTTCGTTGCCCTCCTCTGGACACGTTCCAGCTTGTCTATATCCTTCTTAAACTGTGGTGCCCAAAACTGAACACAATACTCCAGGTGAGGTCTAACCAGAGCAGAGCAAAGCAATACCATCACTCTGTGTGAGCTGCACACACTATCCTTCTGTTGATGCAGCCCAAACTGGCATTTGCCTTTTTAGCTGCCGCATAACACTGCGGACTCATGTTCAGTGTCTGGTCTACTGAGACCCCCTAAGGCAAGTACTTGGTTCACAGCTCACAAGGAGCCACATTCATATTTATTACCAATCTGAAGAGCTCCATGACTACTGTGTGCCACCCTGTCAAACACAGACATGGGGACAGAAAACGCTGTCAAGTTGCAGGTCACTTGCAACCCCTATAAGGGTTTTCAGGGCAAGAAATGTCCAGAGGTGGTTTGCCATTGCCTGCCTCTGAGGAGCAACCCTGGGCTTCCTTGTGCTCTCCCCATCCAAGTACGAACCAGGGCCGACCTCGCTTAGCTTCTCAGAGTGGGCCTAGCCTGGACCACGCAGGTCAGGGCAAACACAGACACACAGTAACATATTTTAAATTAACAGAGTACCTCTGAGTATGTGGGGCTGAGTCTCCCCTGCACTGCCGGACCTTAGCCAGCCCTTATCTGTCCCGAGTGAGGGGAAGGGCCTTCCTCCGTGCCTTCCTGCTCTCTCCTCAGCATGAGGCACAAGAGCTCGGGCAAGAGAGTGGGATTGCCAAGGTGCCTGAAGGAGACCAAGCTGGCTTTGGAGAAAGAGTTAAAAATCACCACTACCACCACCCCTTTGTGGTCCGTTTGCTCTTTCCCCTGGTGGCTGCCATGGTGGTGGTTTTACCCTCTCTCCTCTGTGGCCAGCTTCCTCTCCTCCCAACAGATGGCTGGGTCCTGCGATGAGAGTGCAGAGACTGCAGAAAAGGGTGACAGAGAGTTATCGATGAGCCCTTCCATCCCTCGCACAAGGCCTGCAACTCAAGGCAGTGTGCAGCTCACCCGTACTCCAGGCCCTCGAGTGTTTCAAGATGCAAAACCACCCACCAGCCACAAGCCCGACTGAGCCATGGCCTTGCCCAATTTCCTGGGACTTGAGGCAAATACCACACTGGAGAACAGTGTTTAGAAGAGCTACCGGCGGCACCAGTATGTCAAAGAGCCACACATGGCTCCCAGCCACTGAGTGAGTATCACTGATTTGAGGGATCTTCCCTGACAACTTTCAGGAAGCAAGCACAACATGTCCCCATTTTATAGGCAGGGTTGCCCGGCCCCTGCCAGGGACAGGGATCCCTCACCCCAGCTGCCAATCAGCTGGCCAGCGGGGGGACGTACCAGCAGTGTGGGAAGGCCGAGGCTGACATCACAGTGACGTCTCCGGCCATGTGGCGACATCATTTCCACTGAGTGCCAGAAGTGATGTCACTGCTGTGATGCTGGCCTAGGCCTCCCCCACTGCTAGTAAGTCCCCCCGCCCCCACTGGTTGTCCGGAAGGATGGGGTCATCTTAAGGCACAGAGAGGCATGCAAACACTGGCATGTGATGGAACAGGTAAAAATTCTGGGAGAGGGTAACACTTGACCTGAGGAAGACTCACCATGACTCGCTGTGGTGTCACACCTACAATAGCAGCAATTTCTCTGCGCTTCTCGCTGTCGGGATAATGGTCTTCTTGGAACATTTTTTCCAGTTCATCTAGCTGTTCTGCAGAAGAGGCACCATTAAACAAAATAAGGTGAAACGGAAAAGAGGGAAAAACCAAAGAGAATCAGAAAAAGCAAAATGGAAGGAGTCTGTGAAAAAGTTTCACCTTCTAAGTGTAACTACAATATTAAATAATAATTAACAAAAGAATCTACGGTATTGTAAAGCAGATGGGAAAGATGTAAATTCCTAGAAATGTTGAGGCAATGGGAGGATATTTGGGAGGGAACTGAAATACATGCAATAATTATTTTCTTATGAAATGTAAATTTATTTTAACGACAAACTGTTATCATTTTAAACTCAAGATATAAAATTGTATTATTAGGCATATTTGTGACATATATTTGTGAAATTTAAACAGTGCAATCCCCTACAGACTTACTCTAGTCTAACCCTACTGATTTTAGTGAACTTAGATTGGAGTAACCGCGTAGGATTGCATAGCCATTTTTCTATCAGCAAAACTGCTAATACAATTAATACACGGGAGAGAGAGCAGCAAACAGCTTCTGGCACCTTTGCACGTGTATCTTGGTTTTTGCCATCTGAGAGGTAGGGAAAACAAAACCTGAAAAAAGAAAACTAAATTTTGTAGAAAACAAAATAAAGTGTTCTGTACACAGAATTATACTCTCACAAGAAGTGGGGACCTGCAATACTTGTGGGGGGGGGGGAGGAGCTCCACATGGAGGAGGAGGAAGCAGCCACAAGTGAGCCTTCTCCCCCGCCCCCCGCGGCTCCCAGCTGCCGGGCCCACCAATTCTTCTCCCCTGCCCCCCCGCACTGGCAGTGAACCACACAGGCTTGCCGAGCCTTCTCCCATTCCCCCCAGGCATTGGTGGTGAGGCCTGACTGGCTCCCAGCCACCAGGCCGCCGAGCCTCCCCCCCAATGGCCAGAATGCTTTTACTTTTGGGGGGATTAAACTATCCCCCATATGTTTTTTCAACTTTTTAGATTTTTCTGCACACCTGGGGACTGCTCCAAGTGTGCAGGAAAATCTCTCTGCCCCCCAAGTGCCCCCGATGTGCAGATTTAGATATTCGCACAGAGGGGGGAATTTGGCTATTAGATATATAGATAACAGGGGTAGCAGCATACCTGGAGTTAAATTTCGTAACACAGAAAATGCTCAACTATTAAATAATATCCAACCAGATTTCTGGGTGTAAGTTGAGTCAAAGCTTCCTTCATTAGATACCCTTCGCATCTGACGCAGGGAGCACTTTAATACTCAAAGGCTTCTACCCCCAAAATCTTCTTGGTCTTGTAAGGGGCTACTGGACTTGGATCTAGCTGTTCTACTGCAGACCATCACAGATAACCAAAAACATATCCCTTAAAATATTTTTATTTATTTTATTAAACTTGTATCCTGCCCTCCCTGCAAGCAGGCTCATGTTACACTTGAGTGTAATATACGTAGAAATTATCATTATTTAACACTGTAGATGGCCCTGCATAAAAATCTTACTATAAAGTCTTGCAAGCGCCACCCTACGAAAAGGTTCACCCTTCTGCACTAATTTACTTCAAGGGACTTATAACGGTGAAATTCTGCACTCTAGATCTTTGTCCTAAAAATCATTTCACTTATTCCAAAAGAGAAAATGCTTTCAAAGAGGTTTTCTTTTCAGTTTCCCTCAATGGGGGGGGGGGGGAGTAACTGAAAACCAACAAACAGAAAAACACACACCATCTTGAAAATTTCCAGGCCTTCACATCTCCATTTCTAATATATCTGTTCAGTATGTAATTCATGTGTTAAATATTCTGGAATGTTTTAATACATGCAAATATGTATATATTGTCTACCATTCAGTGGAATGTTTCTAATTTGTTGTCCACACTGGTGCATTTTAGCTAGTTAATCCCTGAATGAAGGTTATCTCCTTATAAATCAGAATCTTTCTATGAGGTGGCTTTATTAGTCTGCTGCAACAAAAACAAACAGGAGTCGGACTCCTGTAGTACTTTAAAGTACAGAAAGTTTTTATTGTAATAGACACTTTCATGGACTGGAACCTACTTCATCAGACCTTAAAAAATGGGCTTTAGCCAATAAAAGCTCATGAGACAATAAACCTGTTAGTCCTTAAGGTGCCACACCTGGGTTGACAGCTCCAGCTTAAGAAATTCCTGGAGATTTTGGAGTGGAGTCTAGGGAGGGCAGAATTTGGGAATGGGAGGGACTTCAGCATGGATGTGATGCCAGGGAGTCCATCTTCAGCAAGCTGCCATTTTCTCCAGGGAGAACATCTGTAATTCCAGAAGAACTCCAGGCCCCACCTGGAGGTTGGCCAACCCTATGTCACATGACATCTGTTTAATCAGGATCCATTTCTAACTGATCTATAGGTCTCAGTTCTCAAGCTTCATTTTCATATCTGTCTACTGCAGAAAACTGAAGATTTGCATGGAATGGGGAAAAAGTTCTCTCATATTCTACCTCCTTGATTTGGTGTATTTTGTAATCTGCAGTGAGTCTCAGTGAGAAAGATGAGCTATGAATGAAAAAAATGAGGCAAATAGAAAAAAATGAGGCAAATAAAAAAAAAATTCCAAACACGGATCAGTTTCTTTCACAGACTGCAAAAGACGAGAAGAATGTGAGACCCTGTCGATAAACGTAAGAGTTGTACACGTCTACACCACTCAGGAATTGTACTTACCTAATGTATCTATTGCACTGCATACTTACGAGAAAATATTTTGAGCCAGTAAAGCGCTAAAGGAGTTACTACCTTAAAAGGTCACCTTAAAAAGCATTTTACTTATTACTCTAAATGAGGAAATAAAGAGTTTCTTTCCCAGTCCCACCCCCACCAATCTTTCTTCTGGAAACCAAATGGAGTAAAAACAGGAGGTTTTCCTGAATTTTTCTAGTTCCTCTGGACCTCACATTTCTACTTCTAACACCCCAAGCAGATGCAGACTCTCTGGGGAACAACAGATGCTGTCTTTGTGTCAGGTTCTGGTCCACTCCACCAGGACCAAAGTCCACATCAGTAAATAAACTGAGGTTACAAAACACAACATATGACTCCTTTTGCTTTTCTTGGTCACTGCAAAGAGACAACCCTTGCCGTGGCTGCCCCTGGAACAGATCAAGGGACTGGACAGACACACATACGACAAACTGCTCATCATCACCTACCCGCGCTATAATACGTCCGTGTTTTTTTCCGAGCAGGTGGAACAGGCTCTTCTGGGCCTTCTGGTGGGCCTTCTTTCTCCTTGGTCCGATCCTGGTTGTCTCTGGAAATCGGGAGTGAAGAAAGCTTGCCGGGCTGCGGACCTGTGCTAACAGCTGCAACACATCTGGATGACCTGCGCTTGGCATGGCTCAGGCGGAGGTTTTGATTCACGTCCTTTGTCTGCTCTTGCCCAGGCCCATCCCCCGCTGCAGCGGAAGACACTTTGGGGGAACACATCACAAGAATGCTACCATTTCTCTTTTTCTTGGTTTCCCTTTCTGTAATATTAAGAGAGCTTGCCTGTGCTCGGCTTTGTGACTCCGGCTGGGTGTGAAGGTCATGGGCCAGCTCAGTGCCGGGAATGGGGGGATCAGTGTCCACATCACTGAAGTAATTTGGCACTAGCCTCCACGTAGTGGTAAAATCCTGACAACCCAAACCTGATGGCTGTGAAGCAGGTGATCTAGATACTTGCTCTATATAATAGCTTCCACTCCCATCCTCTTCTTTGGCAACATCTGGATCCCTTTTGTTCTCCAGGATCTTCCTAAACTCATCTTCTATGACCACGGTATGGAACACTGACAACAGGCTGGTTCTGGTGCCCGCCTCCTTCGCAGGGGTCCCATCCTGAACAAATTGTTCTGTGCACAACAGAGACTCCCTCTGTCTCTTTCCTTCTTCCTCCTCACATTTTCCTTTGCACACTGGAAAGCAAAACACACCAAAATATTGTTCGGCCATCAATGTACTCGATCCTCTGAAAAGAAGGGGGAAAGCACTTGGCCCCTGCCTTTAAGCTCAATTGTAGGGGAAGACGAGGAAAGAAAGGTCCAACATAGTGTGGGATGGATGCGGACACATGTACTCAGATGTACATTTAAGGTACAACTTGGTATGATGTAAGACAGCAACAACTGGATCTCCAGTTGTGGGTTCCCTAGATTTGGACTGGTGACATGGTATAGGTAAACCTTTCTCCATGTGTCACTTTCCCAGCAGAAATCTCTCCCCTCACTCAAGCTGTGATTAGGCATTCCAGGGTTAACAGCATCTTATACAGAAGGAGGGGATTGGATTTACTTCACTACCCAAAGGAGTCTCAGAGCGGCTTACAAACTCTTTTCCCTTCCCCTCCCTGCAACAGACACCCTGTCAGGTAGGGCCAGTTGCTACTGGGAAAACCAGGGGAAAGAGCTATTTTCCCCTTCCCTAATCCAAACTGGGTATCCCCATGGGAGCTTTTTAAATTTAGGCAACTTTAACTAATTAACTGATTACTCTTAAACCCTGCTCTTCATCCAAGGAGGAAGATTAGACTTTAAAGGACAGCAGACCTAGGCTAAAAACTCCTGCTCTGCCATGGAAGTTCACCTGGGTGACCATGAACCAGTCGCTGTCTCAGCCTGGCCTACCTCACAGGATTGTTATTGTGAGGACAAAATGGAGGGTAGGAGAATGATAATGTAAACCACTTTTGGTCCCCACTGGGGAGAAAAGTGGCATATAAATATTGTAATTAATAAAGTTTAGCAAATAAATAAAAGGCAGCACCATGCATACTCTATCTTCTTATAGATTCATGGAGGACAGGTCTGTCAGTGGCTACTAGCCACGGTGACTGAAGGGAGCTTCCACATCCAGGGGCACTAAGCATTAGGAGAAGGCCTCAGCCTCTATGCCCTGTTGTCAGCCATGCAGAGGAACTGGCTGGCCACTGTGTGAGACAGGATGCTGGACTAGAGGGACCGCTGGACTGATCCCACAGGGCTCCTCTTATGTTTGTATAAGACTGCATTCTAAGCAGCAGTTTCTATGCTTCTGGCTTTCACATGATTCCCGGGATGGGAGGGTGTCTGTGTCAAGGCTGGTGCCAACATACCCCGAGGTGGGGCAGCTGTCAGGTTACTGACAACCCCACATTTTCTGACACCCACATGGATGTCCTTCCCCTGCCTGAGAGAGAGTGCTTTATCACCCAGGATCCCAGCTGCCTGGTGCTGTTGGAGAAAGGCATGTGGGCGGTGCACACAGCAGAAGTGCTCCAAGTGGTTATGGCAGAGGCATGCCCAGCTGCACCCTCACTGAAAGGGCACCCAGGCTTGGGACCACAGGCAAGGGGACAGCCTACAAGTGGATGGGGGCAGGATGCACAGGTACGTGGGAGCACATGGGTAGGTAAGCAAGAAGAGGGCCTGTTTCTGGACATGGGGGACCCCTGTACACACTCTGCCCCGGGCCTCCCAAACCCAGAACCGGTCCTGGTCTGTGTCCTAGGCAGCTTTGAGGAGCGGAGAGCTGCTAAGCTTTCAGGAGCAAAGCTGTTCTCGCACACCTTCATACGCTGATCGTTGGGTGCAGTCTCCTACGCTACGGTTGCCAACCTCCAAGTGGGGGCTGGAGAACTCCTGGGATTATGACTGATCTCCAAAAGGCCGAAATCAGTTCCCCTGGAGAAAGCAGCTGCCTTAGAGAATAGACTTTATGGCATTATACCCTGCTAAGGTCCCTCCCCTCCCCAAACTCCACCCTTCCCAGGATCCATACCTCCCAAATCTCCAGGTATTTCCCAAGCAGGAGTCGGCAACCCTATCTGTGAATTTCCAGCCTTTGCACACACAGAGACGCGCAGTGAACTCCAGCAACCGGGGTCCACATTGCCCCCTTCTGCCTCCAATGAGCTGGCACCCACATTGCACAGGTAACATGCCAGTGTGTAAAAAGGTTGTCTCCATGAGTTTGCAGTACATAAACTAGGCTAGTCTGTGTGCTGTAGGTGCCCTGCACACACAGCATTTTGAAAAGGATTCCCACTGGCTGCAAGAGTCAGCTTTAAATTTACTCTGTCCACTCATCTGGCTGAAGTGGTTGTAAAGACCCTTTAAACTTCATGACATGAAAAATCAGAGGATGGCTGCCTGCGCCTTCAACACAAAACAGAACCCTCGCTGCAATTTACTTTCCAAAGCAACCACTTCGTGATAATGCCCGATCTGTTAACATGCATTTTAGGTGGCTCGTGGCTAAAACAAAGTTTCACTGCAAGTTATGGGGAGGAAGTATTTGGGGGGGGCCTTGTTCGTAAGCCAGTTACCAGAAGGGGCAAAACCCTTTCCTTTTGCCCAGCAATCTTTCGCTTACCGCTCCACTAACATATGAAAAGCCTCTCCCCCACCCGCACTGGGCTATACCCAATACAGGTTCGTCCAGAAGCCTAGTGATGCTCCTAACCTGCAGCTGTGTGCAAAACTCCCACCTTAAAGCAATTTAAGGGGCCAACGACATAACTGCAAAAAACTGACCGGCACGCTGAACTAAGTACCATCGAAGCTACCGGGGATTACTTGGCGATGAGACGCAGGTGGGCCGGGATGGGCAAACGAAGTCAAGGGCTCCCCCCCCCCTCCCCATATGTGGCGGGTTTCAAGTAAGTTGTTCTTCCCTCACGAGGAGCCGCCCAGGAACCGGGTGGGGGGGAGACTCCCCGCTTCCTTCACCCCAAACACGCTGGCTGAGTTCCCTCCGTGCAAGGCCAAAAGGGGCGCCCTGGGCCCTGAACGCCTGATTGAATGGGGGCCTAATTATCCCACGCCAGGCTCGGGGCAATTAAAGGGGGCAAATTAAAGGCTTGTTAGCGTGGGCGGCTGAGACCCAGCCCGGCCATTCGCCTCCAGCGGGCGGGTAGGTCGGCCTCCCTCTCTCCCTCCCTTCCCCGCCAGGCCGCCTAACCTGGCGCCCAAGTTTTTACCCGCGTCCTCGTGCCTTGCGCGCAGCTCCATTTCCCTCCTCGGCGCGGGGCGGCGGCGAGCAGGCGAGGGAGCTTTGTAAGGTCCTCGCGAGCGGAGGCGACGGCAGGGCTGCGGCTGGGCGAGGCGGCGCCAAGAGACGGCGGCGGGGGCCTCATCAAGGCCACCTGGGGCGAGGGGCGAGAGGGGGAAGGGCGGAGGAGACCTGCCCGGGGCGAGCGGGCGGTTCCGAAGAGGAGGAGGAGGAGGCCGACTTTGCAGCGTCCTCTGCTTTTTCTTGTCCTGAAAGTTTCTTCTGCCAGACAAGCGTATTGAAAAATAAAAGTCCCTTTGGAAGGCGCGCGGCCGCTGATGCTCGACCCTTTCCCCGGGTCAAGAAAGACTCCTGACAGAGGCGTCGACTTTTCTGAACTCTGAAAGATGGTAAAGAGTTGCCAACTCAGAGTTGGGCAATTCCTATAGATTGGGGGGGTGGGGGTTTGAGTTAGGGGAGAGGAGGGGAGGGACCTCGGTGGGTATAATACTACAGAGGCTATTCTCCGAAGCAACCACTTTTCCCCTAGGGGAACTGACCTTTGTCAGTTTTAATTCTCAGAGATCCCTCCCTGGCTCCCTCCTGGAGGCTGGCAACTATCTTATGAATGAGTCTCTGGCGGCAAGCCTGGCCTGGTCTACTCAGAAGTGAGTGGGGCTTAACTTCCAGGAAAGTCATCCAACCTGCCTTAAGGCATGTTTACTCTGGAGTAAATATCATGGAATATTTGCCCTGGGGCTCTTCTGTAGGTAGGACTGCAGCCACAATCTGGCACTGTATTATAAATCTTTAGACAAATTTGCTTCTGCATATTTAAGGACTGTCCTCATAGTATGAAATTTCCCAAGGTGGTTGGTAGAGGCTTTGTGTGCTAAAGCAAGTTGCAGCTGAGTCATCAGGAACCTATGAAGTTTCATGGCAGGGAGCTTTCAAGGCAAGAGATGAACAGAGGCAGTTTGCCATTCCTTTCCTCTGCATAGCAGCCCGGTCTTCCTGGGTGGTCTCTCATTCAAGTACCAACCAGCTACAAACCACAAAAGACATGCAGAAGATAACTAGCTGGTCACAGCTGCAACTGAACCAGTAATTGCCAGAGGATGTGTTTGCCGAATGCTCTGACAGGTGTGTTGAAGAGCCCAGTTCATCTGTCTCCGTCAGGTCCACCGTTTGGGGGCAGTGCTGTTTCTCTTCCTTCCAATGCAGGTTGGCCAGGTGGTGATACATCCACTCATGGCATTATTGACAGGTGTGGTGGGATTGCAGGAGCATCACTGCTGCTCGGAGGAGACAGCTTACCAGTTCTTCTGGGACTGGACCAGGAAAGCATGTGTCTTTGGGAATATTAAGATTATAAAACATGCCTCCAAATTTAACTAAAAAACAATAGACTCCTGTATATTGAGGGGCTAGGAAATGTTGCCCAAAGAAACCAGCTGACCCTGCTAGTGGAAATGTTTCTCTTTTTGAGTCAAGCAGCACAAGAAAGAAGGTATGTAGTTAACTTGAATGTAGCCACCTGTTAAAGTAAACTTTGGAACCATTATGTCAATACATAAAGTCAAGTCAAGCCACCTCCTATCTGACGTGTTTGCTTGGGTACTTATATAAGTTAAAAACTATAGAGTAAAATTCCATGGAGTAAGACAAGTGGGGACCCACAAGGACTTGCTTGTGGGCATCCCACTAGATCTTTTTTCCCTTCTCTGAAGGCCCCCATAACCTCTTGCTTTTTCCTGCCTCCTTCTCTCCTTCGCAGTCCCCTGCTTAACTTCCTGTCTTCAATCTCCCCCTGGCAGCCTCTTCATGGGACAACTTTGGCCAAGTTGTGTAGTGTGGGTCGCCCAGCCCAGTTGTGTGGTGGAGAACCCACAGGGGCTTGTGAGGGGGCACCTTGGTTTCCCCGGTATGTATCCCTGGCACTGCTTCCTGCCTTCTGGCAGCCCCCATGTCCTCTTCTTCCCACTCACCAACCTACCTTTTTATTTGCTCTCCCAGTCTTCAGCTATATTTAATATTTTTTTACCATGTGTGTAACTCATCTTTCTCAACAATGTGGACTCCAAGCAGGTTATATCATTCTCTTCCATTCTATCTTCTCAACAACCCTGTGAGGTAGATTAGGTTGAACGGGTGTGACTGGTCACCCTGTGAGCCTCCATGGCAGACTGGGGATTCAAAATCTGGGTCTCCCAGATTCTAATCTGAAACTCTATTACATCACATCGATGTTTGTGGGGCATCTGCTGTCGAACATAAGCGAGCACCCTGATATGAGTGAGTCATGCAGGTCACAAGGTATCAAGTCACCCACTGTTTGTTGCGGGCCTGGCCCTGATTGAGTCCTCCCTCAAAGGCCAATACAGCCCTGGAACAGGCCCTGCTCCATCCCCCTGCCTTTTACTGACAGAAACCAAGGCTTCAACTGGCAACAGTGTTGTGGTTGCCTAGCAACAGCCACTGAGTACATAAGAACATAAGAGAAGCCAATGTTGAATCAGGCCAATGGCCCATCTAGTCCAACACTCTGTCACACAGTGGCCAAAAATACCAGGTGCCATCAGGAGGTCCAGCAGTGGGGCCAGGACACCAGAAGCTCTCCCACTGCTGCTCCCCCCAGCACCAAGAATAGAGTGCATCACCTGCCCCAGACTGAGAGTTCCTATCGATACCTTGTGGCTAATAGCCACTGATGGACTTCTGCTCCATATGTTTATCTAATTCCCTCTTGAAGCTGTCTTAACTTTAGTACTTTAGTTTCTTAACACCCCAGATGCTGTTTCTATTTTGGGGGTGGATTAAACCTGCAATTGTGTTCTTACTTTTTTTTTAAAAAAAAAAGACTTTTCTGCAAACCTGTGGTGTTTTTCAGGCTTATACGAAGGTCTTTCTTGTCTTTGCATGGCTCCAGTACCTGGATTAAAGTATCCACAGTTTTAGCCATGTTGAAAGTTAGATGTATTGATGATTTCCTTCTGCTCAGGAGAACTTTCTACATAGGGTAACTCTCTGCATTTTACAAATGGTGATTGGAATCAAGAAACTTTCAGGAGACATATCCGAGGCTCAAATACTGTGCAGTGTTCTGTGGTAGGAGTAGTTCCTGGTGAGCACAAGGGCACATACTGCTGGAAAATAAGCACAGATTTGGGCTGGGTGGTGAATTAAATGGAAGAGCAGCCGTTCTATGCACTGGAGCTGTTGGGGGGGAGGGTGAGAGTCTGGTTTAAAAAGTCAAAGGTGCAGTGCCCTCTTCCTCCCCTAGCTCTTCTTTACTTATATATTAATGCATTATAATTATTTATATTTTGCCTTTCCCTGTGGCCCAGAGCAGCTACAAATCCTTTCTCCCTGGTGGAGCTGGAATGCTGATGGAAAATCCACTCGGGTATAGGGGCCACAGAGAAGGAGCTACAGGAAGAGGAAGGTGCTAGTGTCTGTCTTGTTTCTGAGCACCTTCTTTTCTGTGTCACAGATTCATGGAGAACTGATCCATCAATGGCTGTTAGTCATGAGAGCTAAATGGAACTATGTTTGAGGGCAAGCATCCCTTTGAATATCATTTGCCGGGGGGGGGGCAGCACTAGGGTAGAGGCTGTTGCCTCTGTGATCATGCTTGTGGACTGTAATGTATTGAGCCCAGACCATACTTTGGCTGAAGCTCAATTCGGACAGAGCTTCAGGATCCCATAACAATAGCTGACTAGGATCCTAGAATGGACCAGTAGGGAGACAAGGTTCCTCGAATAGACCAGTAGGGACACAGGGATCCTAGAGTAAACCAGTGGAATAACAATGTAGTGTAAATAGCTGATCGTGTGAGTGTGTTTGGGGTGTAACCTTTTGCATGCATAAATACCTGGCTTCGATCAGGGATTCTCAGTCTTCTTTTCTACTTGCTGAAATCACAAATAAACTATTAGCTGATCACTCTACGCGTCTGAACCCAGTGTATTTCAGGACTTTCTGTGGCAATTGGATTCCAAAAGGAGCAGGATGCTGGGCTAGGTGAACCTGGTTTGATCAAGCAGGGCTCTGCTTTTGTTCTTTAAAAAAAAATGTTCGGTGCGATAAGGAAAAGCTGCAGGCTTTCAGCTTGTACCAGTTTAAAGCAGAACCCAGTAGATGTTGCCAGCATAATAAGCATTGACTGCACTGGGTGCCAAAAAGCATTTCAAAAGGGTGAATGCCACGGCCAAGCCTTGTAGACGAAGGGGCTGTGCTTACTTGTGCTTTCACACACACTAAATAACACACTTTCAATCCACTTTGCAACTGGATTTTGCTGTGTGAAATGGCAAAATCCACTTGCAAATGGTTGCTGAAGTGGATCGAAACGGCATTATTAAGTGTGAAAGTAAGGTAGAAGGAAAGATACTCTCCACGTGTGCTCAGAGGTATTAAGGCCTGGCACTGACAACTGGCTTGGGGATTGATTTTGAAACTCTTTGATGAAGGCAGGCATTCCTGGGGGAGGGCACAGGGAAGATGCCCAACATGTCAGCTCGTAAGGGAAGTGGAGGAAAAATGGACAGAAGAGGAAAAGAATATTTTGATCATTCAGCATTTTAGTAGCGCCGATGGTCCCAAAGTTCAAGAAGCTGAGCAAACCCCCCCTTATTTTGAGTTGCAGCCCTGTACCTTAACAGTAGATGTTCACGTCCTCTGTGGCTTTCGACAGCCTGTCCATAGGACACGGATGAAGTGGAACTGCCCTTAATCATAATCATGAGAAAAACCTTCGCAGTTATTCAAGACAGCTAAGAAAAAGACAGATTACAGATCAGTTCTGCTATATATGAAGTCACAAAGGGCGGTCGCATTTCTGAAGTGAAATATATGATGCGCAAGGTATTTCCTTCTAACTAGGCTGTGCTGAGGCGGAGGACAGAAAATGTTTTCCCCAGGGTCCACGGTGGCTTTCTACTATTCTTTTTGGAGGCAGCTCTAGGCATACAGAAACCGGAAGTGTCCCATTCTCAAAGTGTGTTGAGGTCGGGTGCTGCCTTGTGGAAGTAGCTTTTCTAGAGAGGTCTGTCTTGGTTCTGTGATGTTCCACATCACACCCTGCAGGGTCTCTACAATGGATTCTATTGCTTTTATGACTAGCAGCATCCCAGCTGTGTGCACTCTAGCCTCCTAGTTATTTGTGGGATTTCACATAGTTTCCAAGACCATTGTGTCCATTGGTGATTTTTCCTGAAAACACCATTTTGGCCACCATGGATGTGGAATCTCTGTATCCACGCAAAGATGGACTACACACACTGAGGACTGACATTCCTGATCGTGATACAGAATAGCCATCTGTTGAGCTTCATCTTCACCCATAACTACATCAGATAAGAGAATCACCCTGAATCTTAAAGTCGTGGGCACTGCCATGGGTCTCCCTGTGCCTGTGCACTATGCCACATCTGTGGCAGAGCAGTGATTCTTCAGCAGCTGTTTCTGAGTGCCTTACGTTTACTTGAGATTCACTGATGACATTTTTATCATCTGGACTCATGGGAAGGAGACTTTAACAAGTTCTATCAGTCTGAGTAAAGTGCTGACTTTATTACTGGATCTTGTTAAAGTGTTGACATGTCATGAGAAACTAGAACTTCAGGCTTCTCTTTGTAATAACTCTGTCTCCTTTACCCTACTGCTGCTTGTAGTTTTATTTGTATCAACTGAATGTTGTACTTCATACATCTTTTCAGTGTAGTGGTTAAGTGCACGGATTCTAATCTGGGAGAACCGGGTTTGATTCCCCACTCCCCCACTTGTACCTGCTGGATGATTTTGGGCAAGCCATAGTTCTGGCACAGCTGTTCTTGAAAAAGAGCAGTTTCTATCAGAGCTCTCTCAGCCCCACCTACCTCACAGGGTGTCTGTTGTGGGGAGGGGAAGGGAGAGGAGTTCGTAAGCTGCTGTGAGACTCCCTTGGGTAGTGAAGGGCGGGGTATAAATCCAATCTCTTCCCTCTTCTCATGAAATCTTGTGCCACAATAAACTGGTTTACCTTTAAGGTGGAGCAAGACTGTTGGTTTGGCTGCAGCAGTCTAACATTGACTTTTGCTACTCCCGAAGTTTGCTACTAAGAAAGTTGCCACTCCCTTTAAAGTCAGGAAAAAAAATCCACTCATTGGTAGCCATAGGTACTTCTGTCCTTTATATACACATGCAATTTTTCTCTCTCTGAGAACATTTGGCAAGACAAATGAAACATATCAAATGGGAAAAGCCCTTCTCCATGATAATACCTAGAAAATATATTTTTTTCTGCATTTCTGTAGTGCCTTTTCCCCAAGGAATTCAAAGCATTTGAAATACTAATATTTTAGCCTCACTCTTTTGGTGAGGTAGGTTAACCCCCCCCATACACATTTTGCAAAGCAAGAAGATGAGGCAGAGTTTCCAGGTGAGGAGTTCATGCAGTCAAGAAGAGATTCCGAAAAATCCTTGACATCCACTTCTCAGTGCTCTCGTATTTCTTTCTTTTAAGCAAGAGAAAGCCGCTTTTCCCTCTTCTGTTTCTGATGATTCATATGAAGAGAATCTGTCCATGAGTTCTGCTTGCTTTGCAAAGTAATGTTTCCCATACAGCCAGGAGGAACGTTCCTCTTTGCAGAGGATTTATTTTTTTAATGCAGCCATGTCTGCTTTAGTCAGGGATTTGTGTCTTGTGTCGGGGAGAAGCGGTCCTATTTCCTGCGGAAGACCTTTTGCTTGGCGTTCTTGACGCGCTGCTCTTCTTTCAAATTCATCTGGCGTGCCTGCTTGCTGGAGATGAATTCCACCTGCTCAGAAGGGAACCAGCCTCTCTCCCCATCTGAGAGCTTCACTCCTTCAATCCATCCTGCAGGAGGGGACAGACACAGCAAGTGAATACAGACAAGCCTATGTCAAGTGATAAAGATTTCTGTATATGTAAGTCACGTGGATACAGATGACTGTTCTACCCCCTGAACTACACCTGTATGTGAGAAAATTCTCTCCTTACTACTTGTCAAGATGACAAGTCACTGTAGTCTTCGCCATCAAAATTTAAGTTATTTGGAGCTGGGCTGTACCTCTATTTTGCTGATGAAACTCTCCACAATTGTGAAGCTGTACAGGTGGTAAATGCTTTGACTTGGATCTGGCCAGTATTGGCAGGCTCCCCAGAGGTGATGTGTACCTTGCTTGGGGCAATAAAATAGCCTGAATCAGCACTAGGGAGGCAATCTACTCTGGGGCTCCCCAATGTGGTCCTTGTGGACATCGTGGTGGCCGCTGGCCCCTTTCCTGGCACCCAAGTGCTTTTAGAAAGTGGAGGGGGTTAGTTGGGGCTTTTTCCTAGCAGAGGTTCTGATTGCCTGTGTAGGTAAAAGGCATCCTATTAAACAGAGCTTCTGCCTGAAATGGAGAGGATTTATACCTGACCCATCGCTCGGAGTCTCAGAGCAGCTTAACAATCTCCTTCCCTTCCTCTCCCCACAACAGACATCCTGCGAGGTAGGTGGGACTGAGAGAGCTCTTTGGAGAACTGCTCATGAGAGAACAGCTGTAAGAGAACTGTGGCTTGCCCAAGGACACCCAGCAGCTGCATGTGGAGGAGTGGGGAATCAAACCCAGTTCTCCCAGGTTAGAGTCCGCGCTCCTAACCACTACACCAAACTGGCATAACCTTGCTCCCTGATGTTGTGTGGTTGGCTCTACGTTGTGTGGCAACCATTTTGTGATTGTGCCTTCTGCACTCTGTCAGTATCCCAAATGTGCCCATAGGCACAAAGAGCCTGAGGACCCCTGATCTACTCCATACCTAAGTATGGCAAAGTGTTCTATTACGTGTTTTTCTTTTTTTAAAAAAGTAGATTGAAATCTAACGATATGTAATCGGAACCAGTATACAGAGCAAAAAAATCACATTCTGTGTTTTCAGTTCCTTCACACAACTGAGAAATTAATCATCTGTCAGGTTGTCATCTTCTGCTCCTAAAAAATTGTCCCTTGCCCCCTCCTCCAGTTGCAACATCATAGCAGACCTGCTCACCATCAGTACTTTGCCGCAAGACCATAACAATATCTGCCTTCTCCAGAGCCAACTCATCGTTCTCACGGGCTTTGTATGACTTCACACACTGAATCTGAGGTGCATCTGAAAAAGTAGGATAGGAACACAAGGATAGTGTCAGAAGCCTCATTGTTAAAACCATGAATATATGTGTAGTCTCTTGAAACAACTTGTGCATATGTAATCTTTGCACTTAAAAACAGGATCTTGCACCACAAAATGCTAACTGTCGTACCCATATCAAATAAGAAAAGTTGCAAATATCTACTTATTTTGTGTAATTCTGTTCCATGTTCTGAATATTTTCAGGCAGTGTCCACATACTTTCACACCTACTTTTGCAGTCTTAAGGACTGGAAATGTCCATCTGTGCTTTTTTAAAAATGAAAGCTGCTTCTTGGGATGAAGGATTATATGCACAGTGTCAATTCTGATCTCGGAGCCGTGGAATATGCCTAGTCCTATTTTCAGGTCTCAAAAGAGTAGTAATTTGAATCCACCATGCAAGTGCTGATAGTTGGGAAAACTGCCCTGTTGATCTTTAGCATAGCTCAGTTGCCTCTCCTTGGAGAATGTGAAAATCCAAGAAAAGGAAGGATTCTGCAACAGACCTAGCCAGGAATACTTTCCCCACAGCAGAAGCAGCAGGCGTACTATTTTAGCTACCAACAGTTTCTGGTACTGCAACAGCTTTCTTGAGCAGGCCCATGGAGAGGTACCATATATACTTTCTAGAAAATAAAACTGATCAATACAGCTTTGCTAACTGTAGAAGCTGCAAGCAGGTGTGGAACACCTGGGAGCTTTAGGCATTGAGAGGTCCTCCTTTCTGTCTGGTTTTAAGAAGGTGGTTGAGTAGTAAAACTATGTCTCATCCAATGCTCCTTCTATGCTGCGAGTCTTGTGAGCAAAAATTCTACTTCGTGAGCTACTGGCATTAAAGGTGTGAGTGAACAATTTGGCTACTGCATAAATTAGTTAGCTCTGGAGCCATCCTTCCTGAGCGAAGACAAAAATATGTGAGCCACAAGCTAAAAAACTGTGAGCTAGCTCACACTAACTCAGCTTAGAGGGAACACTGGTCTCATCCTGTATCCTGACAATCAGCCATGAGCTCCCAAGTTCTGTAGATGAAACTCAGTGTTGGCCGGATTCAGATCAGGATCATGGCACACACAGGTGGAGATCTTAATTTGACTCCCACCCCGTGGTTTGTTCCCAACCTGAAATGTCCTCTGGGGCTGCTGTTTACCCCACTAGGAAAACCTACATGTAACTTTCATTACATGTAAGTGTCCCCATTGGGGCAGGAAAACCAATGGGAAATGACATAAGCCCCTCCCCACACACCGTGGTCCTGCTTGAAACTGGCCCTTGTGTACCTGGGAACTGAGTGCCCGAGTACAGAACTCAAATCACGTACCTGAGTTCAGGGCAAACCCAGGGAGGATGCGAGGGAAACTCAATGTATAATCTGGCCCTCAAATGGCCTTGTTAATACTACTGTTCCACCATTTCTAGTGCATATTATTGGGGGGGGGGGTTATAAGCAGTCGTTTGAGAGGGTTTTCCTCATTTGCCTGCCAAAGAGATGGCAGTAGAGTGAATTCAGAAGGGGCTCCAAGTCCATAAATTTTGAGGAGGCCTGCAGCCTCCCCTGCCCTGAAGTTGGATACCATTCCAAGGTGAAAGGGAGGGAAAGTGCCATCGGATTTAAGAGCCAACAGTGGAATAGTATTGGTTGAAGGGAGGTTGGGGATATAATGATTGCATAATAGGTAGCCCCTGGTCTGGGACAGAAGGTTGTAGACGGCATACAAGCAAGAAAAAATGGGAATCAGCACTTGTGAGATGGAGAAGGAAAATTCCCAGGGATCCTGGGGTTCAGAACACTGGGTCTGCTGTGCTCTAGGAATTAATGAAAATCACAGCACAATGTGCCCCTTTCTGTTCACAGTGTGGGGTTGCCAGCTCCAGGTTGGGGAATATCTGACATTTGCAGGGTGGAACCTGAGGAGGGTGGGGTCTGGGAAGGGGAGGGACTTCAGTACTGTAGAATCCACCTTCCAAAGCAGCTATATTCTCCAAGTGAAGTTATCTGTGGCTCAAGGAGATCAGTAGTAAGGCTGACAACCCTACCACACTGCCCTTTTTGCTGTCTTCTCCCTGAGCATTTCAAGGAAGGGGAAGGGAAAGACAGGAGGGCTTGGATGCGTTGTGGAGGGGCCTTCCCCTTTTCCCCAAGACTACCACAGGCAGCCCCCTGAGACCTGAAGCTCCTCAGAAAGTGGCCAGACTTTAAACAAGTCATTTGGGGGCCGATCTGAATCAATACCAAATGGAAATTGTTTTAGCTGAGCACATTCTGATTATGAGCGCAAGAAGGTTACTCATCGTTATTTTTATAGCTTCTGCAAAATATGACTCTGTTATGAACAACAGTGCAACATCAGTTTCTGCATTTAAGAAACACATGTTTATGGACAGGAAACAGCATTTTGATTTTGTTTCTTTTACATTCTATTTTTTTTCGTTACAAAAATATCTGGAATCTGGATTCACTTTTTAAAATTGTCATTTGTGCTTGTTGAATACTTTAGAAAGTAGAGGTGGAGTTTCATTGTTGAGAAGTGAAATTTCCTTTGGAAAACTGGGAGCTGAGGAGAGAACTTCCTGAGCAGCTGTATATAGGAGGGAAATGTGTATTGAATATTCATTATGAGTTATATCCTGTTCTATTTTTCAATTGTATTTCCTAAGAAGTTTTACCAGGGTCATCTAAAACATCAAGCTCTGTTTGCTGCGGTGAAAGAGCAGAAATCCATCGGAGTTTTTCACTCCTAGAAAATAGAAAAAAAAACAAGAAGTGATAAGAATAGGAATACTCAAAGATGTGTGTACTGGTTGTTGTTGATTAATCTTAGTACATTTATATTCCATCCTTCCTTCAAGGAGCTCAGAGCAACATATGTATTCCTCTCCTCCATTTTATCCGCACAACAGCCCTGTGAGGTAGGTTAGGCGAAGTGTGATTGGCCCAGGATCACCCAGTGAACTCAATAGCTGTGTGGGGATTTGAATGCGGGTCTTCTAGATCCCAGCCTGACACTCTAACCACTGCACCAGGCTGGCTCTCAGTTCCAAGACTGCAGTGGTGTGCTTTATCCCGTCCGTCTGCTTGTGGCATACTGCGAGTTTTGTCTCAGCCACAAATTGGCAGACTGAAGCAAATTATTATCCTCTTGACTGTCTCTCCCATGCACACAGTCAACCAATACGGGGGTGAGAATACGAGGGTGTTACTCAGGATTACTAAAACAAAGTATATGAAGTGCCTTGAACAGTCAGAATGCACTACATAGAAGCGGGATAGGGACATGGTGATGCATGTTCTGATCACATCCAGGTTAGATTACTGTAAAATATACGTGGAGCTGCCTTTGAATACTGTTTGGAAACATCAGGCAGTCCAAAATGCATCAGCAGCACTGGCTGCTCATGTATTTCTGGGCACAATTCAGGATAGAAGAAGAAGAGATTGGATTTATACCCTGCCCTTCACTACCCAAGGGAGTCTCAGCGGCTTATAAACTCCTTTCGCTTCCCTCCCCACAACAGATACCCCGTGAGGTAGGTGGGGCTGAGAGAACTTCTGATAGAAACTGCTCTTTTTCAAGAACAGTTGTGCCAGGGCTTGTGACTGACCCAAGGTCACATCAGCAGGTGCAAGTGGAGGAGTGGGGAATCAAACCCGGTTCTCCCTGATTAGAGTCCGCACATTTAACCACCGCACATTTAACCACAAAAGTGGTCTCTGGTTCTTGCTCTCTGGATACTGGTTCTTGCCTTTACAGCTGGCTTAGGGCTAGGGTACTTGAAGGACTGCCTCCTCCCATACTGTCTGCCAATTAAGATCCTCATCCTAAGCTCTGCACTGGTGGCACCTCACCTCACCTTTGAGGCTCACCTAATGTCTACTGTCATTTAGGTGCCCAGCCAAAACATTTCTTTTTACCCAGACTTTTAACCAAGGGATTCTATGTCTTTAGCCTGAGGACTATATTATGCATGTCATTTTAGGCTGCTCATTGTTGTTTTACGCCCCCTGGCTTGTTTTTAATGGCTTGTTTTTTTAAAAAATGTTGCTTTTGAGAGTTTTATTCTATTGGTTTTACTTGTGAGTTGCATCTCTGGAGAAGGTAGCATATTCACGTTTCTAAAGAAATAAATATAGGTTGATTGTGGGGAGGAATATCTTATAGCTGGAGTAAATGATTTCACCATTTGTTGTTCCCCTAATTAATTATTTATCATATGGTGGTGGGTATAGTATAGCCAGGAGATCCTAAGATTGTCTGGCAGCCAGAAGTTCAAGCTCTTTTTGCATGATGCACCACTAGGTAGTGAGCTAGACTTGTTTTTGGGTGAGGGAGTTCTGAGAGAACTGTGACTGGCTCAAGGTCACCCAGCTGGCTTTATGTGGAGTGGGAGGAGTGGAAAATCGAATCTGGTTCTCCAGATTGGAGTCCACTGCTCTTAACCACTACATCAAACTGCTGTTCCCCTGTTGACCTGGCATGGAGGGAGTGAGTCTAGAAGCAGAAGAAATTCCAGCTACTGGCCAGTGACTGCTTTCTCTGATGATCCCCCCCCCCCCAGGAGCTTTGACAAAATTCTGCCTTCCTTTATCTGTGCAGGAATATGACTGGGAGGTAGTGAATGGTTCCTCCTCCCAGGCAGGCTCATTTGACTTGCTTGCCAGGCACAGAAAATGGGACCTAACCCTCTGTAGAACAGCACCCCCTAGCTATCGGGGGGATACAGTTGCTTAAAACATGTTCCTGCCTCATTTTGCCATCTGGTTTAACGTGTGTTAATTGAACATCTAAACCTTGAGCCAGGGTGGGACTAGGTTTTGTGTTGGCAGCTGCCAAAAAAACCCATGCATTGTTTAGACATATTTATCCGTGTTGTGATGTCATTACATGGTTTGTTTCCCTGCCCACCACTTCACATCCTTGGTTGCAGCTGATGGGAAAGAACATGTTATACCCTCCTGGCTTCAGTGGTCTTAGAAGAGTGGAATTCTGCTTAGAATGATGCTGTAGATATACTGGGGTGGCTAGAATGCAACTCACATGCCCTGAAAACACACCTATGTTTTAATGCCCTTGTTAACCTGCGTTATATCCAGGCTAAACCTGTTTTAATGCCCTTGTTAAGCTGTGTTATAACACAGGTTAACACCCTGAAGTGAACTTTTGGAGGAAGATTCTGTATGTTTCCAGCATGCCGGGGAAAACCCAATGGTGGTAGGTGGAAGCAAGCGTGGCTAGCAGCTGTGATATCAGCCGCAAACCTCCCTCGCCTTCAGCTTTTTTTAAGAAAAGATTTTCACTGAAGAATTGTCTCAACAAAGCACAGATCATGTACATTAATGCCAAAAATGTTAAGGAAAAAAAGACTGGCTTGATAGCAACCAAAATATTTTAAAACACTAAAATAATTCCCGCATAAACCCATCTTCTTGCAACATCCAGCATGTTGCTATCTAATTTAAATATATAACGAAATTCCTGAATTAGGCTATACATCAGTAGGATAACTTTACAATTGAATTGTTAATAATGGAAAGTAGAAGGATGTGTGTATGAACACATATACATCCAATACGGTTCTAAATTAATAATTATTCTAAATGAATAAATAAAAATTAATTTGTGATTATCATAAATTGTTCTAATTTATTTCAGATTCTTTAGGACACTTTGTGTAACGCCCCCTCCTGAAAGCTATTTAGCTGTTCTTACTGTGTTTCTGTACGGAAGAGGAACTCCACTTTTTTCCCCTGATTGTTCTGCAGCAGGAAGAGACGGAAAACATTTTTATTTGCTCCATGCAGTTTCATTTCACACTTCTCTCCACGTACTTCTGAGGAGGCGGCATAATCGAATACGATGAAGTGCCCATTCCTGCAGTATACAGAAAGAGGAACAAGCAATAGTTAAACATTCTCTGTAGTGCAGGTATTTATGAGATCCAGTGTGGTGTAGTGGTTAAGAGTGGTAGACTCTAAGCTGGAGGACCAGGTTCGATCCCGCAGTCATCCACTTGAAGCCTGCTGGGTGACCCTGGGCCAGTCACGGTACTCTCAGAACTCTCTCAGCCTCACCTTCCTCACAAGGTGCCTGTTGTGGGGAGAGGAAGGGAAAGTGATTATAAGCCACTTTGAGACTCCTTAAGGTAGAGAAAAGCAGACTATAAAAGCCTTCTCTTAAGTCTACCATGATCATGTCCTGGCCCAGTGTGCAGAGATGTCCCAGAAGGAAGAGTACGTGAGTTGTGATGAGCTGTGATATTCTCCCCCCCACTGGTTTTCAACCATGGCTCTTTGATGGCTCCATTGGACATATCAAGAAAGCCAGAGAAGGGATCACAGTGTGCAGATTCATGCCAACAAGCAAAGTACCACTGTGATAAAATTAACAATGACACATTTAATAATTCTATAAGCATCAATTTGTGAAGCTATTAATCTTATAATATAGTTAGAAAATTCTGACATTAATGGGGGTAATGTTGCGGGTGGTTTTTTGGGACGCTCCCGATTATCCCCGCCCTTCTTTGCCTCCCCAGGGGCCCCACAGGTCCATGCGACCTCATTGGGCACCACCAGACCTCTTGGAGGGAGGTCTGGTAGCAAGAGACTTATCTGGTCACCCTGAAAGTGGCAACAAACGGGGTGAGATCGTGAGCGTCTTGAAACAGGAGCAAAGAAAGAAGCATGGTCGCCATGTTTTGCTGAAGCTGCGATCACCTGTTTTAAAGACTAGCGAAATTTTGTAACATAAAAAAGACAACGAAATAGAAACGGACTATAACATGAGTACGTGTTTTTCTTCAAACTAAATTTGACAACCTTCGTTTAAATTCACCCCTATGAATATCCTCGAATGTATGAAAGAGTGGCTAGGAACAGAAACGGGGAAAAAAAGAATGCTTGAAGTTTTGATGGGGGCAAAGAATTAATGCTACTTGTGGACAGTTACAATTAAGAGAACTGACGCCTGCAGGATGTTTGTGCTTTATGTTCAGGATGTTTGTACTTTTTATGTGGCAAAAAGCCTACTTTAAATTGGCTAGTATTTGCTCTCTGTCTCACGTTGTTGGCTAGTAACTCTCTATTAGGGAGTAGCATTTCAGTATTCTTATCTATCTGGCTGAAAGCCTTCTTTTAATGATAGACTAACAATTCTCTCCACTCCTCATGCTGAAAACTAACTCTTAAGGAACTTTCTGATGGATTACAAGCAGCTGCATGTTGTTATACTTCTCTCTTAAAGGTGTAGAACATTAACACTAAAAGGTAAACTCCTATATGATACATACACTTTTGAATAATACATATACTTTTAAATGCAGTTTTAAATATGCTTTTAAAAAACAACAACATATTAATATTTTTAACTAGTATGTCAATATCCCCAATAAAAGTCAAGTCAAGAAGTAGGCCTTTTGCCACATAAAAATTTTGGACTGGTTGCTACGACTAGAAATTTAGTAATTGGCTTGCTCCTATTCAAGTACTTGCAATGGAACTGAAAGTAAGTTTAGAACTATTCTAGCTAAAAATTATAACAAATACTAATCCATTCAGCTTCATGTCTTTTTCCATTCCTTATAACTATGCTTTTTCTAGGAGAGATTGAATAAAGAAGAAAACAAATAAGAAGCTATACTGTTTTAAAAAGAAACTAAGCTGAATCAAGAGGTTGAGACCTTCCAACTTTATAAGACTACTCATGAGGAAGATTGGTGAAATGAGTGCAAAAACCGGTGTGCTCATCAAGGATATGATGATGTTGGACTTTGCTTTGTTAATGTCAGAATTTTCTAACTATATTGTAAGATTAATAGCTTTACAAATTGATGCTTATAGAGTTATTAAATGTGTCATTGTTAATTTTATCACAGTCATTATTTGTTTGTTGGCATCCATTGGACATATGTCTGCAAGAAGGGAGCAGGGGAATCCCATAGATCTGTATGTGTTAAGAACTATATTTGAATCTGTTTCAAGTTCTTGAAAGGGGCTGAATCTTTGAGGGACTCTGTGGCTATCACGGATACTGTTTGTTTACATTTTTAAGGTTGGCCAAAGCATGGGGTCTGCATAGTGCATTGTGCCAAAGTCCGTTCAGGAGAATGTTCTTGGGGGGGGGGGGAATGGATTTTTTCCCTTCATTTATATTTCGCCTTTCTCCCCAGTGGGGACCCAAAGCCACTTGCATTGTTTCCCCTTCCTCTGTTTTACCTTCACGTTCCCCTTCCTCCGCTTTATCTTTAAAAATGATGTTCTGCCGTCTTGTTCGTAATGTTTGCATAGCACCTTAAAACTGTTTCTAGGATTCTAATTTTTTTAAAATAATTTCAATGTAAGCCACCCTGAGCCTGCCTTGGCTGGGAGGGCGGGGTATAAATCTAATAAGTAAATAAATTCACAACAGCCTGTAAGCTCGGTTAGGCTGAGATTGGCCCTGGGTCACTGTCATGATCTGGGCTGTGCAAGTAAGGCCTAGCAGGCCGGGAGCCTGTGTAGCAGTGGGAGGAGGCCAGGCCTACAACTCCCAGAAGCCCCTGAGAGGTTTTGGAGCCAAAATTAGCCAATCACAGAGAAAGGGGATTTATAATAAAAGAACTGGTGCAAGAGGAGAAGCTGTTCTTTCTTCTAAGAGGGCAGAGTCGGAAGGAAGGCTGCTGCAGGGAAGAGATCCTGAGAGGAAGGGTGAGCAGACTGGGCCCACTTGAGACAGTGAGCTAGGGACAGTAAGTTTAGACGCATTAGGGTATTTGGTTCCTTTTCTTTTCACCCCTTACTGTTGTTATTCCTGCACCTTGTTTGTTTGACCTCCTATAAAATAAACCTTTTCCTTGTTGTTTACTCTGCCTGGTCCTCACGCCTATTATTCGGCCAAAAGGGCGATCTGAAGGTCATGGGAGGGTGCTCTGGGCCTTCTCAAGGGATCCTAAACCCAGAGTGGTGGCAGCGTCAGGTGACGCTCCACCTGATCTGTGACAGTCTGCCAGTAAGATTCCATGGCAGAGTGGGGAATGGGGAAGTGGTCCTCTCAGATCTAATCCCTCCAACCACACTGCCTTTATGCATTGGCTTTTGATAGAAGTAAGCTCTCTAACAAGTTAGCTGGACCAAATTGAGCAAGGTTTGTGCATTAGGACAGAGATTTATAAACTGATCCACTTTGTATTTTAGTTTCTGTAGTTAATAAGAGGAGAGATGCCGAGAGCCGGATGAGATGATAGATTTTTTGCCTGCAACAGCTGTACTACGTTCTGTGCCTTTGAAGCTAGTGAGAGGCAGTTGCGGGATCAAACCTATGTGTAGGGGGAAATTTTAGATGTTCAAACCTTCTCTGGGCTGTCACAGACAAAACAGCAGCAGGGCTTTGGAGACAAGAGCTTATAGCAGAGTATGTAGTTCATCTTTTAGTGAAAAGACAGAGAAATGCAGAACAGAGTTTGAGTCCAGTGGCACCTTTGAGACCAAAAACGTTTTATTCAAAGTGTAAGCTTTTGTGTACAAAACACATTTCTTCAGACAGTTTTGTCTGAACAAGTGTGTTTTGTACATGAACGCTTACACTTTGAATAAAACTTTGTTGGTCTCAAAGGTGCCACTGGACTCAAACTCTGCTGCTTCTGACCAATATGGCTACCCACCTGAATCTATCGACAGAGAATGTAGACTGACATCTTAGTTCTGCTAGTTTTTGGAAAGTCTGAGGGAAGGTGCCTATTGGCCATCATTTCTGATATCACCAAAACACCCTACTCCACTGCTAATTACTGGAGAATTTTTGCAACCTTTAAAAAAATGGCTTGTATTCTACCATTTCATTTCGCTAAGTATGGCGGAACCTACAATGACTACCATCAACATCATATATCCTTCTTTTTCTCTTAATGAAGTTGTGAAGAGGTACTAATTCTCCCCTGGTTACTTACTCCCTGGGTCGAGAGAGGAGCAGAAAATCATTGAAGAGGTGCAGGTAGATAGGGCGGGTGGTGAGTTTCCACTTCAAGCTCAGGTTGTACTCCAGTGCTGTCAGCTCACCACGTTTCACCAGCCGCCGGGACTGAGAAATAAGTGGGAAAATCTGGAAGGAAAATAAACATAACGCTTGTAAGTGAAGCCCATTTCTCCTCTTCACTCCAAGGCCTTAAGGCACAACACTGAAGGCTGCTTTCCTCTCCCAGAGAGTAGATGGACATGCCCAATCCTGTCTCTGGGATTAGAAAGATAATCGTTACAGAAAAGGGAAGGAGATGAGGGGAGCATAATGTTCTGTACTTCCTGATTAGTCTGCTAAATATTGTGAGCTGTTACAAATATACTGGGTATAAAAGGTGGGTAAAAATATAGCAGTTAAGAGTGGCTTTTTTCATGTGGGTTTCACCAACAGGTCAAACAGTGCCGCCTGGGGCCATTTCGACTCAGGAAAACTGCACAGGGAGAGGCTGAAGCCTCTCCTCCAAGTGTGCCGTGGTCCCTGTTATGTATTGGCTCTGAAACATCCCAGGACGGTTCTACCAGAGACTGGCTGAGCTTGGAGCCCAAGAACAATAGCCTACCAGGACTCTGGAAGTAATCAGTCAAGTAGTAATGTTATGTAAATAGCCTATCACTGGGAGCGGGGTGTGTTTGGATGTGGCAATTGCATGCTATTAAACAGAGCTGCAGCTTTGGGGTCTTGTCTTGCTCTTGCTGAAATCACAAATAAACTTGAGGTGATCACTGGACTCGAGCCTGCTCATCCATGGAACCCACTATTTAACAGTCCTACTTCTAATCGAGCACTGAGCACAACGGAGTTGAGGAGAACTTTGCAACACTATGTCTGAAAGGGTGGGGACTCCAGACCCAGCTTGTGTCCTTTTGTGATGTGTGAAATATGCTAAAGGCAGTCTTGATCTGGCTGAGCTTCCAGTAAAAGACATTGTTCCTTTGTTGTACGACAGTGTATCATATTGTGTTGTCTTTCACAATGATTGGGAGTTGTTAAAGAGAAGAGTGGTAATGATAGTCTTCCTGGAGTGGCATTTGTTCCATTGTTCTTAGCAATTCCTCAGCTTTTCAGTTGCAGGGTAGTTTGGGATGCATACACTCTCAAACCAAAGGGAGAAATGGTGTCGTCCAAGAAATCTATTCAGCATTCTGCATCAAGATACACTGTGAAAGAATCCTAGAATTCTCTACAACAGAGAGGGGTTCTGCTATTGATGTGCAGGGTTTCCTTGACAGACTGATGATTTCTTGGAAGGTTAAAAGTTTGAAAACTGATACTTTAAGGGCACTAAGGGCTGATTGACTGTATGAAGTATGCATGTCCTGCTGCATGTACGTGCTTTTTATTCAGCATTTCATCTGGAAGTTTCTTGCTTGGAGCTTTTATTCCCAAGCGTGTGGGGTCCAATGTGGACCAGAAATGTGGTGTGCAGGGAGGAGGGGCTTAAGCTTCCCCATGCCATTTCTGATCCTCAAACAGCCTCTATGGAGCTGCTGTTTACCCTGCGAAGGAAATTTACCTGTACTGATGACTATACAAAAGTTTCCCCGGTGGGTTGAGTAGTGATTCCTTGGATCATTTCAAGTAATTAAAACAGTGTGAGCAGGAGGCTCAAGCTCCTTGCAACATGTGTCTGATCCAGATTAGGCCCCTGTCTGACTAGGAATTAAGTCTATTTTTATTGATTCATTTATAAATTAGATTCATGAATCTCCCAATCCCTGATTACTCAGGGCTCTAGGCGATGAACAACAAAACACTAAAACATCAAACAATAAAATGTAGTAACAATTCAGTTTACATAAAACAGTTCTCAGATGGCGTTAACATAGGCAGATTGACATGTCGGTTTTCAGACTGTGTGCCACCCCGCAGGAGGGGCAGGGGGGTATTAGAAAAGATGGAAAAGGAACTGGGGAAAGGATAGTGCCCATCAGGATGGTGCGCATCGCTGTCCTCAACCAAAGTCCTGGTGGAAAATGTCTGCCTTGCAGGCCCTGCAGAATTGCATCAAATCCCACAGGGCCAAAGTGTCACTTGGCAGAGAGTTCCACCAGGAAGGAGCCATGTCTGAAAAAGCCCAGTTTCTGGTCAAGGACCAGATGTCTTTTGGGCCATCAAGACATCAAGGCCAGATGTCTTTTGGGCCAGGGATCAAAAGTCTGTTGTTCTCAGGAGAGCAGAAAGGTCTTCGGAAGACAAAGTGGAGGAGGCAGTCCCGTAGATAACGTGAGTCCCAGGCTGCTCAAGGCTAGATCTCCCAGACTACTTCTGTCAACAGTCCATGTGGGAGTATGTGGACTTTGTAACATGAGACGGTGCATCTCTGCACCCTATCCACTGGAGTGGTGGCCTGGTGCTACACAGGCTGTTCTTGGCCCCACACTCACCCTGTGGTGACAGTTGCCGAGCCAGGTGTCATCTCATAGTGATGGGCAGTGGGACTAGTAACATAAGAAAGAGGCACAATTTATGACAAATGGGAATTGAGGATGGGTTCATCAATGGGTTCCCTTTGTTTTTCTGGATCATGTTAGGAAAGCACGTGGCTGCATACAGCACAAATTGGTATAAGAGAGCTAACCCAGGTAAGGGGCTTTTACCTTGCATTCAAACACCATATTCTGACTTAAGTAGATTAGCTCCTCCGTGTTCTTCATGCGCTGGACATTTTCGTTGCAGTCTTTGATGAGCTAGGGGAAGGAAGATACAGTCAGGGAGGGAGGAGCTGAAGACTGGGTGGAAACAAACCCTTGAGAAGGTGAGAATTAAATAAATGTTGCCTTTATCATCTAAATAAATAAACAGAGGTATAAGATCGGCATATCATTGGCATATCATTGAAGGTATATCCCATCGCATTGGAAACCTGCACAGGGAATAGAGCTGCACTGGACAAAATAGTTCACAAACTTACTTGGATAAATTATTAGGGAATCTGTGGTCTATACTGCTGTGTATAACTTACTGTAAGTAGGATCCTATTTATGTAATTTTTGTACAGCTTGATATGTCATGTTAATACTTATGCTATGCTGCAGTTCTTTCTGGTGGTTTCCAGACTTCTAGATCCTAATGCAATGGTTACTAGATATCCCATTTTGTTGATTGTGCTGACACACTATTTGTAATCTGCCTTGAGTCCCTGTGAGAAAGGCAAACTATAAAGAACATAAATAAGAACATAAGAGAAGCCAATGTTGGATCAGGCCAATGGACCATCCAGTACAACACCGTGTCACACAGTGGCCAAAAATATCAGGTGCCATCAGGAGGTCCAGCAGTGGGGCCAGGACACTAGAAGCCCTCCCACTGTTGCCCCCCCAAGCACCAAGAATACAGAGCATCACTTGCCCCAGCCTGAGAGTTCCTATCTATGGCTAATAGCCGCTGATGGACTTCTGCTCCATATGTTTATCCAATTCCCTCTTGAAGCCGTCCATGCTTGTAGCCGACACCACCTCCTGTGGCGGTGAATTCCATGTGTTAATCACTCTTTGCATTTTAAAATGTGGTTTAGTGGAAAATACCCAGAAAGCTGTTCTCAGCAACTGTTATCTGCCTGAAGTAAGGTCCAGCATTTGGAATGTTTTGAAAAGCTTCCTATTAACCTGAAATGTCCAGATTCTGTTGGCTGTGTTAGAGGATTTTCAGGAGATTTTTGGACATTTCAGATCAAAGGTTTAATTGTTAAAGGTTTTTAACCTAATTTATTGTTGTTACCCGCCCTGAGCCCTGCTATGCAGTGGAGGGTGGGTTATAAATCCACATAATAAATATGGTGGGATGACGAAAATTACGCTGACAACATTCACAATTTAAGGAGGACATAGGCAAGCTGGAATGTGTCCAGAGAAGGGCAACGAAGGTGGTGAGGGGTCTGGAGACCAAGTCCTATGAGGAAAGGTTGAAGGAGCTGGGTATGTTTAGCCTGGAGAGCAGACGACTGAGAGGGGATATGATCACCATCTTCAGGGCTGTCACGTAGAGGATGGTGCGGAGTTGTTTTCTGTTCCCCCAGAAGGTCGGACCAGAACCAACGGGTTGAAATTAAAATCAGAAGAGTTTTCGGCTAAACATTAGGAAGAACTTTCTGACAGAGTGGTTCCTCAGTGGAACAGGCTTCCTCGGGAGGTGGTGGGCTCTCCTTCTTTGGAGGTTTTTAAGCAGAGGCTAGATGGCCCTCTGAGCAATGCTGATTCTGTGAACTTGGGCAGATCATGAGAGGGGGGCAGGAAGGGTTGCCTCAGTGCTTAGTTCTTGTGGCCCTTTCTTACATGTCCAGGGAAATGCCGATCACTACTTTGGGGTCAGGAAGCAATTTTTCTCCAGGCTAGTTTAGCCAGGGATCCTGGAGGGTTTTTTGCCATCTACTGGACATGGAGCAGGGGTCACTGGGGATGTGTGTGTCAGGGAGGTAGTTGTGAATTTCCTGCATTGTGCAGGGAGTTGGACTAGATGACCCTGGAGGTCCCTTCCAATTCTGTGATTCTAACAAGGGAGATTGACCAGTTTCCCTTGTGAGTCTGAAAACTGCACAGACTGGATATAAACCATGTCTGTGTTGCTGTGTGCGTTTGGAAATGAGGAGCCCCCGTGCCCTCCATTTACACTCTTTCCAGCCTGTGTGTAAACACTGCTGCACATGATTATGGGGTTAATTCTGGGTGGAATTGGCAGTCTTCATCAATTAACCCTTCCCATTGGAGATCCCCCTCGTATTGTTCTTCTGTCCAGGAACAGTATTTTGTGGAGATCCGTGGCCTACAGTGGGAGGGGGAAGTCAGGAAAGTTCCATTCTACCACCGGAAGATTAGTCTGCATCCAACCCTGTGTCTCGACTGGAACCACCTCCATATTATTTTATTTCCGGCGGGCATTGATGAGGAAAAACACAGAAGCGGGAGAAGGGCGGGTCTGGCCACTAGGGCATGCAGCTCCTCAAAATCAGAGAGTAGTTACTTCAGCTTCTAGTGGACATTTGTGATGTAGTATGCTTGGGAGAATTTTTAAACGACATGAGTTTCTTGTGTTGCATGGGGTAAATGGAGTTGGTGGAAGGGTGGGGTTTGGTCCTTTACCTTTTCAAGAGCGTCATATGCCTGTGTGGCTTGGACTTCTTCGTCAGCACCAGGCCGTGTTCTTTTCAGTATGTTCTGACAAAAAGAAGCGAAAGGCTTTTGGTGAGGGAGACAGCCAAACAATCTAACTGATATTGTCATTTAAAGGATGCATCTGTAAATCAATCATTTTAATGACCCTGGGGGATATGGCCCCTTCGCAGAAAATGAGATGGTTTAGTTCGTAATAGACTAAGCCAAACCAGATGCAAACTGCAGCAATCTGGCCCTGTAGCACAGCCAGCTGTTATGCAGGCCCAAAGGTGCTCAGCAGGGCACAGTGCTCATGATCAGCTTTGCCAGGTGATGGTCCAATTGATGGGATCAGAAGTTTGCAATCAGTGGAGCTAATAAATACAACGGAAGAAACCACAACACCATAACGAAGACTGTAAATCCAATAACAATCTTGAAAACATATAACAATAACAGTAACAAACTAGTCAATTGGTGCAAATAAGGTTTTTCATCATGCAAATATGCGGCTAAATAAAATATAACCTAAAGTCCAAAACTTGATTCTCTTGAATATTGACTACGTGTAGAAATAGACAAGATGTTCACAAGAAATTCAGGGCAGGATTCAGTGGATGTCCAGTAAAAAAATCTGTTTCAAAAGATCTTTGTCAAGAATCGCCTATATTCAGATGAAATTTCAAACAGAATCAAGTAATCCGTCATGCATTTAGCACAGAAAATGCATTTAAAGTGGATTGCCTACCCTCACACGTTCGCATAAACGTCTTAGTCTTCAAAACATCCCTAAGACATTCATGCAAAGACATTAGGGTAGACGTTCTGCTATGTAGGTCTTTACTATGCTAAATATGTGATGGATTACTTGATTCCATTTGTCAGTCAAACTTTTGACTGACTTTGACTGATTCCATTTGAAATTTCATCGGAATATGGGTGATTCTTGACAAAGATCTTTTGAAACTTTTTTTTTTTACCAGACATCCACTGAATGCTGCCCTGAATTTCTTGTGAATATCTCATCTATTTCTACACAGAGTCAATATTCAAGAGAATCAAGTTTTAGATTTTAGATTATATTTTTAGAAGAAGAAGAGGAGAGAAGAGATTGGATTTATACCCCGCCCTTCACTATCCAAAGGTGTCTCAGAACAGCTTACAACTCCTTTCCCTTCCCCTCCCCACAACAGACACCCCATGAGGTAGGTGGGGCTGAGAGAGCTCTTGACAGAAACTGCTCTTTTTTCAAGAACAGCTGTGCCAAGGTCATCCAGCCAGGTGCAAATGGAGGAGTGGGGAATCAAACCCGGTTCTCCCAGATTAGAGTCCGCGCACTTAACTACTACACCAGACTGGCTTAGCTGCATATTTGCACGGTAGAAAACCTTATTTGTACCGGTTGACTAGTTTCTTATTGGTCTATGCTATATACTCAATGGAAGATTGCAACTGATTTGAATGTAATATATAGTTTCAAGTTTGTTATTGGATTTGCAGTCTTTGTTACAGTGTTATGATTTTCCCCCTTGTATTTATTCTTACCACCGTGATCCGTTCCAGTTGTATCAGTGGAGCTAAAGCAGATGAGCTTGCCAGATGACTGCACTTGTGCTGAAGTTCTCAGCATGTTTAATTAGTGCAGATGCTGGCGTTCTTGGGAGAAGACTATAGAGCAGTGGTAGGAGACAAGTTTTCCATACGGGAGGCCCAGGATTCAGTCCCTAATCTTTCCAGTGAAACTGGCCCTTTTCAACAGAAGGGCTGGACCTCTTCCTAAGAATGAAGCCCTCCCTTTAATACACAAAAGTACTTGAGTTGTACACGGCAAAATACATATTTCATACTACCAGATGTGAATAGCTCATAAACATTTGTAAGAATGTGAGAAGGGTTTTCTTGCAATGAGTATAAAAGCCAGAGCCCATTCCTTATGCAGTCACCGCTTACAGTGTTCATTTCCAAGAAAACTACCATTTAGTGGCGCATACGTTGTTTACCATTCTCATTAAGTCTTAGACAGTGGGTGATGCATTGAGCAGTGAGGCCTTTGTAACCTGGCACTCTCACCTGGAGTAAAAGTTTCAGTCGTGTGATCCGCTGGAATGGGAGGATGAGGAAAGACTTGAGGGAGAGGCGCTGACAAATTGGGTCGCTTTCCAGTTTCTCCAAGACTTGCTGGAAAGGAGGAACACCATTCCTGCCAGAGAAAGGAGGGATCAGATGAGAGACATCTTCCTGTGAGCTGCTGGCATTAAAGTGGTGAGCGAGCAATTTGGCTACTGCATAAATTAGTTTGCTTTGGAGCCATCCTTCCTGAGCTAAGACAAAAAGTGCAAGGTGGAGGCTAAAAAACTGTGAGCTAGCTCATACTAACTCAGCTTAGAGGGAACACTGGTTGTGACACGGAGGTGGACCTGAGTTCCTGCCTGTATGTCCAGCACTCTACAGCTGCCATTTTCTTGTTATAGAAAGTACACTAGAGGCAGGACTATACTATGCCTGGGCAGGAGTATACTATGTGCAGGGCTCATTTCCTGCAGAAGCGCAAAGGAGCAAAGCTCTGGCAGTAAGGAGCCCGGGGGTGGGCACATGCAGCAAGTCCCGCCTCCTGCTCCCAGCAGCTCCCCGCCTTTCCCGGCCCGCTGGCTGACCCAGTGGAGCACTGCTGTGAGCTGGCCCTTGAGCTGCTCCGCCACTGCCTGGGCCATGGCACCCAGCCCACCCAGGCTCTGCCTGTCCTCATGCCGGCCCTGGCGCGGTGCCTCTGCAAGGTGGGCCCCAGTGACTCCTGCAAGGCCTGCGAGGAGCTCTGCCCCAACCTCCTTTGCCTACTCGGCCTCCTCCTGTGCCTCTGCCCTGCCACCGCCCTGGCCCCCTACCTGCTCGAGGCCATGCACATCCTCCGTGCCGCCCTCCTTGACCCATGAGCAGCCACGCACTTTCCTGCGCTTGCCGGCCATCCGAAAGAGTCCAGTGGCACCTTTAAGACCAAGGTTTATTCAGGTACAAGCTCTCCCTCCTCTGTGAGGGCAGATCTGTGTGTGTCCCCCACCCATAGCTAGCAATCCAAAATAGTCCAGTGGAGCCTGAGTGGTGGGTGTTGCCTTCTGACACACTTCCGGTGATGTCAGGGGGTGTGGCATATGCAAATAATTTATGCTAATGAGCTCCTGCACCTCTTTTTCTACTAAATGACCCCTGACTATGCGTATGTATTAGAGTGCATCATAGAATACTAGTATCTCATACTGTGGCTTTGACTTGTGATACATTTCCACCCCCACCCCAAAATTTGGCAGAGCAGCTTACTGGATCTGGTATTTCAAGCCAATGCTGTAATCATCCGCTTCAACCTAACCGTACTTCAATCTAACCAAAATTTTAGGGCACCCCTATTTTGAATGGGTAGATGATCTGCAGCTCAGTGTACAGAGCTCAGATTAAAAGAAGCAGACACTTTTAAAAAGAGACCTGAACGTTCAGTTTTTTCCTTTCTGTATCCTTTAATTATTGGGTTAATATTCAGTCCCCAGAGGAAGTCAGACCTTAAAGTTCAGCTTTTTGTTACCACATGCTTTAATTACTGGATTAATATTCAGTCCTTGGAGGTTATCAGGCTGTACTCCAGAAACCATCTTCTCATACCTCCATAAAAGGAAGAATAAAGCAAAGGGTGTGGTATACTGTTCACTTGATAATGTCCAGGCAACATTTCTAAATCCGAACTAGTAGTCCCTAACTCACAATTCCAGTACAAATTAAGAGGTGTGACACTTTTGTTCTGGCTGTTTAACATGAGATCCATCTAATGATGGTGGGGAAGAGTACCATCAAGTTGCAGCCAACCTATGATGACCTTGCATGGGGTTTTCAAGCCACGAGATGAACAGAGGTGGTTTGCCATTGCCTGCCTCTGTGTGGCAACCTTGGACTTATTTGGTGGACTCCTGTCCAAGCACTAACCAGGGCTGACCCTTAGCTTCTAAAGTCTGACTAGACCTGTCTAGGATGGATTATCAGGTTTCTCCATCTAATGGCAAAATCTCAGGGCTTTTTTTGTAGAAAAAGCCTAGCAGGAACTCATTAGCATAATAGGCCACACCGCTTACAGTGCAGCTCATTAGTATATTAGGCCACACACCCCATGTTACCAGAAGTGTGGTCACCAAGCCATACCCACTTTTTGCTTCTTATTCTGTTTACCTTGTTTGTTGTCAAAACCCAGGGCTTTTTTTGGTGGCAGGAACTCCTTTGCATGTTAGGCCACACACCCCCATTGTAGCCATCCTGATGAGTTTCTGCTGTTGGGTGTGTCCTCTTATGCTAATGAGTTCCTGCTGGGCGTGGCCAACTTGGGAGCCAGCCAGAACTCAGTTCCTGTGCGTTCCTGCCCAAAAATAGCCTTGCAAAATTTTATTGCAAACATAAGATATTTCCTTGCACAAAACACCTATGGGGGCACTTAAGGGGGAATGTCATATGTCTGTGATGCCTAAAGACAGATTTCTATAGAGCCATGCAAAGAACAAAGTCAGGGAAGGGAACATCATCAGGTTTCTTACAGTAGCCTTTGAAAGGTTTGCTCCTGGTAGGTCTGGTTTGTCACATATGGCAGGTAAACCCGGCGAAATTCTGGTGCATGCTTCAGAGCTACATCACACACATTGAAGGTGAACATGTTTTCCTCAAGCTTCTCCTCCAAGTCAAAGAGGAAACTGCAGGAATGCCCCAAGGAATCATGGGAGAAAAGCAGGATAATGCAGTTAGCATGAAGCAATTATAGCTCTGTGTTTCCGTTAACCATAATCCTGTTTGGAAGAGTTTGTGTGTCACTCTGTCACTCTTCCCACCTGCAAGTCATAGAGGCCCCAGCAATGCATGGTGGCTCTACAGAAAATGGAGCTAAGGCAGGTGAGCTTCCATGACTGCACCTGTGCTGAAGTTCTCAGCATGCTTAATTAGCACGGATACTGGCGTTCTTGGGAAAAGACTATAAAACAGCAGTAGAAGATACGTTTTCCATACAAGAGGTACAGGATTCAGTCCGTAACCTTTCCACTTGAAGAAGAAGAGCAGGAGGAGGAGGAGGAGATTTATACTCCGCCCTTCACTCAGAGTCTCAGAGCAGTTTACAATCTCCTTCCTTTCCTCTCCCCACAACAGACACCCTGTAAGGCAGGTGGGGCTGAGAGAGCTCTGAGATAACTTCTCTTGAGGGAACAGCTCTGAGAGAACTTATGACTGACCCAAGCTCACCCAGCAGCTGCATGTGGAAGAGGGGGGAATCCAACTCTGTTCTCCAGATTAGAGTCCACCACTCAACCACTACACCAAACTGGCTCTCATTTAGTTCAGTGGGTCACAATGACAGGACTTGTCTAGGGTAATTTTTGGTAGACTGGTTGGGATGCTCTGTTTATTCATAAACGTTTATTATGTACTTATTTGATTTACATATATTTCACCCCCTTTGACAAAAGGCACTCAAAGTGGGCATGCAACCAAATGAAAAGTTATCACACATAAGAAAACATTAAAGACATCAACATTAAAAAGGAAATTTGTTTGCATCATGGAATATACCTGATTTCTTAAGACTATATATAAACAGAGAGTCTGGAATCCACGCTTTGTGCCAAAAAAGCAAGTTTTTTAGGCTAGGGGTAATCTTTCACATCATAATATGAAGGATTTAGATTTGTTAGCCATGATGACTAAATGAAAACTTCCACACTCGTGGCTTTTGAGAACCAATTGTTGGTGCTTGTATTGGCCTGAGTCATTCAGTGCCAGAACGGGCACATCTGCTGTGGCTTTTGAGATTTGAAAAACCAGAACTTACTTGGCACTAACATCCCGTACATCTTGTAGGCGGGAGAAAAGCCACTGTTTGTCTTGATTCGTCAGGACAGCTTGGAGTTCCGGGGAGTGCTGGAAATGATCCACGGCCACATTTAAACTCCGTAGGTATGAAGCCTCTGATGCAATCAGTTCAAACTTGGCCTGCACATGAACAAAAGGGGGGAACTGAACTTTAGAGCATGTCTTGAAGCAATGAATTCTTTGGAACAGAGGAAGATGGAAAAGGAAATCCTCCACAACCAAAAGGAAGGCTATAGTTGCTCTTCTTGGTATCTGTTCACAGAACATCAGAAGAGATGCCTGGAGCTCCAAAATAATCCATCAAAACTTGCAGATGGAGAATCACAATCACTAAACAAAAAAAAGTGTTACAGGTACCTCAATGTGCAGACCTGGAAGTCTGTTCAAGCCTGGCCAGATGAGGGTTATATACTGCTAGCTTTTTAAATTCCCACCCCCAATTTATTCTTTTCTAACTTCTTCATTTGAATTTACCACGTTTCAGTTACTTCAACCAATTCATTGGCATCACATCGCTGTTTTCTGTGTACTCTGTACCAAACTGCAGTCCTATGGATAGCAAGAACACTTACTTGGGAGTAAGTTTGATGGAACGCAGTGAGAGACTTCTTTGTAAACATGTATAGATTTAGGCTGTAATTTTATGTAGCATAGCTTTTGGTACTGTGGGGTTGCCAGCCTTCAGGTGGAGTCTGGAGATCTCCAGGGATTGCAACTGATTTTGAGACAATAGAGATCAGTTCCTCTGGAGAAAATGGCAGTTTGGGAGGGTGGATGCCAGGGCATAACACCCAATGTGGTCCCTCCCTTTCCCAAACCCTGCTTCCCCAGGTTCCATCCCCAAATATCCGGGAATTTTCCAACCCAGAGTTGGCAGCCCTATGCTATTGAGTTTTCCTTTTAGCTTAATGATGCACACTGGATCAATCCAACTTCCAGCCCTCCTTCTCTTTTCTTAGTTCTTTTTGCACACCTTGCTGTTCTTCTGTCTAGTCAGACCAGGGCAACTCATCAGCAATGCTCCCTCTAAGCTGTGGAGACTTGTGAGCAAAAATTCTACTTTGTGACCTACCGGCGTTAAAGTTGTGAGCAAGCAATTTGGCCGCTGCATAAATTAGTCTGCTCTGGAACCATTCTTTCTAAGCTGAGACAAAAATATGTGAGCTGGAGGCTAAAAAAACAGTGAGCTAGCTCACACTAACTCAGCTTAGAGGGAACACTGCTCATCAGAAATATTTCTGCAGCCCTGCGCCTCTGTTTTAGGGGCTTTATCACCACATGCAGCACAAAATGTTTTAGTGTAATACAACATAATTTTTTCATTGCTATTGTGCTGATTTATCAAAATATTCTATGCTTATATTGTGTTCTCTACTTGTAGGTTTAGATCCAGTGATGCACAAGGGGAAACATATATACATTTAGGGTGGCTGTGCTTGCTCAAGGTCATGTGCAACACCCAGCACTTTCTCCCTATATATTACACTTTTCAAAAGTATGTTGCATGTGATCTTGCACTAGTGCAGATGCAATAAGCTTGGCTTAGTGCAAGCAGTTATTGCAGGGTTTTCTCTTGCATTTCTTCTTGTGCAGGAGCTCTGGTGAAAGCCTAAATTTTGTGCTGAACCCAACTCGTAATCTTTATTTGATACCTCCTGCAACTTCTGCTCTTCACGAGTCATGCTTAGCAGCATGGTGCTCCCTCGGACCATGGGGATGTCCTGCCAGAGGGATGCGCTGGAGGAGACGGACAGGCGTTGTAGGCAAGAATCTTGGGAATAGGGTGCTTTCCTTCGTAACTTTGGGGAGTTTCGAGATCCTGGGGATACAAACTCTAGTTCTTCAGACAAGGAATCTGCTCTCTTCTGGTTTTGAATGGCCTTGTTCAGTGCAACATCACTGTATTCCTGATAGAGCAACTGTGCTGTGAAGGAAAAAAACATCAGATCTTATCTGTTCTGAAGCAACGGGGCTTCCACATGGCAAATTCCCCTGCAGCTGTGCTGCAGATTTGGTGCCTCAAACCCCACCCCAGACCACTGAATATACCCCAGGATAGATTTGCCATTGACTTTAATGATCCCCATTAAATGGTATAATGGACCCGGGGAGGGGGGGACTGGGATTCCTGAATATTTTCCAAATCGGTATTGGGATTCAGCAATATCAGAAAATACTGATATTTTGGGGGGTCCAATATATCCGAATCTGGAAAAAAAAGAATATTTTTCCTTGTGTACCCTTAGTGTAAGACATTATTAGAATACCAAACCCAGATGTGTTTAATCTATACAGTTTTTTGTACTCTCTGGAAGATGAACAGATTGAGAAGATGTGAGCAACCAGAAGGAATTCTCCCTGCACATTTTCATAGCAAACAACTTAAGAAGAGCCTGCTTGGTCAGGCCAGTAGTTCATCTTGTTTGCCTTGGGACATGACTACATGCAGTAAATTACCACTTTCCTGCCTCACCCCATATTCTGTGCCAGAAAAGGGACACAGGACCTCTCCACAGGATCATACTCAATACTCTTCTCAGACTGTGGCTGAGTTCAGACTGGCAGTTTGCCCCACTATAGCCACATTTCAGCCACGTTTCACAAGCGGATTAGAGGGAGAGTTCACACAGGCACATCTGCCTGGCCTTCCCCACCCGTAGTCAACCCATGCTGTTCCACTTCGCTCCCGCGTTTAAAAGATACCTGGTAAAAGCGGTAGCAAATCCCTGAGAGCCCATTTATCCCGCTTCATTCCGCTTCCGGGAAGTGTGAATGCCAATCCGAAAAGCCGGGAGCAACACATGTTGCGCTTAAGGCTGCAGCAATATGATTTGCTGTGCTCTGCTTTACCACCCAATGCAGTGCTGGTGCAACGGGATCCTCCCCAAATCAGCCAGATGCACAATGTTCACATGAGCGCATATGTGCTCGTGCGCACATAGCCGATTTACCAGGAAAAAGCCATTTACAGCTGCGCTTCCAGGCCAGCAGTCTGAATGCTCCTGCGCACCTCCTCCTGGTATGCTCCTGCATCAGTCGGTGCGTTGTGACCAGGAAAATCCGGAACAGTTTGTTCTGGGGCTTTTTTGCCATGACTGGCTCCCGCTTCAAACTGCCAGTCTGAACTCAGCCTTTCTTTCTCTCTTTTGGAGTCTTCCTCCTCTTCCCTCTAATGCCTCCAGGTTTCTTACCCAAGGTACACTTACATGAATTGATCAGTTTGGAGTGCCGTCTCTTGATATTTTCCACTGTTTCTGCAGATTTCTTCTCCCTATTAGGGTAAGAAAAATAAGATGTGAGTAGTATGAAAATGGGTATCCTCATGCTAGACCTAATGAGTTGCACCACCAGGTTTAGGGGCCTACTCATAATATAGAGGATGGCAGATTAGAATTCTGAACTAAAAAGGAACAAACCCCATTTGGGACCTGTTGATCTGGGAACGTGTTCTTTTACACCCTTCCTTCAAGCAGTCCAGAGCTGCGCACTTTGAAGTTTACCCTTACAAGAATCCTGTGAGGCAATTTAGACCCCCATTTTAAACAAACCTCTATCGAGGTGGGTACTTTGGTCTTTGGTCCTGCTCCATATAGGGTTGCCAGCTATAGGTTGGGAAGTACCTGGAGATTTGGGGGTGGAGTCCAGGGTAGGCAGAGTTTGGGGAGGGGAGGGGAGGGACCTCGGCAGGGTATAATGCCACAGAATCCACCTTCGAGAGCAACTCTTTTATACGGAGGAACTGATGTTGGTCATCTGGAGATCTCCAGGTGCCACTTCTGTGGCATTTCGAACACAATGAAAGGCACAATGAGGTAATCCCATGTTTACATACCACATCATCAGTGGACCTCCTGAGGGACTGAGCATCATTTGCATGTGGTATACAAGCATGGCACCAGAAGGAGCCAGCTGGACCTATGGTTGGACCAGGACCATAGTAATCATGTGTGTGTGTGTGTGTTTGTGTGTCTTGGACGGAAAACAAAGATTACATCTTAAGTGTGCCAGAAGTGGTTTGATTGATGGTTATTGTCCTGCTTGTTTTACATGTTTGTTTATTGGCAAACTTCACTAAATTATTATTTTTTTAAAAGTGGTTTGAACGCATAGGTCCTGCCCAAAACAAATGGCTTTGGATTAGGCAAGTCTCCCTTCTGCCGCACATTTGATTCTGACTTGGGCTCAGCTGTAAATAGACCACACCCAACTAAGTTTGAGTCCAGTGGCACCTTTAAGACCAACACAAGTTTTATTCAAGGTATAAGCGTTTGTGTGCATGCACACTTCTTCAAATATAGAAGTGTATCACTTCTTCAGAAGTGTGTATGCACACGAAAACTTATACCTTGAATAAAACTTTGTTGGTCTTAAAGGTGCCACTGGACTCAAAGTTTGCTCTGCTGCTTCAGACCAACACAGCTGTCCACCTGGATCCACACCAAACTAAGGTAGACTTTGTCACGCTTCAGTTACACAACGGAGTCCAGCTCTTCCTCCCACACTCTGTGAATTTTTTGCCCATCTCCCAAACCTCTGCGTCTGGCTGCAGTTGCTGCTGTCATGCAAGCTGTTGTGTTGCTGGTAGTGGAAGGGAGTAAAGCCGCTGTCTCCTCCACTCCCCCTGGGGTCTGGGTCAAGGCCCTAACAGTCTTCCAGGTATAGCAGGATATGGAGAGTGGAGACAACAGGATAGAAGGATCACAACCAGGTGGGAGGGTGGAAAGGAGGCTGTCTTGACAATAGTGAAGATCAGCGGTGTTAACTGGACATTATTCAAGGATTCCCTATTCTGAAAGAATTTGCTCATGACCTGCAGGAAGAATTGAGACTATAGCACATATTGTATTTGACTGCACATGGAGAGCTGAAGCTAGGAAGAAGTTTCTTTTGCCTTTATTTTCTCTAATTCCGTAGTATGACAATCGAATCTAAGATTAGTTGACTTCTTTCAGATTCTGATTGCAGTGTTACCTGCTGTATGGCAAAGCTTTTTTTGCAACCCTATATTGAGTGTATCTTTGTTCTGTTGTAGCCCACGTGGCTTTTAAGAGTATAATTAAAGTAAAGTAATAGTGAAGATCAAGCCAGAGAACACAAGAGTCAGTGCCATAATTTAAGGCAAACGTTGAGTCATCAGTTTTCTTTTTTGGTGAATATTTTGTGTGTGTGTATGCCTGGAAGTCATGGTTGACTTCTGGTGACCTCTAGAGGGGCTTGGACATTTCAGAAAGGTGGCTGACTATAGCCTGCCTCTGCATCCCAGCCCTGGTATTCCTTAGAGGTCTCCCTTCCAAGTACCTGCCAGGATCAACCTTGCTTAACTTCCAAGATCTGACAAGATCGGGCTTGCCTGGAGTCATCAGTTTTCTGTAGTGCTGAAATCAAGTAATTTCAAATGTTGATGACATCCCTGCTTGGAATGCAGAAAATGTGTATTCGGGCCTCTTCCATCACAGAGCCAGTTTGGTGTAGTGGTTAAGTGTGCGAACTCTAATCTGGGAGAACTGGGTTTGATTCCCCACTCCTCCACTTGCACGTGCTGGATGACCTTGAGCAAGCCATAGTTCTGGCACAGCTGTTCTTGAAAAAGAGCTGTTTCTGTCAGAGTTCTCTCAGCCCCACCTACCTCACAGGGTGTCTGTTGTGGGGAGGGGAAGGGAAAGGAGTTTGTAAGCCACTCTGAGACTCCCTTGGGTAGTGAAGGGTGGGGTATAAATCCAATCTCTTCTCTTCTTCTTTACAATGTTTATCTTTACCTTAGTTTTTTTCCAAGGTCTCCCAGTAAGTTTGATAGGTGAGCCTAAGAAAGTTTGAGTCAGTGTGGCTTATTTAGAGCTGGGCCCAGTTTAGAATCAAATATGTGGCAGACAGGAGGCTCTCCTAATCCCGAGGCATTTCTCATGAAAGCCCAGTGTTCTAGATATTCCCATGTGTGGACTAGGATACAAGATGAAAAGCAGTGGCACAGCAATATGTATAAACAAGAAAAAAATGTATGTATAAACTTTTGAAGGGAGGTTCCAAGAAATGATTAATTTCCCATTAGGAATCACTGAGGATTGCTGTATCTGAATATACTTTGTGGATGTTTCACACATATTTATGAAATGTTGAATCCAGCATGATTCTTGAAAAAAAATTATTGAAATGGATTTCTAACCGGAGGTCCGTTGAGTCGGCTGGCAGAAACACTATCACATCCTTACAGTTCAAGGACTCTTTTGAAATAATTATTACAAGACTTTACCTGTGAATTTCTACCTGTTCATTTAATTGTGCCATAGGAAAATCTGTTCTGAGTCAGTGTATATGTTCTATCAAAACTTGTTTTTTGGTGGTTGAATTAGGGCTCATGCCCAGTTTGGGCTCATGGACTGGCGGTTCATGTGGCTTGGTGTGAAGCATACGCTGTGTGGTCATGGAGTCAGAGAGCATTTTGCTAGCTGAAATCTGCAAGCAATTTCACCCCAGGCCTGGTGATCAGCTCTCCTTTATTAGTGATTCAGCAAGAACAAAAAGCAAAAAGCCAGGGCAACTACCCTGTTTAAATAGCATGCAACTCCACCCACTTCCCCAAACAACTACCGACAACAGGCCATTATCAGAACCATTAATTCCTCACTGGCCACCTCCAGAGTCCTGGTGGACTATTGTTCTAGAGCTCCAAGCTCAGTCCAGTCTCTGGTAGAAACAGCCCTGGAATGTTTCAGTTCCAATACATAACATTCCTACTAGACTTGTTCATGAATGTATGATTGAATGTTTTAAGCCCGTGTCATGAGAGGGTGCAAAATGGTCGAGCTAAGCCTGGAAAATACTTATCACTTCCTGATTCTTTCAGGCCAATCACTTCATTTCATCAAGACTTCGAGATCTGGTCTATGATACTTGCTAAAAAAATTAATCTGTAAATCTAGCAGGAAACTGGCTTGCTCCCGTATAGATAAGGAAAGCCAAACAGCAGAGCCACCCACAGATGAGGTAGAGCTCTCCCTGAAATGCAGAGATATTCATGGCCAGTAGGGTCCAGGAAGGATATTGTAAGTCACATGATAACAGCAGCCTCACTGAGACTAAACACTGAGACTTGGATAGGAAACCTGGAAGTATTACGTATGCCTCCTTGAGTTCCATCATGGAAGAAACACAGGAAATAAATATAAATAGAATAGGGATGATCCCACTGTGTGAGTGTTCTCAGGGAGGATCTTTAGCTGTCAGGTAGGGAGGTCAGCCTCCAGGTGGGACCTGGGGATCCCCCCGGAATTGCATCTCCCAACCACAGAGATCAGTTCCTCTGGAGAAAATGGATGCTTTGGATGGTGGACTCTATGGCATTGTACCCCACTGAAGTCCATGCCCTCCCCAGGCTTCACCCCCAAATCTCCAAGAGTTTCCTAACCTGGATCTCACAACCCTACCTCCCACCCCCTGCCAGTGCCTGGGGACGTGGCAACCCTTGTGGCAGGTGGCATCCCTGATAATTGTGCCCAGTTGGCTTGGGGGAGGGGGAAGGTGTTACAGCCAGAATTGTGTTTCCCATCCAGATTGATCAAAACAAACAAAACTCACATAGGGATGCCAGACCCCTGTGGTCTGTGGAGGCCACTGATCAGCTTGTAGCGGGGGACTTATCAGTAGAAGGACAAAGGCCTAGGCCATGTTGCTGGTGTCACACAGGACATGTCATCATGCCAGTGACTTCTGGGCAATGCTCCAATATTTGGGTAAAACTCTATGGTAGAAGCTGGTTTTACCATAGAGTTTTTGCCCAAATACCAGAATGTCACCTGGAAGTCACTGGTGTGATGATATCATTTCCTGTGCAACATGAGCAATCTGGCCTGAGCCATTGTCCTAGTACGTCCCCCCATCCCCCACAAGTTGCCAGCAGTGACATGGCAACCCTAAACCCAGATCATTTTAGTTCTTCAAATAAGTAACTTTAAAAAGCATTAAAAAAACAAACCAAGATGAACCAAAAATAAGAGGGGGGATTTTGCCTGTCCTTAGATAAATCTACTTGAATGGGGCAAGAATGAGCTATCATATTTAGACATTTTATACTGTATCAGACAGAAGAATCAGAAATAAAAGTTATGATTTATTAACTGCAACAAGCACCCTTGTTGGTCTGGTACAAGTTTAAACAAAAATTAACTCCTGCTTTTTACGTTTTGGCCTTCATCTTTTATAATGACTTTTATGCTGCAGATATTTTAGGGGATTATTCTTATATGAACACCATTTATGTCCATGTAATAATCAAGTTATTGAAAATTCTGTGGCATCTTTCAAGAAAGGTAAATAACATGGGGGTGGTTAGACCTACTTCTCTTTCAGTATTTCCAGATAAAAATCTTAGTAATCAGTTCATTATCTAAGTATACCTTAAAACAATCTAAATCAGAATTTGAAGCAAAAATAATATCAAACATGTCAACAGATCTTTTGTGAAGAATATATAAACTAATATTAAGATTGAAATGGGAAAGAGGTACCAAATCAGGAATC